>OX235268.1:56450623-57650623 GCA_944472135.2 Trichobilharzia regenti
GCCTGACCATTGGATAGTGTCCCAGTTGCTCAGTGGTCTACAAGCTCGCTAGCTTTGTAACCAGAATGTCCTGGGTTCGAACCCTTTCAATGATTGGTGCGTACTGATGCAGAGGCTCAAACTAAGACGAAACAACTGTCCAGTACTCCATGGCAGGTTTTCCATCCGTGCTCTAACTGCTGTCAGCTTATGGTGAAATCCTCCAAACAAAATTTTGTACAAAAACCAAGACTTGAAAATTTTTCCTTTTTTGTCGAATATGTACAGTCAAAAGTGAATTGCATAATAAAGTAACTTAACAGTACTACTGAGAAATAAGGAGATTACAGTAAATCCTACATTTTTTGACTGTCTTAGTATTACTCCAGACATCTCATCTATACATCTTCAATAGAAAACAAGGGCAACTTTAAATCTCTTGAAATTTGTAAATTGTTATTAAATAGCTACCTATGAAATGAAATACTATAAAAAAGGACTTATACTGTCACCATCCTTTGTTTGTCGATTTCCATCCGACCAATTATAATTGCTCAAGCTAAAGATAAGCTACCTAGTTGTGCCACTTCTATGTGTATTTAAAAATGTAGCTGTTCCCCTGGAGAAAGCTATATCGAGTGAAGAGCTAGACAGCTCAACTAACGTACATGGTCCTACATGGTTCAGAAAGGGTCAAATAAAATCGATAAAAAGTCATATTTTGACTCATTTAATTGATAGTGGTCACCAAGTGGACAGAAGTAGTGCCTTCAAAGTTATCTATCGCATTACATAGAACCTTTCGAATGGAATTCGAATCCGCCTTTTACACATAGCTGAAGTTATGGGAATGCGGGAGAACACTCCAAGTCTTTGCATACAAAAAAGAAGTTTGTTCTACCTTTTTCTCTCCCTCGGTCTAGATAAAGTCTAATTAAAACCCTCACATACTTTCTTACTTCCCATTTCCTTCGTGGATTTATGATATTTTTTAATTCATGGAAAATTCTCATTTTAACATATAGAAAATCAAAAAAAGGGATTTAACTGAGAGACTCTTTTCAACAACGACTTTATTATCAAGCTGTACAGTCGGCTTTTACACACGGTTTTTAATAACTTACATCCGGTGAGGGAATTGAATCATAGGTGTGAATGCATAAAATAATAGTAATAATAATAGTGTGAAATGCAATTAAAACTAAAATGTTTGTGTTTATAATCATAGTTAAATGTCAAATGGCAAAGCAATTAATGTCATATTTGGCATAGTTCATAGGATCAATAGAACTTGAAAAACATGAGCAATTATAGGATTAGTAGACAAATCGAATAAATTCATGAATAATTCCCATTCGAACATTAGTAGACAGAAGACAAGTAGTTCAGCGAAGAGTCTCTTTTCGGCGAATTCATTTTCATAGCTGTACAATCGCAAATATATATGGTTATTTTTGTGTGTGTGTGTATACATTAAATTTGTCAAACGAAAATACAATTAGTAGGTTCAGATGAATTGGATGTTGATAAGAGGATAGCAACAAAAGTGATGAGTTGTCATAAATGATTGTTAAATAAGAGTTACGTAATGGCATGAATAGTTTGATGAATGAGTTGTGCTCAAAGGGTGTACATGGAAACAAAATAATATACAGAATTACACAAGGGTTTTAAGTTAGAAAAATAAGCATACAAACAGAAGTAAGGTCAAATCAAACAAACAAAGAAAAGTTAGGTCAAATCAAAGGAGTAGTTACCATGCGAGTAGAAGTGGTTGGATAATTTTCTTTTGTATGCATAGTTCTGGTTCCTCCAACTGGATGGCTAGGGCTTCTGCGATGCAAAGAAGACGGAATCGTACTGTCTTTGGAAGGTTGTTCTTCACTTTGTAGATTACTTTGAAGGAGGCGTTCGTTGAGATGGAATGACCAGTATTGACGAGATGTTCGATTATTGCACTCCTTATATGGCCATTATTTCCTTTCTGTAGCCACGCTGGATAGTGTTCTTTTACCCTTTTAGACAGGATGCGCGTTGAACGACCGATGTACCTGGCTCCACAGCAACAGGTGAACTGATATATACACATAGAAGTGGTCATGTGCGGAATCTTGTCCTTTGGGTTTCTGCAGATCAGCGGGCGACTGGAGAACACTATTCTTAGTGTTGCCGCAGGGAAAGTTCTTCCTAAAGAGGTGGAAATTCTCCTTCTGAGGACGTCACTAAATAGGTCTCCTTTGAAGTCTAGGTTCATATAAAGTATCTTTTTCGGCACGGATAGTGTCTCTTGCTTTTGGTTTTTCTGTTTGATGTTTTTCTCTACAAATCTTGGTGGGTAGCCATTTTGTATGAAGATTTCTTTCAGGAAGTTTAGTTCTTCTTCCATGGTGTCGGAGCTGCAGATGCGTCTGACGCGAGTGGCAAGGGATTTAATTAGGTTTCTTTTCCGACTGATTGGTACCCAGCTGTAGAAACTTGTTAATTGTCCGTTCCAAGTCGGTTTCCTATGGATTGACCTTCTTAAAGTTCCGTCATCTCTCCTTGTAAGCTGAACATCAAGAAAAGGGATTTTAGATTCATTTTCAGTTTCCAAAGTGAACTTTGTGGCTGGATGGCATTTGTTGAATATTTGCAGTAGTTGATTGAGATCGTGACCGTCATCACAGATGATAAAGATGTCGTCAACATATCTAACGTACAACTGGAAATTGTCGATGGTTGATTTGAGTGGGCCATTCTCGAGGCTTGCCATGAAGCAGTCTGCTAGTTACGTAATATTGTGTGAAATTTGACAACATAGAATTTAATGTTGCAAAACAGAGTTGATTTTGAATGACAAGTGGAACAAGTGAAACAATACCGGGGACACTTCGAGGTGAGAATAGTAATAGTAACAATTGATGTAATAAAGGAAGGGTATACAAACTAAATAGACAAAATGAAAAAAAGTGGTAGAGCCAAAATATGATTAGGGATTACCATACTTTAGCATAGAGGGATTAAGAATATGAAAATTGGAGGGGTTGAACGAACTTTTTCTATACACAGAGATTTGGCTTTTCTGTTTCGATAGCCAAAGATGGCTTCAGCAATACCGATGAGTCTGGTACATAGTGATTTCGGTAAATTAGTTTTTGCCTTGTAGATGACTTCTATGGTGGTGATCATTATCGACTAGATGTTCAATGATCGTGCTTCTTATTGCTCAACTTTCACCCATTCGTAACCATTCAGGTTAGTGTTCTTGCGCTCTCTTGGACAAAACTCGAGTCGAACGACCAATATAGCTAGCTCCAAACGAGCAGGTGAATTGATAAACACACATGGAGTTGGTCAACTGTGGGATCTTGTCCTTCAGTTTATTGAACAGCAATGATCGACTGTTAAAGGCTACTCTTTCTTTTCATGATATCGGAAGCTAAGTTATCTTTGAATTCCAGGCTCATGTACAGTATTTTCTTGGGTGCAGATGATAATCCACTTTCTATTAGGAGTTCACACAAAAGATTTAACTTATCCTCCACAGTGTCAGGGCTACATATGCGACGAATCTGAGTGGCAAGTGACCGAACCAGGTTTTGTTTTCGACCAATGGGTACCCAGCTGTAAAAATTTGTCAACTGACTATTCCATGACAGCTTTCGATAAATCGAAAACTCTGATTATTTGTCCACTTCACCTTTAGTATTACCCAACTTTTAAGATTTGATCTACATCATTTTTTGAATTGTCTCCATATATATAAACATTACTACCTTTGTTATCCTTTTCGCCACCTGAATAAACTTTAAAATCATTATTTTGTTATTATTATAATCATCGTCATTAATGACGTTCAAAACACTTGATATATATATTATTATTTTTTGATCTACAAAACTCCTCGTCATCCGTTAAATTTTCAATATATAATTCTATGTAATTTAGAGTGAAGCCTGAAGAAGATCCAATTGAAAACAACAATATTGTCCGCTAATATGTCTTGTTAAACATTGTTTTGATTAAAATAAGTAAACTTTAAAAGTGTCCAGTGTTTCAACATCACTCAACATTTAGGCGCTTAAGACACTAAAAATTGAATAATTTTTGTAAACTGCGTAATTATTATTAAATTACAGCTTTCTGAATTGCTTTCAAAATGTAATAAATAAATCTTAGAAAATCTTTGTTTCTATACTGGGGAAACGTCTGCTGAAGAGGAACAGAGTCTTTAGAGTGTAAATCTAAGTTTTCTTATGACGAAATATCAAGTATGTTAGGAAAACTAAAATCCTTTACAAGATTTCATCATGAGCTGACATAGATTAGAGAACTGTTAGAAAACCTGGGAGTATTTGGCAACTGTTTCGTCCTGGTTAAGGACTCTTCAGTTCGCCTTGCAACTGGAAGCTCTTGGATTTGAATCCCAGTGGGCAGGTACTTCTGAAGAGCCTCAAACTAGAATGAAATGCCTCTCATCCAACAGATATCAGTCATTTTTTGTTTCATTTATATTTTTGTCAGTTGCTGATCACAAAATGGGATCTCACTATCGATATCATAGATATGCTACTCGGAAATCAGGTGAATCATATAAAGTAGTTGAAATTTGATACATTTATACTGATGCAAGTCTCTCAGCTGGTCACCTCCACCTAGTAAGCACAACTGCTCGATATTAATGCATTTCCACTGTGAAGGCATATCAGTCATTGGTGTACAGCATCGATTTCCCCAAAGATATATTTCGTCATAAGCAGGTGTCGGTTCATCCAATGAAACCATTCCTTATAAATAACCACTAGGTAGTAGGTATCTAGTGTTATGCGTCTAGTCCTTTATTTTCTGCAGGCTCTATTCTGTTAGTCGTGTTTGTAATGTGGCCTCCATGCTAGGTAGCTCGACATCATAGTGCACTCTAATATATATTGTTATTAGATAGCTGGACCTAGTCGGAAGAAAGCACCGCCCGCTTAAGGTTTCGTGATTTTTGGCACCCTAACCAGTCATCAAGGCGTATCTGTAACATGATTACTACATTGGAAACTTGATGGATAAAATTCAGTTTGCACCAAACAAAGAACTAGACACATCACACTAGTCAGTGACTAACTTCCAATCAAAAAATCCGACACAGTACTAAAGGAGGTCAGTCGCGAGGCCAAATAGATCAGTGATAAAGTCTCTATCTGTAGAACTGATCAACGCGTGTTTGAATCTCAGAGTAGAAATGATTTTCTTCAATGTTTCAGAGTCGCTTTGCGGACTCATGAATGTCTACTAGCACGAAACCTAGATCAGGCGATGTTTTCTGCCGAATTCCATTGCTGTACAGTAGATGTATCTCAACACATTATTTATGTCTATTTACATGCAATATGCAACCAACAGCCAAGAAACGTATTCAAATTTTTTGATTTACAGAGATTTGGCTTCATTAAAAGAGTCACTGAAAATCAGGGAGTACTGAATCCCCCTTTTGATGCTTATTCAGTAGTACTCACCCGTGACTCCTACCAATGGACGAAGAACACATGACTTTCGGGTTACAAAGTGAACTCGCTGATCATTAAGGCTGCCTAACTAGAATACTACAATCAGTTTCAGTCACACTAGATTGATATTTAAGTGTTGATTTGTAGATACATGACTGATGAAGAATCCCAAGCGGGGACAAAACAACTTTTGTTTTCAATGATTCTTTAACTAAATACTGATTCTTATTTTTCTCTTCTCTTTTGTAGAATATTTTACCTGGTCGTGTATCTGGTAATGAAGCATGTCGTTCATATTTAGGAAATAGATGTAATCCAGTGAATGGTTCAAACTATTATACATGCACCTGTATTGGTGATTATAAATATTTACCAGAATATCCATTTTATAACTGTTATGGACGTAAAAGTATTTGTGATAATGTAAGTTAGTATAAGTTCTATTGATTATCAGTTTGTTTTATTTTTCATTACGTAATGTTATGAATTGTAATTATTGTAGTTATGTCATGTCGGTGGCACAGGGGTTAGGACTCTCGCCGACCATGCACATCGTCCGAGGTTCGACCCCCTGCCGACAAACACCTGATATCAATGGTCAGTCTGCAAAATTTGGGCTACCGATATACATGCTGAAAACTCCATACTTGTATCAAAAATACAGTGCGTGGAATCAAGCTGTAATCAAAAAATTAGAAAAAATAAAAAAAAATAAAGTAGTATCGAACATCTTTAGTCTTCATGATTGGAAAACATTCGAGTTAAAACGTCACTTACTGGTTTGATCACAACTTGACATCAGTTAAAAAGTCTTTAAAAACTAGCAAAGATTACTGGAACTCTTTAGCAGAACTCACCCATAGGGATTTGAACCCAGGGATTTCTGGTTGCAGGACTAGCTCATAGGCCACTCAGACACTTGGAAGCGATCCAATAGTCCATGTATTCCAAATTATGACAGTTCTTCATATATGTAGGTTGGCCGTCAACCAATGTCATAGACGAGTAGGTGATCTCTTATCTGAATTGGTGGATACTCCTGGCTGGCCATTGCTCTACGTATTTTGATTGGACACTGGTAACTAGTGTGACGTGTCTAGTTCTCTCTTTGCTGTAGAGTGAATTCTGTCAGTCAAATTTGAGCCCGAATAGCTCAATTGTAACGTCTCTGATTGAGGCACTGGGTGACGTGGGTTCAAATCTCAGAAGGAACATAATTTCCTTGAGGGTTGTAGATATGCCTTACTGACGAGTGCCAACTAGCACAAAACCTGGTTCAGCTTAGGCTTCCCGCCGATTGCCTCCAACTATCTAATATCATTGGTCTATGTATATCGCAAATTGACAGAAGTTAGAATTCTTTGAACGTTGGGTCGAGTTCAAGTGGCTCAATGGTCGACGAAATTGACCTGCAACCAACAGTTCCTGGGTTCAATCTCCAGTGGCTGCGTAATGCTAAAGAGTTTCGAACTAGGAGGAAACAGATATTCAGTACTTCCTGGTGGTTTTCTAACTGACGTCATCTCGTGATCAAACCTGTAACCAATCTAATATCTTCCAACCAACACTTAAAAAATTTGATCAACAAACAAATAATGTTTAGATGTCAAGAATATATCAATTGGTCGAGACCTTAAGAACTTACTGCAATAGCCACTGATGGTGTGGTTGTATATAGTTGGCATCCTGTTTAAATCAATATTATTATTATTCTCTTGGGTTCCAAGTGGAATATGGGGCTTATCTTCTATTCTCTGCTGTCCTCTTTATCCGGGTCCACGATTTCCAAAACTCTCTCATCTCTTCATCACCCAGGTCGCCTTCACGGGACAGTCGTACCAACGACTCACTCATCGCTTCCCATTTGGGTTCCAGTCGAGTGATGGCCTGCATGTGCAAGATATCATTCGCTGGTTTTCTCAACATATGCCTAATCCATCTCTATTTTCTCCTACATGTTTGTGGAGCGATCAGCTCTTGATTGGTTTGTTCCTAACCAGAGTTTCTTGTTACTAATTCTTCCTGGCCGGCCATTTGATCTTTAGCATGGAGTCAGAGAATGCAGCTGTTTATAAAAGTTAGCATCCTGTTGGAAACCCTTTTCGGTGCACGCCAGTCAATTTTCTGACTGGTATAGAAGGAACGACTTGACAGTGGTGTTGGAAATACGAATCTTGTTCCTTATGTTGAGTGCAGAAGATTCCAAAATTGGTTTCAGGTTGATGAAGGCGTATCTTACCTTTCAGATTGTGATATGCTTTGAAATCTTCATCCGTTCTACCTGTAGTTGAAATGATGCTTGCGAGATAAGTGAAGGAGGCAACCTTTGTTAAATCTCTCCCGTTGATGATGATTGGTGGGTATCTTATTCACCTCCGTCTTACCTATGTTCAATTGCAGTCCTTTTTTCGCTAAAACGTTAGCCAGTTTGATGGGTTTTCGCCTATGACATCAGACGTTTATCATCTACAGGCGAAGTCAAGATCTTCCAAAGCCTCTTTATCGGTGGTCCAGCGTATTCCTGACTCCTCGCTCCCAAGGCACAGTCTTCTGCATAATCCAGTTCACCACATTTAGGAATATTATCATTGATAATAGGTAGGCAGTTTTGTCTTACTCCTGTATTCAATTGCAGTGCTTCCTTGAGATACCCGTTGTGGATCAATTGACTCGTTTCAATGTCATATAATCAGCTTTTGAATAAGGTTGATAAGGACTTGAATTCTACACGGTGTAGTGTTGAAGTAGTTTTCAAATTGCGTCTCTGTCAACGCTGTCGAAGGCCTTTTCGAAGTCGATGAAGTTGTGGTAGACGTTGAAATCACTGGAGAACCTAAATGTCTATCTAGAGTGCATTTACTCTTTCCACCTTTTTGTTCTTTATTCTTCCAGTTTTTTCCTTGTGTCACAATATAAACTCCAACGAATGTTTACTTGGATCCAAACCTACTGATTTTTCACTTCAAGAGTAACTTTTTAAGCAGTACGCATCCACCGGGGTTCGAACATATGACTCTCTGCTTACGACGAAAACTTCTAAACCATTCAGTCGCTGGAACCAGGCAGGAAGGTTGTGGTTTCAAAACGCAGTGGGTGTTTACTCACTATGAAACTAAAACCAGAAAGAAATATATGAATAGAAATTGAATAAAACTACCATAGAGAAATGGGCCTAATTTCACTTAGAATGTTACTACCTAATATGACATACTGCCGATGAATATTTACTTGTAGATTCTAGACAAGAGGTATTGTGAGTAAACAGCAATTTCCAGAATAAAAAACTGTTAGTATTATTAATAATTTAGAACTATTGTCAATTACCTAACATGTGAGATAAACTAGTTTAGGTAATGTTTCATTGAATAACATGCATTTGTAACTATGCAGTGGAAATCAGAATGAAAACTAACTGCGAATGTATATTTTGAACAAAGCAAGAACTACAGTGGTTTTAGCAGAATAAAATGGTACCATCATTGTTTATTTCGTTGCCTTCTTGTCAGCTGCTTACATGGCAAAGACACTATTAAATATATCTACAACAACAATTTTAACATACTTGCACAGAGTTAAGTTTAAACAAAAATCAATCGATCAATATACTCATACACTAAAAATATATTATTATTATTATTGTATCCTTTAGTTTCTAGAGGAACATAGGGCTTCAGCTGCGTACCTCCATTGACTTCGGTTTTCTGACAACTTTTTCACCCTGCTCCAGGTCTATCCACATGCTTTCATCTCCTCCTCGCATGACCTCCTCCGAACAATAATAATCAAACACAATGGAAACTTTTAGCATTTCACATTCGGAGGAAAGAGAGGTGAAATTATCCAGTTAACAGGGCAAAGAAAGGCTGATAACCACTTCTTTTTGGACGCATAAATCAGGTTTCAGGCGCTTGATGGAAATGGCTTCAGCAAACTTAAGGAGAATTGAGCTATTTTGCTTATTGATAATTTTGAACGACTTTTTAACGTCCACCTCATGACCCGTGTCGAGAAGATGCCTGGTGATGGCACTGTTTAAAGCATTTGTTCCCTTTAGACGTAAGCTTTTTGGTACATGTTCAGAAAATCGTAGATATGCCCTTCTTTCTGTCCTTCCAATGTAACTGCTCCCGCAGATACATGTAAATTTGTATGTATATTTTCTTGGTATCTTAATGTATAAAAAGAAGTCATTAAGTGACAGGACCTCTATTATTAATATTACTCCTTTAGGTTCCGAGTGGAACATTCGGTTTCAGCAGTATATCTGCACTTTGGCATGTTCACTGAATTCCTCTTCAGCTAGCTTTCTCACAAGCTTCCTTCTCCTTCTCACATGGTCTCCCCAATGTTACCCTTGGATACCCAGACTGTTGCTTCTCATTTGGCTTCCAATCAAGTGATGACCTGGAGCTTGATGTCATTTGATAGTCCACTCAGTGTGATCCCCATCCACCTCTACTTTCTTTAGAATTTTTATTGAGAAAGAAGTTCTAAGTCGATAAGTTTTCGGCGTTTCTTGCTGCTAATTCTTCAGTATGATCTTCACTATGCAGTAGAGTCAGCTGTTGATAAACATCTACAGAGGGGCATTGGAAATGCTTTCTGTGATTCAACTGCCAAGTTTTCGACCCATATAAAACGGTTAACTGACTTAACATTGCCGCCGCAAATGTGAGTGCTTTTTCTTGTGCTTCAAGGTGCACACGATTTCAAAACTGATTTCAGAATGATGAAGCTTTGTTTTAACTTTCCGATTCTGGCTTTTACATCCTTATTCAAATCGCCTCTGTTATTAGTGAGTGATGTTTGTTGTTGATAACTGGTTATCTACGTCAACACCCGTTTCCCTTATGTTCACTTGAAGTCTGTAAGTCTTCGAGAGAGTGTGACATTAGACATTAGTCATCCGCAAGTCAACATCTTGTAGACTATTCTTATTGATCGCACGTATTCCTTACATCTCGTTTCCTACAGTCTTCTGCCTAACCAATCCGCTAGAGTCAGGAATATAATTTGCGGTTGCAGTCATCCTTTTCTTATTTTTCTTCAAAGTCTTCTTTAACTTTTCCGTTGTGGATCACTTGACACGTGACGTTCTCATGAATAACTGGTTGAAGGATGCTTACAAAAAATTTGGGCACTCCATGGTGTTGAATTAGTTTCCAAATTCCTCCATGGTTAAAACTGTTGAAGGTCTATTCAAAGTCGATGTTTTCACATAATTGTTATATTATTATCATTATTTTCCAAGAGGAAAATAATGCTTCACACGCACATCTCCATTGAGTTCGGTTCTCTGTCAACATTTTAACCTGACTAAACGTCTGCCCGCATGCTTTCATCTCCTCCATGTCACTCAGTACTCGCATTGATAACCAACTCGCCGCTTCCCGTTCGGATTCCACTCGAGTGGGAGAGAGCCTGGCGTGGGATATCACTTGATAGTTTCCTCAGAGTATGGCCAATCCATCTCCATTTCTTCCTTCATATTTGTGGCGCAATCGGTTTCTGCTGGGTTAGTTAGCTCCCAGATACCCATGTTAGTGATCTTTTCTTGCCGGCTATCTAATCTCCAGTAGTATTGAGCGAGTGCAGCCGTTGATGAAGGTCTGTAGTTTGTTCTAAGTGACCTTCGTGACGCGGCGTCAAGTCTCTGATCCATAAAATATCACTAACTTCAGATTGGAGTTGAAAATCTGGATCTTATATTCAATTTCATGCTGAGTGCTGTTGATCCCCACACAGACTTGAGGGAGATGAAAGCTTGCCGTGCTTTCCCGACCGTTGCCTTGATATGCTCACCAGTTCCTTTCGCATGTAGTTGAAACGATGCTTCCCAGGTAGGTTGGTAGGTAAAGGAGGTTGCTTCTTTGAGATTCCTCACATTTATACTGATTGTTGTCTGTTGATGTTGCTGTGGCTGTTGGTGTTGGCCAGGAATCTTCATCATTTGTGTTCCCTCTAAGTTCACCTATCTTTGTCCTATCTGATGCTTCTACTGCTAGCTTGTTGCTTTTCACTTGCATATCTTCCAGTTTTTGAGAAATCAGACATATATCATCGGCGAAGTCTAGATCCTCCAAGTTTTTTGTGTGGGTCCATTTTATGCCTGTTTCCTCGCTGCTCGCTCTCTGTTGCACTGTCCAGTCTACCGCAATCATGAAAATCATTAGAGATAGTAGGCAGACAGCTTGTCTTACTCCCGTCTTGACTTCTTCAAAGGATTCTGTCAGTTTCTCGTTGTGGATAACCTTTCACGAAACTGTTGGATGAGGTAAACAATTGTGGGTGGCAATCCGTGGTAGCGCAGTAGTTGCCAAATCACCTCTTGATCGACTCTACGATACCAAAGGCCTTGAGTGAGGTGGAGAGCTGACTGTCATTCCAAGCTCTGTTCAGTGATAATCCGTAATGTAACGATCTGATCGATGCATGACTAGATGTTTTCACATGGAATAATCCTAATTCATTTTATGCTTTTAGCAATATGCGTTAATGACATTAAGTGCAAAGTACAACGTTTATATCCTATAAATAAATCAGAAAGGATAGGATTTCTTGAATGAAACTCCAAATTCACATTACTCTCTTTTGAAAACAAATATTAACCAGAGATGAATAATTAGAAAGTTTCCCAATTTTTTTACTTTTTATTCTACACTATCCAGGAGAACATTCTCTTATACCTACAATATCTAAAAAGTTGGATCTAAAGGTTTTTTTTTTCTTTCAAACTCATGTTTTGTTCACATATGTTTAATGAAAAATTAACAGAAACATCTGTGAATTTCGGAGTAAATGTTCATTTCGTAGTTAGGAACTAATTGGATGTAAAGAAAGAAAAAAAAACGACTATTAAACGCTAATTATTGAGATATAGAAGGTCCATACGGTTACATTGTTAATTAGTGGTCATAGTGGGTAAATTAGGTCTTATCTATCAAATATTTCTCTGTGTTGTACTTCATTTGTTTGTAGAGTAGTAAGTGTGAAGATCTGAAGTGAAATGAGATAATGTTAGCGTGGAATTCAGCTACTTTCGTAGAATATCTTTCCATATTATAAATATGTTTACTGGAGTGTTATTCACTGAGTAACGTTTAGAGTTTACTTTATTGCACATTGTCATGGCAATGAATACACGTGGCTTCCAGATTTGTATTATACAGCTTTATTGCCTGTTGCATTTCACATAGTCGCGAAAATCGTTGCGTCACTTCGATTGCATGTGATAGGTACTGATTCGATGAACAAAGACTCAGTGACTGACCACTCTGAAATAACCAAAACTGAATTGTAGTGGTATAAACTCAGGAAATAGATCTTTACATCTTACTGTACCACAGTCATAAGACGCTTCAAAGAGAGCAAAAACATGATTATTCATCGATAAATTCATGTGGTTTAGTGTTGAGAGCTGGCTGCAAGACGAAATCGTAGACAAAGATTTACGCCAGTGTCACTTTCTGAAGCAGGATCATCAGAAAAGTAATAACACAGCGTAGCCTTGAGTAACATACCAACCAATCACAGCAGACTTAGCGTATGTTAATATGATTCGAAGATATACGGCTTAACGTTTTAAGAAAAACGGTCATAAATAGTACAGGATAACCTTCAGCAAGAAGACAACCAGGTTGGTTCTCCGCTGACAACAATGTACACAAGAATATATATAATTATCTGTTGATTTTCTCAATAAACAATATGTTGCCTGGCCCTATTCTTCTGTCGTCACAGTTTTATTCGACAATAATAAAAACAAAAAATTACTTCAACAATGCTGTTAGGTAGCTGTGCAGACAAGCTAAATTTCTAGGTGCAAAATGTTACCTGACAGAAATTCAGCTGAAAGAAGGATATCTTACTGGAATATGTCACCTAAGGTCAGATCGAAAGCAGCCGTACACAGGAATCATACACTGACAATTCCCAAAGACAGCTTTTTATTCCTTTACATTCCCAGTGGAAAATAGGGCCTCCAGTTAGAGGCTTGAAGTTTCAGTAGCAGTGATATTTATTTTTACGGGATTGGGTTGCCAGCCAGCCTTATGCTCAACCTTCCCTTGCCATACTTATTACTGGCTTAGTGAGTTAAAGGAGTGCGTCGGTGGCCGGGGATCGAACCTAGAACCACCTGGGTAGCTGGCGAGCACTCTACTGCTGTGCCATCGACGCACATTCCAAAGACAGTTCAGCTTCAAAATTTCGTTCATTCACTTAAACGAAATCGCATCATGAAAAAAAAACATCGTCAATATATCACACTACCACAAAAAAGAGAAGTATTGAAATTAGAGATCAAGCAGTAACAGAGGCAAATCATAAGGATCAACGTAACATATGATCTGCAAACTTGAGAAAAAATGATATGCTGTCTAGGAGAAAAAAAGGGGAAAATGTTTACAGGATTGAAACTTATTCATAAAGTTCAATATTTTAATAGGATCTTTCAGGAGAGACTTTTTAAACAATCATTCCTTTATCCTTTCTCTTCAGGTAATTATAGTAGTATTTCTGATACTTTCTGATATCCTTTATCCATTCTACTCTGCAAATTACAAGCAAATAAAGTCATGGCTCTGGTCGACCATTTTCCAAAATTATTTTTTACTTCGCTAGTCTGTCATTCCAGGTCAAGCCAAATTATTGTGTTTTTTAATAACCTGGCTAATCCTGAATAAATCGATTTTGTGATCGAAGATCATAGAATAATGATGAAAACAATAAAAAAATAAAGAAAATACGATATCCAATTCTGAACTGATCAGACCACCAACTGATCTCACAGGCATTACTTGTTGTGTATCTAGATATATGTAAATGTATACATATGTGAGTGCACTGAAAGGATTATGAGCAATTAAACTATGCTTGAAATGTCAGCCGGTTGTATCAAATAAACTAATATGGAGTAAATAAAAATTTAACAATTTAACAAGTAAAATCAATACAATCTCAAGAAATAACAAGGGTTATTAAACGAAGATTAGTGATGCTGTCTTAGTGTTTTAGTGAATCGTACTCTAGACAGAGCGACAGCGGCACATCAGTAGAATGCTCGCCAACCACGCATGGGGTTAAGGGTTCGATCTTGGGCTGACGCAGTCCTTTAACTCCCTAAGGCAGTAATAAAACTGGTAAAGAGGCAAAGTTGGGCTTGAGGCCAGCAACCTCATTCAATAAAAAATACCACCGCTACCGAGACTTTGAGCCTCGACCTTGAAGCCCTATGTTCCGCTTGGACCGTAAAGGAATAAAAAACCAATCCTCGGTAGTGGTGATTTCCTTCTGTCTAATCCAGTGAATCGGTGATTTGGTGGTTCATAGGTAGAATAGTCAACAATCATGAATGTGGTTCGGGGGTCGACCCGGCTGCTGACACACTCCCAAACTTCACTAAGCCTGTCTTAAATCCGGTAAAGAGGGAAGGTTGAAAGTGAGTCTAGCAAACCAACTCAGTCAAGATTAGAAACCACTACTTCCAAAACTTCAAAGTTCTAACTTGAGGCCCTGGGGACGTAGAGGTATAAATTAAATAAATTATTAATCTGGTTCATAGGGTATATAAAAAGGATGGCAGGGAAGAAATTCTTCTTTTCGATAAAATCATGAACTAGGCTGTACATTCGTGTATTTATAGTAAATGAGTGAGAAAGTACCAGAACTGTTTTTGAAATGAAGGGGCAAATTAACAAAATTGCAAATAAGAATTAAAATGTAACGTTAGACAGGAAGATCAAATAAAGATCACAGGGCTTGAGCTTCATGATCACACGTGTTTCAGCTATGCCTAGGTGCCTTGATGTCATTCCATATAAGAGATTCGATTGGTTCCTGTATACGACATTAAAAGACTTTTAAAATTAAAGTGGATGTTCTGATTTCACTAGATATTTTCTTCCCAAACTTTACACACATTTGCTAGACAGGCTGGATAGTGTCATATAAAACTTCACATGTATATCGAATCAACGAGTAAATACGTGATCAGATTGTTCCAAATGTATATCGCAAATACATCACATTCTTCAGATAATCTCCGTCTTCTAATAACACTTATCAAATCCAACGATCTACACCTGGTTTTGTTAACATTACCAATTGGCCATATTGACAACGCAGAAATGGCCCCATACTGAGGAACGATGATTAAAATGTTAAATATATAAACTGAGATTTTATAAATTCTGATTTAACCTTGCTACTATGATTAAGCTATTAGCGTTAAATAGGGAAGCGTCAGTAGAAACATCAATATCGTTTTATTTTTCATTCATTAGGAAATACAAAAAACCCTTATTATAATGAATGTCATATACTCAATGTCCAAATTTTTTCAAACTCTTAAAAGTGAACTTGGTTGGGACATATATATATTGCTATTACAGTTGAGTATTTGATCCGTGTGCGTATGTGTTGATTTTCTATGTACTTGTGTCTCCGAATTCCCTATGTTAGTTCTCTTGATTAAGACATATCAGGGAGGAAACTCATTGTCTGCTTGTTCTTCTCTTGTAAATTTAATGTTTTCAAATATGTTCTTGAATAATTTGTTGGTGTACTCCAGATCACATTTCTCTTAATTATTACGAAAGTGCCGTCGACATAACGTATCCAGATTTTTGGTTTAATTATGCATGGGGTGATTAACTCCTGTCTCTGCATAATGGCTTCAGCTATTATTTCCTGATATGGGCGATGACCCCTAAGATGTTCCTTTTATCTGTTCGTAGAATCTGATCAGGGAATTGAAAATATGTTGTTAGGCATAAATCTATCAATTTCATCTAGGTTGGATATCGCATCTTTGTGTGTTCATCGTTCGACACTAACTGCTGTATAGTTTCTTTGACTACTGCTCGACCTATCGAAGTGTGCTATGTTGTGTAGTAAAAGGACACAGTGATTTCATTGTCATCTAATTGAATGTATTTGATTTTTTTTTACAAAAATCTGGTTGGTGACTTGATAGAAGTTCATCAGACCCCTGAAAAACAAACATTATTTCAACGACAGTTTTAATTTATTTATTTAATTCGAAAAGACTGATTAATGAACAAAGAATATTCTTTTCAATTACTCGCTCTTCATCAGGTTTTACAGTTATATATACATCATTGTGAATGAATGAATTAGTGTTATGAACAACGTTAATGCTGTTTGAATAATAATAATATGTGCCTCGGTGGCACAGCGGTTAGGACGGTCGCCAACCATGCACATGGTCCGGGGTTCGATCACCGACTGGTGCACTCCTTTACCTCGCTAAGCCAGTAGTGAGACTGGTAAAGAGGAAAGGTTGAGCATGAGGATAGCAACCTCATCCTGTAAAAAATCAACACTGCAACAGAAACTTCAAGCCTCTATCTTGAAGCCCTATGTTCCACTGAAAACGTGAAGGAAAAGAATGACAATAATATCAGTGGATTACAGTTTGATAACATCAACATAACACTACACACTGAATGAATATCAGAGAAATTAGGAAGGATACTAATAGAAATTCAGGAATTTACAGTCTACACTGAACGCCGGCCAGAGTGATAGTAGTGGCTGGAATTGTTTCTTTTGCACACAAAGCACTGATTGCTTCATGCGAATCGCGATAGCCTCTGATATTTGGAGTGTGTGGTACCTGGATGTTTTTGGCAATTTACTTGCTAGCCGGTAGATGATAGAGAACGATTCGTTAGTGCTGGCTTTGTGGTCTGTGTGGACCGGCTGATCTAATATTGAACTGTCGATGGTCTTTGCTACACCTTTATTTAGGCACACTTGTAGGTGTTCCATAACGAGAACGAAGAGTCAAGTTCCTGAAGCACCGGCCAATATTTAAATATTTTTATTGAATTTTACTTTATAGGTAATCTGTCGAAATAGAGGAATGTGTATTTCAAGCCAAGATGGTTATAATTTCATTTGTCAATGTCAATACGGTTGGGGAGGTAGATACTGTGAAGAACCGGATATCCGGCAATGGTAAGAAATGTTTTACTAATGAAAAAAAGCTTTTGATCAGGTTCACTTATAAATTAATACTTTCTTCTGATCGTTGGATGATAGTCTAAGCTTCATTTATGATAAGGTAGAAATAGAATTCTAAAAAAAGAGAAGATTTGTAGTTGAGGTGGATGATTTGCAGTCAGTAGTGTTCTCCGAAGTGGTTGGTTTAGTTGTGGAGCCGTCGTCCCCCCCTTCTGTATAGCATCTACAGCGCAATTTTTAGCATAACGTGAAATGATTTAAATTCCCCATGAGTGATAGAATCGCATCTCCCTGTAACCATCTTTGGATATGCGTTGTTCATTTTTTATTGACTTGAATTTTAAACTTTCTGGTCACCTGATTTACTTTTTATTAGTTGGTAGATTTGGTCTATATTAACGTGTTTGTTAATTGCATTTTCGTTTTGGTACCAGGGTTCTAGGAATTGCCTGATACTTTTGGTGTTTCCTCTATCCAATATTTCGACATAATCCTAATCAAATTGATGCCCATAATTACCTACATGCATTGAAGCCTGGTACTCAGACGAATAGGCGGTTAACAAACATGTTAATATTGATCAAATTCGCCAACTAATAAATTTAATTTTTGATTACAGCTTGATTCCACACTGTATTTTTGGTACAAGTATGAAATTTTCAGGATGGATATCGGTAGCCCAAATTTTGCAGGCTGACCATAGATATGAGGTGTGAGTCGACAGATGATCGAACCTCGGACCATGTGCATGGTCGGCGAGAGTCCTAACCACCGTGCGACCGACGCATAAAAAGTGAATCACATGTGGTGAGAAGGTTTAAAATCCAAGTCAATAAAAATCATCTATAAAAATGTAAAGTTGATTACCGGGAGACTTAGTTCTATTACTCAGGGAAAATTTTAGTCAGTTCACTTTATACTAGAAATCGCCCTGCTGATTTTGTCCAGAAGGAGGACGACGAAAGCATCGCAACTAAACCGACCATCTCAGAGAACAATACTAACTGCATAGAATTCTAATGTTGGGTGATCAAAATAGTGAGTAAATCAATTGTTATAAGTGAGAATGAACTCACTGCTGGCAGCTTGTTTAAATCACTGGGCTAGCTAAATTACCATCCGGCATAATGCTGAATAAACTCTTCTCCATTTTTTTGGTTGTTTTAATCATCAAACTGTATTTTTTTGGGTCGCTATGCGAACTCACGCAAAGTTTTAGATTGCAGTATTGTAGAGCATTTTTTTCGACAGAATTGAGAGAAAAGAAAACATATCGTAGAGACTTGAATATTCCTTAAGATGGAACAGTGCAGCATCATACACGATGTACTGCTGGATACCAGTTTACCTGATGATTCTGTATGGAGAGTAGATAAAATGAACTTTGTTAATTATGCGGACAATTTAACTATTTCAATGTATGGTAACCTCCAGCTAAACTTTAGATGAGCAGCTTTCTATCAGGAGTCAACAAATGATCTTAAACTAAATCCTTCCAAATGTCACCGTTAATTTCAGTTTCCGATGTAAAAGAAAGTTAAGTGAAGCTGTTGGTTCCTATCACCGTTGCAAAATTGATGATACTGATATAGAAACCAAGTCTAAAGTTAAGTATCTTGGATCAATTCTTTCTTCTGACCTATCCTGGTCTTACAATGTCTTCGCGATTTCTAAAAAAAGTACTTCGTCTGACGTTTTACATTAAGAAGTCAAGGTACTCAGGCATAACTCAACCCCTCCTCCTCTTACAGTTTGTCAACTTGCGTATTTTACCTATTCTTCCTTACTGTTCACCCTTACTCATTACCGGATTGCTTAAAAAAGACTATGCCATACTTCGAAGAACTCTGAAGACTGTCAATAGTGCGAGTGGTGGCATCCCAGTGGGCCATATCTTTGACAGTGTTAATGATTGGCACTTAATGTCATGCAACAAATTCGCTAGAGGAATTTTGTCGAATTTGAGCATCCACTTCACTCACAGCTTCAACCTTTTGTCTCCTCAGGTAAACCAGATTTCTTTTTTCAGAAGAATTTATGCACGTACTCTATTTGATCAAAGTAGTGTCAGGCATGAACTAACTAACCTTATTTGCACTACTAAATAAACCATTTCCTCCACTCGTACAGCATCAACAGTTATTGTTATTGTATTTCTTATATTTATAGTCCTCTTAATTTTTGTTTTTGTCTATTTTTTCATAAGTGTGAGCATCATCTAATTTGTTATAACTGTTAATTTTGTGAACGAAATAATCCCATATTGAGTCATAAGAAAAAGGAACAAACAGCGAAGAAAATTTTCTTTTCTAGGATTCATTTTCATGAGCTGTACAATCTTAATTATAATTAATACAGAAGTCTTTAGACCAATCAGATACTGGTAAACTTTGTCCTTGAAAATTCTACTACATAATAAGATAAGATAATAGCTTTATTCGAAAACATTACTTGTGATACCGAATGGAATTCTCAGCATTTTTACTACAATATTGCATCCAGTTAGTACCTTAACAATAAATAAAATTCTACAGAGATTAAGGGTAATCTCAGTTAGTTTTGATAACAACATATTAGCATGTCGGTAGCAAAGCCAAAATTTAAACAGAGTGTTTGAAGGTGTTAGAAAAGTAGATACTACTAGCATATTTACTGGCGTAAGCGATAGCAAAATGGTCGAGATATACAGAGTGTGAAAGAACGAACAAGAATGTTTTAAGTAGAGTTTGTAAGGAAGAGAGAAACAAAACAGCACATAACAAAAAATACAAAAAAAGGTAGAGAGAAAGGAAAAGAGAGAAAACGTTGTACCTGTAAATGATGTGAGTTGGAAAGACGAGATCTGTTTGTTCTACTGACTATTTAATAAGTTAAAGGTTTCACGCCTAATGCTTTCTTTATCGCACAGAACACGAGCTAGGTAGGGTATGGATGAGTTTTTGTACTTACTAGTGCGGGCATATAGTTTCCTATATAGGCTTCTTGTTTTCCCTGAAGAGATACATGGGGAGAGTTGTGAATGTAGAGGGTGTTGTGAGTCAGATAAAATGGATTTTGCCCATTTTTCACATGAGTCCATGTGCCTGTCCACCAGAATATTAACAAGCTGGCTAAGTGGCAAACTGCTTACCCTGCTGACAACCTTTAACATCCTACGTAATAAGGTATAGTCTTTCTTCAATAGCCCAGGAAAGACTAAGGGGGAACAATAGAGAATAATAGGCAGAATACGGGAGTTAACAAATTGTAGGAGTAAGGGTTGGGTTACACCAGAATGTCTTAACTTCTTGATGTAGAAGGTAAGACGGAATATTTTCTTGGAAATCGTCAAGATATGAGACGACCAGGAAAGATCAGAAGATAGAGTGACGCCTAGGTATTTAATTTCCGACTTGGTTTCTATTTCAGTGCCATCTATGTTGCACACCTCGTGAGTGCTAACCAGTTTGTTTAGGTCAGATTTCTGCCTAAAGGTGAAATTAACTGTTTGGCATTTGGAGGGGTTTAAGGTGAGACCGTTTTCCTTGGACCATTGGCTGATTTCTGATAAGAAGCCATTTAGTTTAGAGCAGTCACTTTGACATTTGACAGGTAAAGATACAGTTAGGTCATCAGCATATTTGACAAAGTTAATGTCATTTGAAGATGGTAGGTCATGTAGGAAGAATGAAAAGAGAAGTGGGGAGAGTACAGCACCTTGGGGGACACCAGCTTCAGTGAGCACAGCAGAGGAGGATTCGCCTTTGTATACGGTGTACTGCATTCTGTTTGAAAAGTAGGAATGCAACCAGTTAGTGACCCAGGACTCGGTTTGTGTCATGGAGAGCTTATTTAGCAAGAGACATCTAGGTACAGAGTCGAAAGCAGAAGTGAAGTCAAGAAACGTGCAGCGGACATATTTGGCACCTTTATCTAATGATGAGACAATACTGTTGTGTAAGACGGCTGCAGCGTCTAAAGTACTCCTACCCTGTCTGTAGGCAAATTGTTTGGGGTCTTCGAAGCTTTTAAGGGAGGGTTCGAGTTTAAGAAGTACTAGTTTTTCCATGAGCTTTAGAAACGGGGAACTTTACGTTCTTGCTATTGCCAGGTTTAGGGACAGGGACTATTTTAATGTCTTTCCATGGAACAGGTACAACGTTTTCGGAGAAAGAAGCATTTAGGATATTAGTTAGAAGAGAACATAAAGCATCTGCACATTGTTTTAGAACATATGCAGGTATGCCATCAGGGCCAAGACTAATGAGGGCTTAAGAGTTTTAAGACATTTTAAAACATCAAGAGTGTTAAAGTCCTGGAAGTTATCAGCTACAAGATTAGTAACGTTAGAAGTGGTTATAGTAGAAGGAGAGCGTATAAAAGACAGATTAAGAGCATTAACATCACAAGAGGGAAAAACATTACATCGCTTACTATTGCCAGTAATTTCATTGAAAAATTTCCACATGCTGATAGGAGATTTGCATGATAAAAGTGTTTGGTTATAGATAGCATTAAGATTTTTGATTTCAGATTTGATTTGAGCATTAATCTTTTTAAGTCCTAACTTGTCTTTGCATTTATATAACATTTCTTTTTGCCTGCGAAGTTGTTTGAGATGGGGAGACGAGAAGCGGTCGAGGCGTTTGAACAGTGTTTGTTTGGGACAGCATATGTCGAGGCAGAACTTAAGATAATCCATTATATTGGTGATTGAGTCATCTAATGTACTTTCATAGAATAAATCCCAGTTAGTATCTTTTAACATGCATCTTAGATTGAGTAGGTTGTCAGATGTGTAGCATCTTTGTTGTGCTTTCGTAGACAGGTGTGAGAAGATTTTAATATGTGTTTTGCTGTATATTTTTGGCAAAACACGGACAATGCAGTGATCTGAGTTTAGTATCGGTGAACGTCTACGTGTTTCATATACTCCTTCGTCATTAGTAAAAACTAGATCGAGTGTTTTGTCAAGTCGAGTGGGAAATTTGACTATGTTTGTGTGACCAAGAGCTTCAAGAAAGGAGCAATCTGAGTGTAAGAAGGGATGACTAATTGTAAGTTAGAAAGGAGACAGAAATTGGCATGTTTTAACAAATGTAAGATAATGACTAATCAATAAGCTAGTGTAGAGTGGACAGGAACTAGTGGAAAGGCTATAAAGTAATTTTGTGTAAAAATCTGTGTGAAAAAGCAATGTTGTTAATAAACAGTAATAGAGTGGTTATAAAATGTGGATGATGGGAAAGTATTAAGAATAATAATAATAGTGAACTTACATATTAAAAGAAAGAAGCAAAAATTAGTAAGAACTTTACGCTGGCCATGGTAGGGCAAGAGAATGTATGTATCGCCTTTGAATGCAAAGGTCCGGTTTCAGGTCTCGAATAGCAGATGCCTCGGATATGTACAGATGTCGTATCCGAACACCCTTTGTACGATATTGAGGGACTCTGTGTACCACTGTGAAGCATTCATGTGGGAGTGCTTGATGTCCGGAAATGACAAGGTGTTCGAGGATCGAGCTGTTGCTGTTCTTCTTTTCTCGTCTGACTAACCAAGCTGGACAGTGTTCCATGATACGTTTGTGGACTTGACGTTGCGTATGGCCGATATACTTTGCTCCACATGAGCAAGTGAATTGATAAATACACATTAAAGTGGCCAAAAGCGGTATCTTGTCCTTAGCGTTAGACTGGATTAACTGTCTGCAGGAAAATATTATACGTAGATTGGCTGTTGAAAATATCTTCTTCAGACTTTTTGAAAGGCGGTTTCTGAGAGTTGCCGCTGCGATATTACCTTTGAATGCTAGGTTTATGAAGAGAGTCTTCTTAGAAACCGTTGTAATGTTTGACACCGGAGGCTTCTCCTTCATGTTTTTGTCGATGAATCTTGGTGGATACCCATTCTCTAGTAGGGTTTCACGTAATAAATTTAATTCTTTCTCTACCGTGTCTTCCGAACACATTTTTCTAATCCTTGAACACAATGTACGCACCGGGTTTCTCTTTCGGATCAGTAGGAGAAAGCTCTGGAAGTTGATAAACTGTTCACTTCATGTTGGTTTACGGTATATCGATCTTTGGACTGTACAATCGTGTCTTCTGGTAAGTTGTACATCGAGGAATGGAAATGAGTTGTTCGATTCGCATTCTAAGGTGAATCTTATTGAAAGATGCGCTGCGTTGAAGGTTTTGAGGAGAAAATCTAAATCACATTTTTCATCACAGATTATAAACTTATCATCTACGTATCTCTTGTATAAATGCAGTTGACTTATCAAAGGATCAAGAATGTTGTTTTTTTAAGACTCGCCATGAAACATTCGGCTAGGAGTGGACCGAGAGGAGGCCCTATGGCTATTCCATCTTTCTGTACATAGAACTGTTCATTGAATTTCAACTGAACGTACATCTGAGTAGAAGTTCCTTCAGGTAGTTTATGAGGAGAGGAACTTCTAGATTGTTGGTTTTGATGTAATTACAGATGAAGCATATTGTTTCAGTTAAAGGGATACTTGTGAATAGAGAGGCGAAACCTAGTGAGATCATTTGTGTTTCATACACATTGACATCCTTCACTGAGACAATGAATTAAAATGTATTTCTGAGGCTACATTTTGTCATATGTCTTTTAACTAGTTCGAGGAAATCAACTAGTCACTTCGCGACTTGGTGATATGGTGAGTTAACCATGTCTATAACCGGTCGAAGTGGGACATTCTCTTTATGCACTTTAGGCAGTCCATATAGTCTTGGAATAGTTGAACTGCATGGTTTTATTTGCTCATAAACCTCCGGTGTTATGACTGAATCTTCTTTCATTCTCTTCAGTTAACTTTGTATTTCCCCTCTGTATACTATATCAAAAGAACATAAGATTCAATAATCTATAACATACTAAAATTTCCAAATTGAATGGACAATACTGTTTGGAGCAAACACTTTTTCAATACTATTATAATAGTCATTCTTATTATTTTGTACTTTGAATATTTTTGACTTTATTCCACTGGTTAATTTTATTCATATATTGACTAAATTAGATGCAATATTGTGACAAATGCTGACAATTTCATTCTGTATTATAGGTGCTGTTTTTTAGTATAAGGTAGATTATTAATATAATTATTTTGTAACCTAAATAGGCCGAAAAGAATAACGTCTTTTTCATACCTCCGCTAATTGCTCGTCATCATATTTCATCGCGCTATGATGATTTAATGACAAGTTTTACTCTTTTGAATGCTTTTGAAATGCAATTTTGTGTCAGAAAGAGTTTTTTCTGGCGTACATATTATTGGTGACATCATTTTCCTGAACTGCGTTACGTTTACCGCACTTTTATCAGAATATCTGGCTTGATGCGGATATGTGAGCAATGCGATGGGTTAGAAGAGGCAGTAATTTAAAAAGTTAGACGTTTATTACAGCATTTCCATGAAATCGTGCTGGTATATTTTGGTCTATTTATGTAAAGGCCTCAATACCCACTTGATAATGAGGAATCTGCCATTTAATCGTCCGCGTTAACATAAAGCTGTTGCCATTATTATTATTATTAATCATTAACACTTAGAATGTTATTGTTTTTTATATATCTACTTGAATCTCATCGAGAGAATGAGAAACATTGTCATTTTTGAAGATGTAGTTCTGCTAGTCCATTATTACAACAACGGAACCCTCCCTCCAAAGCAGACTTCTTTTATTCATTTCAATTTTTGGTAGAGCATGCTGCTTTAGGTTAGTACCTAGACGTTTCAGTAGCAGTGATCTTTTAACAGGATGGGTTTGCTAGCCTCACACTGAACCTTTCTTCTTTACCTCATTTACCATAGGCTAAGTGAGGCTTTGGAGTGCATTGATCGGGAATCGAACTCTAGACAACTTGCTGCGTTAGTCAGTGTCCTAGTTCTAAGCCACTGACGCACTCAAGGCAGATAGTTTATATTGAAATTGTATTTCTGTGTCGATTCTGTTCTGATAAATGAGGTAGGTACATGGGACCTGAATCTTAAAGACAGTGATTCAGTTTTGACTTTTCTTTAGTTTTACGTCCGATAACACTGAATAATTTGTCTAATTACACAATTTTTCACGGACATTTTGTTGATAGTTTCTATTTAATGCTCAAAGCCACAATGAAAGAAAAAAATTATGTTCAGACAACATTTTGTAATTCATGAGGTGACTTTGTTTAGGATGTAGACAGTTGAAGAAACTTCCACAGGATGAAACGAGTTCGTGTTATCATGTCCGTGAAAATGCTCGTTCTTTCTTTTTTCTTTCTTATTACTTAAACCAGTTTTTGATAAAATCCAAAATAACAATTGTAACAACAGAAGACAAGGGCCAGGCAACGGATCGTTTTATTATGAAAATCAACACGTATTTATACATATTTCACATACATTATTCTAGCTTATGCAAGTAGACAAGCACAGTCATCTGATTGGTTGTTTATCAGAAGTTAGGCAGACAAACGCAGGCTTCTGATTGGTTGTTTCGGGATTCCTCGACAAATAGAGTTCTCTATCTGCGAATCATATTTTGCCACGTTAACTTTGCTGTGATTGGTTGTTGAATCAGCCTTGCTCATATTTTCTCACGGCCTGCTCTCACCACACAATTATTAATGAATTGAAAACATTTCTTTCCCAACACGAATTTAAAACAATCAACAAAGATTAATAAATTAGGATTTAATGGATTCATCAAATTTCGGTAGAACTCTTCTTCAGCTCACTAATCTATACACAGAGATAGATATATACTATTGGAAACACGTCGGGAGATATAAGACTGATGAGCAAATCGACTACATTGAATTATTTTCAAGTATTGGTTTTGTAAGGATTTTTTTGTTTGATTGCATGGAGGAGGATTTCATCATGAGCTGGCATCAGTTAGAGAACCACTGGAAAACCTGTGAGTACTAGACAGCTGTTTCGTCCTGGTTTGGAACTCTTCATCAGTGCGCACCCACCTGGGCTCGGACCAAAGACCTTTTGGTTTACGAGCTTGCCTTGTAACCAGAAGGTCCTGGATGCTCACTGAGGAAGAGTACCAAACTAGGGCGAAACAGCTATCTAGTACTCACAGGTTTTCCAGTGGTCCTCTAACTGATGTCAGCTCATGATGAAATCCTCCATACATTGAATTAGTCAAGCAGAACAACACGTGTGAATGTTTTCCAGATCATATTCAAATAGATAAGAGGTGAGGGAGTATAAAAGATTGAAATTAAGGTAAACTGCATTACGCTTCAATTGTATCACTTAGATAAACAATTAGTCATTGTGAACTGAGTAATATTATTAGAAACAGTTGTAATAATGATGCTGAAACGAGTTTAGATAATGTTAACGATAAAAGATAGTTTTAAATGAATCAAGAATATTAATAATAATAATAATCCGAGGTAGAATAAATAATGATATGAATAGTTATTATTATTTTTATTTCCTTGAATTCCTTGAAGAACATAGGGCTTCAGCCACATTTCTTCATTGCGTTCGGTTCTCTGCTACAGTTTTCACTTGGATCCAAGTCTGCCTACATGCTTTCATCTCATCTCCGCATGACCTCCTCCAAGTCACCCACACACTGACGACCAACTCGCCGCTTCCCATCGCGCCGGGTTCCACTCGAGCAATGGCTTGTCTAGTGATGTCACTTGATGGTTTGTTTCCTCAGTGTATGGCCAATCCACCAACTTAATTTTTTCCTGCCTATTTGTTTCGTAAACAGTTTCTGGTTGGTTCGCTCCCAGAGATCCCTGTTGCTGATCTTTTCTAGCCGGCCATCTGATCTTGAGAGTTGAGCAAAGACACCTGTTAATGAAGGTCTGTAGTTTGTTTGAGATGCTCTTTATGACGCGCCGAGTCTCTGATCCGTGTAGTAAGTAGCACTGACTTAACATTGGAGTTGAAAATCCGGATGTTATTTTTGATGGTGAGTGCTGCTGCCCTCCACACAGACTTGACAGCAATGAAAGCTTGTCTTGCTTTTCCGATTCTGGCTTTGATATCCTCATCAGTTCCGCCTGTAGTTGAAACGATGCTTCCCAGGTAAAAAAGGTGAAGGAGGTTGTTTCCTTCAGGTTCCTTCCATTTATGCTGGCGGACTGTTGTCTGTTGTTTTTGTTGGTGTTGGCCATGAATCTTCATCACCCTTGTTTGTATCTGTGTTCACTTGAAGTCGTATCTCTTCTGGATACTTCTTCTGTCAACTTGTTGCTTTTCACTTGCTTATATTCTAGTTTGTTGGAAATCAGACATATATCATCGGAGAAGTCCAGATCCTCCAAGTTTTTGTACGGATCCATTTTATGCCTGTTTCCTCATTGCCTGTTGTCTGTCGCATTATCCAATCTACAGCAATCAGGAAACTCATTGGCGAAAGCGGACAGCTTGGCCTCACTCCCGTCCTCACTTCTAAAGTTTCCGTAAGTTTCCCATTGTGGGTTACTTGACATGCAGCATTGTCGTATAACTGTTGGATGAGATGTATCATTGTCGGTGGCACCACGGAGTAGCGAAGTAGTTGCCAAATCACCTCTTGATTGACGCTGTCGAAGGCCTTTTCAAAGTCGGCGAAGTTGAGAGAGACAGGTAACTGCCATTCAAAGTGACGACCATCTCCTTTTTTAAGCAGAAATCTGGTTTATAAACTCGAATTGCACAAGCCTCTGCAATCACAGGAGTCTTCCTGTTTCATTGTCTGATGACTGGAAAACAGTGAATGACTTGACAGCGTCAATATCATGTCCATAGTCCACAAGATGTTTTGTTATTTGCCATCTTGAATTCAGCTGTTTTCAACCATCTTGACAAATGCTTCATTATGGATAGGATTTTATTTTGATAAATCACGCAGTGTTAAGTGATGACCCCGTTTCGAACACAAATTATTGACACTCATAATCATGTCACGTCACTCACTCACACAAATTTTTTCCTTCATTTATATACATGAGTGGAATTGACTAGGTATTTAATAAGAATCAATATGGGATAATGTACATTCAGAAATAATAATATGGGTGTTATGGATCAATTACAGTCAGATAGGAAATACGACGAGTGCTTGTTTAGTCACAATAAGTTACTTGTTAGAATGTTGTGATGTGTTTGAATTGAGAAAGAATTTTGAGATTGTTTATTATCCTCCTCTGATTTGACTGACTGGTGGTAATAATATCTTTCATATTTCTAGTATTTGCATAGAGCCATTTCTGTTGCTTGTGTTGGGTTTAGTCTCACTGGACCAGAATTCAGTAATCAATCTCTCTCTCTCTCTCCACCTACATAGATTACTTCTTAGAATCCTAACCCTCTCCCATTCTTTTGTGCGGTTGTACGTTAATGCGTGAAGTGCAATTGCTGAGCTTTTTTCTAAATTACTTATCTTATCGGGGTCAACCATTCTTACCATAGCCAAATTCTTATAATCCGCCAGTCTGATTACCCGCCCAATCTACTAGTTTGACCTATATAGTTGACCTCACAGTTATTGCAAGGTATTTTGTAAATTATATTATTTTGCTTAATTAGGTCCATCGAGTCTTTTTTGGCCTACAGAGTTTGTCTCTGAGTCAGTTTGTAGGTTTGAATGCCATTCTAACTCCTCCTTTATTAAGAATCCTACCACGTAGGGTCTAAGGCTTCCCCTTTTTATATGGTATAACAGTAGATGAGTTATATTCTTTCTTGTTTATGTTATCATTAACAGTTTCACAACTGCTTTCAGCCTTTTCCGATTTTCCTAATTAATTTTATAGGATAGTTGTTTAACACCAACGCCACTTCTGTCTATTTTATTTCATCATTTTGGGTCTTTTCTTGTGCTACGTAGGGCTACTCCTCATTTTGTTAAACACTTAACAACTAAGCCTGTCTTAACAGTTAACGGGTGAGATGAATTAAGGCCTAAATATCTTTTAGAATGTGTTGGCTTTTTAATAAACGCTAGTGTGTAGACAATCGCCTTTCAAATCTTTAAATATTTCCATTTAAAATATTAGATCAAGACATATAAGCGAACAGTATTGCTGTTTTCAATTAGATCATCTTCAGGCTTTACTCTAATTTACTTAGACTTATATATATAAAAGTTTTATAACCAATGTGCGTCGGTGGCACAGTGGTTAGGACTCTCGCCGACCATGCACATGGTCCGGGGTTCGAGCCCGCACCGACGCACATCTGATATCTGTGGTCGGCCTGCAAAATTTGGGCTAACGATATCCACGCTGAAAATTCCATACTTGTACCGAAAATACAGTGTGGAATCAAGCTGTAAATCAAAAAAAAAAAAAATTTTGTGGATCAAATAATAATAATAATGTGGTAAATGTTTTGAACGAAATTAATAACGATGATTATAGTGATAACAAAATATTGACAATAAGATCAATGCCGGAGATAAGAATAACAAAGATAGTATATTTGAATAAGGCATTAAGAAGACAAATTTCGCGAGATGATGGTATCATTTCGTAGTTTCTTTACAACCGCTTTACAACTAACATGGTTAACAATGATAAAATAAAGTTCATGAAAATTACTCAGTTTAATAAAAACAAAAGTACATACTAATGACCAATCATATTAAGATAGGTCATGCAGTCCAGGGTAGGCGAAGATTGAAGTCTATTGATTTTTGTACACACAGTTTAGGCTGTATGTGATTAATCCAAAGTGCTTCCATCACCTTCAATAACCTTGAATTAGAGTTATGTGAAATAATTGTGAAACAGTCATTAATATTGATTTTGTGACCAGACATTAATAAGTGTTTTGCAATGGATGATGCTGGATTTCTATTAAGATTAATCGCGTTGGGATTTTCGATATGGTTTACTAGCCATTTTGGAATATGTTCTTTTCGACGACATTGGAACATTCTGTTAGTTCTACCTATATAGGTGTCACCGCAGCTGCAGGTGAACTTGTAGATACAGTTTGAAGTAGAGTCCACAGAATTTCGTCCTTTAATCGTAGGAACAGGGATCGAAAATGTTCGGCAAGTGAGAAAAAGAGATGCGGCGTAGAATGTGCGTTTGATGGCTGATCGAAGTCTTTGAGTTGTCAACTGCATAATCTGGTCGCCCTTGAATGGTAGATTAATAAAGATGGCTTTCTTTGGTACAGAAGCTGTCTTTTCGAGATGTGGTTTTTCTTTGCTGTGACAAGTGATAAAGCTCTCCGGATAACCATTAGCTAATAAAACTGAATGTACATGTCGAAGCTCATCCATCAGTGTGTCACTCGTGCATATTTTTCGGGACCTTGAGAACAAACATTTCACTAGGGAACGTTTATACTGGATAGGAACAAAACTGGTAAAATGAAGATATTGTCCAGTCCATGTTTTAACGAACAATAGATCGCTGAATCATTCCATCATCTCTCCTTGTCATTGTAATATCCAGGAAACCAAGTTTGTTATTGGATTCTAGTTCGGAGGTTACTCGAATATTTGGATGTATATGATTAAATAGGGTAATGAAGTTTTCAATAGATTTACTATTATTACCAATAATAAGAGTATCATCTACATAACGTTTATACAGCACAAATCCTCCAAGCGTACCTTGCATTTGTTTCTCTAATTTCGACATAAATATATCTGCTAACAGGGGCCTCAGACGGCTCCCCATCACAACACCATCGATTGGTTTGTATGCCTTTTCTTGGAATGTGAATCTAATATTTGCTCTACACATTAAGATGATGTCTTTGATGTAAGTTACAGGAATAGGTAGGTTTATGCCATTGCTTGTGATGTAATCGCAAATGAAATCAACAGATTCATGAAGGGGAACATTGGTGAATAAAGATTCTATGTCAATTGAATACATAACCTTTTCCTTAATGTTCAATGTGTCTAGCATTTCTGTAAGATCAAATGAACTTTTTACAGAATGATTTGATAATGAGGCAAATTCTCCTTAACATAAAATCGCCAAATGGATTACAGAGGTCCTTACGCGTGTAAGAGACTCATTATCAAATCATTGTGTAAAAAGTTCATTTGACCTTACAGAAATTTGTGTTTTAAATGCCTTGTTCAAATTTATCAAAGGGATTAATTGTTTTAGAGATAGTATATGTATATGTGTATATGTAGACAATTCAATAAATAAATAAATAAAGTCAAATCTTATAAGATGAAATGGAACGATAATCAGAGTTTAAGTAAATATTATAAAAGTACGAAGGACATGGAAGATAAGAAAGGGTGGGAGGGTTTCGAATAGAATTCACCTAGACCAAGGAACGGAGAGACAAAGGTAGAACACACTTCTTTTGTATACAAAGACTAGGATTGTTCTCTCGAATTCCCATAGCTTCGGCTTAGTGTAAAAGACGGCTTCTGATTCCGTTTTCGAAAGACTCCATGGAATGCGATAGATAACTTTGAAGGCACTATTTTTCTCTATTTGGTGACCGCTATCAATCAAATGAAACAAAATAGAACTTCATATGGATTTAATTTGACCTTTTCCGAATCATGAAGAAAGATGCTCATTAATGCGTCTATTAAGCTGTCTAGTTGTTCGGCCTATATAGCTTTCTCCACAGAAGCAACTAAATTTATAGATACACATGGAAGTGGCACTTGGACAATCAAAATTGTTTGGCTGAAAAATGACAAACAGAGGGTGGCGGCAGTATAAGTCCGTTTTATCGCTCTCGATAATCTCTGATGTAAGACTTCGCTAGCCATGTCCCTGTTAAATTGCAGTTTCATGAACAGTTGTTTCTTTTTAACTGTTGTCAATTTTTCTTTATTGTACCTGGTATTCATGTGTCTCCTTATAAATCTACTAGGATAACCCATTTGGACCAACGTGTTTTGGATGTATCCTAGTTCATTTTCTATTATTATTTGATCCACTAAATCACCGTCATTGGTTAAAATTTTTTTTACATAAGTCTATGTAAACTAGAGTAAAGCCTGAAGAAGATCTAATTGAAAACAGCAATACTGTTCGCCTATATGTCTTGTTCTAATCACCTTTCAAACACTCGATGATAATATCCACTCTCCGAGTGAATAATGACTTAATCATAAAAGTTTTCACAACAAAAAAGAAACCAGAACAAAACAAATCCAATTAGACAATAAATCATAGACGAAAATAAACAAATCAACAAATTTTCCAGTTGTAAATGATTTATAAATGCATTTATCAAAAATGTATAAATATATATGCGTATGGAAAACAAGATTTTCTTAACATGATTGCATAAGCTGATACGTTTACCCTGACAACAACAAAAAAATACAGATAAATAACTTGAAACATTCCATGAAATGATTGAGAAAAAAAGGAGAAGGAAAAGTTTTGTAGAAACGAAAATTCAGAACAAATAAATAAATAAATCAAAATCTTGTTTTGCTTTTGGTGTAATGCCTTTCATTAGCTGCTCTTCTGAGCGAGACTTTCAATGCTTACTGCAATATGAAACCATTTTTTGATGGCCTTATCAATTTAATAATAATAATAATGATAAATTTATTTTGATTTCAAATTGAGGTAAATTGAGTAATTTCGCATTTTCTCCCTCTCTCTCTTTTCACACGCATAAATCAAAGTCAAAATTTACCTTCCACCTCTACCTCATTCCTCAACGCGCCCTCCTAAATTTCTTTAGTTTTTTCAACAAAGGAGCAAGCATTGTAGTGTGATGATCCCTTTCGTGTGTTGTATTGAAGTTTTTGTATATCAAATTATTTATTCTCAATGATGACTTGTAAACAATTTTATTTTTGGTTGCTATTTTGATATGGTTACCGAAAATCTTTGATGATTTTGAAGGCTTTAGTGGGTAGCCGAACACAATTTGTAACAAAGTATTAATGAATGAAGGAAGTAATTTTGAGTACTTGGTAGAAACCCTTTTCATCAGGGAGAGAATTTATTGATCTGAATTTACCGTTCATATAATTTTAGCAAGGTATTCACAAAACTTTTCAGTGTCGTTTATATTTTTTTTATTCCCTTCACGTTCCCAGTGGAACATAGGGTGGCTTCAAGCTACAGGTTTGAAGTTTCTATAGCAGTGGTGTTTATTTTTACAGGATGGGGTTGCTAGCCTCACCTGGCCTAACCCTCCCTATTACTGGCGTAGCGAGGTTAAGGAGTGCATTGGCCGAGAAGCGAACCCCAGATCATGTGCAAGGTTGGAGAGCGTACTAATCGCTTTACCATCGACACACTTGTCGTTTAGATGATTCCCTTATTTTTTTATCGCACAATAGGATTGATACTGCTAGTATTTCCGATATATGGTGTTGATTTATTCCTATTGTTACATGCGTTGTGTGTAGTTTAGAGGATTAAAGACTCGGTGATCCGCCTGAATCTCTCTATCAACCTATCTATCTATAATAAGTTTTAGAATTGTAACTCTCTCCAGTTTTTATGTGTGGTTGTGTGTTATTACATGCACTACCAGTGGCTTAATGGTATACGGGCTCGCCTAGTAGCCAGAAGGTCCTGGGTTTGAATCCCGGTGGGTGCGTACTGCTGGGGAGTCTCAAACTAGGACGAAACAGCTGTCACGTACCCCCAGGTTAGCGTTGGTAGCGGTTTGATCCCCGGCCGACGCACTCCTTTACCTCGCTAAGCCAGTATTAAGGCTGATAAAGAGAGAAGGTTGTACATGAGGTTAGCAAACCCATCCTGTAAAAATAAAACCTACTACTACTAATCAGTAGTTTGCAGAAACATTGTAAATATCCAAGAGTTGGTTTGTAAGGATTAGATTTGAAGCTTATGAATTTTAAACTTCCGCAAATTCGAGATTTTATCACAAGGTAGGATGGGTGCCAGTGGTTTTGTTGGCAGTTCTAGTGAGACGTTAAATACTCACGGATGATACTGCCTGACGGTAGCGATAAAATGACTAGTTGAGAGAATTAAAACAATTAGTCCCTTTGATAAATTTGAACAAGGCATTAAGAAGACAAATTTCGCGAGATGATATCATTTCGTAGTTTCTTTACAACCGCTTTACAACTAACATGCCTATCTTAATATGATTGGTCATTAGTATGTACTTTTGATTTTATTTAGTTGAGAGAAGTTAGAATTAATAGGCTGGGCACCAAATTGAATCCCAGTGGCTGAATGATATACGAGATTGCTTGGTAACCGGAAGGACATGGGTTCAAACCCTGTAGGCAGTTGCGTACCGCCGAAGAGTACCGAACTAGGATGAAGCAGCTGATAATGCCACTTTTCCAGTGACTTAAAAATTAGAGGGTCAGGAATGGTTTTCAATTGAAGACAGGAATAAGGCAAGGCTGCAGAGTACTACCAATGGAATTCCTAACTGTGATGGAATGGGTCATGAGATGGTCGTAGGGCACGGAAGGACAGAATTACGTCAGACTGTTAAGAAGACTCCAGAAAATCTGTACTTCACTGACGATTTATATCTGATGCCACGCAAGCTCAAAGACTTACAGCCGGAAACCAACAATATTTCGAGAGAGTCAGGCAGAGAATTCAGTACTTCAAGTGAATATTAGAGAAGACAGAGTTAGTGAAGATAGCCAACCGTCAACTGAAATCCCTAATCACTACTAATGGGATGAATTTAAACTTGATTGTTCCCTTCACTTATCTAGGCATTTATCTAGGCACAGGCAGGAGCACTGAGGGGAATGTCAAAATCAGACAGGATTAGAAAGGCAAGACAGACCACCATCTCTCTGAAATCAGTTTGGAAATCTGTCTGTACTCAGTATTTCTAACATGCTGCTGAGAAATCCTGTCAACACCATACGTGGATCTATACTGAAGATCGAATATGTGCGTCGGTGGCACAATAGTTAGGACTCTCGCCGACCATGCACATGGTCCGGGGTTCGAGCCCACGCCGACGCATACCTCATATCTATGGTCAGCCTGCGAATTTCGGGCTACCGATATCCACGCTGAAAATTCCACACTTGTACCAAAAATACAGTGTGGAATCAAGCTGTAATCAAAAATATAAAGAAAATAAAAAATAAAAAAATATCTGTAGAGGAAAAATTGGCGACAAAGAACTTTGGCAGACAGAAAACCAAACCAAGAGCCTATTGCCAAAACATTTAAGTCCTCGAGTGGAGCTCATGTGGAAGACGATGAGTTGGACCCTGGTTTGAATGTGATGTAAAGTAGGTGAGAGATTATGGGTAATTCACAGGTGTGGGTAGCTAAAGAGGATAACAAATTCCAGGGTGAAATTGAAGGCTAATTTTTTGACTTGGAACCCAACGGATTAATAATAACGATAATATTCCATTTTGGAATTCGCATTTCTCAAATTCGTCAGATGAAAACAAATTTCATTACTAGCAGAAATCGATAACATTGTGATGTCGTAGTAGAGATTTTTAAATCCAGTTGATAAAAACAAGAATTAATACAACGAAACGAAAATTAATTTGATGGCATATGTGTAGAGAAGGAGAGATCGGAAGTGACTCAAACATTATGCTTCTCTCTTCAAAACAAATAAACCTGTGTAAGGATTATCATTAATTATTTTTTAAGCTCTGTGAAAATAACAACAAAACAAAACAAAGCAAAAACATTTCTTCAATTAAATATTCATTTTGTCCATCGTAGAATTTTTGAATATTTATTCAGATTTTATTTTGGTAGAGGATGACTTGCATTGAAAAACAGGATGTACATTTTGTCTCAAATGAGCCAGTTCATTTGGAGATACCTGCGATCTTCAGAAAGTGAATTAAAACAAAGATTTCAACGAAGGAAATTCTCTTTTCAACGATTTTATTCTCACAGATGTTGTCAAATGTCCAGTTCTAACTAAACTGGACTTCATACTGTCCTTAGAAGACTTTCAGCAACTATGTGCAAGAATCAACGCGAAAAACCAGAACACATATTGATGACTCAAAAATCCTTTATTGTTGTACCAATATAGAACCAACCATAAGGTTATTGTACACAAATTCGAGGAATAAATGTCATAACAATTAATCACAATAATACATCTGATAGTATTTCTTCGTCTTCTAACGAACAGCGAACGATGGAATGATGACTGGAGTATCGGTTACTCCAGCCAAAATATGGAGTTGGGTTTGAGCAAACAACCATGAATTGAGCAAAGAATATTCTTTTTGATAAATTCTTCTTCCAGCTAGTAGTAGTTAATAACAATACTAGTCTGGAGACAGAACACAAGATTGATGTTAACCATGCTTTCAGGGTCATTTACCGCATACCTACGAATCTCAATTTTGCCTTAAGAGTTCGACTACTAAATATTGCTGAGGCTGTGGGGATCCATATTAACAAGCCTTATTTATGCATCCAAAAGAAGTTATTTCCGACATTGTCCCTAGCCTCTTGGCCATCTAGGTTTGAATGATCCTCAACTTGTTATTGTAGAGATTTCCTTAATTTCGGTTGATATTCTATTTGCTATTATATTTTTATTACTATATAATTTAAGCATCTTTAATGAACTGTGGTAGTGATTCCATTGTGATCTTACTTTACAAATCGATATTATTTAAAAAGCACACTAATATTGTTATTGACTACTAATCTAGAATGTTCTATGTGTATAAGCCTATATATATATATATACATAATTGTAGAGCCAGAAGAGGAAATTATCGAAAAGAACATTTTTTCTTTGATTATTTTGTGTTTTATAAATGTCTAAATGAATATTTTTGCTATATTGGAACCATGAATTGATCGTTCATTCTTCAACTACATTGACAGATGTGAAATCGTTTGTGTGTGTATAAATTCCAGTAGACAATATCAATCAATTACATTATGTTTGTGTGTGTGTGTGTATATGTGTGCGTAAAAGTTTCACAATGAGTTGAAATACTCTTATGGAGCTCCGAACATTAGCGGTACCATTCTTCGGCTTATAAAACTCACCTGGAAAAACTATCCAGCTTGATTAGATTAAAGGAAGAACGCAATTTTATACATAGTTCAGTAATAGATCATCTGGTGAAGTGATGACATCCAGCTCTATTTGAAAAGTTCTTCGAAGTTATATAGAAAATCCTATTCAACTTGGCAAACGGAGCGAGATCAGGGTGTTCAAGCATAACTGAGGCACTAGTGAATATTATTATTGTATCCTTTAGTTCCTAGAGGAACATAGGGCTTAAGCTGAGCACCTCCATTGCCTTCGGTTTTCTGACAACTTTTTCACCCTGCTCCAGGTCTGTCCACATGCTTTCATCTCCTCCTCGCATGACCTCCTCCAAGTCACCCTTGCACTGACGACCAACTCACCGCTTCTCTTTCGGGTTCTGCTCGAGCGATGGCTTGTCTAGTGATGTCACTTGATGGTTTCCTCAGAGTATGGCCAATCCATCTCCATTTCTTTCTGCCTATTTGTTGCACAATCGGTTCCTGATTGGTTCGCTCCCAGAGATCCCTGTTGCTGATATTTTCTGGCCGGCCATCTGATCTTGAGTATTGAGCGAAGATACAGAAATTGATTAAAAATGCCCATTAAAATTTTCAAAAGAATGGATGCTGAACAAAGAGTACTGCTTTCGATAACCCCTTCATCATAAGGCTCTACAGTTTTATATTCATTCATAATAGTGAATGAATGAATTAATGTTGTTTAAATAACATCGAACCAATGATATTGATAGATTACAGCTCAATAGCATCTACATAAAATAAGCTGAATATCAGAAAAATTAATAAAGATAATGTCACAGATTCTTGATATTATAGTTTCTACTGAAGGCCGGGGCAGTGCAGTAGTAGGAGCTGGCTTGACTTGCTTCTTTTGAACACAGAGCACAGGTTGTTTGAGGCGAATCGCAATAGCCTCTGCTGTTAGGAGCATGCGGTGCTTGGATGATTTTTGCAATCTATTAGGCACCTGGTAGATTATAGAGAAGGAATTAAGTCTAAGCTAGGTACATTTAGTCTTCGAGTTTGACCACGGATCGATATAAATTAGATATCCATTGAAAACCACGAGGGATAGCTGGAGATCATTTTCATCCTAGTATGGTAATCATCGGCAGTTGGCACCCATTGCAGTTCGGATCCAGGACATTCTCGTGACAAGACAGTTCAGTCACTGGAACCCCAATCAAAGGTCACCTGATGAAAAAAATTATCATTGTGTGTAAACCATTGAAATATAATTATACTTAATTAAGCCTGATACGGTTACGTAATGAAATGAATAGTTTATTGAATGAGTTTTGATGAGGATGTACACAGAAACGAAGGAAAATATGGAAGTATGTAAAAATTGTGAAGAAATACAAGAGTTATCGTCGAAGCATCTGCACAAGAAGCCAACATGTCAACCTGAGACCGAGCACTTCGGTCCAATCAATCGACGGAAAAATCAAAAATTCAATTCAATAATTAGTATGACGCGTCGCACAAGAGGTGGCTCTCGTGGCTCAAGTGGTCTAGTGGATAACGCTTTGGCGTTTGAAACTATGGGTAATGGGTTCGAGCCTCAGTGGGAACACCATCACTCACTGAGAAATGCAGGTATATCCGGATGACGAGTCCCAAATAGGACGAAATGCGCATCCTGGATTCCACTGCTAGCCACCATCAACCAATTGAAGGGTTATAAGAAGTTAAAAAAGAAAAAAAACAAGCACACAAACTTAGAGTCATTAGAAGTCAACACGATTGTTACTATGATGGTGGAAGTGGTTGATTGGTTTCTTCTTGTACATATAACTCTTGTTTTTCAAACTGAATGATTAAGACTTCAGCAATATAAAGGAGACGAAAGCGTTTGGTATTTGTCAGGATGTTAATCACGCTGTAAATCCCTTTGAAGCAGGAGGCGTTTGCTGAGATGAAATGACCAGTGTTGGTTAACGAGATTTTCGATTATCGCACTCGTTATTATTATTGTTCCCCTTAGTTCCTAGTGGAATATAGGGCTTCAACTGCACGTCTCCACCTGCTTCTGTCTTCTGCGGCACTTTTCACCTGCATCCATGTTAGTCCATGCTCTTTTAAATCCTCTTCACACGATCTCCTCTATGTCACCCCTGTACTGACGTCCCACTCGCCGCTTCCCTTTCGGGTTCCACTCGAGCAATGTCCTGACGCGCGATGTCAGCCAGCAGCCTCCGTAGTGCTGCCGTAGTGCTCGAGTAATTTCCAAATTACTTCACGATCAACGCTGTCGAAGGCCTTCTCAAAGTCTATAAAGTTGAGATAGAGGTTTGCTTGCCATTCTATGCTTTATTCTGTGATGATGATGCGTAGAGTTGCAATTTGGTCAGTACATGATTTGCCTTTCCTGAATCCAGCTTGTTCTGGTCGGAGTTCTGTCTCCAGTGCGTTCTTTATTCTCTCCAGGATGATGCGACTCAGGACTTTACTTTGCGTCGACAGGAGCATGACTCCTCACCAGTTCTTTCAGAGTCCTAAGTTGCCCTTCTTTGGTAGTTTCACGAAGTAACCTTTCCTCCAGTCATTAGGTACGTTATACACAAGCAGTATTAGATCATCTATGTATTGTTTATAATAGTTCAGTCCCTTAATAGTTGGGTAAAGACTACTACTCTCTATAACTCAAAGAGAAATCTGCCGAGAAAGGACCTAGTTGCGAATCCATAGCTACCCCCTCCTTCTCTATGAATTCCATTGTTAAAATTGAGTTTAATAAATTTATCAAAATTATTTTTCATATTTATGCATAAATGAAATAACGATGTAATTAATTAGTTAGTTGATTCACTGGTGTAACTATTAGTTAAAGGTCACCTAGTCTGTTACACCCTCTAATGACGTTTTCGTAAGTGTTTTTTCCAGTTCTGCTTGGGGTGATAGGATAGGACCTTGACGTGTCTGCGGGAATTGCTGTTGTGCGATCCATGTGGACAGTTTTTAATCCTACCCTACTGTGTTATTAATGTTTAATAGAACTGTAAAATTGTTCTAGAATAATCGTCTCTTTGCTACCTTTGGTGAGTTTTGTGATTTCGCGTGTCCGCAAGAAGTTTTTTTGAGCAGTACAGTAGAACGCAGGGGCTGGTTTATTTGATTTCAGATTATACTGAGTTGGTTTTGGTCGCTACATTTTCATCTTCTCTACTATTTGGGTTGAAGACATCCATTTTTCCCGAGACATTCAGTTTTTTCTTTCATTCTATCATGTGTTATCACGAAAAATGATGAATGGTTGTGTGTTTTTGTATATGTATCCTATATTCCTTTTAATTATTTTTAATCCGATTATTCGTACAAGGAAAGTTGCTGCCATGATGATCTCAAATACCTATGAATGTCGCTTTCTATGAATGTCCAATCGTTTAAATCCTTTCAAAAAAGTTCTGTGATGCATACATGCATACATGTAGAGTTAGACTACACCCGACTATACCGTAGGAATGAACATATGAATACTAGCTAAGTAGTTTGACGTACTTCTCCTAAATGTTTCACTTTTGTCTGTCTGATTTCGACAAAGAACTTTGCACCGATATGCAGCACTTCAAGTCACCACAATCCCTCCATGTAGCACACAAGCAAGAGAAGAAAGTAGAAGAAATGCTTAAAAGAGACAGTTAATAGAGAAGTGAGACAAAGGAATAGTAATAACGAAGAGCAAAACAGTTTCATTAGAAATCATAAGCCACAAGAAGTGAATGCATCTGCGCCATGACTGACAACGATTTTGAGCCATGTCACCAATTGTTTCCAACCATTGATTTTTACCGTCCCGAGAACCCTGATTAGGAAGACTACACCTTCCTACGTGACTTAAACTAACTGTTGTAGATTTCATTGACTGATGATATGATTTGGTTTGACCGCTCTTTTCCAGCCTGACCCTATGTCAGCTAACAGTGCCCGTCAGTTGAGGAAGGCAATGACTAAGCATACGTAACACATGTCCTCAGTTGATGAAATTTCACAGCCTCGTTGAATGATTCCCCTTATTACCTAGAACCCGAAGCATAACCTCAACATTGTTCACCTTATTATACCACTCCACACGGGAGACAGAGCGCAGGCACCCATGACCAAAGACAGCTAATCTTTTCATGTATTCCATTCTCAATGGCCAGGTCCCACAGTCATAAAGGAGAACGGAGCGGACTGATGAGCAGTACACTCACCCTTTGGTCGACAGTCACTCGGAAATCACTTTTACGCCAGAGACGGCGTAAACTGGCATATCCGAATCCAGCCCTGTGTATCCGTGCTGAGATTTCGTCGGAGATCAACGCGTTGAGGGTGATGGTACTTCACAAATAAGTGAAGCAGTCAGTGTGCTCTACCACTTCACTCCGTATTTCTAAACTCGGAGTCAGTGTAGTCCAGTCCTGTAGCATCATCTTACATTTTGGCGGGAGGTAATCGCATACTAAACATTCGTAGATTGCAGCTCAAGGTGTTAAGAAGACTCTTCATTATTTCAGCGTCTTCACCGAGGAGGGAGGACTATAATATCTGCACATTTCAGTCAACGAGATTATCCCCTGGTAGCAAGTCAGTCCATAAGTCTCTGAAGTGAGTTAGGGTTAAGTCCATTAGTACATCTATGATGAAGTTGAATAGAAAAGGGGATAATGGGTGTGCTTGACGGACACCACTAGTCGTCACCAGTTCAGATGACAACTCGCCGTAAGCCCTCACCTGGATGCATGATTACGAGTAGAGCGCCTTGATCAGTGGAATGTATTTTCTCGTCATTCCCTTTACAGCCAAGCATCGCCAGAGTACCTCACGGTCGACAGAATCGAATCTCGCCTTTAGGTTAAGAAATATAATAATTATTGGACGCCAGTAGGAATGTCAATGTTCTAGAATCTATCAAGGCGTGAAGATATGATCAATACACCCTCTTCCTGCTCTAAAGCCTGCCTGGTTATCTCGTGTTTGTGCCTCTTGAGCACCACTTAGTCTACGCATGATTATTGAGCCTAGGACTTTAGATACTGTATTAGTCAAGCTAATCCCTCTGTGATTACCGCAAGAAAACCTTTCACTTTTGTACACTTGATTACCTATATATAGAGGAGAAAAATGTCTTTGTGTGTAATGCGCAGACGTTCAATGCGTTCCCCTCATTGGCTAACATTATGCGGAACTTTCAGTATTTCCACATGACAAATTTTGAACACTTTGTTTCTGATCATGAACTGATGCCATTTAGAGAATGATTGAAAATCAGAGAGTACTAGACAGCTATTTCATCGAAGTCGGGGACTCTTCATCATTACTCCTCCATTTTTCTCCACTGGAGATACAAATCAAGACTTAACCAAGTCCGCTGAGCATTTAACCATTTAGGAGGGGATTCAACGATTCATAAATGCCGTCATCTGCAAAATTCCCAGTGTTATCCATCAATTATTATTTGCTTGTTATTCAAATTTATTAAGATTATTTGACTAGTATCCCTTGGTGTTTAGTCTTTCTAATCTCTCGTTAGACAATGTCATGTCGTTAAATTCACTTTCAGATAAAGGCGCGTTTTACGTTCTACGTAAAGCTTCAGAGCTTTCTTCTATGTGCAGAAGTGCAACTGATGATTTCAATTCTTCTCCACTGTTTATGTTGTCATCGTTCTGTGCATCTTTGTCATACATATAGTCATTATTACTATTACTACTATAATTATTAACTATTTCGTTTTTCTATAGTTTTGGTTTGGAAGGGTTATGTTTTTCCCTTTTTTACGAGTTGATCAAGGATTGATATCAGTTAGAGAAACATTGAAACCTAGCACAGGAGTAATGGACAGCTGTTGTTTCTTTCTAGTTTGAGAATCATCGGCAGTACGCACCCACTGCCAGGATTCGAACCCAGGACTTTCAGGTTAAAAGGCAAGCTCGTTTACCATTCAGCCAATGGGACCCGATTCGATGACTAAGGATTTCTAACTTCTACCATTTCGTGATTTAGCGCGATCTCGTTTCTCTATTTTCTTACCTATTTCGTGATTAATTTTTTGGAGAAATTATTAAGTTTCAAAGCTTCTCTTATATGCCTCACTTCTTATCTTAGAACTCATGGAATCCCTCTCAGATGGTCTTTCTATTTTCCCTTAAAATATAAATGCTTTAGAAGTCAGACGTAGCTGTACAACTGGAAGCAGTATTTTTCAAAAATTTGACGATATTACTTCTATCCTCTAACATATATATATATATATTTTATACCGTGTATTCTCATCTCTTGTTTTATTAGGCTTCCATGGGAATCATGGACAACATGCTCAGCTCCTCTATGCGGTGGTCAAGGCTGGATAAGTCGTAAACGAAGGTGCCGTGTGCCAGTTAATGAAACTACTGGTTTAGGCAAGTGTTCAGGCAATACACTGGAACTTCGTCCCTGTAAAACTGGGTAAGTTTTTATTACTGAGAAAATTGTAGTCTTTTATGTCGTGTGTCTATAATGTGTTTCACAGTAGAGGAGCTAAGTCTCCTGGGGATTCGATTTGCTTCTGAATCTCTTGCTTGCAGAGATCGCTGAGTCCTCCCTATGTATGTGTGTACACACGTACATTCAAATTGGTAAATACAGCGGGATGTGACATAATTTTTCTTAAGTTCTAAGAGCTTACATGGATATATAGGTTTCACATTCCCAGTTATTCTGATCTTCACTGCATAAAAAGTCTTTTTAACCACAGTGATCAATATCTTTCAAACTTCTTAGCTGCTTTGATCACCCATATACGATAGCTTCCTATATATACATCTTTCTTAATGGAGAGTTGGAGAATAGGTCTTGGCATTTTGACTACCTTATATCTCCTTATGAACTTGTTTGGTTAATTATTATCAAGCACAATTTATGTCAACTTTCTTTCTTCCTCATCGTATGTGTCTTCGGTGCTTATTAATTTGATTCTGTTGAAAAGGCACCATACTAAGGCTCTTTGATATCGAACAGGGCAGAAACTGTAATAATTAAGATACTGTCCTATCCAGGTAGGTTTCCTATAAATGGATCGTTTTATCGACCCATCAAGCCGTCATTTAAGCAGTATATTATCTAGGAAAGATAAACAATTATCTTCCTCTTCTACAGACGTAAGTTATATGCTATTCTGAAATTCATTCATTCGATTTAAAATTCAGGTGGCATTACAAGGCTTATAACATATGGATACATTGTCATCTACATACCTTCTATAAAGTGGCACTTTTTTCGATTAAATCCTCCGATAAACTCTCAACGTACAACGTATAGACATCCTCTAAAAGGGGCTCTGACGAACTTCCCACAGCGACACCATCAACCTGGCGGAAACAATCACCTTTAAATGTAAACCTAACATTTTTAGTACATAGAAGTAATAAATCCCTTAAATAAGATATAGGGAACGGGATGAAAAACTTGTGTGTAGAAATATAATCACACAAAATGTCAACTGTTTTAAGTAAAGGCACATTAGTAAATAAAGAGTACACATCAAAATTATACATATATTTATTTATAATATTATTGTTGTCAAGGCAGTTGATCATTTCAAATGTATCATTTAACACAAACCTTGTAACCGGAGGGTGCTAGGTTCGAACCCCAGTGGATGCTTACTGCCGATGATTCCCAAACCAGGGCAAGAAACAGCTGTCCAGTACTTCTTGGTTTTCAATGGTTCTCTAACTGATATCATTCCGTGATCAAACTCGTAAAAGCATACAGAATTGTGTCTTGATTCGGTGCAATAATCCTACCAACTCTTTAGAATGTTTATGCTTTGGGGATCTGCACATTTACAATATGGGAAGTAGAGGATTATTGAGTTTATGCTTTTTCCGTAAATCATACTTATGTTGGAATTTACATTCTGGTTGTTTTAAAGAGTCGAATAAATCTTTACTATTAACATTTAGGCCAAGAAGCTTCACTAGATTAATTGTCACTATGTCTTGAAATAACTGAATATCTTCTGAAGAGACATCACGTCTGAATTTATTTTCTCCATCAGTAATGACCAGTGAGGTCCATCCGTCGGAAATGAGAACAAACGCAAGTGTTCAAATGACGAATTGGTATAAGTTAGAATCCGCGGGCCAGTGAATCTGGTCCTATTGTCTGAATGATCTACGACCAAGCCTTGTAACAGGGAGATCGTGGGTTCGAAACGCGAGGAGTGCTGACTGGAGATGAGCTTCGGTGAGAACACCGTCACTCTCTGGGTAATACAAGTAGAGCCAACTCATGAGGTCCAAATCGAACAAAATACACATTCTGAATCACCCTGGTAGTCACCATCCACCAAATAATCTCAGGTTAAATCTTTGGATACCGCTGAAGTATCTTCCTTAAGCGTTGGCATTTCAAAATAGGCTGAACAATCTGGCTGAAATAATCAACAGCAAAATGAAGATTGAATGATAAATATATGAATAATAGATTATCTGACCACCTGTATTAAGCTTCACAAGCATTTCTACGGATTAGGTATGACATCATTTTTCTGCATTAATTATCACCACGGTTGACAAATTGACTCCAAATAACAGATTTATCATAAGTACTTGGAGGATTTCATCATGAGCTGACACTACTGAAAAACTTGGGAGTACTGGAGAGATGTTTTGACAGTCTAGTTTTGGACTCTTCGTCGGTACGCATCCACCGGGGTTGGAACCCAATCCTCCAACCAATCAGACAAAATCCCTACAGAATCAATATTTGAAAATTATAACAATTGGAGTGGTACATACTTATTTGTAATAACGTTGTAAAATGTTCATTACTCTGAAAGATCTGAACTTCACGGATGATCTTTGTCTAATATCACTCAGACTTAAAGAGCTACAGCCAACAACCAGTGGGTACGCAAACGAATTAGCGATGGCTCAAATTCAAGTTAGCGTATAAAAGAAAGAGGTGACGAAGATATCCAATCAATAATGACTAACGCCGATCATCATAAGTGGGAGAAATCTAGCGAAGGTTGGCTTTTTCATTTCTCTAGACAGCATCATGGTTGCTACAAGCAGCATGGATGAGGACGTAAAACGTGGGATCAAAATTTTAAGACAAAACTTTATTACCCAAAAATTAATGTCGAAATCTGCTTCATTCAGCATCCATACTAGGAACCAACATATTGATGAAGGCCAAGTATTTCAACTTTTACTCACTCTACAGTTGAGAAGAAGCTATGACAAAGATGATCAAAGGGACACATGCTGTATCAGCCTATTCTGTCAATAGCGAAGATGAGATGAACAGAAAGTGATAGTTACGAGGAAGTCTGGCAACAAATCAACTATTTACCCGTCACTTAATTGAATTTTAGATTTTCTCATTGATTGATTGATTGAGTCGAAGTGCTCGGTCTCTGGTAGACATGTTGGCTTCTTGTGCAGATGTTTCGACGATGACTAAGCATGTAGTTAGAAATTAATTGGTGAATAGAGAAAAGCAATGGAATCAAGGATAAAGTGCATTTCGTCTTATTTGGGACTCGTCATCCAGCGGATGTACCTGCATTCCCCAGGGAGTGACGATGTTCCCACTGGGGCTTGAACCCAGTGTCCACAGTTTTAAACACCAAATGAGCATTCTGGATTTCACTGCTAGTCAAAGTTCACCAATTAAATTCCAACTACATGTTTGGATATCGTCGAAGCATCTGCACAAGAAGCCGACATCTCAACCTGAGACCGAGCACTTCGGTTCAATCAATCGACGGGAAAATCTAAAAAAATTCAATTAAATAATTGGTATAACCCGTTGCACAAAAGGTGGCTCTCGTGGCTCAATTTATCTAGTGGATAACTCTTTGGCGTTTGAAACTTTGGGCACTGGGTTCGAGCCTTGGTGGTAATATCCTGAATTCCACTGCTAGTCACCATCCACCAATCAAATATGTTAACCTATCACCCAAAAGATATCCTAAAAGAAATGAAGATAGATTGGAAGCACCTTGAGGACACTGATAAATGACTTCATTTCCGAAAACCTCTAGTGGAACCCAAAGAATTATAAAGGAGATCATGAAATAAGGAGATGTACTGCTGAAAGTCCTACGTTCCAGCTGGAACCAAAAGGACGCTAATTTTAATGGTAATACATTATTTTAGAGCTATTAACGAGCATCTAAAAGGAGAGCAAATATTTATTTGACGTCATAATGGGAGGAAAGCGACCTACTTACGGATTTAAAGTTTTTTTCTTTTAATTTCTGCCATGGCTATCAACTTGTTTTCTCAAATTAAATAATCCGATTAATTTTTCCCTAGAAGTTGCTATTAAGAATAGAGTAAAAAAAAAACCCAGTATATTTTCGTCTCCACGTTGTTAATTAACATTTCTAATACAATTGCAATAACAATCGAATGAGGAAAATAAACAATTTTCTTTTGTCTGAATAAACAACATGAAACAAAAAGGAATAAAAGTGAGAAGAAACATTTACAGGCAGCCATGTTGTTGCATGTTAGAGAATACCTGTAACGACTGTTTAATATATACAGTGTTAAAGGAATTGGACAATTGAGTTTATTTTTATTCTAAATGAAATCACCCCCCTTTTAAGTAATATGAGAGATTGCAGCTAGAAATGGATACGTTCCATTTGAGATATATATATATCAGTATCGAAAACATTTATTTCCTGATACGAATTTAAAACAAGCAATAAAGGTTAATAAAGCAGGATGATTTAATGAATTCATCAAATTTCGGTAGAACATGGCAGCTAAATACTCTGCGTACACGATATACATGCTCTTGAAATGACATTGAATGATATAAGACTGATAAGTAAACAAACTACATGCAGAATGTTTTCCAGGTCATGTTCGAATAGATAAGGGGAGAGAGAGAGTATGAGAGATCAAAATTAAGATAAATTGCATTGCGCCTCAATTACATCACTTAGATAAAAAATTAGTCATTAGAGAATACATCAAGAATTGCAAACAGTGTAATATCTATAGTAATAGTTATAATAACAATAATAGTAATAGTGTTGAAATGGTTAAGATAATCAAACTGATAAAGAACAGTTTTAAATGAATCAAGACTAATAATAATGATAATAATAAAAAGAGGTAGAATAATAATAATAGGTAAAGAATATTGAGTAAAACGTATTACCATGGTAGATTCAGAGTCACAACCATCTCGTTTTGTACACAGAGACCTAGTTTATAAATTCGAATTGCACAAGCAATTGCAAGCATCTTCTTGTTTCTTTGTTCGCTGACAATGGTAAATGACTTGACTGCGTCGATATGATGTCCGTAATCTACAAGATGTTTTGTTATTGAGGATTTTGGCACTTTGAACTCAGCTGTTTTCAACCATTTTGGCAAATGCTCCATCACGCGAGTAGACAATCGCCTTTCCGTACGACCTATGTATTTGCTGCCACAAACACACTCAAATTGATATATGCAGTTTGAAGTGTCGAGGATTGGCGACTGGTCTTTCCCAGATTGTTGAAGCACTCGCTTGGTGGTGTTAAGGATAACAAGTTTTGCAGCATAATAAGTTCTCTTGATGGCTTTGTCGAGTCTTCGTTTGACTAAGGTTCCTGTACATCATCTCCTTTGAACGGCAAACTGATATAGACAGGTTTCTTTGGAACTGTTTGGATTGTTTTGCAGGGGTTAATATCTTTAGAGTATTTATTAAAGAACTTCTCCGGATATCCATTCTTAGCTAAAAAATATCCTTCAGAGATTTTATTTCATGCTCAATAGTACTCTCAGGACAAATTTTTGGTGCTCTATTGAACAGTGTTCTGACTAAATTATTTTTATACTGGATTGGAAGAAAGCTGTTGATATGCATGTACCGTCCTGTCCATGAAGACTTTCTAAATATAGATCTTTCGATTATGCCATCATTTATTTTCGCTAGAAAAACGTCTAGGAATTTGAAAGTATCGTTTTCAGTATAATGTTTGATGAGCAATGGTGTTTTCACTGAGAAGGAAGTCATCGTTTCAAATGCTAAAGCAGGATCTGTCAAACCACTTGAGTAAAGTCAGACGCCATTTGTGCAACAGGCAATAGTTATTATTCGACTAAGTTATTTTTATATTTTCACGAATTAGTTTGTAGGAATTTCGATTGATTTAAGTCTGACCACGGATTGATATCATTTAGAAAACCAATGTAAATCAGGAAGTACTGGGAAGACATCTGTGTAGTTCACGTGTTCGACTCATCGGTAGTACAAAGTCAGTGGGATTCCAACCAAGTACCCTCAGGTAAGATGACTAGCTCATAGTAACTTTAAGCCACTGGGACCAAAGTCAGTGGTCAGCCCGTGAATTATAATACCTACAGTACGTTTGTGTATTTTCCTTTGGTATTTAATTCCTGTAGAAGTCAGGCATGCGTCGGTGGCATAGTGGTTACGACACTCGCCGACCATGCACATGGTCGGTAGTTTGATCCACGGTCGACGCATTCCTCTACCTCACTAAGCCAGTAGTAAGACTGATAAAGAGGGAAGGTTGGGGCAAGAGAATAGCAACCCTATCCTGTAAAAATAATCACCAGTGCTACAGAAACTTCAAGCCTGTAGATTGAAGCCCTGTGTTCCACCAGGAACGTGAAGGAATAAACAAATCTATGGAACGGTTGTTTGCATCAGTGAACAAATAAAGTGGATAAATAAGTCAGTGAATATTTGGGTCCCCTTAGAAATCCTTGAATGTTTTATACTAAAGTTCATCATGAATGCGAATTTTAAATTCGATAGTGAGCTCTATGGGGAGTTGGATGAAGTCGCAATAGTTCCCATTCCATTGGTTGATCCTTAGTTTGCAGATTTTTTTCTGCATGAAGTAGAATATGATTCTTTGAATAACCTTATCAGAAAATTCTCATTTTTTTATTGCCAGAATATGAATGATACCTTCATGATTTGTTAAGACGATTGCCTTTTTATATGTCTCACTGACAAGAAGACTAAATGACAGCATAAAAAGGAATTTACAAATGAAAAGTTCTTGAACCGGTCAATATACACCTTTTTCTCTACTTGCTTTCTCTCCAGTATAAAAGATATTTATAAAGATCCTCAGCTGTAGGACTAAAACTGTTTTTTTTCAGAAGCCGACCTTGAAGATGATTTTATGACAGGTTAATTAAAAACAGCTGCCCTTCAAAATTCATCAGTAAACACATGACTAAGACAGTAGAAAAGAATTCTTCTCTATATGTTAACAGTATGACTCTGTATTATTATTATTATTCCTTTGAGTTCCAAGTGAAATATAAGGGTTCACAAGCACAGATTCACTTTCCTCCCCTTTCTGCCGTCCTCTTCATTTGGGTCTATGAATCCCCATTATCTCTCATCTCCTCTTGCTAACACGATCTCTTCCTTGTCGCTTCTTATTGGGATTACACTTGAGCAATGACCTGAATTACGTGCGATGACATTCGATTGCCTCTTCAAATCACGTGCGATCCATCTCCATTTCCTACTACATATTTGTTGAGTAGTCGACTCTTGCTTGTTGTGACCTACAGCAACTAGTTGGCTCACATGGCCCCACTCTCAATGACGGCACAGAGGTTGAAAATACATCTTATGTTAAGTACCTTGGGCTGAGTTTTTCCACCGATCTTTCCTGGTCTTCCCACATCTTGCTAGTTACTAGAAAGATGTTTCGCTTAACGTTCTACATTAGGAAATTTAGGCAGTCTGGCATAAAGCAATCTTTACTTTCTCAGTTTGTAAATTCGTGTATTCTACCCATCCTCTTTTACTGCTCCCCAGTAATCTTTCCTGGACTACTTAAGAAAGACTTTGCTTCGCTGAGAAGGGCACTAAAAGCTGTTAGTAGGGCAAGTGGGATATCGTTAAACCAACTGGTGAACACTATTGTAGATAGACATATTATGTCATGTAAGAGACTAGCGAATACAATATTGTCAGACCCCGAGCATCCTCTCTATACACAGCTGTCTCGTTGCATTTCATTTGGTAGAACTAGAAGCAGCTATAGGAGGCTGGCTATATGCTAGGACTACCAAATACAAAAACTCCACAATACCATATCTGGCACAGCTGTTATGTGATGAGAAATCCGTTAGGTATGACACGATAAAGTTACTGCAGCACTCTAACAAATAGTCTCATTAGTTTTTGTTTTCCTTTCCTCGTTACTATTACACTGTTGTTCTCATCTTCTATCACACATCAACTTTATATTTCAAATCCTGTGTTGCATTGTTTGAAATCTAATACTCTACGCTGTTTTTTTCGTAATTTTTAATATTTATTTATTTTATTTATTTATAACTTATTTATTTTATTTTATTATTTTATTTATTTATCTCTGAATTTTAAAAATCTTATATAATTTATGAGGTAATTAGATGCAACATACTGTAATGCATGCTGAAAATTACATACCTGTACCACAAATACCGTTTGGAATAAAGCTGTTATTATTATTATTCCCTTGCAGAGTTTCTTGTTGCTGATTCTTTCTGAACGGCTGGCCACTTGAAGGGGGCAGTTTCTGAGAATCCTTTTCGTGACACGCAGTTTAAGTGTCAGACACGTATAGAAGAACTGACTGACTTCAGATTTCTGTTGAAAATACGAATATTGCTCTTTATTGTGAGTTAGCGCAAAATATGTCTAGACTGGTTTCAGGCTGACGAAGACCTATCTTACCTTTTTGATTCCGGCTGACTAATTTTTCCATCTGCATCAATTTCGCTGGTCTGTGGTTTCAACGACGCTTCCTAGATAAGTGAAAGAGTTAACCTTTGTCAAATCTCTTCCGTTGGTGGTGACCAGGGTTAGAAGTTGTTAATGTCGGTTGGTTATCTTTATTACCTCCATCTTTTCTATTTTTCACCTGTAGTCCTGTCCTAGCTGCCTGTTTTTTTCAAGCAGTTCTCTAGTTTTCACCTACAAGTCTTCAAGTCTGCGTCACATTAGACATTAATCATTCGCCGCAAAATCCAGATCTTCTAGAATCTTCTTATTGGTTCAAAGTATTCGTGTCTTCTCATTTCATATGTACAATCTGACGCATAATCCAGTTCACCACATTTAAGAGTCTCATTGATGATAACAGGCAGTCAGCTTGTCCTACTCCTGTATGTACTTTAAACGCCTCGCTCAGTTTTCTCTTGTGTATCACCTGACACGTGGCATTGTCATATAGTCAGCTGTTGACTGAGGATAATAAAGATTTGAACACTGCACGCCGTAGTGTTGAGGTAGTTTCCAAATTACTTTTATGGTCAATGCTGTATGTCGAAGCTCCTTTCGAAGTAGATGAATTTGAGATGCAGAGTGCTTGGACTGCCATTCCAATCATCTTTTTATGATGACGATGCGTAAATTTGCTATTTGTACATATTCATATTTGTATATACGACTACAATTCTGTGGTTATATGTATCAAGGGAAAAATCACAATCCTTCATTGCATTAGCCTCTTACATTTCACATGATTTCCAGAAAGCACACTCTATGCACATAAAATATCATACATCCATAAGACTTTTATCGGATAAAAGTTTAATTTAATAGCGTTTACTTCTTTTAGTCGGGGATTTTCCAGTAATTTTTATCTTGACGATATTGAAGAGGGAGAGAGAAAACACCAACAACTTCGCATTTATGACATTTTCAGTCTAAAGAAGCAGAAAAAGGAAATTAAAAGAAGTTTTTGTACACATTCCACTGATTTCCATTAATAAATATTTTTTTTTGAATCGGGTGCATTTTTCTCCGATTGTTCTCCGTCTGTCTGTCTCTCTCTCTCTCCCTAAATGATCCTTTTTACCTGGGCATAGAGTAAGAGTAGATTTAAGTTGGAAATGTTTATAGAAAAATGGAATGTCATTTCCATTTCGCTGAAATATTTTTGTTTTGAATACAAATGTGATCTGTGATATGTTAAAAAACATTGAAGAAGATCAGTCATGCGTTAATTGTTAGTCGACGTTTCATGTATTTGTGTCATTTATACTAGCTCAGTAAAAATTGTTATTTTTAAGTTTAGTGGTCTTAGCCAACGTCTGGTCCTCTTCTTACTTTTGAGATTGAGATGACCTTAATTTGATTTTTGGTTCGTCCATCTGGTGACACCCATGTAGCCTTATGGATATCTCTGTGTTTTTAAACGTTGCCACCAATCACTAGTTCATTGAGGGCTCAGAAGTCGGTGAAGAGTTCTCCATTTTCATTCATTTCTCCGATAGCTTATCCACCCATGGTGAGTTCCCTTCCTACGTTGTCTGGTCCCACTTTGCCGTTCATGTCACCCATTAGTATTTTAATGTCACCAGCTGAAGTGTTCTCCATTCTTGCCTAACCGATAATATCCCTCCTTTCAAGTTGAATCTGATGGTCATTATCCTGGGCGAGATCACCTCCTATTGGGCCTCCCATCAGGGCTTTTGATGCCATCGGTGACATCATGATACTCACGCCCTCAGTGTGGACGTGGTTGTCTTCTGGGTGACCAAAGTAGATCACTGACTTACCCGTTGACGACTTGGTGAATCCATTTCCGTTCCATCTTCTTTCACATATTCCCAGTACTTGAATTCCGTATCTTTTCATCTCATTTGCAATCTGGGAAACTTCACCAATCTCGTACATGGTGCAGACGTTTACACAGAAGCTACCTTATGAGTTGCTCCCCTTAATACCAGGAAAACAAGAAATAAAACAATCAGAACAACAGCAAAAGGAAAAATATTCACAACAGGAAGGGCAACAAGCGGCAACAACAATAAAAAAAACCTTAGCAGTAGTAGTGTGCTCATTGAAAGTCAAGCTGAGTACCCACCGATAAAAAGGCTGAAGCGTGATTCACTGGCCATTGGTTAAGCGTCCTAGAATGGAATTAAGAAGACTTTATGAAGATGAAAGGAGAGCCTGTTGTGGAGCAAGTTTCAACGGGTAGAAATAGAAGTGGATATGGTGGAGACGTTCCTTTGGAGCCAAACATTCCACTCGGAACGCAAAAAACAAGTAGTGATAATACTACTAGATGTGTTGATTAGTTAACTGAACAGTGAGTGAATACAATAGATATCACGTTGAAATAATAGAGTATTTTTCTGAATTTTTATTAATAAATCGGTGATATGCGTAGTCACAACCTCTAAGTGTGAGAATTTCATCTTGATCTTATTCTCCTTATATTTTAAATCGATTTTCATTTGCTTTTGTTTGATGAACTGAAGTCTGTTATCCTCATTTTCTTCACTTTTAACTGATTCAAAGAATTGACATGCTGCATTGAAGACCTACAGGTAACTACATAAGACAACATGAAGGTCGTATTAGTCTCTCCGATTTACTCACAGTCCTGATAGCCTTTAGTGGAGGTGAAAGTTGCACAGTGGCTACAGAGTAGCTGCACAGAAGTGCGGCACTTCAAGTTGCTTCACTCCATGAAGCACACAATAGTAGATAAAACAGAAAAAACAGATTCCAGCAAACAATAGTATGCAGAAATGTGAGGAAGAAAGGGTAGTTACATGGAAGATCAATAGGGTTTTATTGGATATAGCATTTGACTGAGAGTAAATACATCTGCGCCATCACCAAGAACGATTTTGAGCCAAATCGTCAATTATCTCCACTTATCCGTTCTTGAAATCACAAGGACCCTAACCAGTCTGGTACTCCATGCCTCCCTACATAGCTGGGGTAAACTAACTGTTAAATATTTTCATGGACTGGTTCCAAGTTTTGGTTTAACCACCACTAACCGTTTTCTAAGCTTATCAACCCAATGTCAGCCGAAATTCCCCTTAGTCGGAGGTGACGGCTAGAGCATGTGTATTGCGCTCTTAGCCATGTCATTCCACGTAACTTTACAACCTTATCGACTGACTCACTCTCCTTACCTAACACTTCACGCCCAATTGACATGCGGGATATAACGGATACACTAATTATCAAAGACAGCTAGCCCTTTCATATCTTCCACATTGATTTCCATCATGTTTCACAGCGATAAAAGAGGATGGACGAACTGGTGAGCAGCATAGAATTCGTTTGATTGGTAGCCAACTGTATATTACGTCTACGCTAGAGATGAACTTAGGTAACAAATGCAAAATGAGCCTTCTGCATCCGTACTGAGATTTCTCTAGCAGCAATCAATCTGCTGGGGTTAATGCAACTCCGAAAACAGGTGAAGTGGTCAACTCACTCAACCACTTTACTCCCTATCTTGAAGCTAAGAGTTGATGTAGTTCATTTGAAGATTACTATCTCAAGTGATCAGAAGACTTCGCATTTCATCTTAAGCTTTAGTTATTGGAACTTGAAACATTTCCCACTGCATTGTTGTGTTTAATGTCAAAATAATTCTGTTTGTCATACAAATAACAGATAAGAATGAGATTATTTCATATGTTATCTGATTTTGTTTTCTAACGTTTTTTTTTGTTTTACAATTTTAGATGTCCTGATTCTACAGAGAGGTACATTCCAATGATAAAAATGTTTCTACTGTTTGCAGCTTGTCTTATTGGCTTACAGCTATTAGTTGGATTTATTTATATACTGCATTGGTCAGAACTTGTTTAGTAAAATTTAAACAATTAAATTGTGTTTGTATTTACATTCTTAGTCTGTGTATATTTCAATAAAATGTTTTTTCTTAAAACTATTTTCTATTTTCGTTAAAAGTTTGATGATTCTGTGAGTAAAGGTTTGATGTATACTTAAGTAACGAAAGTGTTTGGTAGTCAACATCATGTCTTGTAGCCAGAGACTTTAAAGTGACCCAAACATCAGCTAACCGTTTTATTGCTTTGATGCTAAGCTCTTCAGCACTTTATGTAGTTTAACTCAGTTCTGACAGCTACATTACTTCAAACCTCTTAAATTCTGGTTAGCTAATTTAGGCGAAGTGGTAATATATAGAACCACATTTGAGATTTGTAAATCTGATGCTATTTAGTGGGATATCAAGAGGAGCTTCCACTGGAAATTAGGAATGCTCACGACAGCCAACAAGCGCAAAATCCAGGTCAGGCGAGGCTTCCTGCTGTTTGCCTCCAACAAACTAATAACAACTATTCAGTGTGCACAGTGGTGACGAACCATTCAGCATGACGACCACATTACAAGCTTGAGGGAAATAATTTTTCTGCTTCAAACAAAGGACCGGACGCATGACCAAAAACATTCCTACACAAGGTCAGTCGTGAGCCTAGATACATCATTGAAAGTGTTTCTGACTGCAGGACTCAGTGAAATAGGTTCGAGTCGAAAAAGGAAATGAATACCTTCAGGGTTGTAGATACGTCTTTCTAACGAGTGCCAACTAGCTCAAAACCTAGGTCAGGTCTGGTTTCCCCCGGATTTCTTCTGACCATCTACTAACAACTACCCAAAGGTGGCTTAACTGCAAACCTGACTGATAGAACTCAATTGGCGACAAACAAAGGAATAGACCCATGACAGTACTCATTTACCACCTAGTATTCAATCAAATCAATTTCTACTGACTAATTCCATCTGTCTAACATAAACTCAGGGTGGGCCAGCATAATGAATCTTCCAGTTTAGTGAATAAGCTGGGAAGCTGACTGACGATACTTATTAAATGGTAAGGACGGTGTTCAATCAAAGTACACGAATTTAGAAGAAAATTCAGATGCAAATCGATAATACTTATACTTGGGTCGAACTAAACAGTACACCTAAAGATTCATTCAGAGGATATCAGATACGTTTTATTTTAAGCACCAAGGTGACGTAATCCTAATCATCATATTGCTTCTCTATGTAAGATTGTTTATCTATTTAAGGCGTAACACAAAGCGGAAGCATCCAATAGCACTCAGGGCTTCAGGTTTTAGCTATGAGGTTTCACTAGTCTTGGTTTAATTTCTTCGGGGTGGAGTTGATAGCGTCATGCCAACCTATAATCTTAACTAGGTTTAGAACCATCCTGGCAAGCTGTAGGATTATTCAGTTGGGAATCAAATTAAGGAACAGGCGATTGTTCCACCATTGAACCACATCATTATTATTGTCGTTCCCTGGGGTTCCAAGTGCAATATAAGGCTTTAGCAGCGTGTCCCCACTTCATTAGATATTCTTCCGTCTTTCTTCTTGGGGTGGGCACATGACTGCCCATAGTCGCTAATTTCAATCTTACACGATCTCCTTTAACTAAAATTAGCAGGATAAACCTGTCGACTTTCATCTGGGCTCCAATAGTGCTATGGGATGAAGGAGCCATGTAATTCGACTTTCCAATCAATCTCTGATTATCTCTACATTTATTCTTGGAGATAAGTCCTTGTTTGGTTAGTTTCCAATGTTTCTTGTTGCTAATTCTTTCCAGCCAGCCATCTCATATTCAGTATGCAGTCACTGAAGTTACCTGTTGATAAAAGTCAACTGTGGCCTATTGAAAATGCTTATTGTGACGCGCACGCCATGTTTCTGACACACACATATGCTGTGACTGACTTAACCTTGTTATTTATGCAAAGTTAGCGCAGAAGACTTCATAGCTGATTTCATAGTGCTGAAAGACTACCTTAAATGTAAAATCACACCGTCATCAAGGAACCTCCGAGATCAAGTTGAATGGCTTCAGAACAACCGGAAACAGGTTAAAGTTCAAGTTCAACATTCGGGAACTGAAAGATGAAACTAAAAAAAACTGCAACCGCCAGATCAAAGTTGGAGAGACTACGTTGCATCACTGAGGTAACCTATGTTTGTGAGGAAACCTAATTACAAAGGCGAAGAAACAAATAAAACAATGGGCTGACCACTTTAAGAAACTCTTGAATCGACTATCACTGCAACTCGCCCGGCAATATCACCAGCAGCACGCGATGAACTGCCAGTATACACCAATCCCAAACAAGTCTTGCATGTGATAAAGTTTTGAAAGTCCGATAAGGACACAGAAGCAGGTGGAATTCCCTCCAAAGCACTGAAATTAGACTCAGAGACTGAGGTAGATGTGCTCACCCCACTGTTGCGAAAGTTTAGAGAGAACGAAGCAAAGGTGCCTACTGATTGGAAGAAAGGCTAGCTACCTTGTCAAGGTGCCAAAGAAGGGCGACTTTCGCCTCTGCAAGAACTGGTGTGGAATCATGCTCTTGTCCATATATGTCAAGTGAAATACTAAGTCGCATCATCCTGGAGAGAATGAAAGATGCACTGGATAGAGAACTCCGGCAACATGGAACCAGCTGGTATCAGGAAAGGCAAATCATGTGCTGGTCAAATTGTAACTCTACGCGTCATCATCGAACATAGCAAAGAATGACAGTCAATCCTCTTTCTCAACTTAATCGACTTCGAAAAGGCATTCAATAACGTTGACTTCGAAGTGATTCGGAAACAAATTTAACAGTATGGAGCGCTGTGATTCAAATCTTCATCAACTTCATTCAACAGGTGGCCACATGACAATGCCACGTGTCAAGTGATCCACACTGGAAAACTCAGCGAGGCGTTCGAAGTGCATACCAGATTAAGGCGGGTATGTCGGTTATCGTCGATAATGTTTTCAACTGTGGTGGACCGGATTATTAAGAAGACTACGGGTAGTGAGAAGGCAGGAATACATTAGACAGATAAAAAGACTCAATAAGATATGCATCCCGGTGACGATTTGTGTATAATTTCACACAAACTCGAAAACTTACAGGCAAAAGCAAACGAGGTGGTAGAAGAGGCAGGAAATGGATAAAGGATTTCATGTGACCATGGAAACGACGGAGGTGATGAAGATACTCAGACATCACCACCAACAACAACCAGCACCAATCACTACCAACAGGGGAAATTTGAACTAGGTCACTGCTCTCACTTATTAGGGCAGCAGCGTTACAACTACAGGTAATAGCACGGATGAGGTTGTCGAAACAAGGATCGAGAATTCAAGATAGTCCTTCAAAAACCCTGAAATCACTTTGGAAGTCTTCTGCACTAACTCAGCATATACAACAAGTTTCGGATTTTCCACACCAATGTTAAGCCAGTCACTGCAACTGTATGGGTCAGAAACATGGAAAACAGGTCACGATAAGGATTTCTAACGGGCTAGTGTAGAATTTTATCAACCGGTGGCCCTATACTGAATATCAAATGGCCGGCTGGATAGAATCAGCAACAAGAAAATCTGTGAGCGAACCAAACAAGGAATATGTGAAGGAAAATGGAAGTGGCTCCGATATATTTTGAGGAGGTGGTGGAGTATCAGTACCCTTCAGGCTTTTGGGTGAAATTCGAACACGAGAATAAGGGGTTCGCTGTGGTCCCATTGTGACCTAGTGGTGATCGGGCATGACGGAAATGAGAGACGGTAATCAGTCTTTTCGCTAGCTGAATAGGTCTGCAGATAACAGAACGAAATTAAGATGTGGTGTTGAATCCTTGCACTGTACTCGTTCCCTAAGGGGATTGTAAATACTGAATATTTCCGCTATCCTAAATTCACTACTTCAGAATTTATAAATCTTTACAATAATAGACACTTTCCCTTAGGATTTGGTGATGCAAATACTTTAGCACCTATATATGCGGGTTACTTAAGTAAGTCTTCAATAGTGGAATGAGCATTCGTTTTTTGATAATGCATGAGCTTTTGTGATCAGTCGGTACACTGTGATACATACTAACTACTTGATTTAGGCTTTCGTAATAACAGTTACTAATATTGCTATTTCTCTTGGTTTCGAGTGAAACATACGGTTCCTATAGCACATCTCCGTTTCACCCTACTGTCTGAAGTTTGCTTCAGCCGAACCTGTAGCGGGGTGTCCTTCAACTGTCGCTTTAATGTGCGTTGAAATCATCTGCATTTCATTCTGCATATTTTCCTGGACAATAGTTTCTTGGTTAGATGGTCGCCATAATTGCCTGTTGCTTACTTTTGTCTGGTTGTCCATCTGGTGATCTTGAGTACTGAGTGAAGGTGGCTATTGATAAAAGTCTACGACCCACTAGAAATGCTTCTGCTGATAGCAGATTGCACATTTCATTTCAATGTTATACAATACAATACTCAGTGAGGAGACTCTTTTCAATGAATCTATTATCAAGCTTTACGTTAGTATATAAATATGTGACTATAATAAACTTTATCCCATGTGAAAACTCCAACAAAAGGTGATAATAGTTGTAGTAACAATATGAAATGAGATAACGTGTTTATCAATATACTCTTAATCAAATAACAATCGATAAAACGAATAAAACAATGATACGTAATGTTTTCATGGCATTCGATTTGCCTACTAATCTTATAATCTCACACCCCTTCCAATTTTTGTACATCTTATGAATTGTTCTGAATATGACGTAAATTGTTTTGCCATTTCACAGTGAACTATGATTATTATAATCACAAATATTTTAATTGCAATTCATACTGTGGTGAGAGCTGTCTGCAAACCAAAAATTGTAGACAATAATTTACGTCAATGTTTACGGCCTGAGTCGGGATCATGAGAAAAAAAACAACAACAAAGCTTAATCCTGAGGAACTCAACAACTAAACACAGTAGACTTAACGTGTGCAAACACGATTTGCAGATATATGGCTTAACTTTCTAAGAAACGGTCATAAGCAGTACAGCAGAATAACCTTCAGCAAGAAAACAAACAATCAGAAGAAGTTGCTTCCCCCTGACAATAATGTACATAAAAATATATAAATATCTTTTGATATTTTCAATAAACGATCTGCTGTCTGTCCCTTGTCTTCTGTCGTTACAATACGACTATTTTTATTTCATGTATTCATACCTTTGATTCAATTCCCTCACTGGATGGAATTTCTTAAAAACCATATATATATGTATACATTTCCATATGTTAAAATGAGAATTTTCAATGAATTTAAAAACGAGTGGTACCCAACCATGTGTATTTATCAGCACATCTGATCTTACAGTGCAAAGAACGTCGGCATTAACCATAGGATTCTTTCCACACAGGTACGAGAGCTTATTTCATCAAAGTCTTACAAATGAGATATGAAGGATGTGAAGAGGTCTATTACAGAGTACTTTCTTGATCACCATCTTGATCGGCCGAATTCATGCTAAATTACTACGGCTTCTTTCTCCCAAATATCATGTTACGACCAAATCAACTCACCGTGGCTTGAATGCAGGAAACTGTTCCCTGCGTTCTTCTGTACAACTGACAAAACTTTCTCAAGGCGACAACAGTTACGATACGCTACAAATAGCTAGAAGACAATTATCTGTCGATACATTTAGGCGATTCTAATCATCACTAATAAAATGAAGACTCAAAATTACCTAAACAGTCTCGTTAGCCATCTTTATAATGAAAATGGGATGGGAACTGTGTCCAAAAGAATGACACATCAATAATTCCTGCAAACATTCACACATAAGAACGACCTTCATTCGCTCAAGCAGTATCACACTATAAAACAACACATTATCAATGTTTCACACAACTGTCGCAACGAGAAGCATTAGGAATAGAGATTTAATAAGGAAAATGACAAAAATAGGATCAAGTCAACATTCAATATCCAAATGTTGAGGAGTAAAAGTGATAACAATTCTAAAGTGCATATAAGAATAGAACTTGGGCCCTGTGGTAGAGCATAATTCCATTACGGAGAAAATTTTATTTTGATGAGAAAGTCTCACAGTGTTTCACAGTAATGCTTACTGATGACCACGTTTCGAGCACAATTTATTGCTCATAATCATATCAAAGTACTCACACGACTTCCTAACTTCATTTATATAGTTCCATTATTTTCCATAGCGTCGGTGTTATAGCGGTTAGGACGTTTGCCGACCATGCATATGGTCCGGGGGTCGACCCTCGGCCGGCGCACTCCTTTACCTCACTGAGCCAGAAATAATCCTGGTAAAGAGGAAAGGTTGGGCATGAGGCTAGCAACCCCATCTTGTAAAAATCAAACACTGCTACAGAAACTTCAAGCCACTAGCTTAGAGCCCTATGTTCCACTGGGAACGTGAAGGAAAAAAAAATTATCTTCCATCGCTTGATTTGATTGGTAGAAGTATTTTCCATATTTCAGGTATGAGTGATGAATCATTCATATTGCATGTGTTTGGTGTAGAATCGATGAACAAGGATTCAGTAATCAACCTCTCTCTCCACCTACCAAGATTACTTGTTAGAATTCTGACCCTCTCCCAGACTATTGTGTGGTTGTGTGTTAATGCATGCAGTGCAATCGCTGAGCTTTTTTCTAAATTATTGTCTTCATGGGGTCAGTGAGTCTTCATTTCGTTAAATTCTAACGCTCCTATAATCTACTACCCACGATCCACTAGTTTGACTTATATAGGTGAATTCTCAGTCATTGCAAGATATTTTGTAAATTATATTATTTTGGTTAATTGGGTCAACAGGCTCTTGTAACCTACATAGGATGTCCTACCTGAGTGACTTTGTATGTTCAAATGTTACCCCTGTTATTACTTTATTAAGAATTCCACGTAGAGTCTCAGGTGTCCCCTCCTTATATGATAAAACTGTAGATGCCTTATATTCTTTGTTGTTTACGTTATCCGCGTCACAAGAAGCATTTCCAACATAACAAACAGCTGCTTTCGCTGTCTCTATACTGAAGATCAAATGGTCGGCCTGAAGGAATAAGTTACAAGAAAATTTGTTAGCAAACCACCCCAGAGCCGATGGTTCAACAAATATGTCGGCAAAAAAATGGAGATGAATTAAGCATACAGTGAGGAAACTGATGCATGATATGAGGCGCCATTCTGTTGATCAATTCCAGCCAGACTTTTGTGTGCAGAATAATTGTGCCCAATCCCTATGTGTACAATGACCGTAGAATAGTGGAGGGAGGGAGACAATATTTTTATTTATTTTTTGTTTTTTAATAAAGCGAAAATAACAGTTTGTGCCGAATAAAACGGTACCATCATTGTCTATTTCGTTGGCTTCTCATCAGCTGCTTACAGGCCAAAGTCATTATTAAGTATATCTACAGAAACAATTCTAACACACTTGCACAGAGTACACTTTTAAACAAAAAATAATCAGTATATGCATACAATAGTAATATATATAATAGTAATAAACAAGTTTTGCCAAACAATGATGATCATGCACAATGAAAACTTTCGACACTACGTAATCAAGCGAAAGAGAGGATGAAAACGTCCAGTTACCAGGACAGGCAACGAAAGACTGAGAACCGCTTCTTTCTGAACTCATAAATTGAGTTTTAGGTAGATTTCCTTCGACAGATATTCTTCTCATGTTAACTGCAACTGTATACACAAATTTACGTGGATCTGCAGGAGCAGTTTCATATGACGAACAGAAAGAAGAGTATAACTCCGATTTCTTTAACATGTACCAAGAAGCCTATGTCTACAGGGAACAAATGCTTTCAACAATGCCATTGCCAGGCAACTTCTTGACACAGGTCATGAGGTGGACGTCACAAGATCGGTCAACATTATCAGCATTCAAAACAGTTCAATTCTCCTTAAGCTTGCCGAAGCAATTTCTATCAAGTTCCTGAAACCCGATTTATGCGTTCAGAAAGAAGAGTTTATCGATCTTTCCTTGCCTCTCCTGGTAAGTGGGTGTCTTGTCCTCTCTTTCATCTGATTACGTAATGTTGAAAGTTTCCATTATGTATGATCACCATTGTTCGGGATAAGATGTTTATTATTGTTATTATATATATTATTGTATGCATATATTGGTTGATAGATTTTTCAAAAGAATGGATACTGAACAAAGAAAAGTCTTTTCGATAACTCTATCATCAAGCTCTACAGTTATATATAAGTTATAGTGAGTCAATGAATGAATTAATGTTATGAACAACATTAATGTTGTTCAGATTACACCGAATCAATAATAATAACATCAGTGGATTACAGTTCAATAGCATCATCATAAAAATAAACTGAATGTTTGAAAAATAACAAAAATAATATTACAAATTCATGAGTTTATAGTCTCTACTGAAGGCTGGCTAGGGCAGTAGCATTGGCTGGATGGACTTGCTTCTTTTGAATACAGAGCACTGGTTATTTGAGGCGATTTGCAATAGCCTCTGCTGTTTAAAGCGTGAGGTGCTTCGATGATTTTGGCAATTTATTAGGCACCCGGTAGATTGTAAAGAAGGATTCTTCCACGCTGGCTGGCTTTGTGGCCGGTTTGCACCAGATAGTCCAATATTGAACTGTTAATAGTTTTCATTACACCTTTACTTAGCTATAGTGAGGGATGTTCTCGAGCACGAAAAATCAAGTTCCTAGAGCAACCGCCAATATAACTCGCTCCATCACAAGCGCAGTTGAACTTGTATATACAATATGAAATGGCTAGTCTAGGTAGTTCATCTTTCAGTCGAGGTAGCACCATCGGTCGTGAACAGGATAATACATGTAGTTCGCCAACAGTAAAAGTTCTTTGAACTGATTTTCTTAATTTCCTCGTAATTATATCACTTGGTATATCGCCCTTGAATTGTATATGTATAGTCGTATATAAAGAGGCTTCTTGTTTACAGGTAGTGAGTAGTCCTTTTCCGCCGATTTCTTTGTCATATCTTTCTTGATAAATATGTCGGGATAGCCATTTTCTATCAAAGTATCATATACAATGCTTAATTCATCTTCAATTACTTCTTCTGAGCATATAGCTGTAACTCTGTGGCTGAGGGCCTACACTAAAGTTCTTTTGTACTTGATAGGAACGAAGCTGTGAAAATGTGTATATTGTCCTGTCCAAGTACTTTTTCTATGCAAATTTCTTTTCATGCTACCATCTGGTTTTTTTGCAAATAGGACATCCAGGAAGGCAACTCTGTCTTGGGATTCTTCTTCGCATGTGATATTTCATAGCCAGATGTACTTCATTGAAATCAATAATTATTGTACTCCTATCAAGTCCATCATCTCAACGGACGAAGATGTAATCCATATACCGGCAATAAAAAGTGAGGGCTTACTGATAAGGTTGTTCAAAGCTCCATTTTATAGCTTACTTAGAGAGAAATCAGCCAGAATGGGACCCAATGGGAAGCCCACCGTCACCCTGTCCACTTGTCTGTAAATCATACCGTGAAATTTCAAGTTTACACTCATGGAACATCTTAATAACAATCTTCTTCTAAGATTTCATACGGCTACCAATGTTCATCGATCGGTTATTCACTTCTTCACATACGTACTTAACCGTTTCTATGAGAGGTACATTTGTAAATAACAATGTCATGTCCGGAGATATCATGGTTTTGTCTTTGATATTAATATCTTTTATTTTGTCTATGAATTCAAATACAAATACATTGATTTTTGTTTGAAACTAAACTCTGTGGAATAAATTTATGAAATTTTTCATCTAGTTTTTGCCTTGTACCTTTCCCTCGGTATAATTTTAAACTTTTTTCACTTTGAATAGTTTCCGGTAATATATCATTTTGCTCATTTATTATTATAGTCCAATTAAATGTAATATTTTTTACAATTTTAAAATCTATCTATCTATCTATTTTATCAAAAGTTTGGAATATATTTACGTGATACTGTATTTGCCTACTTATCGTAATTATCCCAAGCATGTTACACCCCTTTCGAAGATCTCTGTTACATTTTATAAACTAATTTATTTTGGAAATTATTTATTTCATCGCTTGATGGTGAGAGGGTGAGTAAGTATGTTGACTAGGATCATTAATCATCAATTATTTTTTCGTATTTCACACTAATCATAAGTTCTCACATCTTTTGTGCAAATTTTCTCACGGGTTATATATTTTTAAACGTCATATATATATATGTATATATAGTATTGTACAGGTTGATAGTATATTCATTGAAAAGATTCGTCTCGATAAATACTTACTTGACGCAGGGATCAGAGTGGTCACGAATCCCATAGCTCCAGGTGAAGGTTGGCCTTTGTTCTTACGCGTGTTGAAGCGTGAGATGATCCCTAACTGGGCTAGCTCGGATGCGTAGTTTTTGTTAGTAGGGAGGTAATCGGATCATTCATTTATGTGCGTCGGTGGCGCAATGGTTAGAACTCTCGCCGACTATGCACATGGTCAGAATCATGTTCTCAAGTATTGAGTTTCCATGTTTAGGAAGACGAGCTTATAATCTTTCATAATTACCTCTACTCCTACTTGATGAGTTGCAAGACGGGAGAAATGTGAATAAATTCGGTGCCGGGAGTCTGACAGTACGGATTTAGACCATCTCTCGCAACAATTCAGGTATCTGTCGAGTACAGTAGTAAAGGCCAATCGCCTTTCTGACAAAATTTTATTTTTTTCACATATAGCCCAGGAATGACTAAGAGGAGAATGCAAGAGTTAAAAAATTGTAAAAATAGAGGTTGAGTGATACCTACCTGATTGTTTAAACTTCCTAATATGGTAGGTTAGACGGAAGATTTTCTTAGAAACCAACAAGATATGAGGTGACGATGGAAGATCAAAGGATACAACTATTCTAAGGGACAATATACTTGACAATATACTTCTATTTCAGTGGAATCTATGCTAAATGCATCTTGTGGACGAACAGTTTCCTGTAGATCGCGTTTGTGCGTGAAAGTGAAGTTAGCTGTCCAACATTTAAAGGGATTTACGGTAAGACTATTTCGCTTGGACCAGTGGCTTATATTTATGGCAGGCGACAAGACAGTCAGATCATCGGCGTATTTAACGAAGTTGACCTCATCTCAATGGGGGAAATCCTGTAGGAAGACTAGAAAGTACCACACCTTGGGGACACCGGTTTCATTAGGCGAGACAAAGGAAGATTCGCCTTTACATACAATCTAAAGTACTTCTGCTGCGGTTACATGCAAACCACTTAGGGTCATTAAAACTCTTCAAGAAAGGTTCCTGCTTTATTCTTGCTAAATAAATTGTATTTCAAATATATTCCATATAAGTTTGTTTATTAGACGGATACATCACACAGGGAAGCAGTTTTATTTACTGGGTGACAAAGTTTCAAACACAATTTACTGCTGTTCATAATCATATCAATTATAATCACACGACTTCAAAACTTGAGTTCTACAGTTTTCTTTGTTTTCTTCTGTTCGCCGTCGTAGGGGTAGTAGAATTTTCCAGATGTCCGGCTGGACAGGTGTTGAATCGTTTATATTACACATGTTTGCGGTTGATTCGATAAACAAGCTTCTGTTATCAATCTCTCCGTCCACCCGGTTACATTAGATCTTCAAACTGTGCGTCGGTGGCACAGTGATTAGGACTCTCGCCGATCATGCAAATAGTCAGGGGTCCGATCCCCTGCCGACGCACACCTGATATCTATGGTCGACATGCGAAATTCGGGCTACCGATATCACATGCTGATAACTCCATACTTGTACCAAAAATATGATGTGGAATCAAGATATAACGGAAAATAAAAAATAAAAATACTTCTTGCCAATAGGAAGCTGAAATAAATTTTTAGTGAATTAATATGCAGTTGGCACTTGACGAAGCTGTCTTCTGCAGACCTTTTGGTAAGTATGATACACTAATAATTCAATGGCAACGTTATTTCTCCATTTGGCAAGACATTCACTAGACGTTACTACAGTTTTATGTCAACCAACGACTTTTGCGTAAATCTGTTTCGAAATTGTTTTATATTATTATTGTTATTATTTCTTTGTGTTTTGAATGGAATCTACGGCTTCAACAGCACATCTTTACTTTGTCCTGCTCTTTTCAGTCGTCTTCAGTGGAATCCTCAACTTTCTGTAATCTCTCATCTTCTCCTCAAATCATCTACTCTATATCACCTTTGAACTCACGACCGACTAGTCGATTTCCATACGGGTTGCAGTTGACCGATGGCCCAGTTTGTTCTGCCTTATTGATTCTGATTTTGATATCCTTATCCAGGTCTACAGCCTGTATTTGAATCAATAGTGCCTAAATAAGTGAAAGAAGCGATATCTTTTGAATATCTTCCGTTGATGGTGATTGGTGGTTGCTGGTTGGTTATCATTACTTCAGTCTTCTCTATGTCGTCTGAATTCTTACCTCTTCTACCAACTTGTTGGTTTTTCACTAGAAGTCTTCGTGTTTGTTTGACATTAGATATCAATCGTCTCCTTAGTCCAGAGTTGTATTTTCAGTATATAGGCATTCTTATCTTGCCCCTCTCCATGCACGGTCTTCTGCATAATCCAGCCCTAACGGGCTGATCTCTGACGAAATCTCAGCACGAATACAAGGGGCTCGTTTCGCATTTGTTAGTTTACGCCGACTCTGGCGTAGACGAGATGTTCGACTATTGACCAAAGGGCGGGTGTACTGCTCATCAGTCCGCTCCGTCCTCCTTTATGGTTGTGAGACCTGGCCACTGAGAGTGGAAGACACGAAAAGATTAGCTGTCTTTGATCATAGGTGCCTGCGCTCTATTTCACATGTAGAGTGGCATAATAAGGTGAGCAACATGGAGGTTAGGCGTAGAGTTCTAGGTAAACTGGGTAAATCAATCGACGAAGTCGTGAAGTTACAAAGACTGAGATGGTTAGGACATGTGTTACGTATGCCAAGCCATCGCCTCCCTCGACGAGCTATGTTAGCGGATATAGAGTCAGGCTGGAAAAAAGCTAGCGGCCGTCAAACAAAAACTTGGCTGCATCAGTCAATGAAATCCATAACAGTTGGTCTAAGCCACGTAGAAAGGTGTAGACTTCGTGACTGGCTGGGGTCCTCGGGACGGTAAAAATCTATGGTTGGAAACAATTGGTGACAGGGCTCAAAGTGATCGTTCTCAGTGGCGCAGATGCATCCACTCCTTGTGACTTATGATCTCCAATGAAACTGTTTTGTTTTTCTTTATTACTCCTTTGTCTCACACCTCTGCTCACTGTTTCTATTATGCTTTTCTTGTACTTTCTTCTCTTGATTCGCGTGCTACACGGAATGTGGCGACTTGAACTTCCGCACATTTGTGCAAAGTTCTATGTCGAAAACAGACAGACAGACAGTGCACCACAGTCGGGAATACAATCGATGATATTAGGTAGCTTTGTCTTACTTCCATCTTCACTTCAGAGGCTTCACTGAGTCTTACGTTATGAAATACTTGACATGCAGTGTTATCATTTAGCTGCTGAATGAGATTGATGCAGATTTAGGCGCTGCACTCCACAATAGTAAAGTAGTTTTCAAATTATTTGTTGGTCAACCCTGTAAAAGGTGATGATCGGCTCCCTGTAATGCTGTACTGGATTCAATAACTGATAAGTAGATAGTTAGAAATATCCCGTGTTCAGTATTGAGTGTCCGACCTAACTGAATGTTATCAGACAGTTTGAAGTGTTGCCACCAGATGCATATGCTTCATTTCAGTCTTGTTTACTTTTTCGTGTATGTTACACTACAGGTTTCCAAATTGTCACTTATCTCTAACAACTTCAAGTATAATAATTATTCTTCTGAAATAATGGTGGTTGTTCATCCAATCGAATAACACTTCAGTGCGCGAAAACATATCACCATTTCATTTGACAGGTCGCTACAACTTGCTATGTCAATGGTTTTATTTGCTTGCTAATCCATAGATCTGGGATGTAAACTTATTAATATAAGGAAATATATATCATCATATATTTGTATATATATGGTCTTGCTGCTAGGAAGCTTGTCAACAAACTCGTGACCAGTAAGGTAAAGCAGGTTGGGCATGAGAACAAATACTCGCCAAAGATATTGGCTGGTGGTCACAGTATGTCGTGAATTGACAGAAGTTAGAATTCATGGGCCATTGAATCAGATCCCAATGGCTTGATGATCTACGATCTTTGCTTGTAACCGGCAAATCCTGGTTTCGAATTTCATTGGCTGCGTAGTGATGAAGACTCACAAACTATGACGAAAGAGCTGTTTAGTACCCTCAAGTTTTCCAAAGGTTCTCTAATTGATGTCAGCTCAAAACGAAATCCTGCAACCAATCAATCAAATCCCTACAAATCAATATTTGAAACTCATATACTTTTGTCAAACAGAAAGAAGATTCACAAACCATCGAATTTTCAAAGGTCGGTGTTTAAAAAATGATATAATTCCTAAGTACTTACGCTTTAGTCAATGGTGGTGAACATTGAATAGTTTGTTTATTCGACCTGTACCCCATTGGTGGGTGACAAGAAGGCTGTCATTGCTTAATCGTGTACTGGTTGCCCGGAAGATTGGAGAAATACTATCAGAAGTATTTGTTGTATATAATAACAATAACGTTTGTTAATAGACCTCGGCACTGATTAACCACTGTGATACCGTTTCGTTATCACTTGAAGAATAAATAAACGCATTGCCCAATCGTTTTCCGTTGTTCTGCACTCCATAGTGTTCCGCTTGTTAAGTTTTTTCTTCTGAAATCAGCGAAAGGTCCTGGATCCCTGCTATCTGGATATCTGACAGGCTCCGAGCTCCAGTTACCTCAAGAAAAATAACATCACCGGCGAAACATGTCAGAATATTATGTCTTTGAGAAGAACTACACAGAAGTATTATGAAACTAAGTAATATGTGTAATGAAATTGAAAAACTCAAACACCACCTTAAAGGTATGCTAAGTGATAAAGACTATCAAATCGTAACATCCAAGAAAGCTATAGACACAAGCTTAAGGAAATCGAGAATCGCGCAGATTGGGAAATTCAAGAAATTACTAGAAGAAAAGAACGGCACAATGAACGAAGAAGTTGACTACAATATTTCATCTTCTATATACAAAACAAAGTGGGTGATCAATCTCTGTTCAAGAGAATTAAGCTCTAGTGGTAGACAATTACTTAAAAAAGGATTAAATTTCAGTGTAATGATTAATGAACTAAAACCAGAGGATGTTACTCCTAACAAAGAGACAGCATTAATTTCAATAGATAAGAGGGCAGCTGTAGAGGTTTGAACACAATATGCATTAATCCTTAGGAAAGAAAAGAAGGCACAGTCAAACTTTACAAAATAGGAAAGATTACCTCTAATTAATCTGCAAAAGGATCAAAACATCGTCATCACAAAAGCTGATAAAAGAAACTCTACAGTAGCCCTGGACAAATTGAACTATATGACGAAAGTTACTGAACACATTTAAACAGGTCCAACTGAGGCAATTAGGAAGCCTGTAGATACAATAATGAATGATATTAAGAAACTTGCAGAGGATTCAATAAGCAGTATGAAGTGGTCAATTAATAAGACTGCTCGCATGTGGCTGGCTCCCTAGGTTTGCTATTATTAAGCGCACTCTTCAGCTTGCTACCCCAGCCAGTTAACAGATAAGTTGTGCTGTATTCTTATCTGTTAAATTCGATATTTAACCTATGGTAAAAATATAATTCTCATCTGTGAACACTACCTAGTCACAAGTCTTCTAATGTAAGATTACAACTTGTGCTCTGTGGTAGGGCATTATTCCAATTCTGATAAATTCTCAAAGTGTTATACAATAATATTAACTGATGACGTTACGAGCACAATTTAATACTGCTCACAATTATATCAAGTCACTACTCAAACAACTTTCTAACTCCATTTATATAAATCAATTATTTTTCATTGCTCGATTTAGTTGGTAGTAGTATTTTCCATATTTCTGGAATGAGTGATGATTCGTTCCTATTGCATGTGTTAGCTGTAGACTCGACGAACCACGACTCAGTAATCAACCAACTCTCTTTCTCCACTTACCCATATTACTTCTTAGAATTTTAACCCACTTTCACCCTACTTTGTGACTGTGTATTAATACATGCAGTGCAATGCGGTGCTGAGGCTTTTTTCAAATTTCTTATCTCCACGGGGTCAACCATTCTCACCCTAGCTAAATTCTTATGTTCCGATAGTCTGACTACTCCCGATTTTCTAGTTTGGCCTATGTAGTTGACTTAACTCACAATTATTGCAGGGTATTTTGCAAATTATATTATTTCGTCTACTTGGGTCAACTGGGTCCTTTAACTTAAAGAGCATATCCCTGAGTGAGTTTGTAGGTTTGAATGCCACCCTAACTCCTGCTTTATTGAAAATCATATGTAGGGTCTCAGATGTCTTCTCCTTATATGGTATCACAGTAGATGGTTTATATTCTCTCTTATTTATGTTATCATTACTAGTTTCACAATTAATTCTAATTTACGTTTAGCCTTTACTGATCTTCCTAATGAATTTTATAAGATAGTTATGGAATTATATAAAGGAATTAAGAAAGTTGTCTGAATGCTTTTATATTATAATGATCATTAAATTGTGCCTGGAAAGTCATTTTTAACTATTACTGTATAACACTGTCAGACTTTGTCAAAATAAATTTTACCCATAATGGAACAAGCCTTTTTCCCTCGAGTTCGTTTATCGGTACTTACACGTTAGGTAGAGTACTGATCAGGATTACCCGATGAAAAGCAAATTTAATAGGGACTGAAGTTAAGGACTGTCTAGAGGTTGATATCGACAGTTACAAGTCTAAGTGGTTTATTTTAATGCTTGAAACTAATAACGCTAATAGAATAAAGGGGGTTTGGATGGTTTATCTGTACGCAGCTATATGAACTATTTCCACACTCTAATTAGTCCTGTTTGCTTCCTTTTTTTCTTGAAGCTTATTTTGAAGTTAATTCTGCAGAAGAAAGAATCTATATCGAAACTTAGCAATAAAATAGAACTTTTAATTGAATATGCATTCCAAAAATTATCTCTCAACTTTTCAAACATTTGAAATGAAATTATGTGAAAAATATTTGCACTCCAAATATTTAAAAATTTTAAAAGTGATCCTATGAACACAACTCTTAGAGAGTGAAAAAAAATCATCCAACAATGTACATTTGAATTGCAAAGATGCAAGCAAAAAACAACATTTACCCAGATTTTGAACAGAAATTAAACTGATCCATCTAGGAGAATAACAGTGGATAGATGGAATCAACTGCACATAATACACAACATATATAGTAGTACTAATGTATTTATGTAGATTCTTCATTTTTTTGAAGAAAGTATTTAGGCATTTCCATAAATGTTTAATTGAATTTTATATTTTCCCGAAGAGTCACAAATAGGACGAAATCTGCATCCTGGATTCCACTACTAGACACACTACTAGACTAGCTGCCTTTGATCATAGGTGCCTGCGTTCTTTTTCCCGTGTAAAGTGGCATAATAAGGTAAGCAACATGGAGGTTAGGCGTAGAGTTCTAGGTAAACAGGGGAAATCAATCGACGAAGTCGTCAAGTTACAAAGACTGAGATGGTTAGGACATGTGTTACGTATGCCAAGTCATCGCCTCCCTCGACGAGCTATGTTAGCGGATATAGGGTCAGGCTGGAAAAAAGCTAGCGGCGGTCAAACAAAAACTTGGCGGCACCAGTCAATGAAATCCACAACACTTGGTCTAAGCCACGTAGAAAGGTGTAGACTTCGTGACTGGCTGGGGTCCTCGGGACGGTAAAAATCTATGGTTGGAAACAATTGGTGACATGGCTCAAAATCGTTCTCAGTGTCTGGCGCAGATGCATCCACTCCTTGAGACTTATGATCTCCAATGAAACTGTTTTGTATTTCTTTATTACTCCTTTGTCTCACACCTCTGCTCACTGTTTCTATTATGCTTTTCTTGTACTTTCTTCTACACGGAATGTGGCGACTTGAACTTCCGCACATTTGTGCGAAGTTCTATGTCAAAAACAGACAGACAGACTAGACACTGTCCACCGATTAACTTTCTACAAAAATGGTTTAATTAAATGTGACGCATCGTCATCAAGCAGAGCATAGAATGGTAGTTAAACCTGCACCTCAACTTCACTCCAAACAGCCCTTCGACAGCCAGCGTTGGTGAAGAAGTAATTTGGAAACTACTTCAATACTACGGTGTTCATTGCCCAAGTCTTTATGAACCTCATTCAACAGCTGGGTGTATGATAATGCCACGTTCCAGGTAACCAGCAACGGAAAACTCAGTGAGGCGTTCGAAATTAATACAGGAGTAAAACAAGCTGGCTGCCTATTTTCAGCGATGATGTTCTTAACTGTGGTGGACTGAATTATGGGTCATAATGTGCACAAGGAGTGAGAAGACAGGAGTACATTGAACTGACCTATACGAAGGCTCTAGATGATCTAGATTTCACAGATAATTTATGCTCAGCAAACTGTCTGAAGAGGTGAAGCATCCAGAGAAGACTGGACTTCAGTTGAACATAGAGAAGACGAAAGTGATGAAGATAAACATGCACCAATAGCAACATCAACAGCAACAACAACAACCAACACCAACCACCATCAACCGGAGAGATTCGACAGAGGTTACTTCCTTCACTTATCTGGCCAGGAAGCACAATTTCAACCATAGTCAGTCGGAATGGATGAAAATGTCAAAGCAGGCCAGAATCGGAAGGGCGAGATACGTCTTCATCAACCTGAAACCAGTTTGAAAATCTTCTGCACTCACTCACTCACTCAGTCAGCAGAAAGAACAAGATTCGAATTCTGTTCAACACGAATGTTAAGTCGGTGAGAAACTTCACCAGCGTGTAACGAAAAGGAAACCAAATGCGTAAGTAGTGTAATCTTAGCCAACCTGGTAGATAGTGGATACTAAGTGGAGCTGGAACAGGCGTTCTGAGTGGTCTGTTGTGTCCTTGGTATTCTACATGCTACAGCTTGACTATTTCTTCTTAAGTAGAAGAAGTGGTAATAATCAGTACCAAAAGATCTGGTCTTTTTACACAGAAAAGTATGCCCAAATGAGGCGTTTACTTTAAAGCTCTTCCCTGCATTTTTCTCTGCTATCTTCTTTCGTTTCATCCAAGGAATCGCTAAACCCTAACTCTTCAAAATTATTCTGATGCTTACTAGTGACCGGCTACAGGAGGAAGTTGCCTGGAGTTCTTGTGAGGTTCTTGAAGTCCACCCAGTCAATTGTGGGAATGGATTTCCCAAATTGTTTGGTGATCGCGCTAAAATCACGAACTGATAGAAGGTAGAGCTCATGGGCCATTGAATCGGGTCTTAGCGGCTAAATGGTATACGAGCTTGCCTTGTAACTGTAAGGTCCTGGGCTGGAAACCCAGTGAGTCCATACTGCCGACGAGTGCAAAACTAGGACGAAACAGCTGTCCAATACTACCTGGTTTTCAGTGGATCTCTAAGTGATATCAATCCGTTGTCTAACCTTAAACAAATTAAATACTTACAAAGGAATTCTTCAAGATCATTGAATGCCTTTTACTTCAAACCTTCTGCAACTTCATGATCTTTCATATCATATTTATTATGTAATGATCTTTCAAAGGTATAATTCTATTTACACAGTCCTGTTCATTCCACTTTACTGAATTCTTTACTACCTGATAATGGTTTGCAAATAGTATTGTTAAATTTACATCACGCCAACGTTATTATTTCATCGTCATTAATATTGTCATTTGTCACCTTTGACCTTACCTCTAGTCTGTCCCATTTGTTAGTTTATTTCTCTGTAATGTGCATAATGTCTGTCTGTCTCCCACCACTGACTACACTCTTTCTTAAAACCTGTACTTCTTTTGATTATGTATGCATGTAACAACAGAAGACAATGGCCAGACAACAGATCGTTTTATTATGAAAATCAACACGTATTTATACATATTTCACATACATTATTATAGACAAGCGCAGTCATCTGATTGGTTGTTTATCAGAAGTTAGGCAGACAAACGCAGGCTTCTGATTGGTTGTTTCGGGATTCCTCGACAAATAGAGTTCTCTATCTGCGAATCATATTTTGCCACGTTAAGTCTGCTGTGATTGGTTGTTGAATCAGCCTTGCTCATATTTTCTCACGGCCTGCTCTCACCACATGTACACATCACTGAATATTCTTCATTGCACACTAGTCAGTAACTAGTGTAATGTGTCTAGTCCTATCTTCATTCCAGACTGAATTCTATCAGTGAAGCTTGCAATGTGGCCACGATGCTAAGTGACTCGAATTCACGGTGCACTGTGAACTGTTGGTATTAGATGGTTGAAGGCGATCGGCCACAGGAAGCCTTGGACCTAGGTTTCGTGCTAGTTGGCATTTATCAGCTGGGGACTCGACATATCACACTAGTTAGTGACTAGTGTGCAATCAAAAATATCCAATACAGTCCTACAGGAGGTCAACCGGGAGCCCGAAAAGATCAGTGGTAACGTCTCTGACTGCAGACAGCATTGAATGACGCAGGTTCGAAACTCAGAAGTAGGGACATGAATTCCTTCAAGTTTGCAGATACGCCTTGCTGATGAGTGCCAACTAGCAAGAAATCTAGGTTCAAGGCTTCCTGTGGCCGATTGCCTCCAACCATCTAATACAGTGCCCAAGTTTTACACATATTTTAATAGGATCTGATCTATCTTATTAGTTTCTGAAGTAAATATTTTCTTCCTACTCCACGAATCAAAGTTTTCCCCCTCTTTTCTTATCATTATTGTTAACTTGACACCCATTCAATTTTAGTTGGATTCTACCCAATACTGTCAATTATATTACGTCATTTATTTATTTATTTTGGATTACAGCTTGATTCCACGCACTGTATTTTTGGTACAAGTATGGAATTTTCAACGTGGATATCGGTAGCCCGAATTTCGCAGGCCGACCATAGATATCAGGTGTGCGTCGGCGTGGGCTCGAACCCCGGACCATGTGCATAGTTGGCAAGAGTCCTAACCACTGTGCCACCCGCACACTTAATTTACTCATCTAACTTCAGTTTGGTTTCAACCTCATTAACCCCTTCAATATTACACGATTTGTTTTTAAAATCTAAAATTCTTAAGACACCTGCTTGGAAATAATCCTATTCTTGCTAACAAAATTTACTATACATAATTCGATCTTAAAGCTTGAGAATGACATCAACGAAAAAAGTGACAGTTAGCTGAACGCCTTTCCTATTATATCTGACTCAGTGGCGTATTTCAGGTTGCTTGAACCATGCAATAGAGATGAACTGAACATATGATATGGATATATTATTATTATTGTATCCTTTAGTTCCTAGAGGAATATAGGGCTTCAGCTGCGCACCTCCATTGCCTTCGGTTTTCTGACAATTTTTTCACCCCGCTCCAGGTCTGTCCACATGCTTTCATCTCCTCCTCGCATGACCTCCTCCAAGTCACCCTTGGACGACCAACTCGCCGCTTCCCTTTCGGGTTCCACTCGGGCGATTGCCTGTCTTGTGGCGTCACTTGATGGTTTCCTCAGCGTATGGCCAATCCACCTACCTCCATTTCTTTTTTCCTGCCTATTTGTTTCACAATCGGTCCCTGCTGTGTTGGTTCGCTCATTGCCAGAGATCCCTGTTACTAATCTTTTCTGGCTGGCCATCTGATCTTGAGTATTGAGCGAAAACAACTGTTAATGAAGGCCTGAAGTTTGTTTGAGATGCTCTTTATGACGCGTCAAGTCTCTGATCCGTATAGTAGCACTGACTGTCTTCATACTGGAGTTGAAAATCCGGATCTTATTTTTGATGGATATATATGTGAAGGATAATATCCCTTCGGAGGGTAAAACGAATAATAAATACAAAGTCAGTTTAAGATCCAATTAAGTATCAAGATTGTAATCGAATTAGTTTTCGGGAAAAATTTTACAGTCTTTCTGCTTCACTATTCAAGATAACTAATTATTTACAAAAGCGCTTATCTCACAAGCAACATATATTAATTTTTAGTATATTCACATTACTTAAAGCCATTTCAGTAGTAGAAAATGAGAACAGATTTAAAAATATTTAGAGAATTCATAAGTTGGTAAATTTCCAAAATCAACTAGGACATACTGATTTATGAACTTTAACAATGCCATACATCCTGCCAGAGGTTATTAGTTTTCTGCATTCAAATTAAACTATTTAGACTCGCCTAGAAACGGCTACATTTGGAGTGTGAGGTCCACTATGGATTTATTAATTTTATTTATAATAGTTACGAATAATTTATTATTATTATTGTCTCCTTTAGTTCTTGGAGGAACATATGGCTTCAGTTGCACGTCTCCATTGCGTTCTCTTCTCTGTCAAAGTTTTCACCTGGCTCCACATCTCCCCATATACTTTAATCTGCTCTTCGCATCACCTTCTGCATGTCTCCCTCTCAATGACAACCGACTCGCCGCTTTGCGTTCGGATTCCACTCGAGCGATGGCTTGTCTAGTGATGTCACTTGATTATTTTCTCAGAGTATAGCCAATCTTCCTTTATTTCTTCACGCACGCTTGTGGCACAATTGGTTCCTGCTGTGTTGTCTCGTTCCTAGAGATCTCTGTTGCTGATCCGCTCTGGCCGGCCATCTGATGTTGAGTATTGAGCGAAAAGAGCTGTTGATGAAGGTGTGTACTTTGTTCTAAGTGAGTTTCGTGACGCGCCAAGTCTTTGATCCATGCAGTAAGTAGCACTGATTTCACATTGGAGTTGAAAATCCGGATCTTACTTTCATTTTTGTGGTGATTGCTGTGGATCTTCACACAGAATTGAGAGAAATGAAAGCGTTCCTTGCTTACCTTATCCTCACTTTGATATCCTCATCAGTTCCGTCCACCTGTAGCTGTTGTTGCTGCTGTTGATGACGAATCTTCAGCACCTACATCTGTTTAATCTATGTTCATCTGAAGTCCCGTCTTCTCTTGATGCTTTTTCTATCGTCAACTTGTTGCTTTTCATTTGCATATCTTCCAGTTTGTGGGAAATCAGACATATATTACCGGCGAAGTTCAGATCCTCCGAGTTTTTCGTGTTGGTCCATTTTGTGCTGGTTTCCCCTCTGCTCGCCACTGTCTGTCGCATAATTTAGTCTACTGCAATGAAGAAAATCATTGGAAATGGTAGGCAGCCTCGTCTTACTCCGGTCTCCACTTTGAAGGATTCTATGAGTTCCCCATTGTGGATTACTTGGCATGCAGCATTGCCGTTAGGAGTAAAGTATCACCTTTTTGCTGGACTAAACTATTTGGAACAGACTATTCATAAGAAGCAGTTGATTACCTAATGATGTACCATTCTGCAGTCAGTGATTACGTGATTTATTATCTATACTGCACTTCTTTCTGTAGTTTAACTAGAAAAATTGACAGCCTGATGAAATAACTGATCTACAAAATTCAGCCTCGAGCGCAATGCGTCAGTTATACTACGTTTTACTACTTTGATATCAGTTGCAGAATCATTGAAAATCTGGGAGTATTCCACAGCTGTGTCGTTCTAGCGTCGTATTGATCGACAGTCGAGGTTCAAACCCACGATATTCCGAATACTGGTCAAGCTCGTAGACCATTTAACCATTAGTAGCTAACTCAATGGACCATAATTTCTAACTTTTGTCGATTCGTGATATTAACGCGACTTACAGATATCAAATTTGTCAGGGAGTATTTATCCTCACTCCTGACCAACAAGTTGGCAGAGGAGGCAGACAGAGAAGGCAGGAATTAAGGGAGGAGGAATGTGATGGAGATAGTCAGCTAGCAACAACAAGCACTAGTCACTATCAACGTAAATTACTTGAACTTGGCGCTTTACTCCACTTACTTAGGAAGCGGCGTTTCAACTACAGGCGACATCAGGGATCACAATGTCAAACCCTAATCAGTCTACACTCAGCATCAGGAACAAGGACTGAGTAGTTTGAACTCTTTCAGCCTTATGAGCTGAGTTATCAAACCGGGTACACTAGTGGCAAAGAGCTCGGTCCTACTCTAACGAAACTGTCATCTGGTGTTAAGATCATCTTGCTCTGACTGGCTAGCTCTCCCTTCTGGTTTATATGAGTAGTATGCTACTACTTATTTCAGCAAATCAGTAGTCTATAGTTTTACACATATATCTTTTAACTGAAAATTTTTCTCACTAACCACCATGAATATCTGACCTCATCTGGTTTCCTTTGTATGTGACCTTTAAACAGTAGAGGTTTGATGAGAAATTATGCAAAAGTATATTCATCACTGACAAATATCATTTAGTAGTCGTTATTATTATTTCTTTTCTTTTCTTGTGTTAAATTACTGTCTTAATGCAGATTTCCTTTTTTGCGTTCATCTGTTCACCTCTTCGACCTTTTTGGTGGGGCGCGCGTTGGTTCATTTTCATTGTGATTAATTGAATTAGAATATGAATATTAATCAGGCCAGTGGGATAAAAGTCAAATACTCCTCTCTTATTTATTTTTATTTTTTATTTTTGATTACAGCTTGATTCCACACCGTATTTTTGGTACAAGTGTGGAATTTTCAGCGTGGATATCGGTGGCCCGAAATCCGCAGGCCGACCATAGATATCAGGTGTGCGTCGGAATGGGCTCGAACCCCGAACCATGTGCATGGTCGGCGAGAGTCCTAACCACTGTGCCACCGACGCACTCTTAGGAAATTGATCGATGACGTTGATTAATATTACATCACTTGTGTGATACGTGAATTTCAATTGAACAAAATATTTTTATGAGGTTAATTAAGATTATTTTTTACTAAGCCAGAAAAAGTGCTTCGGTGGCACAGCGGTAGAATGCTTGTCAACCAAGCAGGTTGTCTGTGGTTCGATCCCCAGCCGGCGCTCTCCTTAACCTCGCTAAACTGGTAATAGGAATAGCAAAGAGGGAATTTCGGGCATGTGGATAGTAACCCTATCTTGTAAAAATAAATATCACAGCCACAGAAACTTCAAGCCTGTAAGCTTGAAGCCCTTTATTCCAGTGGGAAGGTAAAGGATTTAAAAACGTCACAAAAAAGTCATTTTTATGCGATCTCCGATTATTAAAGGGGTAGGCAATAATCTAGGTGTTGGTACTATTCGAACCAGTGGCAACTTCCGATTTACTAGCCCGACGACCTATTAACTGACAGCTGAGAGACTGGATTGCTAACCACGTGTGGTTTCCAGTTGTCGCTTGAATGGATTATAGTAGCCAGAAATTCAAAAGCTTATGATCTGGATCCTGCTAGGATGCAGATATCAGTTGAACTCTAATTATAAAATCAATAATATAAGCGAAAATCTGTCAGCCGGCAACTATCCTAGATATTTTCATTATTATATATCTTTTTCTTGTCACAATTAGATTTAACTTTATTTAACTCAGTTTAGATTTTCCGGTCGATTGATTAGACATCCATTGATGAGTCACAATTAGGACGAAATGCGCTGCTAGTCACCATCCACCGGTTAACTTCAAGTTATGCCCAGCATTTACTTTATTTTTGATATTATCATCTTGAGTTACAAGTGGAACATAGGGCTTCAATAGGAAATCTCTACAGTCCCTCTCACGACCACCATAGGCACTTATGTCCTTCTCAGATGATCTTCTCAGTGTCACACTCAGCCGCCTAACTTGTTGTTTCTCATTCGACTTACACTTGAGCTATGCCGTGATGCTTGTCTACTAGCTGGAAAGTCCACGTTTGTGACCCCAGATGATTTGTACTCCCGATGAGTCGTACGCTAGGACGACACAGCAGCACAGAATTTCCTGGTTTTCAGTGGTGCATCTCTTGATATTAACACGCTATCAGATATAAAATAAATCAAATCCCTACAAACTGAGTCTTGAAAAGACGAAGCATTCGACGGAGAGTTACTCTTTATGGTGATACCATTTTCAAGCTTTGTAATTTTATTGAATTGAATTTTTGATTTTCCCGTCGGTTGATTGGACCAGCTGACGAGTCCCAAATAGGACGAAATGCGCATCCTGGATTCCACTGCTAGCCACCATCCATCAATTGTATACTTTGTAATTTTATGTTTGTATTAGATTTCTATAACAACAGAAAGAATGTTTTCAATGGTGCGCCACTAAAACTGCAACTTTATATAATGCACAAAGCACCACGCGGTTCCAAACTAAAATAAGTAAATTGACTGACGCAAAATAATTGAGAGGACTAAGTAGGGCTGAACTAGAACCGAAAGGAGAAGTTCTGCATCTAGTGTATCTTTTCTTCTCTCCAGGATAACGCGACATAGTATTTAAATTGAAGTGGACAACAGCATGATTCCGTGCTAGTACTTCCAGTTGCTCAATTTGCAGTCCTTTGACAGTTTGACAAGTGTGGCTTCCTTGGAATCGGTAGGCATCTTTCGTTCCTTCTAAACCTTTCGCAATAACGGCATCAGCACATGCGTCACAGTCACTGTCTCGGTTTTTAATGCTTATAGAGGAATTTCGTCTTGTCCAGCTGTCATCCTGGATTTCAGCAGCTTGATAACATTCAACATTTCCGCTGTTTTTGGAGGACTGGTATCTACTGGCAGGTTTGTGGCTGTTGGTGGTATTTTTTTTGTGAGTAGCAGGTAATGGTCGATTCAAGAGATCTTTGAAGTGATCGGATCATTGTTTTATTTGTTTCTTCTCCTTCATAACTAGGTCCCGTCCAACATCTTTTATAGGTCTCACTTGCGTTGATCTCTTCCCAGACGGATCTCGTTTACCTGAAGCCGTTTCTGCTTCATTTGCCAGCCAGTGGGTCATAGAATTGTTAATATATGTGTAAAGCTTGGGCACTGTGGTAGTAAGTAATTCCATATTAGTTTGTTTATTAAATATATCACACAATGAAACAGTATTGTATACTGGATGACGTTTCGAACCCAATTTATTGTTCATAATCATACCAATTTTTGTCACACAACTTCGAGATTTGATTTTTATAGTTTTCTCTGTCTTCTCCTATTTGTTGTATGGGCAGTAGAATTTTCCATATATCTGGGACAGGTGTTGAATCATTCCTATTACATGTATTTGCAGTTGATTCGATAAACAAAGCTTCTGTTATCAATCTCTCCCTATACCCTGTGACATTAGATTTTAAAACTGTCATCTTCTCCCATCCAGCCTATTGTATGGTTGTGTGTAACTGCATGTAGTGCTATAGCTGAACTACTCTCTAGATTTCTTATCTTATTCGGGTCAACCAGTCTAGATTTATGGAATTAGTCATACAATTGCCTCTTGTCTTTCTACATACTCTTCTTCACTTCTGTATTCAGTTCAACGTACACTGAACTCAGTTTCTCCTTCTATTGTCCATCTCTGGAATGGGTCATGATCATGCTTGATGTTAATAAATCCTACGTGCAAATCTATTTTAAAACGTTTAAATGTTTTTACTTCTATTTTTGATTCAAACGTATCTAAGATTTATTGAGTCAACATTTGATAACAAATATAAATAAGTGTATTTAGTCGTTACATATATATATATATATATTTATGTATATACATTCAGTACTCTTCCCTTTTCCCCTATTTTATGAAGACCATACGTGCAAATCGAAGTCCCTTTTTTCTAAAAAAAGAATCTTGAAACAATGATTGACTTTCTTTCAGCCATATGGTTTTTTATCTTACTCGCCCTCACTCTCAGCCTTTCTGGCCTTCTTTCTATCCGTTTGTTTGCTTATCCACTACTGATAAGGTGAAAAGTTTACGGGGGACAGGAAACGAAATGATAATAATTATAACAACCCTAATGGTAATAATAGTAATATTAAACACGTACACATGACAGATTGGTTTGAGTTGTCATCACTCTATAACAGTTCAAATAATATATATCTGTAAAACTTGGGCACTCTGGTTGTAAGTAATTACATATCAGTTAGTTTATTAGGTGTATCACAGTGAGTGAAACAGTATTCTATACTGGATGATGAAGTTTCGAACAAAGATTATTGTTCATAAATCATTTCATCCATTATAATGACACAATTTCGAAACTTGAGTATTGTAGTTTTGTTTTATCCTCTCCTATTTGTCGTAGAGGTTTCCGAGGTTCCTTCCTTGTATTGAAGTACTACTGATGCTTTAGATTCCTTATTGTTGGTGTTGTCTTCTGCATGTTTGACATGCATGCCGTCAATAATAATAATATTATTATTATTTTTATTTCCTTCACGTTCACAGTGGAAAATAGGGCCTCAAGCTAGTGGCTTGAAGTTTCTGCAGCAGCGTTTATTTTACAGGATGAAGTTGTTAGCTTCATGATCAACCTTTCCTCTTTACCAGTCTTATTACCGGTTTAGAGAGGTAAAAGAGTTCGTCGGCCGGGTATCGAACCCCGGACCATGTGCATGGTCGACGAGATTCCTAACCAGTGTGCCACCCATGCCTATTTATTATCTGATACCCTGCTGTAATGATTGTCAGGGCGAATACATAGGTCAAACTAGTAGAACTGAGGCAGTCAGACTAGCCGAGCGTAAAAACTCAGCAAAGTCTAGATTATTTGACCTGCATAAGATGAGAAATCTAGAGAATAGCTCAGCTATACCACTCACTATATGCAATGGCACACAACCATACAATAGAATGATGGGATAAGATGACAGTTTTAAAATCTAATCTCACAGAGTGGAGGGAGAGATTGATAACAGAAGCTTTGTTTCTCGAATCCCTGGGTGAGAATACGTGTAACAGGAAAGATTCAGCACATGTCCAGCCGGATATCTGGAAAATTCTACTATCCCTACGACAAATAGGAGAAGACAAAGAAAACTATAGAACTGAAGTTTCGAAGCCTTATGATTATAATTGATATGGTTATGAACAGCAGTAAATTGTGTTCGAAACTCTGTCATCCAATAAATAATACTGCTTTCCTGTGTGATGTGTCCGTCTAATAAACAAACTAATATGGAATATATTTGAAATATATTTAGCAAGAATAAAGCAGGAACCTTTCTTGAAAAGTTTTTATGACCCTAAGTGGTTTCATGTAACCGTAGCAGAAGTACTTTAGATTGTATGTAAAAGCGAATCTTCCTTTGTCTCGCCTAATGAAACCGGTGTCCCCAAGGTGTAGTACTCTCTGGTCTTCCTACAGGATTTCCTCCATTGAGATGAGGTCAACTTCGTTAAATACGCTGATGATATGACAGTCTTGTAGCCTGTCATACATCTAAACCAATGGTCCAAGCGAAATGGTCCTACCGTAAATCCCTTTAAATGTCAGACAGTTAACTTCATGTTCAAGCATAAACGTGATCCACACGAAATTTTTCGTTCACAAGATGCTTGTGGCATCGATGCCACTGAAGTAAAAACCAAGTCGAGTATATTATCCCCCAGAATATTCATATCCTTTGATCTTCCTTCTACACCTCATATCTTTTCGATTTCTAAGAAAATGTTCCTTCTAACTTACTGTATTAGAAAGTTGACAAAATCAGGTGCGTATCACTCACCCCCTGTTTGAACAGTTTTCACTCCTACATTTTCCTCTTAGCCATTCCTACTATGTCATATATGAAAGGAAATCAGAAGCTTTCAGAAGGCGATCGGTGTGAAATTTAGTCGGGCCGTTACTACTGTAGTCGACAGACTCCTGAACTGCTGCGAGAGATTGTCTGACTCTCGGCGTTCAGTTTATTCACATTTCCTATCTCTGACGACTCATCAAGTAGTAGAAGAGGTCATTATGAAAGATTATAAGTACATGAACATGCTAGAGAAAAGATTCGCATTTTCAACACAAGTGTGGAGTTAGGTAGTCAGTTCTTCTAAAAGGGTCAGAAACATTCACTGCGTGTCACGGAAACGATTTCCAACAGATTGCAGACGTCAAGCAATGGCTGTCTTCACTGGCTCCATACTGAAGAATAAGTGCCCAGCTGACCAGAAAGATTTAGCAATAAGAAACTGTAACTGGCAACAAACCAAATAGGAGCCGATCGCTCAACAAATATGCAGGAGAAAGTGAAGATGGCTGAGTTATGAATTGAGGAGGCTGTTGAATGATAATGTGCACAGTGCAGGCTATTACTTGAGCAGAATCTCAATGGGAAGCGATGTGCGGGTTATCCAAGGGTGACATAGAGGAGATGAGAGATTATGGGAAATCGTGGGCTCAGATGAAGAGGACGGCGAAAAGTGGAACATAGTGGAGATGTGCTGTTAAGGATCTGTGTTCCACTCGAAACCAAATGGAACAATAATAACACAATAATACCAGTTTGACTCATGTAACTGACCTCACAGTCAAAATCTGGTGTCCGATAAATTTTTGATCTATTTTGTCCTTAGGCCGGCAAAGTTTATCTCTGAGTGAGTTGGTCTACTGGTACAAATATCGCCCTAATTCACACCTCATTAAAAATCCTATGTAAAGGGATCGAAATGATGCGATGTTATTACCGGACATATGAAAAATTGTATTAGCCCGCAATGGAGTTGGAAAAAAATACATATACAAAGCAAATTAGGAAGTTTTGTGAGTCCATTGATGCAAATATGAGCGTTAAATCATGCTTGAAGCGTTAGCCATCTTTTAATAATGCATTACTTTGTGTTACATTAAATAATTTTACCTTATGTGGACGACGAATCTCTAAACTGACCATCTCCGCCGTATTCCGGATTTTCCTTAACATTTTTCAGAGTTATATTGATAAACCATTCTGGCGTTTTCTACCGATAGGGTTTATCAGTAGTTTGCAAAGTTAAATTCATTAGAACAAAAACATGAAATAGTGGAGTAATAAATATGACATCAACGGGAGGAAATGAACCAGCTCTGCGGCGAAATATGGGAGGCATGAAAAGAAGGCAACAGAGCAGAACATGGAAGATCTTTGGAAATGACGATTTTGCTAATAAACATTGCGAACCCAAAGTTTCTTGTCTACTTTCGTTGTAGAACCAGCTAACTGTGCGCTGATGTTTCAATAATGGAGTAGTCACAATGTATGTGGGAATTTCGAGCTGCTTTTTACTGCCGATGCTCTCCTTAACCTATTCCAACACACTTCATAAGGAAGGCAGATTGTGTGAGTGGCTCTCAAACAAAGTCAGTGAAAACAAAACACCCACTGATGAAACTTCGAAAATAGATTGAAACTTTGTTTATCACATAGGTTGAAAAACGTTTACACTCCCATTAGGCTGTGCATAAAAATGGAATTAGCAATTCTCAAAAAATCTCACTAACACCTGACATAACAAGTTCTTTTTCAGGATTATAGAAACACCCTACTAAGTAACCAGTTAGTATTACGAAACATGAAATGTGAATTTAAGTAGTGTAGATTGGTTGGAAATAACAAAAACACTGAATCACATGCGACAGCTCTAATGTTACTACGAAAACTTCTTGTCGTTTATTTTTAATTTTGTCTTATTCTACCATGCTCAAAATATAAAAAAAAATAGTCTTAAACACTTTAAGGAACTGATTGTATTCATCAGGATGTGAAGAAATTGATTACAGGTCTCATAGATCTCACCTACTTTCCATACCTTTTTTCACTTACGATAACAAATAATTACACTCAAAAACGTTTTTAGGTGATCATGCCACGTTGAAAACACTGGCTCTGATTCGATTGCCGAATTAATGGTGCATCGTTTTATTCAGTACAAGAATACTCTCCAAACACACCACACGTGATCCGGGTTTCGAACCCCAGCCGATGCATTCCCTAACCTTGCTTAGTCGATAGTAGGCCTGGTAAACAGAAAAGGTTAGGCATGAGACTAGCAACTCGATCCCATGAAAGAAAAACATCACTGCCGCTAGAACGTCAACGGTGAAATTTGAAGCACTGTGTTCCATTCGGAAGCAACAAAGCAACAAAATAAATAAAATAATATCTCGTGTTTTGTTTAGTACAGCAAGTTTTGGCCATTTCTCCGTGTTACACCTGAATTATTAATAATGTAATATCCTTTAATTCCTAGAGGAATATAGGGCTTCAGCCGCGCGTCTCCATTGCGTTTTGTTTTCTGCCAACGTTTTACCTCGCTCCAAGTCTGCCCACATGCTTTCATCTCCTCTTCACATGACCTCCTCCAAGTCACCCTCACACTAACGACCAACTCGCCGCTTCCATTTCGGGTTCCACTCGGGCAATGGCTTGTCTAGTGATGTCACTTGATGGTTTCCTCAGCGTATGGCCAATCCACCTACCTCCATTTCTTCCTGCCTATTTGTTTCACAATCGGTTCCTGCTATGTTGGTTCGTTCATTGTCAGAGATCCCTGTTACTGATCTTTTCTGGCCGGCCATCTGATCTTGAATGGTATTGAGCGAAGGCAACTGTTAATGAAGGTCTGAAGTTTGTTTGAGATGCTCTTTATGACTCGCCAAGTCTCTGATCCGTATAGTAGCGCTGACTGACTTCACACTGGAGTTGAAAATCCGAATCTTATTTTTGATGCTGAGTGCTGTTGACCTTCACACAGGCTTAGGAGTAGTGGAAGCTTGTCTTACACTCCTGATCGTTGCTTTGATATCCTCGTCAGTTTCGCCTGTAGTTGAAACGATGCTTCCCAGGTGGGTAGGTGATTAAAGGATGTTGTTTCTTTCAGGTTCCTCCCATTTATACTGGCTGATTGTTGTCTGTTGTTGCAGCTGTTGGTATTGTCCAGGAGACTTCATCACCTCTGTTTTATCTATGTTCATTTGAAGTCCTATCTTTAATGCATGTTCTATCGCCAACTTATTGCTTTTCACTCGCATATCTTCCAGTTTGTGGGAAATCAGACATATATCATCGGCGAAGTCCAGATCCTCCAAGTTTTTTGTGTGAGTCCATTTTATGCCCGCTGTCTTTCGCATTATCCAATCTACTGCAATCAGGAAAATCATCGACGGTAGTAGACAACCAGCTCGCCTCACTCCCGTCCTCACTTCGAAGGCTTCCGTAAGATTCCCGTTGTGGATTACTTGGCATGCAGCATTGTCGTATAACTGTTGGATGAGATGTATAATTGTCGATGGGACCCCGTAGTAGCGAAGTAGTTGCCAAATCACCTCTCGGTCGACGCTGTCGAAGGCCTTTTCAAAGTCGATGAAGTTGAGATATAGAGGTGACTGCCATTCCAAGCTTTGTTCAATGATGATCCGCAGTGTGGCAATTTGATCAATACATGACTTGTTTCTATTGAATCCAGTCTGTTCCGGTCGAAGTTTTTCATCCAGGTTTGTTTGTTTGATTCTCTCCAGAATGATGCTTATTAGTATTTTGCCTGGGATGGACAGGAGCATAATTCCGCGCCAGTTTTTGCAATGAATTAAGTCTTTTTGGGTGTTACACTTGAAAAAGAGGAATAATCCTTCATGGGAAAGTATTCTGTTCATAGCTTTATTTCATTTTAGTGTTTAAAATGATAGAAAACCTGAAGTCCACTAATTTAAGGTTCAGGTACGTTGTTTTCCGGGGCCACTGACTGACTGACTGGTTTCAGCAAAGACTTTTTCACCAATATTCAGTAGTTTGAGTCGCGAAACTCCATGAAGTGCACAAAGCAAGAGAAGAAAGTAAAAAAGAAATGCTGACATTGCTCGTCGAGGAAGGCGAAAGCTTGGAATACGTAACACATGTCTTAACCATTTCAGTGGATGTAACTTCACAACCCCGTCGATTGATTTCCCCACTTACTTACCTAGCACTCGACGGATGTCTAATGTCAGTATAGCTCACACTATTATATCATACGGGTGGTAGAAGGCAAGCACCTATGATCAAAGACGGCTAGTCTTTTCATGTCTTTCACTTCCATTTGCCAGGTCTCACAGCCATAAAGGAGGACGTTTCGGACTGCTGAGCAGTTCACACCCCCTTTGGTCGACAGTCAGTGGGATACCACGTCTACGCAAGAGACGGCGTAAACTGGCATATGCAAAACTAGCCTTCTGTATTCATGCGAAGATTTCATCAGCGATCACCCTGTTATCGTCGGCTAATGCAACTTTCCAAATACGTGAATCAGACAGATTGCTCTACCATTTCACTCCCTATTTCTAATCTAGGAGTCACTGTAGTCTGGTCATACCTGTAAGATCATCTTACATATGGCGGGAACGAATCTCATGCCAAACATTCCTAGATTGCAACTTTGTGTTTTGTCAGCGTCCTCATCAAGAAAGGCAATAAATTCTGCATATTGTAAGTAAACGGGATTATTTCCTGGTAACAAGTCAATCCATGAGTCGCTAAAGTTAGCAGTTAGGGTTAATTCCACTAGTACATCTATGATGGAATTGAATAGAAATGGGGATAGTAGGCATTTCTCACGGACACCACTGGTTGTCAGCATTTTAGATGACAACTCGTCATAAGCTCTCACCACCGTAAGCTTTATGTGGCCCCTATGATAAGTACTGTTCATCAGCGAATCAATATTCGTCTATTTTACGTGTGCCTTGATTGGAAACTAGGTATTAAGTAAGAAGTGTCATGTGTCTAGTCCTTTATTTGGTGCAGAGGAAATTTTGTCGGTCAAGTCTTCTATTTCTGCTTTTAGTTCTACCTGATATGATGCAAGGATGGAGTCGTATTTAGAGAGGATTCCAGCGCTCTGACAAGATAATATTCGCTAATTTTCTACACGAATCCATGTGTCTATCTGCAAAAGTATTTAAGAGTTGGTTTAGCTGCAAATCACTTGCCCTACTGACAGCTATTAATGCTCTTTATAGTGTGACTAGGTCTTTCTAAAGTAGTTTACGAGAGATGAAGGGGAAGTATGTGTCGTTACTTAGTAGAAGTTGGGCATCAGAGGCAACTGGTTAGCGTATTAGTGGTCAAGCTGCTCATTTTGTAACCCAAAGCTCCTAGGCTGAAAGGCCGAAGGCGGCTGCGCACTGCTGAAGAGTTCCACAGCAGAGAGAAATTGCCATCCACTACTCTATGCTGATTTTCAGGTGGTTCTCTAACTAAATTCAACTCCCAATCAATCAAATTCCTAAACACCTACACATAATTCAGTAATATTTATGTTCTTAATTTATTTTAGTAATTGATGAACAGTTTAAGATAAGCTAATCATCATTTAAGAATCCTTATGGTCTTTTCTAAACTGTTTTTTTATCTTAAAACAGATACAACTTCTCGTTTGTCTAAACAGCGATAAGTTGAATGACCACCAAGGTGATGTACTTACTGTCTTATTTTATGCTAACACTCAAGTAACACACACACACTTATAACTGCAAAAACTCCATGAGTTGTGATGATGTTATCAAAAATTATGACGGCCAGTAACACACAATCAGATAAACATCATAAACTAAGTTGATAGAGTTGTTGTTCTTTCTCACGTCTTCCAAATCTGATAAAACCATCCTGACAGAAAGTAAAAAACTTCAAATAGCAGAAGAAACTGTTTCAGAATATAAATCATAATGGAAATTGTTACAATGTGATTTGTAACAATCTAAAGAGTTAGGAGAATGTTACGGTTTTAGATTTTCCTTTCGAAGATTGAATGTGCTTAGGAAGAACATGACACGTTGGTTTGGAAATGTTCCCAGAAAGAGTTAATGAAACTGGCTGAATATGATTGTACGGTTTACTATTGTCATCAATCCGATCGGTTCCGAAAGGAACATGCGGCTTAAACACCACATCTCCTTTTTTACGTGTTCATTGAAGTCTTTTACGGATGGCGCCATGATTCCCCATAAGTACTCATCTCTTCCTTACACGGTCCAACCTATATTGCCCTCGGATGCCTGACTAGCATGTGTTGTCACTCAGGTGTCTCCTCGGCAGCGTGTGCAATCCAGCTCTACTTTTTTCGGGATAATTGTTAGGTTATGTATTTTCTGGTGGGTTCTTCGCATTGCCAGACCTTCTTGTCGTTAATCCTTTCCTCACTGTTTTTCTGACCTTCAGTATAAGATGGAGGTGCCTGGTGATAAAAGTTTGCAGTTACCTTTGTAAAAAATTATATTTGTAAAATCTCAGCGATATTGAAATGAGTAATTCCAACGTTTCGTTCGGCAATCTGGTCCGAACTTCTTCAGGGAAATTAATCGAAATTAACATAACAGAGGTTTATATATATAAAGTGTTTAACAAAGGTAGATCAATATTTGTAAGTCTGAGGTCAAATTTTGATCACAACTCATACAATTTTGTTTATTGTACATGTTGATACCTGTTTTACGAATCATGATTGGACAAAGTTTTTAAAAATAAGAGATGTTCCTTTTATATATAAACCTCTGTTATGTTAATTTCGATTAATTTCCCTGAAGAAGTTCGGACCAGATTGCCGAACGAAACGTTGGAATTACTCATTTCAATATCGCTGAGATTTTACAAGTATAATTTTTTACAAATGTCTACTTCTCACTCGGCGCCCAAATTTTTTAGAACTATTCTGTCAAATCTTGACTACAGTTCATTTGATTTGCAGTGACCTGTTTGAAATGTTATTAGTACCACGCTAAATATATATATATATATATATATGTATATAGAATAACTGACCTAACACTTAATTGAATTTTAGAATTACCCGTCTATTGATTGGATCGAAGTGCTCATTTTCAGGCGGATATGTCCGCTGCTTGTGCACATCCTGGATACCACTGCTAGTCACCATTCACCAAGTTAATTCTAATTACATGCTCATCCGTCATCGAAACATCTGCACAAGAAGTCAGCATGTCAACCTGAGACCGAGCACCTCGGTCCGATCAGTCAACGGGTAAATTTAGAATTCATTTCAATTAATATGATTCGTTGCAAAAGAGGTGGCTCCCGTGATTCAAGTGGTCCACTGGATAACGTCGTGGCTTTTGAAACCATGGGCACTGGGTTGAAGAATCCATGGGAGCATCATCACTTACCGCGGAATGCAGTTACATGCAGATGATGAGTCCCAAATAGGGCGTGGTACGCATGCTAGATTCCACTGCTAATCAATATCGACCAACTGACCTAACATTATTGTTGAGAATCCTACTAATTTTTTTCTAATGTTCAGTCTTTGAAAATGATGTTGCCTAGATAAGTGAAAGAGGCGACCTCATTCAAAATTTCTCCCGTCGATCGTGATTGTTACTTGTTGTTTTTCATTAGGTATCTTCATCATTTGTGTCTTCTGTTAGTTCACTTGAATTCCTGTCTTCGCTGTTTCTTCTTCCAACTCGTTGCTTTTTACCTGTTCATCTTTGAGTTTGTGAGCCATTAGAAATAGATCATCTACGAAATCCAGATTTTTCACAAGTTAATTGGTGGATGCTGTCTAGTGGTAGAATCAAGCCAGGATGCGCCTTTCGTCCTATTTGGGACTGGTCATCTGGATGTGTCTGCATTCGGCAGTGAGTGGTAATGTTACCACCGAGGTTTGGACCCAGTGTCCATAGTTTCAAACGCCAAAGAGTTATCCACTAGACATCATCAATCACTGCAGAATGCAAGCACATCCAGAGGACGAGTTCCGAATAGGACGAAAGTCGCTTCCTGAATTTCACTGCTAGTCACCATTCACCAATGAATTTCTAATTACACACCCAGACATCGTTAAAGTATCTGCACAATGAGCCGACATGTCAACTTGAGACCGAGCACTTCGATCCGATCAGTCGATGAGAAAATCTAAAAAAATTAAAATTAAATAACAGATTTTCCATAGTCTTTCCGTCGGTTCAAAATATACCCGTCTTTCTACAACCGACGGTCTATTGTTTGATCCTGTTCACCACACTCAAAGATATCATCAGTGATAATAGACACCCTATTCTTAATTTTGTTCTTATTTAAAAGCACAGCTTAGTCTTCTTTCCTGAGTTAGTTGACATGTAACATCACCACATAACTGCTGAATAAGAGCAATCAATGTTTGGTGCAGTCCTGATGACTATTCTCAGCTGACATGCATGCAAGTAATTATAAAACCTTTATACTGCCGGTAGTGATGTCGTATAGCTCAGTAACACTGAGGGATTCTTCGTAGTAACTGAAACGATTGTTCTGTCTAATAAATCTTGCTCTGAATATATTACAAGGATATTTTGAGGATTGCTGAAATTGTGCTTCTTAGTTGCTAATTGATTATCGGCAGTTTTGTCTTTTTTCCGTGTGAAAATTTAAATCGTGTATAATACTCATAAGAACATTAGAAAGAAAAGAACAGTGAGCTTAGCAAAGATATCGCCCTCATGTGACACTTGAAGCACGCACATCCCTATTCATCTACTCCTAAGGAACACATCCTTTCGAAATGTGTAAACAGCGTCATAAATGAACACTTTTCCTGCATCTGCGACGGAATCTCGACTGACTCGTCATTCAGAGTCATTTACGAAATGAATCAGTTGTTTAGATGTAAAATACTCGCCATGTGCTCTTGTTGTTTTGATGTTTGATTCTCAGTTGAAACATTCAGAAACGCTTGTTAGTTCTTGGTAAGCCGTAAAAAGAAGGGACGATGAGGGTGTGACTAGTAACCACATTCTGTTAAAAGAAACACAAATGCTATTCAAAATTCATCGCTCATTCTTGGACGCTTAAGATTTTCACTGTGAACGCGAACGAATAAAAAGCAAATAAAAATATTAGGAAAAAGATCTACTCATCAGAATCAAAATCTTCAGGATGGTTAGACAGTATCAGGGAGTCTGTTTGTTTCTCCCTCCTACTTTTTTTTACTGTACATTTCATTGAGATCCACCTTCAGATTGACGCTAAAGTCGACGCGTATAACTCATTTACTTACTCTGTATTGAGCTGTAATCCTTCATTCACATGCACTTGCGAGAGTGATGATTATTTCCAGAACTTTATGACTGCTGTGGGCATTTCTTATTACTGAAGCTTCATAAAACAGATGAAGTGATATGGTAAACGTGTTTTATCTTAAGTTTGAATTATTCATTAACCTAAAACTAGAATTTCCTTGATGAACGGACAAAATACTGAGAAGTAATTCTGTTGTTATCAGTTGATTGTCGTGATAATGTATTCTAGTTCACATTACCACTTACTTCACGCAATCAGTCTTCTCATTAGCAATGATTGAAATTCGTCACCGGACCTCTGGTAAATATTTACATTGGTATAGATTTCATAGAGTTTGGGGGGTAATTGACAAAAAGTCATGTGCCTATCTGTTGTGATCATTCGTATACGTCTGAAGTGCATATTTAAAATATTGAACGAAAGTATATCCTTTCTGAGATATAAACATTGATGAAGTCTGTAAATTACTCTGGCGACGATTGACAGCGAATTACATGATTTTCTATAGTTAGCATATTGGGATTTGATTTTTTTCTCCAGTGTGATCAAGGTTTGATATCAGTTGAAGAAATAGTGAAGTCTATCAGGGAATGGTGAATGGCTGCTTCGTCTTCGTTCGGGACTCATCGGTGGTACTTGCCCACTAGTAGTCCACCCCATAAAGCAAGCTGGTAGACCATTCAGCCACCGGTCATCAGTGAGGACCGATGATTGCCCTAAAATCATGAACTGGTAGAAGTTTGAATTTATGCGGCATTCATTCTGGACCAAGTGGCTGAATATTCTACGAGCTCGTCTTCTAACTGGATGGTCCTGGTGGGTGAAAACTGTCGACGAGTCGAAAACTAGTACTAATCAGCTGTTCCACACTCCCTGGTTTTTAGTGATCCTCTTGCTGATATCATTTCTTACATCAGACTTGAAATTGTATAATGTGGGAAAAGACGTATGATATTCTCATGTCGATGGACAGATGCATCGACTTCCACTAGATGTATTACACGTGTGTTTCCGTATTAAACGACTAACTTACTGAAACACTCTAAAGACGAAGGGATATTTCGGGAAATATTGTGAGTATGTTATGGTTTTTTCTTGGATGAATTCGGTCGAAATTTTTTCGAATCAAAGTAAATAATAAAATACGTCTAAGATCAGAATAGAATTTAGACAGAAAATGAAGATGTATATATAAATCCAGAATCGAAAATGTTATCTATTCTGCAAAGGCTGTTCAGTAATCAGTTATGCTTGCATCATGATTTCATGGGAAGCTTAGATTTTCATGGGAGTTTATATTGGTTTGTGTGAAATTAATACCATTATAGTTTTCAAAATATTTTTCGATAACAATTCATAATTTTAGTATAATCATTTTGAAGATTATATATTATATATGCATATATATATATATATATAAATCATGAAATCAACGCATCGTCGACCTTCGCTACCAGAATGACCACAGTGACTCGTATTCATCTACTAGTCGTTCAGGATTTATAAGCCATAGGAGTTACAAAAAATTAGCTCAAAATTACAATAGAAGAAGTTTTTTCCAATGGATCTTTTATTCATTTCAGTGGGTGCGTATTCATTTTGATTTGTTACAGGATTTCATCATGAGCTGACATTGGCTACAGAACCATTGGAAGACCTTCAGGGAACATTGAACGGCCATTTTGTTCTTGTTTGGGACTCTTCACCAGTACGCATCCCTTGGAATTTGAACTCAGAACCTCTTGGTTACAAGGCTAGCAAACCCGTACGCTAGCCAAACAAGAACGAAACAGCTGTTCAATACTCCCTGCAGGTCTTCCAATGGTTCTCTAACCAATGTCAGCTTATGATGAAATCCTGTAATTAATCAATCAAATCACCATAAACCAAAACTTGAATTATTTAGATTTATGTGATAATAAGCCATAGATGAAGTTAATAAATTGGGATTTAGTGAATTCATCACATTTCGGAAGAACTCTTCAACTGAATGCTCTGTATACAGTTAAAGATGTGTATACTATTCGAACTACATTGAGAAGTATGACTGAGAAGTGAATAAGTTAGAAGAAATCATTTTCAACAGTTATTTTGTAGGGATTTGTTTTATTTGAAATCCGACCAGGGGATGACAGTCGTTAGACAGAGGCAGTAAATACTCACTGATAACGCAGGCTGCCTTCAGTCGCTTTAATATCACGAATTAGTAAAAGTTAGAATTCATCCATCGGCCATTGAGTAGGCCTCTATTTGCTGAATGACATATGAGCTCACCTTGTAACCGGTTGGCACTGAGTCCGAATCTCAATAGGTACATACAGCTGAGGAGTCCCGAACTAGGACAAAGTGGTCATTGTCCAGTACTCCCTGATTCAATGTTTCTCTAAATGATATCAGATTGTTTTCAAACTTTCATTCAGCCATTATAAATATATGACGTTTCCAGCATGTTTCACTGCTACACATATTCATACTAGTGTATTCAGATGTATGACTATGAATACATTAATATGATTATGACAAAGGTAGCATGCTTGTACTGTCACACAGTTAATAATGCTGTAATGTGCTGTATGTAATATCAAATAGATTTATTTGATATGTGGAAAACGGATGATGGTGGAACTTAACGCGTCACTGCAACTATTCAAAACAGTCTTAAAACGTTTATCAATATCTGTGTCCTCTCGACATTGTAGATTGCATTGATAATAAAAAGACTATAAAAGAGGAACTCTAACAAACCAACCAAGTATCTATCACCCAAGAAGTATACAGAAATAACTACAGATGGATCGGACACATTCTTAGAAGATTTGATGAAGATTTGTAGTTCAGGTGGATGCTTTTGATATAGATATGTTCTCTGAGCTGGATAGTTTATGGCTGCGAAGCTTTCATTTCCCTCCTAATAGACGACATCTTCAGCACACACTTCATCTTGATGAAGTGAGCTTTTCGATTTCTTCACGAGTTTATCAGCCATCTCTCCTGGTGGGTGATCTTGAACGTCAAGGAGACAATTAGTTCCATTTCACGTAGCCTAAAAGGTGGGAAAACACATAGAAACAACTAATCTTGACGTTCAAGCTTACCCACCAGAAGAGATGACTAATAAACTCGTGGAGAAATCGAAAAGCTGACTTCATCAAATTGAAGTATGCGCTGAAGATATTGCCTAGTAGGCCAATGGAAGCTTTGAGAATCAACTATCCAGCTCAGAGAACACAGTAATATCAAAAACATTCTAAGAAGATCGATGAGTGATATTTCGTGCCAGACTCTTTGGCGGAACCTGATTCGGAAACGATGAGTAAGCATATATCCTATAAAGACTTGAAATAGATCGTGTGAGGAAGATAAGAGATGCCATGAACTGTTGTTGACTGCAGATGTCCCATTTTTGACACTAAGGGAGTAATAATAATATAATCATTAAATTCACTAAGAGATTACGCAAGAGGACAGCTTATGTGACCATGAATAGACAGTACCGCATCATTCAACCACAAATACAGCTAGGGATTAGTCATGATAACTCTAGTGAAATGGTAACTTATTGGGCCTCTTGACTCAGCTAATAAAGCAACTGACCAGCATTTCGAATGATACCACACGGAGGATTTTGTTTCACCCTCATTCTGGTTTTATTCATGTTTAACACATTGCGTTAAGACTAAAAATGACTTATTGTGTGCAGAACACAAGAAATCAATCTCTGCGTCCTAATATGCAGCTGTCCGAAAACTCCTTGGAACTCACACAAACAGTGACGAAACGCTCTAAAGACACCGAAAAGACGATTACACATGGTTGAAATCCTTCTGTGTGATTATATTTAACAATATAAATAACAAAAAGAGAAACTCAGCCATATATCACTGGCTAAAATGTCACACAGTCAAGTTTATTTTAGAAGTACAAGTTAAGTACTGTACAGCAGACATAATCAACCAAAGTTCAACTGTAGAAAGTACCTTAGAATCAAGTAGAATATTTCTAAACACCAAAAATCTTCACAGACAGTCCAAAACATCGGAATGACGTTACTTCATCGAAGAAAAATCCCATCATAAAACGACACATTATCAAAATAACAGCACATTCACCACAAAGAGAAGCATTAAAATTAGAGATGAAACTGGGTGGTGACAAGGAGAAAAAATGAGGGTAAAGCCAGCATATGATATGAAAACGTGAGGTGAATGATATACAGGTAAGAAGAAAAGGTAATAACCCAAATATGTATAAATTTTGTGAATGGATCCCTCAGGATGAAATTTCCAAATATTTACTCTGTCGAATACTGATTACTGAATATCCAATACAGTGTTCGAAGAATTTTCAAGAAATACTGATTTTTTTAAAGGTTATATCAAAATAGTTGGTATTAGATAGTCGGAGGCGATCGGCAGGAAGCCTTGCCTGACCTATATTTCGTGCTAGTTTGTACTCATCAGTCAGCAAGACGTATCTACAACTTTGAAGAAACTCATGTCCCTTCTAAGATTCGAACCCGAGTCAGTTTGAAGTGGCATTAACGTCGTCAATAACAATAATTCTTTTGTTATAAATGCAGAACCTGATGACGAATAAATTGAGCGCTAGTTAACGAGGCTTCCTGTGGATTGCTTCCAACCATCTAATATTAACAGTTCACAGTGCACCGTGATGGTGAGCCATCTAGTGACATTATGGCCACATTACAAACTTTATTAATAGAATTCAGACAAAGGAATAAGAAGAAGTAATTTGTCTGAATCGTGAAATGTGTATTTGCGCAACACGTTTCGAACAATCTGATCGACCACACACGGATTTGTCATACGAATATATTTATGTGAAAATAATAAAGAGTTAAGGGGCGAGAAAATAGACTACTTGGGTCAAGTTAAAAGGACTTATTGAAGGTGAAAATAACAATGAAGATCCCTAAACGAAATGAGAGAGGTAATAGGACATATGCCCTGGCTAGTATCAAAACAAAGTTTACCAAGGGAGGTTAAGTGAGATGGCAAATGGTTTTTAAACGCTTCCCAATTGCTAGCTTCAACTTCCACAAAATTCACGATACGCCCCAAACATGTTTTATGGATTGATAGGTTTAAAAGATGTATAAACGTCACTTTTTATGTCGTGTCTCTATAATATATTTCGCAATGGGAATGAACTAGGTCTCTTGTTCTCACCATTACTGGGTTCCGAGGATTCAGATTTCTTCTGCGGCCATTCAGGAATATGCTCTGAGGGAATTCACTTTGGGCAAATGAACTGGATGACGTAACACCAGTGACTAGAAATTGAGCGTTGGTCAAGTCAGTAACAGAGGTAGTGAGGTGTAGAAATTAAATCGGGTGCAGGGGTAGAGAACAGGAAAGTTGAAAATGCAAAATATTACAATTGAAAGGAGATAGAAAGAAAGAAATAGAACTAACCTGTCGGGTATTAGGATAGATTACGTTCATTGCAAGTGTAGTGATTGAACAAACTTCTTCTGTATTCAGAGTTCAGAACTTAGCAAGTGAATTAAGGTCACACTAAATATAGAACTAGACACATTACTAACTAGTGTCCATTCAAAAAAGTATCAAAATAGCTATTAACTTTCCGACAGTATCATGGTTCAAGGATCAAAACAAAACTTGATCTAGAATACACCACTGAGTTCATAATTCTATCAATATACAAAATTAATCTGATGCTCGCTAATGACTTGCTACTGAATGAAGTTTCCTGGAGTTAGTTCTAGTGAGAAGTCGTGACCAGTGAGGTTCATCCAGATGTCATGTGTGAGGATGGATGTCCCATCGAAGTCGTTGGTTAGAATTCATGAGGTAGTCATTGAATAGGGTCCCAGTGGCTGAATGGTCTACGAGCCAGCTTGCCTTGTAACCGGAAGGTCCTGGGTTAGAACCCTCGTAGTGTGTACGTAATGCCGATGATTCGCCAACTAGGCTGCGGAAACACCTGACTGCCCAGTACTCCCTGACTAGTTTTCAAAGGGTTCTCCAACTGATATCAATCCATGATCAACTAGTAAAAATTACAATACAGAATGAGTCATTTTCACTAATGTATTATCTATCTTTGCATTGTAATCATGATGCTATTTTTAGAAACTAGACTTGTATAATTATGTAAATAAGTCTGAGATGAGTTTGGTAAAAGTTGACTGGAATCCCCCTCTCCAACACACGCACACACACACTCACACTGCGAGTACATCATCCGACTTTGAGAGATGTAATGTAAATTAATTCAGTGTTTATTTCGCCTGTTTTTTGTTTTTAATAAAACAAACACACCTAATTAACATATCCTCTTTTTTAAATGTTATCTGTCTTTAAATAAACGCAGTTGGATAATAATTTTTGTTGTTATTATTATCATTACTACTCTTATAACTTGGGAGAGATACTACTGAAATGGTATTTACTAGAATTTGTAAAACTGCTACAAGCCAGTATTTGAATATAAAGACAGTAGGTGCATTAAAGATGCCACTGTTGTTTTAGATTAGATTATTGTCTCTAATTTAGACAGAGGGGTACCAAATATGTTCAGTGTGCTTTCCTTTATTACACATCTACTTTCAACTCTGTACCTAGATCTCTTTTAATTGAATTTAAGATTTTCCTGTCGATTGATTCGAACGAAGTGATTGGTGTCAGGTTGACATGTCGGCTCCTTGTGCAGATGCTTCGATGACGTCTGGGCATGTAATTAGATTTTAATTGGTGGATGTTGGTTAGCAATGGAATCCAGGACGACGCACATTTTGTCCTAATTTTCGTTTTAATTACATGCCCAGGCATAATCAAAGCATCTGCAAAAGAAGCCGACATGTCAACCTGAAACCGAGCGCTTCGATCCAATCAATCGACGGGAAAATCTAAAATTTAACGAAATAATAATTAATATGACCCGTTGCACAAGAGGTGGCTCTCGTGGCCCAAGTGGTCTAGTGGATAACGCTTTGGCGTTTGAAACTATAGGCACTGCGTTCAAGCCTCGGTGGAAATATCATAAATAAATGAATAAACTTTTATGAGAAATTGGTCACTAGTTATTGACTGTCAAATGATCTCCAGATAGAAATCCTTCTAAATATCAGGTTGTTAATTTCACTTTCAGACCTAACCACAACTTACATGAACTGGTTTGTCCGTGTGATTTGACTGATACAGGCACCAGTGAAAGGGGAAACTGGTTATTGTTTCATATGAACTGCGATCAAGATTTGATCGAATAATGCTAACATGATTGAATGCCGAGTGAGAAGTAGATATTCGTAAAAATTATATTTTTTAAAATCTCAGTGAAATTAAAATGATTAATTTCAACGTTTTGTTCGGCAATCTGGTCCGAACGTCTTCAGGGAAATTAATCAAAATTAACATGGCAGAGGTTTAAAGATATTAAAATGGAGATTTTTAGCTTTTAGAAACTTTGTCCAATCACATGAGTCATGAAACAGGTATCAACATATATAATTAATAGAATTGTATGAACTCTGATCATACTTTCAAAATTTAGTCTGTTTATATTAAACACTTTAAACAGATAAGTGAATATGAAAATATATGTACTTATGCAGTATACAATGGTGTGTATATTTGCGAATGGGCAAAAAAGTTGCAAAACATTTGTTAGCTACTGCACAAGAAGATATAGACAATTGGGAATTTTGACAAGGTATGAGTAATTAGTGATACAAATCCATTTTTAAAAATTTTTTATTTATTTTTACGAGTTAACCATGGATCGATATCAGTTAGAGAACCATTGAAAACCAGCACTGGAGTAGTGAACAGCTGTTTCATCTTAGTTTGGGAATCATCGGCAGTACTCACCCACTGCGAGGGTTCGAACTCACGACCTGTTGGCTAAAATACAAGCTGGCTCGTATACCATTCAACCACAGGGACCTAAATTAATGGCAACCTCACAAATTCAAACTTCTACCGATTCGTTGTTTACCGCTACCCAAACCAATGCCGTGTGTTGGACGTACATCCTCATACTTTTTATTTATTAATCATGATCTCTCATGCATTAGCTAACATCACACCTTCATGTTTGCTCATAGTGTTGGGATGCACCCATATATGTAGGTTTTCTTTATATGATCCAAATTCTTTGTGTAGAACCTTAGTCCTTTCAAAGTCGATTTTATGTCCCCTATTTATCAAATTTAGTGCAATCGCTGATCTCTTTTCCAGCTTCTTTAAGTCTGCAGACTATTTTTTATAAGTTTGGGGTCAAATTTTGATCACAGATCATATAAGTTTGTTTATTATACATGTTGATGACTGTTTTATGACTCATATCAATGGACAAAATTTTTAAAAACAAGAAATGTTCTTTTTATATACAAACCATTGTTATGTTAATTTTGATTAATTTTCTTGAAGAAGGTCGAACCAGATTGCCGAACGAAATGTTGGAATCAATCATTTAAATTTCACTGAGATTTTACAATTAAAATTTTTACAAATAGTTTATATTTGTTCTATGTTCTATGTAGGTAAGTTGAGACAATCTGGTATCATTCAATATCTAATTTTATAATTTGTTATTTCTTGTTTCTATCCGTCCGTCTTTATTGTTCCGTCTTCATTTTTTTACTGAGCTACTTAGGAAAAACACTTTTACATTGCGTAGGGCACTGAAGCCTGTCAATAGGGCGATTGAGGTGTCGATAAACTAACTCGTTAATAGTGCTGTGAGGAGATGCATGACCACATGTGGAAGAAATTAAAGAATATTGTCTTGTCGGACGCTGAACAATCTCTGTTTGCTCAACTGTCTTATTGTGTGTCGCATCGTTTTATGTTACGAGAAAAGTCTAAGGCATGATAATACTAATTTAATTTTTTGTTTTTAATTACAGCTTCATTACACACAGTACGTTTTAGTAAACAGGTATGGAATTTTCAGCATGTGATATCGGTAACCCAAATTTTGCAGGCCAACCATTGATATCAGGTGTGCGTCGGCAGGGGACCGAACCCAGGACCATGTGCACAGTCGACGAGAGTCCTAACCACTATGCCACCGAGGGGCAATTTACTGAAAAGCATTAAGTAAACGGTGCTTTATATTCCTCCTTTCACTATAACATTGTTTCTTATATTTTCACCCAAATTTTGATCTTATATTCATATTCTTATATGACAACATTACCAGTACAAATACCCTGTCTAATTATTTCCCCCTCTACTATGTAAGAGAGAAAATTAGATGCAATAGTGTGCTTCATGCTGAGAATTCCATGCTTATATCAAAAGTACCGTTAGGAATTAAAGTATTATTATTAATAGACACAGCTTAGAGGGGCAAGAATCAGCCAGAATCAGCCAAATTTTGACGCTGTTAATATAGACACTGTCTACTTTAATAGACAAAATAGATATTAAACGTCATATGACATCACTGTTCTTTCATTTTCCAAAAATTATATCAAAAAACTTTGAAAGGATTACGTAATATCGGTTGGAGGATTTCATCATGAGCTGACATCAGTTAGAGAATGATTGGAAAACCAAATGTGGATACTGGAAATTTAGCCATTTCGTCCCAGCTTTGGACAATTCATCAGCACGCACCCACCACCGGAGTTCGAAGCTAGAACCTTCCAGTTAAAAAGCTAGTTAGCTCACAGACTATTAAGCCAACAGGACTCAATCCACCGATCATCCCATGAATTCTAATTTCTGTTGATTCACGACATAGCTCGCTCACCTTCAACCTGCTGCACCTAACTGCTCACAACTTTCCATTAGAACCCCAGGTCACTGCCTGAATAGGACTAGTCGCTAGTGAGCATCAAGTGAATTTTAAAGTATTGGTTCTGTAGGGATTCTGCTTGTTTTCTTGGAGGATTTTAGCCTGAACTGACATCAAATCAGGCAGTTACTCATCGAAGAAAGCATTGCAAAGTGGTCACGCTGTGTCATGAATTGGCAGAAGTTAGATTTCATCGGCTGGCTATTGGATCGGGTCTCAGTTGTTTAATGGTCTACGAGCTCACTAGCCTTTCAACTAAAAGGTCCCAGGTTCTAATCCATATGCGTGCGTTCTACTGAAGAGTCCAAAGCCAAGGCAAAACAGGTGTCCAGTACTCCCAGTTGATTTTCCAAAGGCTCTCCAACTGATGTCAGCTCATGATGAAACTTAGTATGGTGAAAAAGTAATTACAGACATTTATAATATTGCATGGAGGATTTAGTGATGAGCTGACATTAGTTAGAGAACCATTGGAAAACCTGGGAGTACTGGACAGCTGTTTCGTCCTAGTTTGGGACTCATCAGCAGTACGCACCTACCGGGATTCGAACCCAGGACCTTCTGGTTACAAGACTGGAGAGCTCGTAGACCATTGAGCCACTGGGATCCGATCCAATGGTCCTTGAATTCTAACTTCTGCCAGTTCACGACATAGCGCGACCACTTCGCAATGTCTTCTTCGATGAGTTACTGCCTCATCTTCGACCTGCTGTACCCTACTGGTCACGGCTTCCCACTAGAACCCCAGGTTAACTGCCTGAATAGGGCCAGTCACTAGTGAGCATACAATATTATATATAATATTAACAGTGAGAGTAGTAGGGGAAGACGTCCCACTGGCTAGAAGACTAGACAGTGGTTTATAAAAAGGAATGTGCTTGAGAAAAGTCACTAGACCAGTCAATATACAAATTTTTCTCTGCTTGCCTCCTTTCCAGTATAAAAGAAATTTTGCAAATACCCTTATCTTAAGAGTCAGAACTATTTGTGCAGAAGATGAAAGTGAAGACGATCTTAAAGTTGACAGAAGACAAGTAGTTCAGCGAAGAGTCTCTTTTCGGCGAATTCATTTTCATAGCTGTACAATCGCAAATATATATGGTTATTTTGTGTGTGTGTGCATACATTAAATTTGTCAAACGAAAATACAATTAGTAAGTTCAGATGAATTGGATGTTGATAAGAGGACAGCAACAAAAGTGATGAGTTGTCAAAAACGATTGTTAAAGAGGAGTAAGTTCAGGTGAATTGGATGTTCATATAAGAGGATAGTAACAAAAGTGATGAGTTGTCATAAATGATTGTTAAATAAGAGTTACGTAATGGCATGAATAGTTTGATGAATGAGTTGTGCTCAAAGGGTGTACATGGAAACAAAATAATATACAGAATTACACAAGGGTTTTAAGTTAGAAAAATAAGCATACAAACAGAAGTAAGGTCAAATCAAACAAACAAAGAAAAGTTAGGTCAAATCAAAGGAGTAGTTACCATGCGAGTAGAAGTGGTTGGATAATTTTCTTTTGTATGCATAGTTCTGGTTCCTCCAACTGGATGGCTAGGGCTTCTGCGATGCAAAGAAGACGGAATCGTACTGTCTTTGGAAGGTTGTTCTTCACTTTGTAGATTACTTTGAAGGAGGCGTTCGTTGAGATGGAATGACCAGTATTGACGAGATGTTCGATTATTGCACTCCTTATATGGCCATTATTTCCTTTCTGTAGCCACGCTGGATAGTGTTCTTTGACCCTTTTTGACAGGATGCGCGTTGAACGACCGATGTACCTGGCTCCACAGCAACAGGTGAACTGATATATACACATAGAAGTGGTCATGTGCGGAATCTTGTCCTTTGGGTTTCTGCAGATCAGCGGGCGACTGGAGAACACTATTCTTAGTGTTGCCGCAGGGAAAGTTCTTCCTAAAGAGGTGGAAATTCTCCTTCTGAGGACGTCACTAAATAGGTCTCCTTTGAAGTCTAGGTTCATATAAAGTATCTTTTTTGGCACGGATAGTGTCTCTTGCTTTTGGTTTTTCTGTTTGATGTTTTTCTCTACGAATCTTGGTGGGTAGCCATTTTGTATGAAGATTTCCCTCAGGAAGTTTAGTTCTTCTTCCATGGTGTCGGAGCTGCAGATGCGTCTGACGCGAGTGGCAAGGGATTTAATTAGGTTTCTTTTCCGACTGATTGGTACCCAGCTGTAGAAACTTGTTAATTGTCCGTTCCAAGTCGGTTTCCTATGGATTGACCTTCTTAAAGTTCCGTCATCTCTCCTTGTAAGCTCAACATCAAGAAAAGGGATTTTAGATTCATTTTCAGTTTCCAAAGTGAACTTTGTGGCTGGATGGCATTTGTTGAATATTTGCAGTAGTTGATTGAGATCGTGACCGTCATCACAGATGATAAAGATGTCGTCAACATATCTAACGTACAACTGGAAATTGTCGATGGTTGATTTGAGTGGGCCGTTCTCGAGGCTTGCCATGAAGCAGTCTGCTAGTAATGGGCCCAGTGGAGATCCCATTGCGATCCCATCTTGTTGTCTGTAAATAATGTCGTTGAATGTGAATTGCACATTTAGTGTACATCTCAGTAGTAGTTCTTTTAAACAGGTCGTCGGTAATCCGATGTTCAGCTGATTTTCGTCGATATAGTGACAAATATAAGAGACAGTTTCTGTGAGTGGAACGTTGGTAAATAGTGATTCAATGTCGAGGGAGAGCATAGTTTTGTTCTTTGTATTGATATCTTTAATGTAATCGACGAATTGGAAAGTGTCACGAAGTGAATAGTGGCACATTCGTTTTCGTACAGGTTCTAAAATGTCAGTGAGCCATTTCGCTATTGAATGGTACGGGGAACCTGACATATCCAGAATTGGACGAAGTGGGAGGTTGGCTTTATGTGTCTTTGGTAAGCCATATAGTCTTGGTATTGTTGACCCTGTCGGTCGGATCTGATCATAGACTTCATGAGTGATTAACTTTTGGGTTTGCATTCTTTTCAGGACATCGGTGAGTTGCTTTTCAATCTGTTCTGTTTTGTTTCTTTCGTTGGGTGTTTGCGAAAATTTTGTTTTATCTGACAAGATGTTGTTCATTTTCTCAATGTAGTCTTTCTTGTCCATAAGGACTATACCGGCTCCTTTGTCTGGACGAGTTATAAGGAGTTCTTCATTTTGTTTTAGTTGATTTAATTCTTCTCTATGTTGCCTTGTCAGGTGGTTGTATACTTTTGGTTTTGTATTAAGATACTGATAACAGCTATCGATTATTGTTGATTTGAAACGCTGCAATTCTTGTTCGGAGGTTGGGGTTAAATCATTTGTTTGGGTCATTAGGTTGTATACGACACGTTAATTGAAAACAGCTAGCCAGAAAAATTCCCCACTAAACACATGGACAAGAGGGTGGAAAAGATGTTCCGGTACCTGTTTACAACAAGCCTGTATATATATACGACTACACTTCAAACGGAATAAACCAAGTGAAATAATGACAATCAAGTTGGAAAAATCGATTCGATTGATGTTTAACTTCTGTAAGCTACAGTCCATGCCTTGACTGACAGACTAACTGATTCATTTCAGCCTAGAATTTGCATCGATATGCAGCAGTTCGAGTTGCCAAACTCCATGTAGTACACAAAGCGAGGGAAGAAAGTAAAAAGATTTGCAAAATAGAGACAATAAACAGAAATATGATGCAAAAAGAACAGTAGTATCGAAGAACAATATAGTTTCATTCGGTTTTATACGTCACAAAGAGTGAATGCGTCTGCCACAGCCACTGAGAACGATTTTCAGCCATATCAATAATAGTCTCCAAGTTTCATTATTTCTTACCATCCCTGAGGACCTTAACCAGGAAGTCTAAACCTTCCTAGGTGGTTCAAACTAACTGTTGTTGATTTCATTGAGTGACGAAACCATGTTTTGGTTTGACCATCACTGTATCTTTTCCAATCTTATCCGATGTTGTCTAACATTGCCCGTCGAGTGAGGCTATGGCTAACTATACGTGGCACATATCCTAACCATCTCAGTCGATATGAATTCGAAGCCTCGTTTATTTTCCCCTCTTTACCTAAGACTTGACGCCTAACCTCAATATTGCTCACCCTATTATTACACTTCACACGGGAGGTAGAATGCAGACAGCTAGCCAACCTTTTCATGTCTTCTACTGTCAATGGCCAGGTCTCATATCCATAAAGGAGGACGGAGTGGACTGCTGAGCAGTACGCAAGCATTTCAGTCGACAGTCAGCCATCTTTTGGGAATAAAGTAAATCATTATTATATTATCATTATTATCACGTCTACGTCACAGACGGCGTAAACTGACATTTGCGAAACTAGCCTCCTGTATCCATGCCGAGATTTCGTCAGCGATCAACCCAGGGGCACCGGCTGATGCAACTTCTCAAATAGTTGAAGTGGTTAACACGCTTTAACCTGGGAGTCAATGTAGTCCAGTCTTGTAGCATCATCTTACATTCATGGTTTACACACGACTGGTTGTGGTTATGAAATTAAAAGATGAAGTTCCTAGGCTAGCCAACTTTGGATGTATCTACTAGCTGAGTCATTTAAATTAGCTGTCGCTCTAGGAACCTTATTTTTCGTAAGGCAAGACAGGCCTCTTTACCCTCAAATCAGTTTAAAAATCTGTTACGGTCAGCATCAAAAATATGATTATGAATTTCAACACTTAAGTCAAAACAGTGATTATCTATGATTCAAATATTTGATACCAGGAATATTGCAATCATTTCCAACTGGCAGCAGACGTTTATCAAAAACTAACCTAATTGGTTCGATATCGAAGGTTGGATGAACAGAAAAGATAAACTGCAAAAAGTACTCACAAATGATAAACGAACCAAGAACCTATTGCTAAAAAATATGCATTAGGAAATAAGATAAGTTGGAGACACGTTGAGGAGACCATTGAGTGACATTACACGTCAGGGTATCGAGTCAAAATCGAATAGGGAAAAAGATCGAGTTCGGCTGGAATTATAGAGTAAGAAGAAAGCATGTGGTGAGAGCTGTCTGCAAGCCAAAATTGTCGATAACAATTTACGTCAATGTTTATGTCCTGAATCGAGGGTATGCGAAAGAACAATAATAAAGCTCAACCCTAAGGAACCCAACAGCCAATCGCAGCAGACTCAACGTGTGTAAATACGATTTGCAGATATATGGCTTAACTCTCTGAGAAACAGTCACAAGCAGTGCAGAATAACCTTCAACAGGAAAACAAACAACCAGAAGACGTTGCTTCTCTACTGATAAATGCTAATAATAAGGTATATATATATACTAATTGTGCACGCTAAAGAGGCAAACCTTTTTTACATTAAACTGGTATGGGACACAGATTTCATGTCAAATATATCTCATGAAATTCAAAACGTCTTCAAAATGAAAATACAATCTACTGCTTTGACAGGTTTACTGTAACCCTTATGAAATCAGTAAGCAATCCCATGATACATTTTACACTAAAACGGACAAATTGAGTAAAATTTTGTGTTCGGTTGTTAGCAAAAGTCAGTAAAAGAACCGTTAACAAACCTGGGAGCACTGGATAGCCGAAGACAGATAAGAAGACTGAACTTTGAGCATGATTTATGTCAAATGTCACACAAACTTGAAGACTTACATGTGAAGACTAACAAGTTAGAAGAAACAACAAGGAATGAATTCAGGACTTCAAGTAAACATGGAGAAAAGGTACGCGATAAAGACAGACAACCAACTAACACCAAGCAACAACCACTATCAAAGAAGGACATTAGAAAGAGATCACCTCCTTCATTTACCAAGGTATCATCGTCTCAACTATAGGCAGTTAGCACACATTTGGATGTGAAGGACAGCCATGATGGCGATGGTAAGAAAGGCTTGCATCACTCTGAAATCGGTTTGGAAGTCTACTGTACTCATCGTAGAGCAGAAAATTGAGATCTTCACCACTACTGTTAAGTCAGTCAGTTCATGTATGAAGTTCAAAGACTTTGTGCATGACGAAAAGCATTTCCATCAAGCCACTGAAGACTTTCCAGGAATAGATTTATCAAGAACCTTTTGGTGAACACTTATGAAGAGGAAAATAGAGGTATACTGAACAAATACTGAGGTGACCGTCAAGTGACGCCTTCGAGTAGATCCCGAGTGGGAAACAACGTACTGGATATGTGTCCAAAATTGACATGGAGAAAACCCTATGAGTACAAGATAAAAGCCTACAGGATTTCATAGGGCAAGTTTCACAGGAGGTGCTGGTGAAACCTAACGTTCCATTTTTAACTTGACAGTAATTTCGAACAATACAGTTGGTAAGAAGTAGCACATCAGAAGAGGTTTTATTTAAGTTTTTTTTCTTTTCATACAGGTTGGTTATGAGTAATGTGCTCTATAGAGAATAGCCTACTGCAGAGATGGACATAAAATTCCTTCAACTTCCTGGACAAAAACGACTAAAATTGTTATGCATCTAAACTTCAAAACAAAAGTTCTACAGATGTTATGACACTGAAAGAAAATTAAATAAAAAAAACTGTTGTTTTTTAAGTTTTCGCTATCACAAATAAAAAACAAACGAAATTGTTGTTTACATTTTCTGATTGTCATTCAGTTGATTTTCTATGATAGTTTATTTGGAAAAGTGTTTTGTAAACAGGTAAATGTTCTTCCTATTTGACACACAAACACGCCCACACCCACATTCGTCTTTCCCCTCTTTTTCATGTAGAGAAATGAACTGACCATCACCGTCACATATGCTATGAAACTTCTATCTATTATATGTATCCTGTTTTACTCTTCTGAAATATCGTAGAATAGCAGCAGCCTTGGGAGCAGTTAGATCAGTTCACGGATGAAATGAGGTAGTTGAAACAAGTTAGTCGTTAAATTTACAAATAACAACGAAGGATAAAAAGTGTTCAGGAGGGAAATGAAATAAAATAGAGAATTGTTATTCATACTGTTTTCATTTATGATGTATTCTTACATCTGATTATTGTTCAGGTTGTTGTTTGTGACAAAGAGATGATTTAAATTGTTTCTCTCTTTTGTTTGAAAAGCGAAGAAGAAACAATCTAGTTAAAGTATCAAGTTTGAAATTCAAGTGTTGGTTTGCAGGGATTTGATTGGTTACAGGAATTTCATCATGAGCTGACACTGGTTAGAGAACCAATGGAAAACCTGCGAGTATTTGACAGCTGTTTCGTCAGCCCGGTTAGGAACTCTTCATCAGTAACCACTCATCAGGAATTACCGGCAACAAACAGGCAAGTGTCCCATTAGATACTTTTGTAATGAGTTTGTCTAATGTTTTAACAGTGACGTCTAATTTTATTGGACTAATATTTTCATACAGCTGCTTCTCTTTATTGCTCGCCAACTATGCTTGTGATCTGGGTCTCGGACCCCGGCTGACGCATTCCTTTAGTCTGTTAACCTCGTAACAAAACTGGTAAGGAGGGAAGATTGAGAATGCAGCTAGCAAGTTTAAACAAAAATAAAGGCTTGGTACAATAGCAAAAGTGTCATGTAGTACAAACATAAGGGGAATAAGACGATGAGTAAGTAAAAAGTGGAGAAACAATGTACTGAGTTGAACTCAAATCATGTGAAATAGCAGACAAGCAAAGTTATGTTGTATCATAAGGGAGTCAGGGCAAAGGTAAACTTTAGGCACCACTAACTACCAAGTTGGCAGAAGAAGCATCAAAGATAGGCCTTCAAGTGAACATAGATAAAACAGAGGTGATGAAGATTCCTAGCCAACATCAACAGCAACAACAACAGACAACAATCAGCCAGCATAAATGGGAGGAACCTGAAAGAAACAGCCTCCTTCACCTACCTGGGAAGCATCGTCTCAACTACAGGCGGAACTGACGAGGACATCAAAGCCAGAATCGGAAAAGCAAGACAAGCTTTCATTACTCTCAAATCTGTGTGAAGGTCAACAGCACTCAGCATCAAAAATAAGATTCGGATTTTCAACTCCAGTGTGAAGTCAGTCAGTGCTACTATACGGAACAGAGACTTGACGCGTCATAAAGAGCATCTCAAACAAACTTCACACCTTCATTAACAGTTGCCTTCGCTCAATACTCAAGATCAGATGGCCAGAAAAGATCAGTAACAGGGATCTCTGACAATGAGCGAACCAACACAGCAGGAACCGATTGTGAAACAAATAGGCAGGAAGAAATGGAGGTAGGTGGATTGGCCATACGCTGAGGAAACCATCAAGTGACATCACTAGACAAGCCATTGCTCAAATGGAACCAGAAAGGGAGGCGCGAGTTGGTCGTCAGTGCAAGGGTGACTTGGAGGAGGTCATGCGAGGAGGAGATGAAAGCATGTGGACAGACCTGGAGCGGGGTGAAAAAGTTGTCAGAAAACAGAAGGCAATGGAGGTGGGCAGCTGTAGCCCTATGTTCCTCTAGGAACTAAAGGATACAATAATAATAATAATAACTACCAATCAGCGAATGACCTTGAACGCACGAATCATAGAAAGGAGGCATTTTTGATTATGGGATAAATATATTTATGAAAAGAGTGCATAAATTCTGCGTAAAACTGTTACATAGGATATCTTCCTCTCACATGTGATAAAAACAATTCCCAATTCAGCATAGAAGTGTCACTTGAAAAGTTACACCACATCCTGTACATATATTTATCTAAATAACCTTAAATAGCATCATTTTGGGATTTATTGATGGCCTTAATCCTGTCTTTCAGGCTCCTTCAAAAGCTTACTATGGAGTCGATGTGTGTCCCTGTAATAGAATTCACAACATTAGAATGGTTGACACTACTTTTTTTCAAACGCCGAGTGATAATAGGTATATTAAGGTAGTTAATTTTCTATCTGTTATTCTCTTAACGAATCCTTTTTGTAAAGAGGTTTCATATAAGCCAAACCCCCAAACAGCATTTGCTCGTTCACAACCAGGGAATTAATAAGACAATTTAATTCGTATGTACGATGATATCTTCTCCACCTAATAGCGAAGTAAGTCTCTTCATTTTCCATGACTCGATATCATTGCAGTGGTTGTACCACTGAACTCAGTGGATCATTCAAGGTTTTTGCTGATTATTAGTTAGTGGTGCTTAAAGTTTAGCTTGGCCGGAATGAGGTTAAAGTCATAGATTACGTTATCGAATGAAGGTGACAGAGTAAAGATATCCAGTTACCAGGTCAAGGAAAAAGTGATAACTGCATCCTACTCAACACGTAGAACAGGTCTTAAGTGTCTGATAGCAATTACTTCACCAGACTTGAAGAGAATGGAAAATTTTCCTGATTGGGAATTTTAAAGAAATTCGAGATGTCCATCTCATGACCTGTGTCATATAGATCCCTGATAAGATAAGATAATAGCTTTATTCCAAATCAGTACTTGTGATACAGAATGGAATTCTCAGCATTTTTATTACAATATTGCATCCAGTTAGTACATTAACAATAAATAAATTTCTACGTAGATTAAAGTTATCTCAGTCAGTTTTGACAACAGCATATTAGCATGTCGGTAGCAAAGCCAAAATTTAAACAGAGTGTTTGAAGGTGTTAGAAAAGTAGATACTACTAGCATATTTACTGGCGTAAGCGATAGCAAAATGGTCGAGATATACAGAGTGTGAAAGAACGAACAAGAATATTTTCAGTAAAGTTTGTAAGGAAGAGAGAAAACAAAACAGCACATAACAAAAATAAATGCAGAATGAAAAAATAAAAAAGTAGAGAGAAAACGTTTTACCTGTAAATGATATGAATTGGAGAGACAAGATCCAGTTGTTCTACTCACTATTTAATAAGTTGAAGGTTTCACGCCTAATGCTTTCTTTATCGCACAGAACACGAGCTAAGTAGGGTATGGATGAGTTTTTGTACTTACTAGTGCGGGCATACAGTTTCCTATATAGGCTTCTGGTTTTCCCTGAAGAGATACATGGGAAGAGTTGTGAATGTAGAGGGTGTTGTGAGTCAGATAAAATGGATTTCACCCATTTTTCACATGAGTCCATGTGCCTGTCCACCAAAATACTAACGAGCTGGCTAAGTGGCAAACTGCTTACCCTGCTGACAACCGTTAACATCCTACGTATTAAGGTAAAGTCTTTCTTCAATAGCCCAGGTACCAGTGTAAGCGGTTTTTCCCTTGAGAGGTAAGCTTTTGTCAAATATACGGAAAATTGAAGGTTTATCCTTCTTTCTTTTCTCCCAAGGTAACCACTGCTACAGATACATGTGTATTTGTACAATGTCGGAGTTAGTATACATGACAGCGGTGAGTATCTATCGAATTTCGACTGCACCAATGAGCACGTTGTCCGGTAAACAGAGACTTAGCTAAAAAATGGGTTCCTGCAATATTATCACCATTAAAACCGTGTTGAATGAAGATAAGTCTTGATGATATTATGTGGTTGAAGGCAATCAGCAGAAAGCCTTGGACCTAGGTTTCGTGCCAGTTGACACTTAGCAGCAAGGTTTATCTGCAACTCTGAAGAAACTCACATCCCTTCTGAAACTGAAACCCTCGTCACCCGGTGCAGCATGCAGTCAGAGACTCCACCACTGAGCTATTCGGGTTCGCGATTGACCTCCTGTAGAACTGTAGATGGTACTATGATGCGTCTAGTCCTTTCTTTGGTGGCAACTGAATTCTATCAGGCGGTGGCTCGAATCTCAGAAGTAGACTGAGTTCCTTCAAGGTTTCAGATACGCCATGCTGATGAGTGCCAACTAGGACGAAACCTAGGTGTATGTCTTCCTACTGGTTGCCTCCAACCATCCAATATCATTAAATCAATGTACACCATAATGGTGAGCTACCTAGGGTGGTGGCCACAAATCAAATCTTTCTGAGAGAATTCAGTCTGCACCAAAGTAAGGTCAGCCATAGCACACTAGTTGCTAGTGTCTACTCGAAGATTAGCCTTTTTTCCACTGTGATTTGCTTGGTATTTGAGTCACCAAAAGTGTATATAAGTGAGTAATTCTGAGCATTGTTTATTGAGTTTGGAGTTTACTGTCATTAACTAACGCTACGTAATATTTGCAAGTAGACTGAAGGTATTCTGTAGGCAGCTGATGAGAAGCTAACGAAATAAATGATGATGGTCCCATTTTATTCTGCATAAATCGTTGTTATTCTTGCTTTGGTCGGATCCCATAACGAAGAATAAGCGTATTAAAGGAAGCAATCACATCTTATTCTATCAATCAGTCCACTACTTCAACTGTTTATTCTTCAGGTTAATTTACTTTCAATATGTAGCGTCTCTGTTTAAATAGAGTTTCAATTAATAAAACAAAAACAGAAAAGTGAACTATTGTACATTGAACACAAAATAGAAACAGCTGAATAGCCAAATGAATGAACAGTAAATAAATAAATCCTTGAGAAGAGTATTGCTAGATGGAGATAAATAATTCATCAGGTGGTTGAGTGTTCATTCCCCTTCCCCTCTCTCAACCTTCCTATTGAAATGATGATAACATAATCAAAGTTGAATAGTTCAAGTGTTCAATCAAGGTCACTTCTTGAAAATATTTTAAGCACTAAAAGTCAAGTACATTTAAAGATTGAGATAAGAAGAAATAAAAAGATAAGAGAAATGGTTCATTTTGTCTATGTAATTAACTGACTTAAGGACAAATTGATTTGCATTCTTTTAGCTTTTTTATGCATTGAGTAACTTTTTCAAGAGGATGATACTCATATCGAAAGAGCAGAATTCTTATCACTGACCTTCTTTTGAAAAAACAAATAAAATTAGAAACTGGAGTATACAGTGAAGACAATTTTCTTGCTCACGATTCTTTTTCACTAGCTGTACATCCTCAAACATCTTGTCAACTCTGAACATCCAGCACCTTCGCATCAATGTTTCATTGTGTCCGTAAATATCATCTGAAAGTACTTCGAATACTCCATCTGTACATAGCTGAGTCATTAGCTATTTGGGGTCTGAAACCGAACATCTGTACTGAAAAACACATCATACATTCCCTCAGCCTACAGTTGAAATGGTAGGAGACAAAGACTTGGTAAATGAATGTTTATCTTGGACATTGGTATCTCTGTATAGCCAAATTATGCACATCTTATCTTCAAGACATTGTTTGGAATGATACTCAGTGTTCTGGTAGTTATGGCTTTTATATTGTGTTTCTTTGTACTCCATTCAAGTCTTTCATGTATCTCCACAGCGGTGTATCATTTGCATTCTCTGACATTTAATCTATCTCCCTGCTATTTGATGTTTATACGCCGATGAATGTCTCTTTATATACTACTGATAAATCGTATCAGTAGCACTTGCCACACTATGGCCAGAGTAACATTCTTACTATAATTTTACTCGCTTTCATTAAGTAGGTTTACGCCTATTATCCTCATTACCCTTGTTTTATTATCACTCTAATCCTGTTTATCAGTAACATTGCGTTTTTATGCAGATTTTATAAAATCATTTTATTGTCTTTCCAATAGTTCCTGTCCACTATACACAACTATACTGACTAGTCATTTCCTCACACTAATTACGTCATGTCAACTTCTACCTCTTTTCTAACTTCCAGTTAGTCACCCCATCTGGACTGTACCCTAATCCCCAACCGATAGCTGTTACATTGACGTGGTGGTCGGACTTGCATATCGCAATGGCCATACAAGCTACACTGGCTGGAAATATTTTTCCTGCAAATCCTATCATGCCAGGAAGGTTATTAGGATAGTGATTAGACTGAAAGCAGTTCCCTGCATAGTGTAAGAATTGTTTTTACAATATGCTGGGGGGGGTTTGTTGGCGAAATCTTACTAGTGGGAAACAAGGATGTAACAGCAGTGAGGTGTTTCCCTTAGATGACCAGCATGCCAGCTACGCTGTCTCTCAACTCTTGAGAGAGGGGGTTGGAAAAGGTCGACCCCAACAATTGTGCATCCCGAATTACCAAACACTGATCCACAACCGGCTGTAAGTTTACTAATTAGGTACCGAACCAAGATACCAGTTGATACAGACCATGTGTGACCGGCCTCAACGAGTTGTCCTCTGGGCTCTGCGGTCACGCAACACTAACTCTATTTTTCAGGTAACCGAATAATCAACCAACTTCCATAGTGTGGGCAGCCGGAAGTAACAAACACCCACACACTTTCGAGAGAACATGAAGCCTTCCTGAACATGATTTGCCTTTACCCACATCACCTTCATCATCTTAATCCTCTACTACAGTTAGTGTTATTCTTCAGGATAGTGAGTCATGTTCATTTCACTCTGTGACCACAAACAACGATGAGAGCCATAGAAACACACCCGATATCCTCTTAGAACAACGTCACCAGCTTCATATAAGACATACGTTAATTAGGCATAATAGTTTTAGGTAAAACTTTCACCAGCATCTGATTGAGCTTACAAATTCTTTATTCAATATAATTACAGTAGTACAGCTTATGATAATCGATCGTCGAGGATAAAATTTTCTTATCTGTTTACGTCTTTTTTCGACAAGCTCACCATCGCTATTTGGAGCATTGTTTGACTTGGTTAGGTAAAGGAGTCGCAAGGTGAATCAGACGTTCACTACTGGCACAGCTAGTGGATTTGGAGCATAAGACTGACAAAAATTCAGCTTTTACAATTCTCTATACAAGATGCCACCTCAACTTCCTAGGTTGGTACGTCTTCGGTTACTGAGCGTAGCTGAGGTAGTCGACATAAAGATTTCTCAATCCAACCACTGTGTCCAGAAAACGTTTGACCAACCTTTCTACCTTCATTGGCCTTTGACCACAACCTAAAACAGTTATCTCTAATACTGACACCAGATAATTGCAAATATTATCTTATTATATTTTATTTTATTTGTAATGCTAACTGTATTACTTATTTTTAAATTCAGTTTTATTTATATCTTGATTCTACACCGTTTTTTTTCGGTAAAAGTATGAAATTTTGAGCATGTAATATTGGTAGCCCAAGTCTTGCAGGCCTACCAATGATATCAGGTGAGCGTCGGCAGAGAATCGAACCCTGGACCATGTCAGCGAAAGTCTGTCTGTCTGTTTTCGACATAGAACTTTGCACAAATGTGCACCAGTTCAAGTCGCCACATTCCGTGTAGCACGCGAAGCAAGAGAAGAAAGTACAAGAAAAGCATAATAGAAACAGTGAGCAGAGGTGTGAGACAAAGGAGTAATAAAGAAATACAAAACAATTTCATTGAAGATCATAAGTCACAGGGAGTGGATGCATCTGCGCCACTGAGAACGATTTTGAGCCATGTCACCAATTGTTTCCAACCATAGATTTTTACCGTCCCGAGGACCCCAGCCTGGAAGTCTACACCTTTCTACGTGGCTTAGACCAACTGTTGTGGATTTCATTGACTGGTGAGGCCAAGTTTTTGTTTGACCGCCGGTAGCTTTTTTCCAGCCTGACCCTATATCCGCTAACATTGCTCGTCGAGGGAGGCGATGGCTTGGCATACGTAACACATGTCCTAACCATCCCAGTCTTTGCAACTTCACGATCAGCGAAAGTACTAATCTCTGTGCCACCGACGCTCGATCATTCTGTGCTGTATTAGTATATTTTACTCTCGGTTTCACCATTTATCATTATTATTATATTATCTTATTACTATGTGAGAGTAGTTATTTTCATGGAGGATTTCACTATGAGCTGACGGCATCTAGAGAACCACTAGAAAACCTGGGAGTACTGGACTCTTCAGCAGTACGCACACACCACAAGGGTTCGAACCCAGGACCTACTGGTTACAAGGCAAGCTCGTAGACCATTGAGCCACTGGGACCCGATCAAATGGTCCTTGAATTCTAACTTCTGCCAATTCACGATATAGTGCGACCACTAGCCAATGTCTTCTTTGATACCTCATCTTCAACCTGCTGTACCCTACTGGTCACGGCTTCCCACTAGAACCCCAGGTTAACTGCCTGAGTAGGGCCAGTCACTAGTGAGCATCAGATTAATTTTCAAGTATTGGTTTTTTTAGGGATTTTAGGTGAGTACTGCTGAATAGTCGCAAACTAGGACGAAACAGCTGTCCAGTACTCCCAGGTTTTCCAGTGATTCTCTAACTGATGTCAGCTCATGATGAAATCCTCCATGCAATCAAACAAAATCCCTACAAATTCAATACTTAAAAATAGTTATTTTCCCCTCTACCCACACTAGTATTCACATTCTGCCTGTACGCTCATTGTTGCCTATATTTTCGAAACACTTGAATGAATTTATCGTTGTAATTGTATTTAACAAAGATTTTATTAGACAAATCAGATACTGGGAAAATTTGTCCTCGAAAATGTTTTACGTAATGTAAGGTGTAGTCTAGACGGGGTGACTAATTGGGAATTGATTAAGAAGCAGAAGTTGGGGGTGACGCAATAAGTGTGAGAAAGTGACTAATCAATAAAGTGGTTTAGAGTGGACTTCAACTTCTGGAAAGACAATAAAGTGTTTACATAAAATTTGTATGGAAATGAAATGTTATTAATAAAAATTTATTTTCAGTTATCTGAAGGAACTACTACTTCTCAGATACAAGTTTAATGTTCATCTGAAATTCAACGAACAGCTCTATGTATAGATAGATTATCGGTCTGTGGCTTCTTCTGTTGGTTTATCATTAGCTAACAGCTTTATGGACTGACTTGAAAACAGTATCTTTGATCTTTTGATCAGTCATCTGCACCTACTGGAGAAATACGTAGGTGACGCTTTTATAAATTTTTATTGGAAAATCTGTCTTACGCTATTTGCTCAAAGATTTAGATGCGGAATACCCTTCAGTTACATTTACTCCAGAAGGTGAATCAAACGTGCCGTTCCCATTCATGGAGGTACTACTTATAAGATGACAAGACTGTTCAATTAAAAGACCAACATACCACAAAGCTAACAGAGTTTATTAACTTCCAGAGTGTCGTCTCACTTATCCAAATGCAAAACGTAGTAAGGACATTATGCTTAAGGTTTCAAAAGTTTTGTTAGGTAGATATCACAGTGAATCAATTAAAATTACTACGTGAAAACCCAGTATAGACCAGGTATTCACCCATATGTATCAATAAGGATCTGCGTTGTCGAAAATCTCAACTATCCCTAAGAAAACTCTCTCTTCATGGACCCAGAACTCAAAAGTGACATCAAAGTAGAAATTCTCAGAAACCGCCTTTTGAAATGTCTGAAAAAGTAATTTCAAGCAGACACCTGACGTTTCATATTCTTTAGAAGACAGTTAAGTCAAGCGTTAAGGCCACCTCAGGGTATATTAATCAGTTTGCATGTTCGTATGAAGTATAGTATATCGGCCGTATACAACGTCAAGTCCACAAACGTATTCTGTAACACTTTGTAGCTTCACCAGTCAGAAAAGAGAAGGATACCGGTACGTTTATCTGCGGACACTTTGTCAACTCTGGATATGGAGCACTCCCGCCGAACTGCTACACAGTGCTACACAGAGCTCCTCAGTATCGTGCAAAAGGACTACGAATACACCATTTATATAAAGCTGAATCATTGGCCATTCGGGATAGGAAACCGAGACCTGGCACTCAAAATCACTACATACATTCACTCGCTCCACTATGGCCAAAGTAACATTCATATCATAATTCTGTATCATTTTATTGTGTGAATTTATTATCATTATCGTATTTATTTTCTTATCACTCTATTATTGTTTATTGATAACGCTGCATATCTCATACAAACTTTATATAAACACTTCATTGCCTTTCCAGTACTGTTTGTCCATTTTATACAACTATATTGATTATGTTACTTTTCACACCTCTGACGTCATCCCAACTTCTTCCTTCTTTTTTACCGATTTCCATTTAGTCATCCCACTGTAGACTACATTCTCACACTTTCTAGTACAAATTTACCAGTATCAGATTTATATTATGAATTCTTTGTTAAATGTAAATAAATACTAGTGAAAATGAATCGTTGGAAAGAAAATTTTCTTCACTGTTTACGTGCTTTTATCTACAGCACTGTTTATACCACGTCTTACAGAAATCGCTTTATAGTTTATATTGGATTTATTGAATTTATTACTAAAGAAGCAACCCAGTTCAACAATAAGAGTTGGTATACAAATAGAACTTCTTAAGCTGTGTTAGACACTGTAATTTCATCACTATTCATTAATATTATTATTATTTTTATTAAGGGTACCAAGTGGAACACGGGGATTCAACAACACTCCTCCACTTTGTTCTATTTTCTTCGGTCCTCTTTCAGCTGGGTCAACGATCGCCAATAATTTCTCATCTCCTCCGCCCTACATGATCTACTCCATGTCACCATTCACACCTATGATACACTTGTCGCCTATCACTTGAGCAATGGCCTTCACTGAAGGCGATGTCATTCAACGGTCTCTTGAATGTGTCCCCGATCCAACTCACTTTTCTATTTTTTTATTTTATTTTTGATTACAGCTTGATTCCACACTATATTTTTCCTACAAGTATGGAATTTTCAGCATGGATATCGGTAACCCAAATTTCGCAGGCCGACCATAGATATCAGGTGTGCATCGGCAGGAGATCGAACCTCGAACCATGTGCATGATCAGCGAGAGTCCTAACCACTGTGCCACCGACGCACACTACATATTTGTTGAGACGACAGCTCTTGTCCGTTGATCTGTCGCCAGCCTGAGTTTCTTGGTAATTCTTTTTGGCTTGTCGGCTGTCCATTTGATCTTCATTATGAAGCCAGCAAAGATAGTTGTCACTTAAGGCCTCTAACCTGCTGGAAGTCCTTTTCGCGATGCGCACGCTAGGTTTATAACCCGTATTGAAGAACTGACTGACTAACTCAACATTTGTGTTGAAATTTCGAATCTTGTTGTCTATACTGAGGAATGCAGAAGAAGTCAAAACTGGTTTCACATAGGTGAAGGTGTATCATGCCTTTCTGATTATGACTGGCTTTGAAAACTTCATCCTTTCCAAATCCTTGTGGCTGAGACTGTGCTTCTTAGCCGGATAAGTGAAGGAGGTACCTTCTGTCAAATCTCTCCGGTTGACAGTGTAAGTTGCTAGTTATAGTTGCTGTTGTTTGTTTATCTTCATCAACTCAGTCTTCTTCATGTCCACCTGCAGTCCTGTCTGCACCACCTGCTTTCTTCAGACAATTTGTTGGTTTTCACCTGCAAGTCTTCTAGTTTGTGTGACATTAGATATATAAATCGTCATCTCAATCCAGATGTCGTTGATACTTCCTATCTGTCTAGCGTATTCCTGTCTTCTCACTCCTTGTGCAAAGTTGGACGCATAATCCAGTCTACCACAATTAGGAATATCATCGGTGATAATAGACAGCCGGCCTTATCTTACTCCTGTATTCATTTTGAACACCTCACTGACTTTTCCATTGTGGCACTGTCATATAACTAATGAATGAGGCTGGTAAAGACTTGGGCACTGGACTTCGTAATTTTGAAGATTGAATTTATTTGGCGAAATCATAGAGGGGTATGATACAGTATAATTTAATTATTAATGGTGTTACAAGTACAATTTATTCATACTCATAATCATATCAAGCCACTCACTTAACTTTCAAACTTCATTTATATAATTTAATTGTTTCTTATCAATATTCTGCATACCATTAACACTGGCGTTGTACATGTTATGTGTCGACTCAAGGATCAACCTCTACTCCAACCCACCTGTATTACATTTTGAAACTATATCTCTGTCCTATCGCATTGTGTATTAATGCATGTATTTCAGTTGTTGAGTATTTCCTTAAACTCTACATAGGGTCAGTCACTCTACAGGTAGCCCACTTCTTATCTGCCTATAATCTAACCAGTCGTGATCCACTGGCCTGACTTATGTAGTTCAGGTCTCAGTCACTCTAGTGTATTTTGCTTAATGGAGTCAGTAGGATCGTTACGCCTATTTAGCGTGTGGCTAATCAAGTTTGTAGCTTTAAATCCCCTAACTTCTTAACTTATTAAAAATTTTACGTGAAGCGTCATCTCTAATATATAAAGATAGTTAGTAATGTGGTTGCAAGCTTGAATATTAGCTTCTATTTCAGGATTTTATCATGAGCTGACATTAGTTAGAGAACCACTGGAAAACCTGGGAGTACTGGACAGCTGTTTCGTCCTAGTTTGGGACTCTTCAGCAGTACGCACACACCACAGGGGTTCGAACCCAGGACCTTCCGGTTACAATTAAGCCACTGGGACCCGATCCAATGGGCCTTGAAATCTAACTTCTGCCAAATCATGACATAGCGCGACCGCTTCTGCTCCTTGTTAAATTTGTAAAGCTTTATTTCACAGACATTATTATGACAAAACCACAGTTACAAGTTACTGAAACATTATATGCCTCTTTTGTCATTATTCCTGGACTCCACCAAAATATTCACTCGAGAATAATACAAGAGCAAAATGTTAGCATTAAGTGTTGACTAGGATTAGGACTCTCGCCGAATAGGCACATGATCCGGGATTTGATCTCCTGTCAAGGCACACCTGATATCAATGATTGGCCTACAAAATTTGGGCCACAGATATCACATGCTAAAAATTCCGTCACGGTTTTACTCTTGTGATTTGTTGCATGGTAAGAAACGTAGACCAAGAATCGAATCCTTATTTGGCAGCCCTTCACGGGGCTAATAATGTGGGTCGGTGGCACAGTGGTTAGGACTTTCGCTGACCATGCACATGCTCCTGGGTTCGAGCCCTCACCGACGCACACCCGATATCTTTGGTTGGCTTCTAAAATTTGGGCTACCAATATCACATGCTGAAAATTTCATACTTGTACCAAAAATATGGTGTGGAATCAAGCTGTAATAAGAAAAACACACAGTGATACATTAGTCATACCTGAAATACATTACAAGCACAATTTACTGCTGCTCAAAATACCACAGATGTGTTTACACAACTTTCTGTCCGCCTTTTTATCGCCTCACCGAATAAATTCAATCAAAATGATGACACCCACAAACTAACTTCAAACCTTTTTACAGAATGCGTACGAATCTTGCTGAAAGAGTGCTAATCAAACTTCCTCAAACCACCGAAGAAATTGCAATTCGCATATTAAAACCTGACGCCGAATAGTTTGTTTACTCATTAAATCTAAAGTGGATCTGATCTTAACACCAAATCAGTGAATTTTATTTCATCTTTTTTACTTGTTTGTTTCTCAGTTGTATAATATTTTCTTCCCCCACCCTTTATTAAATATCCACTACTTACTACCAATTTTGTTAACTTGCCTTTTGTTCAATTTTAATTTTAGCTGAGTTGTACTCAATCCCGTCAACCAGATTACGTCTCTCAGGTTGCTTATTTAATCTTGTTTGAGTTTCCTCTCGAATACCTCTTCCTACATTACGTAATTAGTTATCTGGAATTTGCAATTGTAACGACAAATCTTTGGAAATATTTATTTTGTTGCTAGGACAATTTACCAAATACATTTAGGATTGTGCAGCTTGAGAAGAATGTCGCTGGAAAGAGTAACTTTTTGCTGAACACCAGTTCCTTTTGTATCAGAGGTATGTCAGAAATTGTGATAAAAAGCTGGAGGGTGTAACCGGGTGGTGAAAAGCAAATCGTGTGAATACACTGATGTTACTATCATCAGCAGTAAATATTGCTAAAAATAGCATTGTCATTACTACAGCATCACAGCAGACTGGCACAAGAACGTTGAGCTAATTTTTCAGTAGTAACTGACGAGAAGATGGAAATATTGGAGTTCTAGTGGATGGTTATGGTCAATGCTCACCAAAGAAATTGTCTGAGTGTGGTGCCATATATCACAAATCAGCGGAAGTTAGCGATCATTCACCATTGGGTCCCGCTCCATTGCAAAAATAGTTGGCGGGTTCACCTATTTACTTGGGTTCGAATCCCAGGTGGTGTTACTGCCGTAAACCAAGAGATAACCACTGGCTAGTATTCGCCAGTTTCTATTTGTTGTCATATTAATATGAGTTCGTGATTTGAGATCAATCATACCCGCGCAGACCACTATTCGAAAATCCCTATTTTTTGCATTGATATCTTCTTTGATGTCACGTCTCTGTTACCTACCGCCTGCTCTGCGTCACTTGTTGGTGTATAATAGGACTGTTTTCTGTCTCTCTTACCGCTTTTTTCATTCCTTTTTCTGTGGGTTGTGGATTGTTTATCTCTTTACCGCTTCGTGTTCTGATTCACTATCTTTCTCTCCTTTGACAACTCCTACACTTGGCCTGTGAACTATTCCTTTTCCAGTCCCTTTTTTTGGCTAGGTCATTCAAACAAGTACCCTTCTTAATCGCTTTCGATTTCTTACATGCAAGTCTAACGGTTCATGCTCCTTTCTCTCTCTAACCTTTTCCTTATGACTGCTATGAAGATGACACTTACATTTTCATCTTTCACTCTGAATGTTTAACTTCCGTTTAATTCTTCTTCAAAGAATCACAGCTTGACCTTGAGGGTTCACTACTCCTGAATGTCAGCTAAACCTAAATTTGCTCCTGTTCTTCAAATTGTGTTTATTTGGATATAACAACATCTTGAGACTGAGATGAAGTTTGTCCAATTTCCATCGAGTACATCGGGATATCCTCATGTTTATACACCCACCCTCCTATCAACAAAGATGTCCGCGAAGAGTTCTCTGTCCTCATTCATTTAGCCTAGAGCCTGTGTACTTTTAGCTCTCAGTTTGGCACTGATATCACTCATTAAGGTTTAGACCTCTCAGTCTGTCGTCTTGTCCGCTGCTGCTTGCATTTGTCTGTACAATATTTCCTTCTCTTAATCTGCTTCGTTTGTAGGAACACAGCAGTGACAGATTGAAAATTTCATACGTTTAGAAGTGAATCTTTCTGTAATGATTCTGGGAGAGATTGATCCTCACTACATTAGTGTACTTTATGCTGCCGGTGATATCATGATAGCCATTCCCTAAGAGTGCTTGTGGTTGTTGTCTGTGTGACCAAAGTGTGATATTTACAATATAGTTAAAAATTTATTGTATCCATTTCCATTTCATCTTCATTCATAGATTAATAGTGATCCTTCACCATACCTTCTCATTTCTTTGCCAATCTGAGGAACCTCTTTAGCTTCAAAGATCTTGTTGACACTTTGTGTCTCCGTGCTTATTATAGATTTCCTCGAAAGATGAAACATCATTTGGCTGAATGACTTCTCAAAAACCTTCAATCACAGTCCGCAAAATAGGAATTATTTTTTATCTCCGCGTAGAACACGTTCATGTTTAGGATCATCCCACACATTTCAGTAGAATCAGGATTGCTGAAGTGTTCAAGTAACGGGGTTAAAATCTTAAAAATACGGAAGAAATTCTAAGGCAGAAAGTGTGATATGTAAGAGGAGCTTTCAAATTTAGTTAATACCCTGATAAATCAATCAGGAGGTGTGTGAGAAAATGTAAAAATAAAATTTACAATAATGGTAATGATAATGACAATAGTAATAATGATGATGTGCATGTCAAACATGCAAAAAATAATGACGACGCAAACAGTAAAGAACCTTAATCACCAGTAGTACTTCGATACAAAGAGGATACCTCTGAGATGTTACGTAGAACTCTTAACAATGATGGAACAAAAGTGGCATTCAAAGCCACAAGCTTGCTTGAAAACAAGCTTGATCAGTTGAAAGATCTAGAAGAGTCTGTTTGATAAAACAATTCACTTTATCTAATACCCCAATGTGATTGTCAGGTCAACTAAAATGGTAAAGTAGTAGAACGGGATCATTCAGACTAGTGGAGAAAAAAATCGTGTTAAATTCTAGATATTCATGGGAAATTCTCATCTAGAAATGGTATTGACAAGGGTTGCATAATACATAAAGCGTAGAAAGACTAGATAAAGGGTTGTTTAAGAATAAGATGTCACTAAGATGTCCTACAATAAATCAGAAAGTAGCATTATTAACAAAGCAGTAGAACATGCAATTATGCCCGAGGTAGACAAAGAGGGTAGAGAAGCTTCTTCTGTGTGTATAAATCAGGGTTTTCTATCCGGATGACTAAAGCCTCGGCAATGTAAAGTATGCCAAAGCTTACCGTTTTCAGGAGGACTTCTCCTAACTTTGTTGATGAATTTAAATGAATTCTCTGTGCATATTGAGTGACCAGTGTTGACTTCATGTTCAATTATAGCACTCTTTATTGATCCACGGTTATCCTTTCGTGGCCAAGCAGGAGAATGTTCTTTGATTCTTTTGGATAAAACACGCATCAAACGACCTTTACCTCTCGCTTCGCATGAGCAAGTAAATTGGCAGATAACTTGACTCTAATAAGATAAGACATCTAGAAAATAGTTCAGCTATAACACTTCGTGCAATCGCAAATAACCATGCCAATAGGTTGGTATAAGATGCCAACCTAAAGCACCATATAAAAAATCGGAGACAAAGTGATAGCGGAAGTTTTATCTATCGAATCATTTGGAAAAAACTTACAACAGAAATGATTCAACACCTGTCCACTTGAAAATCTGGTAAATTCTTCTACCCCTTACGACAAACGTGAAGGAATAAAGAAGCTGCAAAAAATGGAGTTTCGAAGTTGAGTAATAGATGCTGATATGATGAAAGATAATAAATTATGTTCGGAACGTTTTCATCCAGTGATTAATATTAGCTTGCCATGTGATATGTCAAATGGAACTGCATACTACTACAATCCTCAAGTTTTACAATATTAATAATTATTTGATTGATTGAGGGATTTCATCATGAACTGACATCATTTAGAGAACCGTTGGAAAACCATCTAGGATTAGTGGACAGCTGATTCGTCAACCTACATTGGGACGCTTCAACAGTACGCGCCTACTACAAGGGTTTGAGCCAGGGCCTTCTGATTACAAGGCAAGCTCTTAGACCAACAAGCCACTGGGACCCGATCCAGTGGTTTTTGAATTCTAACTTCTGCCAATTCACGACATAGCGCGACCCCTAGCAAATGTCTTCGGCGAATATTAGTCCTCACACCGACCTGCTGTACCCTACTGGGCACGTTTTCCAAGCAGAACCCATTTAGTAACTGATTGAATAGAGCCAATCACATCACATTAATTTACCAGTATTGGTTTAGTAGGGACATTTTTGATTAGCAGTAGGATTTCAATGTGAATAGACAGAAGACCACTAGTTCAGCGAAGGGTCTCTTTTCAGTAAATTCATTTCCTTAGCTGTACAACTACAAGTATATATATTTGTTTTGTATGTATGTGTACATTAAATTGGTCAGACTAAAATACGGTTAGTAAGTTCAGATGAATTGGATGTGGATATAAGGGGGTAGTAACGAAGGTGATGAGTTGTCGCTAACGATTGTTAAAAAAGAGTTACGTAATTACATGAATAGTTTGAGGGGAGAGTTGTGCTCAGAGTGAACACGGAAACAAAATAACATACGAAATTACACAAGAGTTTTAAGTAGTTAGAAAAAGAAGCTTACAAACGAGAGTTAAGTCAAACCAACAGAGTTGTTACCATGATAGTGGAAGTGGTTGAATAATTTTCTTTTTTACGCATAGTTCTGGTTCTTCCAACTGGGGCTTCCGCAATGCAAAGAAGACTGAGACATATTGCCTTTGGCAGGTTATTCTTCATTTTGTAGATTACTTTGAAGGAGAAGGCGTTTGTCGAGATGGAGTGACCAGTGGTGACGAAATGTTTAGATTATCACGGCCACTACTTCGTTTCTGCAGCCGTGGTGGATGCGCGTCAAACGACCGATGTATCTGGCTCCACAGCAACAGGTCAACTGACATATACACAGTTCTTTCTAAACGATGTCACCTCATGATGAAATCCTTCAACCAATCAAACAAAATCTCTACAAAACCAATACTTGTAAATATTATTTCTTTGCGGGAGCAATTATGCTAACTTGTTACCGAGAGAAGATGAGATTGCCGTGAATCGACACCCTGATACCGAAGTTATACGCCGGGATTAGTGGTAGGATAGCAATCTTAATTACGTCACGGGGCTAATAATGTGTGTCGGTGGCACAGTGGTTAGGACTCTCGCTGACCATGCACATGCTCCTGGGTTCGAGCCCTCGCCGACGCACACCCGATATCTTTGTTCGGCTTCTACAATTTGGGCTACCAATATCACATGCTGAAAATTTCATACTTGTACCAAAAATATGGTGTGGAATCAAGCTGTAATAAGAAAAACACACAGTGATACATTAGTCATACCTGAAATACATTACAAGCACAATTTACTGCTGCTCACAATACCTCAGATGGGTTTACACAACTTTCTGTCCGCCTTTTTATCGCCTCACCGAATAAATTCAATCAAAATGATGACACCCACAAAGTAACTTCAAACCATTTTACAGAATGCGTACGAATCTTGCTGAAAGAGTGCTAATCAAACTTCCTCAAACCGCCGAAGAAATTGCAATTCGGATATTAAAACCTGACGCCGAATAGTTTGTTTACTCATTAAATCTAAAGTGGATCTGATCTTAACACCAAATCAGTGATTTTTATTTCATCTTTTTTACTTGTTTGTTTCTCAGTTGTATAATATTTTCTTCCCCCACCCTTTATTAAATATCCACTACTTACTACCAATTTTGTTAACTTGCCTTTTGTTCAATTTTAACTTTAGCTGAGTTGTACTCAATCCCGTCAACCAGATTACGTCACTCAGTTTGCTTATTTAATCTTGTTTGAGTTTTCTCTCGAATACCTCTTCCTACATTACGTAATTTGTTATCTGGAATTTGCAATTGTAACGACAAATCTTTGGAAATATTTATTTTGTTGCTAGGACAATTTACCAAATATATAGGATTGTGCAGCTTGAGAAGAATGTCGCTGGAAAGAGTAACTTTTTGCTGAACACCAGTTCTTTTTGTATCAGAGGTATGTCAGAAATTGCGATAAAAAGCTGGAGGGTGCAACCGGGTGGTGAAAAGCGAATCGTGTGAATACACTGATGTTACTGTTATCAGCAGTAAATATTGCTAAAAATAGCATTGTCATTAATACAGCATTACAGCAGACTGGCACAAGAACGTTGAGCTAATTCTCATTAGTAACTGACGTGAAGATGGAGATATTGGAAATCTAGTGGATGGTTATGGTCAATGAAATTTACCCGGTCGAGCGCGATGGTCAATGTTCACCAAAGAAATTGTCTGAGTGTGGTGCCATATATCACAAATCAGCGGAAGTTAGGGATCATTCACCATTGGGTCTCCCTCCATCGCAAAAATAGTTGACCGGTTCACCTATTTACTTGGGTTCGAATCCCAGGTGGTGTTGCTGCCGTAAACCAAGAAATAACCACTGACGAGTATTCGCCAGTTTCTAGTCGTTGTCTTACTAATATTAGTTCGTGATTTGAGATCAATCATACCCGCGCAGACCACTATTCGAAAACCCCTAATTTTTGCATTGATATCTTCTCTGATGTCACGTTTCTGTTACCTACTGCCTGCTCTGCGTGACTTGTTGGTGTATAATAGGACTGCTTTTTGTCTCTCTTACCGCTTTTATTCACTCCTTTTTTCAGTGGGTTGTGGATTCTTTATCTCTTTACTGCTTCATGTTCTGATTCACTATCTTTCTCTCCTTTGACAATTCCTACACTTGGCCTGTGAACTATTCCTTTTCCAGTCCCTTTTATTGGCTAGGTTATTCAAACAAGTACCCTTCTTAATCGCTTCCAATTTCTTACATGCAATTCTAATGGTTCATGCTCCTTTCTCTCTCTAACCTTTTCCTTATGACTGCTATGAAGATGACACTTACATTTTCATCTTTCACTCTGAATGTTTAACTTCCATTTAATTCTTCTTCAAAGAATCACAGCTTGACCTTGAGGGTTCACTACTCCTGAATGTCAGCTAAACCTAAATCTGCTCCTGTTCTTCACTTTGTGTTTATTTGGATATAACAACATCTTGAGACTGAGATAAAGTTTGTCCAATTTCCATTGAGTACATCGGGATATCCTCATGTTTATACACCCACCCTTCTATCAAGAAAGACGTCTACGAAGAGTTCTCTGTCCTCATTCATTTAGCCTAGAGCCTTCAGTCCAGTGTTCTTTTAGTTCTCAGTTTAGCACTGATATCACCCATTAAGGTTTAGACCTCTCAGTTTGTTGTCTTGTCCGCTGCTTCTTGCATTTGTCTGCACAATATTTTCTTCTCTTAATCTGCTTCGTTTGTAGGAACACAGGAGTGACAGATTGCAAATTACATACTTTTAGAGGTGAATCTTTCTGTAATGATTCTGGAAGAGATTGATCCTCACTACATTAGTGTACTGTATGCTGCCGGTGATATCATGATAGCGATTCCCTAAGAGTGCTCGTGGTTGTTGTCTGTGTGACCAAAGTGTGATATTTACAATATAGTTAAAAATTTATTGTATCCATTTCCATTTCATCTTCATTCATAGATTAATAGTGATCCTTTACCATACCTTCTCATTTTTTTGCCAATCTGAGGAGCCTCTTTAGCTTGAAGGATCTTTGCGTCCCCGTGCTTATTATAGATTTCCTCGAAAGATGAAACATCATCTGGCTGACCGACTTCTCAATCACAGTCCGCGAAATAGGAATTATTTTTTTATCTCCGCGTAGAACACGTTCATGTTTCGGATCATCCCACACATCTCAGTAGAAACAGAATTGCTGAAGTGTTCAAGTAACGGGGTTAAAGTCCTAAAAATACGGAAGAAATTCTAAGGCAGAAAGTGTGATATGTAAGAGGAGCTTTCAAATTTAGTTAATACCCTGATAAATCAATCAAGAGGTGTGTGAGAAAATGTAAAAATAAAATTTACAATAATAGTAATGATAATGAAAATAGTAATAATGACGATGTGCATGTCAAACATGCAAAAAGTAATGGCAACACAAACAGTAAAGAACCTTAATCACCAGTAGTACTTCGATACAAAGAGGATACCTCTGAGATGTTACGTAGCACTCTTAACGGTGATGGAACAAAAGTGGCATTCAAAGCCACAAGTTTACTTGAAAACAAGCTTCATCCTTTTAAAGATCTAGAAGAGTCTATTTGATAAAACAATTCACTTTATCTAATACCCCACTGTGATTGTCAGATCAACTTAAATGGTAAAGTAGGAGAACGGGATCATTCAGACTAGTGGAGTACAAGTGAAATCTTGATATTTATGGAAAATGCCTGTCTAGAAATGAATATAAGAACAACAAAGTTCAGCGAAGAGTCTCTTTTGTCTGGTGAATTCATTCACTTATCTGTGTAATCGAATTTATATATAATTGTTTTGTTTGTGTGTGTGTGAACATTAGGATTGTGAAACAAAAATAAAAATAACAGTTATTTAATGTCACTGTTTACACCATCAAAATTTTGTGAAATCTGATGAATAATGAAGATTGTAAATAAGAGGGTATTGACAAGGGTTGCGTAATACATATAGCGTAGAAAGACTAGATAAAGGGTTGTTTAAGAATAAGATGTTACTAAGATGTCATACAAAAAATCAGAAAGTAGCATTGTTAACAAAGCAGTAGAACTTGCAATTATACCCGAGGTAGACAAAGGGGGTAGAGAAGATTCTTCTGTGTGTATAAATCAGGGTTTTCTATCCGGATGACTGGGGCCTCGGCGATGTAAAGTATACCGAAGCTTACCATTTTCAGGAGGCTTCTCCTAATTTTGTAGATGAATTTAAATGAATTCTCCGTGCATATTGAGTGACCAGTGTTGACTATATGTTCAATTATAGCACTCCTTATTGATCCACGGTTATCCTTTCGTGGCCAAGCAGGATAATGTTCTTTGATTCTTTTGGATAAAACACGCATCGAACGACCTTTACATCTCGCTTCACATGAGCAAGTAAATTGGCAGATAACTTGACTCTAATAAGATAAGACATCTAGAAAATAGTTCAGCTATAACACTTCATGCAATCGCAAACAACCATGCCAATAGGTTGGTATAAGATGCCAACCTAAAGCACCACATATAACAAATCGGAGACAAAGTGATAGCGGAAGTTTTATCTATCGAATCATTTGGAAAAAACGTACAACAGAAATGATTCAACACCTGTCCACTTGAAAATCTGATAAATTCTTCTACCCCTTACGACAAACTTGAATGAATAAAGAAGCTGCAATAAAAGGGATTTTCGAAGTTGAGTAATAGATGCTGATATGATGGAAGATAAAAAATTATGTTCGAAACGTTTCCATCCAGTGATTAATATTAGCTTGCCATGTGATATGTCAAATGGAACTGCATACTACTACAATCCTCAAGTTTTACAATATTAATAATTATTTGATTGGTTGAAGGATTTCATCATGAACTGACATCAGTTACAGAACCGTTGTAAAACCATCTAGGATTGGTGGACAGCTGATTCGTCAACCTACTTTGGGACTCTTCAACAGTACGCGCCTACTACAAGGGTTCGAGCCAGGGCCTTCTGATTACAAGGCAAGCTCTTAGACCAACAAGCCACTGGGACCCGATCCAGTGGCCTTTGAATTCTACCTTCTGCCAATTCACGACATAGCGCGACCTCTAGCAAATGTCTTCGGTGAGTATTAGTCCTCACACCGACCTGCTGTATCCTACTGGGCACGTTTTCCAAGCAGAATCCATTTAGTAACTGATTGAATAGAGCCAATCACATCACATCAATTTACCAGTATTGGTTTTGTAGGGACATTTTTGATTAGCAGTAGGATTTCAATGTGAATAGACAGAAGACCACTAGTTCAGCGAAGGGTCTCTTTTCAGTAAATTCATTTCCATAGCTGTACAACTGAAAGTATATATATTTGTTTTGTATTTACATGTACATTAAATTTGTCAGACTAAAATACGGTTAGTAAGTTCAGATGAATTGAATGTTGATATAAGGGGGTAGTAACGAGGGTGATGATTTGTCACTAACGATTGTTAAAGAAGAGTTACGTAATTACATGAATAGTTTGAGGGGAGAGTTGTGCTCAGGGTGAACACGGAAACAAAATAACATACGGAATTACATAAGAGTTTTAGGTAGTTATAAAAATAACCATAAAAGCAAAAGTAAAGTCATATCAACAGAATTGTTACCATGATAGTAGAAGTTGTTGAATAATTTTCTTTTGTATGCATAGTTCTGGTTCTTCCAACTAGGGCTTCTGCAATGCGAAGAAGACTGGAACATATTGCCTTTGTCAGGTTATTCTTCATTTTGTAGATTACTTTGAAGGAGAAGGCGTTTGTTGAGATGGAGTGACCAGTGGTGACGAAATGTTTAGATTATCACGGCCACTACTTCGTTTCTGCAGCCGTGGTGGATGCGCGTCAAACGACCGATGTATCTGGCTCCACAGCAACAGGTCAACTGATATATACACGGTTCTTTCTGAACGATAGCAGCTCATGATGAAATCCTTCAACCAATCAAACAAAATCTCTACAAAACCAATACTTGTAAATATTATTTCTTTGCGGGAGCAATTATGCTAACTTGTTACCGAGAGAAGATGAGATTGCCGTGAATCGACACCCTGATACCGAAGTTATACGCCGGGATTAGTGGTAGGATAGCAATCTTAATTACGTCACGATCCAAACAATTAACCTGTATGTAACTGGGTCATCCGCCTGCACAAGAAGACTGAGATGCGAAGCTGAGGATAGCTGTGAATGATATCCCACGCCAAGTCATCACTCAATTGGAACCGGAATATGAAGCTAGCATGAAGAAGATTGCTTGAAGAACAGATGCACAGTTATAGGGAATAGAGAGGTCGGCTAAAGAGGCTGTAGAGAATTGGAGAAAGGTAGAAATGTGTTGTTGAAACCCTACGATCCACTTAGAACCCAAAAGGAACAATAATACATAATAATGACAGTAATAGCGTGTCAACTGAGCTATGAAATAGATAAATTCTGAAACCATTACTGTTCTATTTGCATTTCTCTGTGTTTGTTCAGCTCGTTATCGTGAATTATTATTATTATTATTATTATTATTATTGTTCATTAGTTCACTTGGATAAGCTGTAGGCTTTATTTGATAAACTGATTTAGAACAAGAGAAAAATGATTTTATTAAGCAAATCATTGCCTACTTTCTATTTCAGTACAGCATACTTGAACTTTCTAATCATTAAAAGTCATATGGTCATCAAGTTGAGAAGAGGTACTCGATATTAATGAACACACAGTAATCCTTATTGAGATCACAATAATCAAGTTTAGCCTTGAGGTTGATTGCACTTCAGTTAGTTTAGTGAAATAACTTCAACTTTGAGAAGGAGAAGAAGTAGAGCAACTTTTGTTTATCGATTTTATAGTAGTTGAACTTTGTTGTTGGGTTACAGTTTATTCAGTGGTGAAATTCACTTTCGCATTAAACTAATTCGTATGCTTTTTGAGCTAAGCATTTTGGAGTATAACATAAGGCTTAGGTGTATTGATTTTGTGAAGTAGCTCTTGGTAACCGCTTGACAAATCTCTCCTTATTTAAGTGTTGGTTTGTAGGCATTTGATTGATTGGTTTCAGGATTTCATCATGAGCTGACATTAGTTAGAGAACCATTGGAAAACCTGGGAGTACTGGACAGCTGTTTCGTCCTAGTTTGGGACTCTTCATCAGTACGCACCCACCGGAAGGTCCTGGGTTCGAATCCCGGTAGGTCGATACTGATGAAGAGTCCCAAACTAGGACGAAACAGCTGTCTAGTACTCCCAGGTTTTTCAATGGTTCTCTAACTAATGTCAGCTCATGATGAAATCCTGAAATCTCTCCTTGTTTTTAAGTCTCACTGTGGCAGATCTGGACATCACTGGCAATTTATGTCTCATGTCATAGAAATACGGAGACTTACAGAAGGAAACGAAAAAGTTGACACAAGAAGCATAAAGCGAATTCAGGAATTCAGTTGGATATAGAGAAGATTGAGGTGTTGAAGATAACCAACCCACAATTACAACAGTAGGCACCAATCAATATCATCATTGGAATGTATCTGAAGGAGGTTATTCCCTTCAGTTATTTAAGAAGCACCGTTTCAAATGCAAAGAGTCGTCACATATATAAGGATGGTAAAACCAGAATTGGAAAGGCAATACAGACACTCGTTACTTTGAAACTAGTTAGTGAATGCCCTACACTTCGCAGCATAAATAATAAAATTTGGATTTTCAGCACTATTGTCATTTCTTCTGTAAGAGTTGGAAACTTGTCGTGTGATTTGTGAAATGTGTTTCCGAAAGACCACAGATGACTTTCAGTAAAAGCTGCTTTACTGGTCCCAGAATGAAAGTCAGTTGGTCATCCAGAAAGCACTGGCTGAGAAAGAAATGGGAACGAACTAATCGAAAACCTATTTCTCAACAAATATTTCGAAGAGAATGGAGACATCGCGCTCAAGGTCGAAGACTAGTATTTGAATGAGACACGATGATTAGGGCGTTGGAGTGTGACGTTGATGAGACAGTGACTGGAGGAGATGAAAGACTATGAATAATCTTGGAGCCTGATGAAGAGGACTGAAGAGAACGATACAAAATGACAATCTATCTTCTTCTCGGAACCCAAAGAAATATTTTTAATACGTAGTAACCTTTTTAAATTTAACTTCTGTGTCTTTTAGAGCACGTTGACAGGTGCATTCTGCCTGAGGAAATAATAAAGTGGAATTAGAAAGATTTAAATCTACTTTTTATCTTTTATTTTGTGCGGCAGATGAATGAACCTTAGTAATATACGACATATGAGTCATATGTACATAAACTTAATGAATACATCTTCTATAGAACGTTTTATTGTTTTCTAATAATGCGGAAATGGACAACATGAAAAACAAGGAATTTGAAGCATTAGTTATGCTGCCACAGAAAGATGGCACCTCTGAAATTCAAGGCAGGATTTTTAAACCCGCAGGAATTATTGTGGCACTGAAATGCGTAAACTCATTTAGAAACAAAGTATGCCAGGATCCCACTAAACCTATCAAACAATATAATTTAGTTAATCTTATACTCTGCAATAACGTCACCTAGTTTAATAGCTCGCTAGTTTTTAGGCCGGCGAAAAAAAGAGAGTTGCTCGTGAAACTAGCGACTCTACACCGCAAAACCAGTCAAAATGCTACAAGAAATTTAACGCAAAAGAAAAATAATAATAAACAAACTCATATTCTACTGAAACATGAGATGACAAATGACTTCTGGAAGCCAACCAGTCAGCCTGTGTCTTTTTTAATGAAAGCAAGAATAAGAATGGAACGTATACGGAAGTGGAATTCACGTCCCGAAGGCTGGCCAGGTGGCCAAAGAAATGAGAAGATGTGGAATAGAAGTGCTGGCAATTTAAGGGAGTAGATGGAACGGATGTGATTTAATTCAAACTGTCAACTGCAGAGTCCGTAATCTACTCCGATATGGCCACCCAGACGACAACGACGAGCGCGCTGTGGGAGTAGCTATAAGGATGTCACCATCGGCAGCCAAATCCCTTATTCAGTGGGCATCAGTGTCATTCAGGATCATGACAGCTAGATTCAACTCAAAAGGAAGGAAGGAAGGTCACAACTATCCAATGCTACGCACCTAAAAACAACTTGGAACAAGAAGAGAAAGAAGATTACTACTGAAAGTTGCAAACGGTGATGGAAAACATCCCAAATAAACACATAAAATCCTCGTGGGTGATATGAATGCCACTCATCATAGTTACAGAGACTCTTGGGGAATTGAATTAGAACGTAGAGCTCCCTAACGGACCATTTGCACAGATCTTCGTGTTGTGGTTATTCTGGTATTCATGTTGTGTTTCTTTGAGTTTCTTTCACGTCGCCCACATATCTCCGTAATGCTGTGTCATATACCTTCTATGAAATCAGTTGTATCTTCCTGCTATTTGATGCTTTTAATACTGATGAACGTCTCTTTATATACTACTGATGGCAGTTGCCACAATATGTCAATGAAGGAAGGACAGACAGAGAATTATAAAAAAGTCAAGTCTCGAAGTTCTGTGGTTACAGCTGATATGATATTGAATAAGAAATTCTGTCGGAAGCATCTTCTGGTAAATAAAACTGTTTGACTGTGTGATATATCATCCAAGAAGCAAATTAATATGTAGCTTTTAAAGTTTAGTTTTAATTTAACATAAGAAAATATCAAATAAATTGTCTAGGTTGGCATGAAAGGCGTGTTGCACTCCTCAGCAAATTAATTTACCATTTATTTTATTTTTATTTTTGATTTACAGCTTGATTCACCACTGTATTTTCGGTACAAGTATGGAATTTTCAGCATGGATATCGGTAGCCCAAATTTTGCAGACCGACCATAGATATCAGGTGTGTGCCGGCGTGGGCTCGAACCCCGGACCATATGCATGGTCAGCGAGAGTCCTAACCACTGTGCCACCGAAACATTAGTATTATAACATGTTGAATTAACAAACGTTTGTATAAATCAGTTCAGTGAATATTTAAATAAATGACAATTCGACCAGTACATCCTAAGTCCGAACTCTAGGGAGTGCGCACTGATGATGAATGCCAAACGTGAACGAAACACTTGCCAAGTACTCCTTGATATTTTAAATGTTCTCCAGCTAGTGAGTGTCAGCACAGATGTGAAGTCAGTCGGTTCTTCAACATGAATCAGAAACTTGCACTGCACGCGAGTCACTCCAAAAGGATTTCCAACAGCCTATCGCAAACTTTCATCAACAGATGCCCACTTCGCTGGCTGCATACTGAAGGGCAAATGACTACTGGCCAGAAGAAATTAGTAACGAGAAACTCTGGCTGAGAGCAAACCAATGAAAAGTTTATTGATCAAAACATATGTAGAGTTGAATAGAGATGGATTGGCCAAACTTTGAGGAGACCACTGAATGACATCACGCGTAATGCAGGCCATCCCTTGAGAGGAATGCCAATGGGAAGCGGCCAGTGGTTTATCTGATGGTGTCATGGAGGAGGTCGTGTGAGTTGGACTCAGCTGATGAGGAATGGAAAAATGAACGAAGTAGAGATGTGCTGTTGATGCTCTTTGTTACACTCGAAATCCAAGGGAATAATAGTAAATAAATAAAAAACAGTCAGTCTGTGATCAGACTTGAAACGAATTAAATCCCAACTAACTAAATTTTGAAAATGAATTGTGATGCTCACAAGTGACTGGCTGCAGCACGAAATCATCTGCAGTTATATGGACAAATTACAACAAGTACTCCTCAATGACATTGGTTGGGGGTACACATGAAATCATGAGCTGGCAAAAGGTTAGAATTCATCAACCACTGGATCAGAAAACAGTAGTTGAATGGTCTTTGGTATTCATTTGTAACTGGTGAGTCCTGGGTTCTAATCCTGGTGAGAGCATACAGCTGATGAGTACTGATACAGGGAGAAACAGGTGGTGGTTGAGTAGTCCCTGCTGGTTTTGAATGGTTCTCTAACTGATACCAATTCGTGGACATGTTTGAAATAAGTTAAATCCTTACAAACTAACTCTTGACAATTCTAAACGCAAATGCAGGCCAATATCTGTTTCATAAATGTAAAATATGTGAACCAAATTATCTCATAGTAATCCGTAGGGAGCTGTCTGTTTTCAGGGATCCGTCAGAAAGCAGATTCTGCTTGATAAATTATAAACACTTCTATACCTGTTCATAAGACTGAAAAACAATACAAACTGTACACTAAAGAAGATTGGTGAAAATCGTACCACTGGGAGCAACGCTGAGTCGAGATTCCTCTTATAACTGTTGGCTGTAATATCTTTTACAGGATTTACAGGTTTACAGGAGTTGTAAACAGTCAAAGAACTACTGATAACACCAGGGTGTACAGGTCTGCTGTTTCGTCCCGGTTGAAAACTATTCATCGGCACGCAACCACTTGAGCTTGAAGCCAGCACCTTGTGGTCACATGATGCGTTGGTAGACGAATATGCCTCTGAGACCTAATCCAGTGAATCAATAATTCCAACGCCAGACTGTTCGCAACATTTTGCAAGACCAACAGCTAAAGTCATCGGCCAGTAATCATTCTCATATCTAACATAGTGAACCCTGCTGCTTACGACGTCTAACTGAAATTCTTAGTATCTTCCTGTGCAGAATACGTCACTAGTGAGCAAGTGTTCACTTGACTCAGGGTAGCACTAAATATCCAGAATAGGAAGAGATTGGCCAAGTAGCTGAATGAATAGGCGCAAAATTTGACCAGTGGGCATTTCATAAGTAGTTTTTTTCCACTAGTATTCTCTCCAATCTCTTTCAACATTGAACCTATTGGCTATTGATTGCTTCTAAACCAACGTTACCAAACTTTCTCCATTCCATTCGCGTTTCTAGTGAAACATCAAGCTTCAAGCTTGATCTCTGAAGTTTCTGTAGCATTCCGCGTTGTTCTCACGAGGTGATGTTCCTTTCCTTCTGAACAAGCTTACTCCACTACTGAGCTTACTACCGTTTATTAGGGTTTTAGGAGTGCCACGGTCGGCGATCCGCTCTTAAACCACACGCCTTATTATTGAGCACTTCATTACTGCACCTAATTTATTCAAATAAGTTTTGTTTCAAAAACTAATTAATGATCACTAACACCATTTTTCAATCAAAGCAGTGGATGAAAATTGAAACCAGTGTTAGATGCCTATGTTAAGAAGGTACCTAAGACAGCTGGTACTCAGTGCATGCGTATATGATTATTCTACTCATAAATTAAGTCTTCATTAATTATGCAACCAGTACTTCCTCATTATTTTTTGTCACACAATTAGACATGTATTTTAATCATTCCATTACCTGCTTATACCACTAATAATAAGTAAATAAATGCTTTCATAAATCACACTTTTTCATGAGATAAATGTTGTTTGACTGAAAAACCATCTATTTGTTTATCTGTATTCTCATGACAAATTAATTTTATGCTGTATGGTTACAAAAAACAAAAGATGAATAAGCTGATAGTCTTCACTGTTAATTACTTCATTGGACAAGGATAAGAGAGGAGAATCGGACCAGGAATTTATACAACAGATGGATAATACCAGCGATGTGTGAAGTGAAATCTTCACTGACTTTACGTTTCACTCTCTTCGCTAAGCACGCTAAGACGCCTTGTTAGAATCATGAAGCAGGCTTAATTCCCAAGACTTGTGATTTCGCCGAGGGATTGGTATCCACTAGCAGTTCAGTGGCTATTGGTAGTGTTTCTGGACAATTTGCTGGTGCTAGTCAATTCAAGAGTGATTTGAAGTGGTCAACCCATTGCTTTATTTGTTTCACCTCACTGGTAATTAAGTTCCCTTGAAACATCTTTTGTAAGAATACAAGTATTGGTTTGTAAGGATTTGATTGATTGGTTATTGGATTTTATCGTCAGATGGCGATTTGTTATGAATAGGCAGAAGTTAAAATTCATGGTCCGGCGGATCAGGTCTCAGTAGATTAATGGTTTATTAGCTGGCCATGTAACCGGAAGGTTCTAGGTTTGAACCACTGTGTCATTGCTGATGAGGAATCCAAAAGTATGTTGACGAAACAGCTGTACAGTAATCTTTGACTTGTTTTCCAGTGGTTCTCTAACCAATGTTTAACCAATCTCAACTGAGTTGATCTCTTCTTGGATAGAGACCTGGTTATGTTATGAGATTTCTTTCACCTGGGCCTTGCCTGTCTGTTCTGCTTCATTTGCACTTGTGTCATAGAATCGTCTTTTGTCTTTCCTGACACTCTTCTTGACTGTTTTATTCACTGCAGTGTCGATTGAATTCAGTTTCTCTTTATGTTACCATCTTTGCATTGGATCATCTGCTTTTTCACCACCCTCCTCTCCTCGATTAGCTTTCAGGGGGTGTCCGTCCTGAGCCATTCTTTGTCTTACCTCTTTTTTCTCCCTTCACAGAATTAGATCCTCTGTTCTTTCCCACAGGTTCCCTTAGTGATACTGTAATGGCAGAAGACATTAGTATAGGTTATCGTTGGCAAAGAAGCAACATCTTTTGATTGTTTACTTTCGTTTACTTCTGTTTATTCTGTCATCTCTTTGTTGCCGTTTTTAGACAGTCCGGTGATATATCTGTGAATCGTACCCGCCCACGTCAAGTCTGAGTGGTTGCTTGTTCAGTTTCTCAAGGTTAGACTTTGTTCTTGTTATTTTTCATGATCCCGATTTGGGACGTCAACATTGACGTCAAATGTTGTCTACAATTCTATCTTGCAGACAGCTCTCACCACAATACCACTTAGTGTCACCAACGTTTCTCTGATCTGATCAGTAGTTAAGGTGTCCTTTGTAGTTTTGTCATTCATTTTCCCAGTAATAAACTTGAATTATACTGGTCTGTCTCCATTTGTTTTGAGAGATTCCAGCTTCACCTTGAAGGTTTCCTGAACTAGATGGTGGTCTAAATTCACATCTACTCTCTTTCTCGATTTTTTGTCGAGCAGGCTGACTGCATCTGCACCTTCTTGAGTAACATTGAGATGAAGTCTATCTGGTTTGTGGTATGTTCTTCAGGCGAAATCCATGTTGCTTTTTGTATATCATTGTGCTTCTACACGCTGCGCCAAACATCAGACCATTGACGATGCAGAAGTCTGCGAGGGGTTTTCCATTATGACTCAATATTCTCATGACGACTTGACCTATGATGAATTCTCTTCCTGTATTGTTTTCTCACATTTTGGCATTCGTATTGCCTATAAGGATTTTGATATCCTCAATTATGATGTTTTGCATTACTGCTTGCAGTTGTCTGTGATAATCTTCTTTTTTTCAATGCTTCTATTATAAATATAGAGCCTAATGACAAACCTATCTAGTGTCAGCCAGAGAAAAACCTAGGCCTAATGCTTTCTGCTGAACGCCTCCTGCCATAGAATATCAAGAATATAGCATGCGCCATAATGGCGACTCAGCAAGAATGGTGGTCATACTGCAAACTTCATCGATGTATTTCAATCTGCACCAAAGATAGGAATAGACACAATACACTAGTCACTGACTAGCGTCCAATCAAAATATTTAATACAGTTCTACAAGAGATCAATCACAAGCCGGAGTAGTTCAGCGGTAGTGTCTCTGACTGCGGGCGACACTGTTTGAGGCGATTCCGAATCTCAAGAGGGACATGAGTTCCTTCAAGGCTGCAGGTACGCTCTGCTGACTGGTGAATGTCAACTAGTACGAAACCTAGGTTAGGTGGGGCTTCCTATCGATTCCCTCCAAGAATCTAATTTTAAAATCAATCTGTCCTTCAAATTTTAAATTGTCATCTTCAGTGAATTCGACATTAATTAAAACGTTTGATTGAAATATTCAATACTTAAAATATTATTGAATGTTGAACAGTTCAAGATTAACCTATTCTACTTTGAAAGTTATTATAGCAGTCATTCTTCACTTACAACGCAGATATCACAAGCTGTTCTCATTGTTCAGTCTGCATACCTTGTATTCTTACACATTATTCCACATCAACAGAGTAATCTTTTGAAGCTGCATATATTGTAAGATCAACTCATTGGAAGGCCTTCCAACAATATATATCTTCTGTCCACAATTTGTTATACTTAAAAGCCAGTTACAGCGAAGAAAATTTTCTCTTCAACGAATCCGCCGTCAGCTAGGCTGTATATTCGTGTATTTATAACCAATGGGTGCGAGATTTCCAGAATAACTTCCGGTTAGGGGTGAGATTATTAAAATTACAATTAGGAATTAAAATCCCAATAATTGACAGGGAGGATGGATAAAACTCCAAAAAAGTTGCATCATAATTACTAAGGAGATTGACATATTTTGCAATTGGGGGTTAGAAATGCGGAAATAAGAAAAATAGACAGAATGTTTGAAGAACGAAATCTGGTGGGATGATAGCTAATGTGACGAATAATTGTTTAAGCGATTAGGGATTAAATATGTAGAAATAATAAAATGACAAAAATAGGTAGGGAGTTCGGGTGGAAAATAGAACTTCAACGGCACATCTTCACTTTGTTCTAATCTCTGCTGTCCCCTTGAGATGAGTCCACGACTGCCTATAACCTCCACTCCCTTCCTCACACGATCCCCTCCATATCAAACTAAGATGAGTCACTCGTCGCTTCAAGTTGGGACTCCACTCAAACGATGGCCTGCATTGCGCATGACGTCATAAGATGGTTCCCTCAACGTATGTCCGATCTCAATTCATTTTCTCTTTTACATTTTTTCAGCACTCGGCTCTTAGTTTGTCATTTGACTGCCAGTGAATTATTGCTAATTCTTTCTGGTCGACTTTCAATATGGAGACAGCAAAGGTAGCTGTTGATAAAAGTTTGCAATTTAATGGAAAGCCTTTTCGTGGCGCACACGCACTGCAAGTTTCTGACCTGTAAAGGGACACAGACTGACTTCCTTCTTGTGTTGGAAACCCTGTGCTGTGGAGTGCAGAATATTTCCGAAGTGGCCTCAGGTTGATGAAGGCGTCTGTTGCCTCGCCAAGTCTAATAGCTCGTTAGTTTTCTAGCCGGTCCCAAGTCCGAATAAAGAAGGGGGTTGGATAAGGGGGTAGTTACCCATCCCTAGAAAACTAATCGAAATGCTTCAGAAACTTAAGTGGCCCAAGAAAAAGATTAAAAATACAAAATTATAAAAACTGAAATGAAGCTACAAAAAAAGATTCTCTTCAGTAGACCTATGTCGTTGCAATTTATGAAAAATAGCTACTTTTCGTAATTCATTGTATCTATTAGTTAACTGGTAAGTTGTGTTTGCAAACGTCTTATAGCTATTATACTTTGACAAAATTCTATTCACTACAATGTTTCCATTTTGTGTTTTGAAGGTAGTGTTACGACCAAAATTGAATCCTTGTGGCCTGTACCAAGGAAAGTGATCTAGGCGTTCTGATATTTAGCTGACTGAAACTTCTTTAAAACACATATACAGTCACAAAATGCTCCAAAGATAGCCAACAGACGATTTTTCATAGTTGAAATCTATGCCTGCTTGTCTGTATTTTAACAATAAAATCATCAAACACTCAACAGTAATTCAACAGTGCCGTCAGCCAGCTTTATAGTTAAAGTTATTTTCCAAGTACAACACAAGTACTTAGAATCCAGTGGAATATTTTCAACAAGACTGGATCAGAATCTCTCTCTCCTTGCATGATTCACACCTCAACAATTTGCGAAGATAGTCCAACATCAGAATGGCTTAAATTTAATAAAATAAGATCACATCGTAGAATCAGATTTTATCAATGTGTCACACAATTGCAAACAGAGGCATTAAGATTAGAGATTAGGCGGGGGGGGCAGCGGTTAGGATGCTCGCCGACCATGCACATGGTCCGGGGTTCGATCCCCGGCCGACGCATTCTTTTAACTGGCTAAGCCAGAAATAATGCTGGTAAAAAGGAAAGGTTGAGCATGGGGCTAGCAACCCCGTCCTGTAAAAATGAACACTGCTACAGAAACTTCAAGCCACTAGCTTGGAGCCCTATGTTCCACTGAAGAACGTGAAGCAAAAATTATTATTAAATTAGGGAGGCACAGAGAAGTAATGGAGATCAGGTCAACATATGATATGCAGTCCAGGAGAAAAATGCAAAATAGTTGAAAATGTTTAATAGTAAAAGACCAGATTTGCAGTATAAAATGATATCATCATTCTATTTCACAGGCGCTCACCAGCCAACTGCAAACTACCTGAGATTATAATGATTATAAATAATGACATTTCATACTTCATGTCTTGAAAGGTAATAAAGAAAACATTATAATGAGCTGACATTAGTTAGAGAGCCATTGGAAAACCTTGGAGTACTGGATAGCTGTTTTGTCCTAGTTTGGAACTCTTCATCGGTACGCAACCACCGGGATTCGAACCCAGGACCTTCTGGTTGCAAGGCGACCGGGCACTCCATGGTTTTCCAGTGGTTCTCTAACTAATGTCAGCTCATGATAAAATCGTAAAACCAATCAAATCCCATTCAAACCAACACTTGAATAACAATGAGATGCTCATTAGTGATTGGCCCTATTCAGGTAGGTAGTTATCTGGGGTTCTAGTAAGAAGTCGTGACCAGTAGGGTGCAGCCGGTTGAGTTTGAGGACAAATACTCGCCTAAGGCATTGGCCAGGAGTCGCGCTATTTCGTAAAATTAGCAGAAGTTCGAATTCATTGGAAATTGTATCGGGTGCGTGCTGATGAAGAGTCCCAAACTAGGACGAAACAGCCGTCCAGTACTGTCAGATCTTCTAGTGGCTCTCTAACTAATGTCAGCTCATGATGAAATCCTGAAACCAATCAAATCCCTTTCAAACCAACATTTGAAAAACATTATAAGATGAACGTATCCGGAATATAAGCATTAAAATTCTAAGTTTAAGTCATCACCAATTTATATGCTTCAAGTCTATGAAAAACAAGTGATAGATTAGAAAAGACAGAAAAATCTAATAAACAGTGTTAGCTTGTACGTCTACACAGTACCGTAAGAACGCTGGAGTTCACCAAATCGAAAACTTGCTCAGTGAGTGGAACTCACTAATGTGTATGGCTAATCTGTCTCCGTGTGTGTGTGCGCCTGCATAAGTTTAGTCTGAAACACTTGATTGTAATTGCATCAGCAAATCATAGTAAATTCGCTGTCCTTTGTAATGTTTATTATTTTGAAGGATTTAGAAATTTCAACAAAATGACCCGACGTATCCAAAAGCTGTTTGGTGACTGCACTTTGTAAATATCTGCTTCCTTTTAAGCATATGCTTCTTGGAATATGCACTGAAAACCAGATATAAGCCCTTCTTTCTGTCCTTTTAATGTATCTGTTGCTCCAGGTGCACCTAAATTTATAAATGCTGTTGAAGGTACAGTTAACTGAAACATCCAGCATTCAGGAAACATTTACCATACAGGTGAATCAACTGTTTGTCCTCATCTCCCTATAATTTCACACCTCCAGAAAAAGTTTTAATAACCCGACAGATAGACACCACGGATAACGATAATTCAATGAGTTAATATCGGGAATTTTTACAAATATTGACATAAATAAGAGAGTTATGTCATAATTTTGAGAGAACTGATGTGTGTGTGTGTGGCGATTTTCTTGCTTTGCTTGCTTGCTACTTTCTGGAGGCAAGACTTTATCTGTTAAATACTAAAATACCTACAGCGCTGAAGACAAATTTATTTGTGTATGTATATATATATATATATATATATATATATATATATATATATGGGCTAAAAGATGTCACATGTTTGAGATGAAGTTATCTTTCATCGTGGATGAAAGACAACTAACACACTTAGGATAAACACACACCTCCTCATAAAAATTTTGATGATAATAAAAGATGCCTTTTAATATGTGCTTTTTTCCTTTCCTCCTTTGTAAAACTTTATTCTAGAAACATACCACAATGTTATCTACCTCTACGCGCATTCGCATACTGTGGCATTCTCTATCTCCATTTTGCGTCACTACGTTAGTTAAGAATTGGTTTAAACTTTTATTGACTATAAATTTTGATGGCCATTAAATTTGTCTTTTTCGCCCATCTTTTAAAGACTTCATTTTATTAAAAAATAATAAGACAGTTGCAGAGAGAAGAAAATTTTCTTCACGACGAAGTCACCGTCCACTTGGCTTGACATTAGTGTATTTTTTATATTGAGTATGTGTGAGAAAGTTCCAGAATTATTTCCAGTCGGAGGTGAGACTAAAACTTTAGGAAGATAGGGTATAAAAGACAAAATAGGCCAATTATTACATCAGTATGTATAATTACGGGTTATTATTATTATTATTGTTCCCTTGGGTTCCTAGTGGAACATAGGGCTTCAACTGCACGTCTCCACTTGCTTCTGTCTTCATTCTGCTGTACTTTTCACCTGCATCCATGTACGTCCATACTGTTTCAACTCTTCTTCACACCATTTTCTCCATGTCACCCTTGCACTGACGACTTACTCGCCGTTTTCCTTTCGGCCTGGTTCCACTCGACCAATGGCCTGACGCGCGTGAGATGTTACCCAGCGGCCTCCTCAGCGAGTGTCCAATCCATCTCCACTTTCTCTAACTGCATATTCGTTGGGCGATTAGTTCTTGTTTTGTTTGTTCCCATAGTTTCTTGTTGGTGATTATTCCCAGCCCGGCCATCTGATTTTCAGTATAGAGCGAAGACAGTTGTTGGTCGATAAAGGTCTGCAACAGGCTGTTGGAAATATTTTTTCTGACCCGCCACGTTTCTGATCCGTATAGGAGAACTGACTGACTTGACGTGTGTATTGAAAATTAGACCGAATTTTGTTGTTGATGCTGAGTGACAAAGATTTCCAGATTGGTTTCAGGTTGACGAATGTGTTTCTCGCCTTCCTGATCCTTGATTTGACATCCCCATTTGTTACTACTTTAGTTGAGACAATGCTTCCTAGATAAGTAAATGATAATTACGGGTTAAGGACGTGATATTAACGAAATGGTTAAGAGGTTCCTACATATAAAGGTAAAATCAGTAGTCAAATCTAATAATGCAGATAGGGATTTAAAAATGTAAATATGACAGAAATAAACGGGAAGTTTGAACAAGAAAGGTAATAGGACAATCAACCGCTGATGACATGAGTAGATGGTTGCGCTTAATCACGAATTGGTAGAAGTTCGAATTCGTGAACTAGCCATTGAGGAATCCGGCCCTAGTTCCCGAATCCAGTGGTTGCGTACTGCCGATGATTCTCAAACTAGGACGAAACAGCTGTCCAATACTCACTGACTGGTTTTTAATTGTGCTCTAACTGATATCAATCTGTGGTCAAACTCATAAAAAGAAATTTAGTCATTACAAACCGACTCTTGAACATTATTGGTTAGGCTGAATTTTCATGATGGCCACTTCAGGGACAACAGTTAAATGTATTTCTTTTGGACACACAAAGTAGCAGGCTTGCGTTCTTGGATCGCCAGTGCTTCAGCTGTTCTTAGATGTCTTGATTTCACTCCTTTTGGCGGGTTGGATTGAATCTTGTATATGGCTTTGAAAGACTTTTCAAATCTGGCCGAATGTCTAGAATTCACCAGATGTTCTGATATCGAACTGCGTACCCCTTCGATTTCTCCCTAAGCTAGCCATGCTGGATAGCGTCACCGTGCGCGTTTTGCAAGTGGACGCATGGTACGGCCAATTTACTCAACTCCACAAGGGCAAGTGAACTTGCATACGCGTGCTGAAGTGGCCCGATGTAACAGCTTGTCTTTCACGTACTAGGTGAAAAGTTTTGCAGGAGAATGTTATTCGTAGTCTGATGGCGAAGTATGTTTCCCTGAGAGACTTCGAAAGCCGTTTATGGAGAATTTCCGCGTCGGCATCACTTTTGAGAACAAAACACGTAGTTCAGTAAACAAGCTCCTTTTGACAAATTCATTTTCCCCTTTGTTGTACAATCACACCTACATACAACCTATGTTCCATGAAAGAGGATAAAAACAAAAGTGATGAGTTGTCACAAACATATTTGCAAATATTAGCCGGTGCCCTACCTGACACGTGCTGACAATAGCACTGGTGTAGCGCTTTCAAACCAAAACGACTACATGGAGAAAGGGAAGAATATACTCTCAGACAGAAGTTAATTTTCTCGAACTTCCAATGAGAGCAAAGAAACTGAACTGACTGAGAAACAGATTACTGACGTTTTGAAATGAATAAAAGCTATTCATCTAATTAGCTATGATATTTATGATCATACATGATCAAGAGGTTGCATAATACCAAGACTATATGATTGACCAAAAATACACAAATTCGGTCACTCACTCCATCCAATCCTAGTTATATCACGTTCTCATTATCGTTCTAGTGTAAAATAGTTGGCTGATATTCTGGAACCTGTAGGAAAACATTTGTGCAAGTAGTCGCTTCGTGACAATTTCGAATTCATTGACTGCACACAAGACATGAATGTTACTAACAAATGTGGGCTATCTTCTGACATTGAATCACTTTTCACCAATGTTCCACTCACAGGAACTAATTGATTTCTACGTAAATGCATAGAGTACAACCAGCTCAACACTGGCATTTATTATTTACATTTATTTTGATTTACAGCTTGATTCCACACTGTATTTTCGGTACAAGTATGGAATTTTCAGCATGGATATCGGTAGCCCAAATTTTGCAGGCCGACCACAGATATCAGGTGCGCATCGATGGGGGTTCGAACCTCGGACCATGTGCATGGTCGGCGAGAGTCTTAACCACTGTGCCACCGGCGCACATTGTTTCCTTTAGTTCCTAGAATTACCCAGGGCTTCAGCCGCGCGTCTCCATTGTGCTCGGTTTTCCGCCAACGTTTTCACTTGCCTTCATTAGCATAGCAACAACCTATTTGAAAAAAACTTTGCTTAGGTTTACTCTAAATGTACAATTCACGATCAGTGAAACTATCTACAGAAAAGAGGACAGCATTGAAATGGGATCTCCCCTTGGTCTATTACTACCAGACTGCTTCATGGCTAGTCTTGAGAACGGCTGACTCAATTTATCCATTGTCAATTAAAAAACTGTATAAATGGTATATAGATAAAATAATCGTCGTCTGTGGCAACAATTAAGACCAAAATCAGTTGCTACAAATATACAACAATTGCCATCCAACAATACAGTCTACTGTAGGAATGGCATGCGAACCCAAATTTCTCGTTCTTGATGTGTAATTATTGAGACGACCCGAAAGAACTATCAGAGGGACAATGCATAGAAAACCCACTTGGAATGGTCAACTAACAAATTTCTATAGGTGGGAACCTATCGAGTGGAAATGAAATCTGAAAAAATCCCTTGCCACTCGGATTCAAAACATCTGTATTCCTGATGCCCCACATTATAGACTGGATCTTCTGAAAGAAATCTCTATCCAAAGTGGATACCCTCCTACATTAAATGATTAGAATACCAGATTGAAAGCTCAGAGAAATGAAACATTACATGTTCCAAAAAGAAACTTAGGCCAAACTCGAATTTCAAGAGAGATCTAACGTTCAGTGTTATTAAGGGAATAATTTCATCATCATTTGAGAGGAATATCCTTCTTGGGAGCGCTGAGAGTAGTGTTCAGCAGTAGCCCAATGGTCGGCAGAAGCCTTAAGGGTAAGGTTTCTCATCTGATCATTGCTGTGTGAATATATCAATCCGCATATTCCATGAAGCCCCAGTGCATTGCTTGTTCGATGTGTATCCTTTCTAAAAGGTTTCAAGAATAATATCTTGCATGATTGCAGAAAGGCAGAAGTGGCTCTATAATGAATGTTATAATCTAATGTCTTGTGAACACCTGACATTCTACCTCAACAACCGTCTGTTTCAAAGTAATCTGCAAAGCGAATAAATACCTCCACATGGCCTAACCAATTCCAGATTTCCTAGGTAGGTGATGAATGATTTCTACTGCACGTGTTCTCATTTACTTTGATAATTTAAGCTTCAGTTGTCAATATATTTCTTCACACAATTGCATTAGACGCGGGTACTTTCATTTCGTCCCATCATACTATATGGTGGCATGTAAGTGCATGGGATGGTTAAGTTGGCCTTTTTTATAAGTTCCTAATTTAATATACGTTATGGGTTTTTATCATGAGTTCACATCTATTCGAGAATCATCGGGAAACCAGGGGATACTAGACAACTGTTTCGTCCCAGTATTAAACTCTTCATTAGTGCGAAACCGAGTTTGAACATAGGACCTTCCAAATATAAGGCATTTTGGTAAATCATTTAGCCACTGGGCCCAGCATGCACTGTACATACAGAGAATTGGTAGGAGTTCGAATTCATAAACCACTGGACTGGGTCCCAGTGGCTAAATGGTCTAAGAGCTCTCGGCGTAGTTAGGAAGTCCTTGATTGGTACCTCGGTGACCGCGAACTTCTGAAGAGTCTGAGACTAGGACGAAAAAGAGGTCCAGTGCAGTCAGGCTTTCCACTGTTTGAATAACTAATGTGAGCTTGTGGCCAAACCTGTAGCTGAAATAGATTTAGCTAGGATTTTAGTCTGTGGTAGTTTCATTAACCCATTCTAATACTTTGACTTCTTTTGGCCTGACAATCATTGTGGCGTATTAGAAAGACTAAATTATTTTGTGTAATTGGACTTAAAGGATCTTTTAAATGATGTAGTTTATTTTTGAAGTTTATTGTGTGTTTTAACCCCTTTTTTATTCCTGCTTTCTAAACAGTTCTGTGTTGAGCTTTAGACGTCCCGTCTTTGTATGCTATCCCGACCGATGTCTTAAATTGTTTATTTTTGGCATTATCATCTCTCCGTGTTTATCAGAAAACTAAATGAACAAATGAACTGATGTATGTACCTGTTGCTGTGGTGCCAGGTACTTCAGTCGTTCGACGCGTATCCTGTCGCAAAGTGTTCAAGAACGCTATCCCGAATGCCTACAAAAAGTAATACTGCTTAAATAAGGAGTACAATAATCGAAGAACTCGTCAGCCAACACTGGTCATTATTCCATTTCAACAAACGCCTTCTGCTTCAGAGTGATCTAAAAAGGGAAGAACAAGCTCCCAAAGGCGATAAGCTTTCGTCTCCTCTGTGTATCGCTGAAGTCTTAGCCATTCGCTTGGAGAAACCAGGGTCATACATACAAAAGATGATCATCCAACCACTTCTACCATCATAGTCACAACCGTGTGTGACATCTACTGATTTGATATTTGTGTGCTTATCGTATGTTTTTGAACTTCTTATAACATTTGTAGTTTTTAGAACTCCTACATAATTCCACAGTTTGCTATGTTCCTATAAGCATCCGAATCAAAACTCGCTCATCAAAATATTCATCTCATTTCGTGACTGTATTACGCTTATTCAACTTCTTCTGTGTGTTGATTAACACTAATAACACACTACCACCACCTTCTTACCAGTTTTCACCTTCTGACCTGGTATTAATAATTTGATTACTCATCACATTTTTGAAATGCCTTGACAACTATAACCCTAACTTATATTTATTCTTATCGGAAAAACCTAATGAACACACACACACACATACAAAAATAAGTAAATATATTTAATTGCTATTGTACAGCTAAGTAATGGAATTCACGGGTGAAAAAGAGACTCCCCGCTGAACTACATGTTTTGTTTTCATTAATGTTCGGATGGAGTTTATTAGGAAAAGACGAAACATTCTATGCAAAGTATATATTTACCAGCTTTGAAAATATTTGAGTCATAAATCAGGAGTGGTGCATTTATAAACTGCAGACAAAAATTAGATCTAATTCTACATGATTCCATCCAATGTTTTTCTGAAGAAATTAAGAAAGAACTTATTACCGTGTGAAGGGTACTGAACGCTGTCAGTAGAGCGAGTGATGATCATGATGAAATCCTGCAACCAGTCAAAGAAAATTCCTCCTTGAAAAAACCGATCCTTGAAAATTCTCATTTAACATTATTATCAATGTAAAATCCATGTTTAATTAACGCTATATCACAAAAAATCAGGTATTGATCAAATCACCACTCTACGGATCATCATTGAACATAGCTTGGAATGGCAGTCACCTCTCTATCTCAACTTCATCGACTTTGAAAAGGCCTTCGACAGCGTCGATCGAGAGGTCATTTGGAAACTACTTCGCTACTACGGGGTCCCATCGACAATTATACATCTCATCCAACAGCTATACGACAATGCTGCATGCCAAGTAATCCACAACAGGAAACTTACGGAGGCCTTCGAAGTGAGGACGGGAGTGAGGCAAGGCTGTCTACTATCACCAATGATCTTCCTGATTGCAATTGATTGGATAATGCGACAGACAACGGCAACCAACGAGGGAACAGGCATAAAATGGACTGACACAAAAAACAACTTGGAGGATCTGGATTTCGCCGATGATATATGTCTGATTTCCCATAAACTGGAAGATATGCAAGTGAAAAGTAACAAGTTGGCAGGAGAAGCATCAAAGATAGGACTTCAAGTGAACATAGATAAAACAGAGGTGATAAAGATTCCTAGCCAACATCAACAACACCAACAGACCACAATAAGCATAAATGGTAAGAAAATGAAAGAAACAACCTCCTTCACCTACCTGGGAAGCATCGTCTCAACTACAGGCGGAAGTGACGAGGACATCAAAGCCAGAATCGGAAAAGCAAGACAAGCTTTCATTACTTTCAAGTCTGTGTGGAGGTCAACAGCACTCAGCATCAAAAATAAGATCCGGATTTTCAACTCCAGTATGAAGTCAGTCAGTGCTACTATACGGATCAGAGACTTGGAGAGTCATAAAGAGCATCTCAAAAAAACTTCAGACCTTCATTAACAGCTGTCTCCGCTCAATACTCAAGATCAGATGGCTGACCAGAAAAGATCAGCAACAGGGATCTCTGGGAGCGAACCAATCAGGAACCGATTGTGAAACAAATAGGCAGAAAGAAATGGAGATGGATTGGCCATACGCTGAGGAAACCATCAAGTGACATCACTAGACAAGGCATCGCTCGATTGGAACCCGAAAGGGAAGCGGTGAGTTGGTCATCAGTGCAAGGGTGACTTGGAGGAGGTCATGCGAGGAGGAGATGAAAGCATGTGGACAGACCTGGAGCAGGGTGAAAAAGTTGTCAGAAAACCGAAGGCAACGGAGGTGCGCAGCTGAAGCCCTATGTTCCTCTAGGAACTAAAGGATACAATAATAATAATATCACGTAATGAGAATATTGGATACAATACTGTTCTACATGCTGAAATTTCCATATTTGTATCAAAAATACTTTGTGGAATAAATTTATTATTATATATGTGTGAAATACTTAGATATACTCAGATTACAGCACGGTGAATTTGTCAGTCGTATATCTCTACCATAACCTAAGAGTAGAGCTGGATAACGGAAAAGCTTTATATTCCAAACTGTTCAAAAATATATCTGCTACTATTGGAAGCATTAATGATCCAATAGCCACCTAATTTGTTCATTTATACATCTTTTATTCTGAAACTTGAATATAATGGAGGTAATATATAACTGAAAAAACTAATATCATTTCATCAAACAACAGCTTACTCACATTTGGGTGTTTAAAATCGTTGTCCAGTTCACTCCATTTATTAATGAAAGTTGGTTTGATTGCACACTAGTCAGTAATTAGTATCATGCGTTCAGTCCTTTGTATATTGCAGGAAGTCAATTATAACCTCGAATAGCCGTGTAGTATCATTTTCGATTACAGCTCTCAGTTTCACGAGTTCTACTCACAGAAATAATGTGAGTTCCTTTAAGATGGCAAATACGCCTTGCTGAATAGTGACTGATAACGAACATGAACACTTCATCAGGCTAGGCTTCCTTCCGATGTTCTCTAACCATCTAATAATGGTATTAATAATAATATATGTCTGATTTCCCATACACTAGAAGATATGCAAGTGAAAAGCAACAAGTTGGTAGAAGAATTTTAATTTTTTTTTTAATTTTTGATTTACAGCTTGATTCCACACTGTATTTTTGGTACAGGTATGGAATTTTCAGCATGGATATCGGTAGCCCAAATTTCGCAGGCCGACCATAGATATCAGATGTGCGTCGGTGCGGGCTCGAACCCCGGACCATGTGCATGGTCGGCGAGAAGAAGATAGGACATGGAGAACTTAGAGAAAACAGAGGTGATGGTGAGGATTCCTGGCCAACAGCAACAACAAGAGACAACAATCAACATAAATAAGAGAAATGTGAAAGAACCAACCTCCTTAACTTACCGACGTGAAAGGCAACGTTTCAACTATAGGCCGAGGGAACTGATGAAGATATTAAAGCATGAGAATCTGGAAAGCAAGACAAGCTTAATTTCTCTCAAGTCTTTGTGGAGGTCAAAAACACTCAATATGAAAAATAAGATCCGGATTTTCAACTCGAATGTGAAGTCAGTCAGTAATACTGTATGTGGTGAGTCATGAAGAGCACCTCAAATAAACTGCACAGACTCTAATCAACAGCTGTCTTCGCTCAATACTACTCAATATCAGATGGCCAGCCAGCAGATGTGAGCAACAGGGATCTTTGGTGATGAGAGAACCAACACGGTATGAACCAATTATGCAACAAATATGCAGGAAGAAATAGAGGTGGATTGGTGGCCATACTTTGAGGAAATAAACCATCAAGTGACATCACATGCTAGGCCATTGCTCTAGTGGAACCCGAATAGGAACCGGTGAGTTGGTGGCCAGTGCGAGGATGACAAGTTGGAGGTCATGTGAAGAGGAAGTGAAAGCATGTGGACAGGTGAAAACCTTAGCAGAGAACCGAACGCAATGGAGATATACGTCTAAAGTCCTATTTTCCTCTAGGAATTAAAGGAAATAATAATAATAACAATTTTTTACGGGTTGATCACGGATTGATATCAGTTAGAGAACCATTGAAAACCAGGGAGTACTGGACAGCTGCTGTTTCATCCTAGTTTGGGATTCATCGGCAGTACGCACCCACTGGGATTCGAACCCGGGACCTTCCGGTTACAAGGCAAGCTCGTATACCATTCAGCCACTGGGACCCGATTCAATGGCTCGTGAATTCTAACTTCTACTAATTCGTGATTTAGCGCGACCCCAACCATTGTCGTTGGTGGGACATCCATCCACACACGTGACATCTAATTGGACCTCACTGGTCACGACTTCTCACTAGAATTCAGGAAACTCCAACCTGTAGGAAGTCACTAGCGAGCATCAGATCAACTTTCTATAGTTTGGTTTGTAAGGATTAGTTATGTTTTACGGGTTGATCATGGATTGATATCAGTTAGAGAACCGTTGAAAACCAGGGAGTACTAGAAGTTAGAATTCACGAGCCATTGAATCGGGTCCCAGTGGCTGAATGGTATACGAGCTTACCTTGTAACCGGAAGGTCCCGGGTTCGAATCCCAGTGGGTGCGTACTGCCGATGATTCCCAAACTAGGATGAAACAGCAGCTGTCCAGTACTCCCTGGTTTTCAATGGTTCTCTAACTGATATCAATCCGTGATCAACTCGTAAAACATAACTAATCCTTACAAACCAAAACTATAGAAATTATAACAATAATAACAGTAATACTAATCTAATTATAAATATTTCTCATGTTATAAAAATTCTTCAGTTAATTATATATCACAAATTCTAAGCGAAAAATATTTATTAAATAAACAGCATTCAATTAAGAGGAATACATATTTCAAATGCCTAAAAATAGTAGGAATGGTCAAAACAAATTTATCCTAGCTGAATTTTGATTGGTTAAAAATTCAATTGGATTATTGTGATCATTCATTCATTCACCTATGACTTACTTATTCAATTCGTTCATATTAAACGCTTTAAGATACAAATTTTTATCAGGTTTATAAGTATTATACTTCAGCGAAAATGAGAATAAAGACACAACTGTTTGATTTCCTTAAACAAATATGAAGTACATTCAAAGCGAGCCAAATTCAACCAAACCACCATCTATGCATGAACTTGTTTAAATCTTAATATACACTAATTGTATGGAAATAAAAGTATAGATAATGCAAAACCGATTCGACCAGACGTCTTTTTCCAAAGAATCCGATAAACTTGTTGACAAACTGTCAGATAAAAAGTTGATAACTCGAAAACATTTAACTTTTCAACCAACTAACACTGTTGATAATCTACCTGAGAAAAGTTTATCTGAAGTCTGGGAGCTACAAACTTTACAAGAACAACAAGATGAATTCGACAGCCTTACAGAACCTAAAACTGAATCCTTTCAAAATTCTTTAAATAAAATGTCATCTGAGGAGATTCTTCCAAAGCTTAAATCTTGTGAAATGACAAAAACGAAACGTGGAAGTATTAAAGAGGTGGCGGAGAAATTACGTCATCGTTATCATTCTGTTGGATTATTGAACACTTTGAACTCTCTCACTTCTTATACACGTAATATCAGTAATAATAATAATAACAATGAGACATGCTCAGCGAGTAAACCCTATACGTCATCAAGGCAGTTGGATAATTCATTACATCATCGAAATTCCCGTAGATATACTATAAATGTAACTAACGATAAAAATGATCCGAAGAGTCAAGAGCTAGTTGAAGAGGCGACAACCTGTATGGGTATTGGTGGAGATAATTCTATCCTTGATGAAATCCAAGAACCTTTATCATCGGATGGATTTACCTCACATCGTCATAGTATAAATATGCTTAACACTAATAACAGTAATAATAATAATAACAATAATGCTAATAATAGTATCAATAATAGTAGTAATCTGATCATTGTACGTGATCGAGCCTGGTCAATGTATAATCTAAAAGAACAGTTCATCTCATTTTTTCAACCATCGGATAATAAATTAGCCTTGAAATTGTTTGGCAACAAAGTTGCATTAGCTTGTGAAAAACGTAGACAACGGGAACAAGGTAAATGGATTATACACCCATGTAGTAATTTCCGGTAAGTTTTGTTAATGTATATATGTATATGCATATATGTTTATATATTTGTAATGAACCACTGTTTGATTTTCAATTTTTGAAAATGTTTTGTTTTCCGTCTTCCGAATGGAGCGTAAGGCTTCAACTTTTAGCTTTGAAATCTTGATAGCAGTGGTACTTGTCTATTTTTACAAAATGAGGGTTGCCATTTTCCCTCATTTTTTTCTTCTCATATTACCGGCTATGTGAGGTCTAGTAGTGCGTTCATTGGGTGGGATTCAAACCCTGGAGCACAAGTGGCAGGGTCCGAAGCCAACGCCATGATGAAGAATAGAAAGGATGTACAAGTGTTAAAATTTTAATATGGCTATATTCTCTGAGCTAGGTGATTTAATCTTTGAAGATATTGTCTAGAAGGATAATGAGACATTCGGAATTAAACTATTTGGATCAGAAGAGAAAGTCGTGCTGAAAATAATTTTCCAGTATTTCGAGAGGGTTAATTTCTCATGTTAAGTCAGTTCTTCTATATGGGTCAGAAGTCTGGTGCGTCATGGCAAAAATCTATCGACAGCTACTCTCGCTGGCTCCTTACTGGAGATGAGATGGTCCGTCAGAAAAAAAGTAGCAAACCGAAATTCTAGGAACCAACTAATCCGAAGAAACTCGGTATGAATCGGATACACACTGAAGAGACCTATGAATGACAGCGTACTTGAGTTAGACAGTTGGGTAGAAACCAATTGGGAAACGACGACTTCCATATGGGTCTGAGTGTGACACATATGAGATCATACGAGAAGAGAATGAAAGTTTATGGACAAACATGAAGCCAGCTTAAGAGGATTGCAGAAAACTGATTGGTGTGGAGATATGCTTTTGAATACCTTTTCGAGCACTCCAAATAAAAAGCAAAGAGTGGGTCATCAGTACAAGAGTGACACGGAGGAGTACGTGAGAGTAGCAGTCAGGAGATTGTGGGGGATCGTAGATGCAGATGAAGAGGATGGCAGAAAATAGAACAAAGTAAAGATGTGTTGCTGAAATCCTATGCTCCACTTGGAAGCCAAGGAAATAATATCATATCTGTATATTAAATAAAACTTCTCAACATTCTTCATGTAATTCTACGTCATAAACTCGGTTTTTGACAAATTTTTCTATATATCCTGATTTAGTGTTAAGTTATTCGTTTCACATATATCATAGATGTTGGTTGTATAATTAAAAACTTTCGAATACCAAAGCCTAATACTTATAGATGATTTCATTCTGTTGTACCCTGATGTGTTAATGACTCATTTTCATAGTATACAACCAGTTGCGTTCTTTTTCAGAATAACTGCCTTAACGGAGCGTATTGTTGTTCTAATCTTATCTAGGCTTATTTCTAGGTTCCAATAACCTGAATAACCGCGAAAGAATCATTTATCTAACGCTAATGAAAATGTTATACCGTTAAAGAAATTATTTTATCTAAATGAGTGTTTGGGTTTCTTAAGTACCAAGAATCAAATCGGCGTATTTGTGTATGCTGGTTTCTAGTCTGATTATGAACTGATATCTGATAGCCATTTCCTCCTGGTTTTGAGATTAATTAATGATTGTACTGAGGACCTTTTTGGTCACGAAGTGAACCTTTCCAACTGTACTTTGTTCCATTGCCCTTGTTCTTCAAATATGAGAAAGACTTATTTTTCACCTGAGGTTTGCATATTTGATTAAAGTGTATTGTATGTTTGATTTCTAAGAACATGGAATGTTCTCAAGCAGTTTTTAGTATAGTGCAACGTGATAAATTAATCCATAATCGGTGTCTGATACTTGCAAACTATGGATGAATGTTATCCTTCAGAATATTATTATTATTATTATATCCTTTAATTCCTAGAGGAACATAGGGCTTTAGCTGCACGTCTCCAAAGCATTCGGTTTTCTGCCAATTTTTTCATCCTACTCCAAGTCACCCTTGTACTGACGACCAACTCGCCGCTTCCCTTAAGGGTTCCAATCGAGCGATGACTTGTCTAGTGTTGTCACTGGAGGGTTTCCTCAGCGTATGGCCAATCCATCTCCATTTCTTCCTGCCTATTTGTTTCACAATCGGTTCCTGGTTGGTTCGCTCACTGCCATAAATCCCTGTTGATGATCTTTTCTGGCCATCTGATCTTGAGTGGTTTTGAGCGAAGACAACTGTTAATGGAGGTCTGAAGTTTTTTGAGATGCTCTTTATAACGTGCCAAGTCTCTGATGCTTATAGTAGCATTAGCTACGCAGTGGAGTTGAAAATCCGGATCTTATTTTCAATTTCATGTTGAGTGTTGTTGACCCCCACACAGACTTGAGAGTAATAAAAGCTTGTCTTGCTTTTCCAATTCTGGCTTGGGATCAATAACTCAATGAAAAAGCCGATCAACTCTTGTCAGACTGCCTTTTTGTTATTACATATTTATTTAAAAATAACCAAAATCAGAATATATTTTGATATGAGGGAGAAAAATTGCTACTGACCGGCCAGTTGGATAACTGTGTTGTTATTGTATTTCACTGAGTTTGATGTCTGAAATGTGAAGCTATAATTCTCTTTCCTGGCGCAGAATATGTTGTCCAAAAGTCATATTTAAATCATCCAACTGAAATTATGTAACTATGCCAAAATCAATTGCTTAAACTGAAAATATTCTGTAAAATTTTTCGTATTTTGGCGGTTTCTCCTAATCTGAGAAAATTCACCTGATTTAAAGACATATTTTCCCAAAAAAATACCCTGTGACTAGACAACCTGCTTCAGAGAAATATTTTATTATTTTTATTGTTTCTTCGGGTTCCGTTACACCCTGTTCCCTGCTATCTTCCTTGGCTGGCCCTACGTTTCGTCGTAAATTCTCATTTCTCCCTAACAGGATCTCCTCCAAGCCATAGTGTGACTAACGCCCAACTCGTTGTTTTTAATTCAGATTGCACTCCAGCACTAGCCTGGCGCGTGAAGTCATGTGACTGTCTCATCACATTTCTTAAACAGTAAAATACCACTTGGTTTGTTCTTAAGGTTTATCGTCAGTAGTTCCTCCTGGCCGACCGTCTGATGTTGAGTGAAGAGCTAACGAAAACAGTGGTCGTTAAAAGTATGCTATGGCCCATTTGAAATGCTCTCTATGACATTTTCACTGATATAAGACTGGTGTTGAAGAGTCCCAAACTAGGACGAAACAGCTGTCCAGTACTCCAATACAGGTTTTACAATAGTTCTTTAACCGATGTTAGCTCATGATGAAATCCTCTAACCAATCAAACAAAATCCCCTACAAACAAATACCTAAAAATCCAAACCTTTTACATTATGCTGAGTAGGTAGAACGTACTTCTAAATTGATTTTATAGCGATAAATATCTGTTTCTCCTTTTAAACCCTGTCTGACTTTGATATAACAATCGGTGTAACTGCCTGTAGCTGAATGCAACAGCACTAAGCAGGATGGATGGCCCACCGACGATTTTGGTTGTGGTCACGCTAAATGACGAATTGCTAGACGTTTGAATTCATGAACTGGCTATTGAAGAATTGGATCCCAGTGGCTGAATGGTTCACGAGACAGCTCGCCTTGTAATGTGAACGTCCTGGATTCGAACCCTGTCGATGGTGGGTGTGTACTGCCAATGATTCCCAAACTAGGATGAAACAGCAAGCTGTTCATTACTTCTCTAAATGATATCAATCCGTGATCAACTCGTAAAAATATAACTAATCCTTACAAACCGACTATAGAAAGACATAACACTATATTTCTCCGGTAAATAAGTAATTTTAACACTCCATTAACATTTTTCAAACGCTTTACTTCACAAAACAAATACAGGTAGACTTTATGAATAATCCGAATATCATTTTCATTTACAAAGTAGTCGACATTCTTTCGCTTTATTGTTTCCTCTCTTTTTTTTTTTACTATTATTTATGTTCATATGCATAATTTTGTGCACCTGTTTTATTGCTCTCTCTGCTTCCCCTTCTTTTTGTGTGTTTCCGTGTGTGCATTTCATATTTTCCGCCACCATTTGAATAGATTTTCGTTGACTAACTTAAACAAATAAATAAATACGTATTCAATTTTAAAGGTCATTCACCTTACTACTTTTTGAAAACAAAACACAAAAAAACAGAATAATTTAACATAGCATATTCTATGCCTTTATCAGTCGGTTAGTTTAAAAAGTATTTTATGTCTTTTCTTTGCATATTTGAAGGATTTAACTATCAGCATTTATATTTTAATAAGTTTGAACTGGTGTCCATTTTATCTTTCAAAAAAAAACGCCAAGATTTATTTAAATTTGTTTAATTCAACTGATTAGAAGTGTAATGTGTACTTTTTTATGACATTGTCCTGAAAGATAAACACAGATCTACGCAATACTGGCATTAATATTCTTACATTTGTCATTCGGAGAATAAACTAAATATTTTGAATTGAAGGTTTTAAGTTATAAGACTGCAAAGTAACAAAGAGATCTGCATATGCAAAGCGGCATTTTGCGGTAGGATATATGGGGGAATACAAACGTATATATATATATGTATGTGAACAAAAATATATTGTTTTTCATTCATTTAGGCTATTTTATATTAGTATAAGGGGGTGTGGTCTATGAGTAGCATTCGAGTAGATACAACGTTAGCTGCAGGAATGATGGATATATTGAGAAGGTTACTAAAAGTAATATCTGAACTGCACTAGTATCTATAATAATAATAATCATAATCATAGCAATAGTAATCGCAATAATAATTGCTTTATTCTGTAAAATGCTATTATGCACAGTTCAAAATTTTCAGCGAGGTTCCATGCCAAGGTATTTATTTACTCCTTGTGTACAATCTTCAAACGGTATAATTTTTTCCCTTCACGTTCCCCAGTGGAACATTGGGCTTCAAGCTAGTGGCTTGAAGTTTCTGTGAGAAATTTAATTTTACAGGATGGGGTTACTGGCCTCATGCCCAACCTTTCCTCCTTACCAGCATTATTTCTGGCTTGGCGAGGTAATGGGGTGCGTCGGCCAGGGATCGAACCCAGGACCATGTGCATGGTCGGCGTGTGTCCTAACCGCTATGCCACCGGCACTCAAACAGCATAATAATTATAATCAATAACACATCATCTGAAGCAGTACTGTACCCACCCTAATACTAATTACTTCTTGAATTTCCATCGAAAAAGTCCTACCATTGGGTAGAAAGTTGTTTGAAAGAGTGTGCGAATACAAACTGCGAATTATTGTCGTAGTTAGAGGATGAGAACAATTTGACGTAGAGTTGAAAAACTATGTTCCTTGATGGATGGAACATTTAGGTAGCTTGATTCAGGAGAAAATTTATTTTGATAAAGTTTCACAGTGTTATACTAGTAGTATTTACAGATTATGACATTTCGTGTACAATTGATTACTGCCCATGATCACTGTTTCTATTCCTTCACATTTCCAGTGGGAATTAGGGCTTCAAGATGGGGTTGCTAGCCAGCCTCATGTCCAACATTCCCTTTTTATCAGCTTTGAGGGTGGCTTAGCGCACGCAGTAAAGGAGTGGGTCAGCCGACGATCGAACCTCGGACCACATGCGTGGTCGGCGGAAATTCTACCGCTTTCCCACCGACGCACGCGTCCATGATCATATCAAGATAATACTCACACAACTTTTCAACTCCGTTTATATAATTTCATCATTTCTCATCTCTCCATTCGACTGTTAGTCATATTTTTTATGTCTGGTAATAATGATGAGTCATTCCTATTGCATGTTGTGAGTGTGGATTCGGTGAACAAAGATTCAGTAATCAACCTCACTCACCACTTATCTATCTAGATTACTTCTTAGAAATGTAATTCTCTCCCCTCCTATTGTATGGTTGAGTGTTAAAGCATGCAGTGGAATTGCTGACCTTTTTTCTAAATTATCTAATTTCGCGGAGTCAGCAATTCTGCACCTGACTAAGTTCTTTTATTCTGATAGTCTGGCTACCCCCAATCGATTAGTTTGACCTATATAACTGACCTCATTCACAGTCATTGCAAGGTATTTTTTAAAATCATATTCATTTGTCTGATTGGGTCAGCAGGCTCATTTAGCCTACAGGGCTTGTCCCTTAGTGAGTTTTTAGGTTTAAATGCCACCTAAATTTCTCCTTATTTACGAAGGATGCATTTATCGATAGGTTCACCTATTGCAGTGGATTGATTTATTCTTATTTTTTAATTTCAATAGTTGGTTTGTAGGGATTACATTTGTTTTTCCGAGTTTCACGACGGATTGATGTCATTTAGACAGCCACTGAAAACCAGCACTGCAGTACTGGACAGATATTTCATCCTAGGTGGGGGGAGGGGAATCATCGAAAGTACACATCCATCGTCGACAGGGTTTAAATCAAGGACCTTCCATTTACAAGGCAAGCTGTCTCGTATACCATTCATCCACTGGGATGCGATTTCTTAATGGCCAGTTCATGAATTCCAACTTCTACCAATTCGTCATTTAGCGTGACCATCAACTAATGTCATCAGTAGGAAATCCATCCACATCTGGTGCTGTGAATGATGATTTTTGTTCTTAGGGCCGAAAAACAAAATAATGGATCTAATCACCTCGAGTAGTTGGCTAACCAACATCAAAATGACCTAAAATTGAACACAGAACATTTGTTTTGCTCGTACAGCGTCGAATTCACCAGTAGTGAGACTGATTTAACAAGGTAAACAGAGATAAATTCAAACTGCTAGCTAATGCAGAAACGACTTTTTGATAAAATGAATTTCAAATGGAATCTGACTTTGTAAAGTTTTTCAACAATAAAATTTTCAAGATATACACTCGCATATATACAGAAATTTGTGTTAGCAACAAAACGAATACCTTCAAACATGTGTCATTAAAATTGTAATTTGTTTCCGATAGCCAATCACGAAATATGCAATACGTTCATAGAGTAAAGACTAAAATAAAACTAAATAAATGAATAGCGTGACGTAACATCAATGACGAGAGTGAATAGAATTCAACCTAAATTGAATAAGGGTCACGATAATAATAGTTGTAATAAGGAATAGGGATTTCATAGGCGGTGAAGAGAAGAAAATAATACAATTGAAAACCAAAAAAAAAATCACTAAATTCATACATCCGGTTGTGACCCAGATCAGATCCATTTTAGATTTAGTAGACTGAGCGAACTTCCTCCTTATGCTATTACTTTTGTGGTCTGAAGAAGTTTGATTCTCACTATTTCAACAAGATTCCTGTGTTCGAAGATAGAGCTGCGAGGTAGAGGATCTTATTTTCCCCTTTATAAATCTATGAGGGTGAATGTCATCTACAGAATACGCGGAAATCTTCTTCAAACTGCAGAAGCAGAAGTAATATTCTGAATAAAGCAATTCATTTTTACTACAATTAATCCTAAAGATTTTTCACATTCACTGCAACTTATCTCCTTCGTATTTCTTTTAATAGTATTTAAACTTTAGTACCATTATATAGCTCTCACGTGTGCGTCACTGGCACAGTGGTAGAATGCTCGCCAGCCATGCAAGTGGTTCGGGGTTCTATACCCGTCCGACGCAGTCTTTTACCTCACTAAGCTAGTAACAAGACTGAGGCTGGCCAGCAACCGCATACAGTAAAAATAATAAACACCACTGCTGTCGAAACTTCAAACCTCTAGCTTGAAGCCGTATGTTGCACTGGGAACGTGAAGGAATGAAAAATTATACAGTTCGCGCGCAATTCAGTGTTCTCGTTCATAAATGTTAGATAAATCATACTAAAATTTCACGAACTAATTCCTGAAATATTTTTTTTTTACTACAGCTTGATTCCACACCGTATTTTTGGTACAGGTATGGAATTTTCAGCGTGGATATCGGTAGCCCAAATTTCGCAGGCCGACCATAGATATCAGGTGTGTGCCGGCATGGGCTCGAACCCCGGACCATGTGCATGGTCGGCGAGAGTCCTAACCACTGTGCCGTCGACGCACAGTGGTTACTTTTAATATGACTACTTCCAACAGTATTCTTATTATTATGATAAATCTTTTGGGTTCTGAATGAAACAAAGGGCTTCTGCAGCACATCACCACTCTGTACTATTCTCTCGACTCCTATTCAGCTGGCTCTACTACCACCCATAATATTCCATCGCCTCATCACACGATCTCTTCTATATCACCCTCTGACTCACAACCAACACGTCATCCACCATTCAAGTTCAACTAGATTACTGGTCTGTCATGTGATTTCCCTCAACGGTCCCCTCGGCGTGTGTCTGAAATACTTCCATTTCACTCAGGATATTCAGTGAAGAAAAAGCAATTAGTTCCTTTTATACATTTGAACAACACAGGAAGTAGACGTGGTTTATCTGAAACCCGTAATGTATTTGCGCAACAAATTTTGGATTTTCTGATCACACACCCATTTGTCATTATATTATTATATTATTGTTCCCTTTAGCTCCTAGGTAAACATAGGGCTTCAGCCACACGTCTCCATCCTGTCCGGTTCTCTGCCAACCTTTTCACCTGGCTCCACGTCTCCCCTCGTGCTTTCATGTCCTCTTCTCACCACCTCCTCCTTCATGTCGACAACGCACTGACGACCAACTCGCCGCTTCTGGTTCGGCAGCATTCCACTCGAGCGATGGCCTGGCGTGTGACGTCACTTGATTCTTTGTTTCCTTATAGCATGACCAATCCACCTCCATTTCTTCCTGAAGGTTTCTTGCACAATCTGTTCCTGGTTGGTTCGCTCATTGCCAGAGATCCCTGTTGCCAATCTCCTCTGGCCGGATATCTCATCTTGAGTAGTATTGAGCGAAGACAGCTGTTGATGAAAATCCGTAGTTTGTTTGACGTGGCCTTCTTGACGCGGTGCTACTTCTCTGATTCGCATATAGTAGCACTGACTTCACATTGAAGTTGAAAATCCGGATGTCATTTTACATGCTGAGTGCTTTTGACCTACACACAAACTTGAGAGTAATGAAAGCCTTCCTTGCTTTCCCAATCCTCGTTTTGATACCTTCTTCAGTTCCGCCTGTAGTTGAAGCGATGCTTCATTGGTAGGTAGGTAGGTAGGTAGGTAGGTAGGTGGGTAGGTAGGTAGGTAGGTAGGTGGGTAGGTAGGTAGGTAGGTAGGTGGGTAGGTAGGTAGGTAGGTAGGTAGGTAGGTAAGTAGGTAGGTGGGTAGGTAGGTAGGTAGGTGGGTAGGTAAAACGGGTTGCTTCTTTCACATTTCTCCCACTTACCTACTTGTCACACATAGTTATACAGAAGGTAAGAAGGCATGAATCATTACAGTACACGTCACAGTGTGTACAGGTTAAGGTCACAAATAATGATGAGGCGGATAACTCAAAGGTGTGGGTAAGAAAGAAGAAACAAAATCGAAGAAGAGATTGAAAGTATTATGAAATAAAATTGATCTTTGCTTCTCAATTGGAAGACCATTGCAGGTTTAAAGTAATAAAAAATAACGTTTGGATAAATAAGATAGTTTTCAGTTTTTTGGCTAAGTCTTCAAAGAATTTAAGTATGTGACTCAGTCTTGTATTATATACGCGCTTAAAGTCATCGCTTAAAATCAACCAAATGACCCATCTCTATAGTGTCCTTTGCTATAGATGATGTTGTCAACATCTACTTCTGGGCTAAACTGCATGCAACTTTTGTATATGTTGCTGCAGCCAGTTTGGAATATGTTCTGTAGCCTTAACCTGCAGAGACCCATGGTTCCTCCCTTTACATACATGTAAATTGATAAACACAATGTAATGTGAAACTATCGTTTCGATACTGTAAGGATAAGTTTGCCCGCAAAGTAAGTCCTATTAATTGGCTCCCTGAGTCTTTGCTTAGTGACTAGCCTTTGTCGGTAGCCCTTGAATGGCATGGATTGTAATAATTCATGCCTTCTTACCCACTATAAAACTGTGTATGAAAAGTACTGGTGTGTGTGTGTGATCACAAAGTCCGAAATGTGTTACACAAATACACATTACACTTTTCAGGTAAACTACGTCTTCTTATTGTGTTGTCGAAAAAGGATCTTGTCTAGTCCTTTCTCTGGATTTCTTGTTGTTAATCCTTTCTGTCTTACTATCCCATATCTTGTGTGGAGCAAAGTGGGCGGCTGTTTGAGAAAAGTCTGTAGACTAATTTGCTATTTCGCTTGTTTTCTAGTCGGTCCTAAGCCCCAGGGAAAAAAAGTAGTAGTGTTGGGCGTCAGGTTAGTGACTCTACCCTGGATAATTTATTGTATCACTACAGAAACTTGAAAGCAAGTTATGCGTCTATGCATACGTCTTATGTGATTAGCTGACAACTTCAAGTCATTAATAAATAGAATTATATTGGTTAATTGGATGATTTATCGTCTTTAGAGAATGTTTTTCCTATTGGTTTCTATTTTATCCCTCTTTTGAATTTATTCTTTCCATTTTTTTCTATTTATTGTAAACGATTGTCAACATTTTGATCATTGAGTGGATATGTCAACCATTTTTGTTATAGTTATTTTGGATTTCCCGTTGACTTAGTTGTTTAATGAACTGAAATGATTGATTTCTTTTGGCATGTCAACATCTAGATGATATATATCTGAAGGAGAGGATGGAATAGGACCACCATCTAAGTAATATATGTCACCAACATTACCGTAGAATAAGTTCTTTTAACAAAAGAGAACATTTTTGACATGGACTACGATTTTAATCAATAACTGATTACTTCTCGAACCAGTCACTTGAGTTATCTGTCAAATTTAACACAGGCAGTTGTAGTGTTCGAATATATGTCAACTCAGAATAAGTTTCTCTTACTGAACGGTATTACGTCTTGCACCCTCCACTACACCTATTCTTTTTATTCAGCGAACTGTAGAGGAGCTGCCAGAATGACATTCATGGCACATATCAAATTCACGAAAGCTGACTCTATTAAGGAGAGGCAGCCTCCACCCAATCTTCTCATGTGCCGTCTAATCCTAGGATTACTGACACGATGATGCCAGTAGATGTAGGTAATTTTACAGAGGCAGCGATAGGAGAACAAGTAGAAATACTGTATACAATTGGTGGATAGTGGCTAGCAGTGGAATCCAGGACGCGCATTTCGTCCTATTTGGGACTCGTCAGTTGGATGTACCTGCATTTCTCAGTGAGTGGTGGTGATGTTCCCACCGAGGCTCGAACCCAGTACCCATAGTTTCGAACGCCAAAGCGTTATCCACTAGACCACTTGGGCCACGAGAGCCACCTCTTGTGCGACGGGTCATATTAATTATTGAATTGAATTTTTGATATTCCCGTCGATTGATTGGACCGAAGCAAGATGAGACCGAGCACTTCGGTCCAATCAATCGACGGGAAAATCAAAAAATTCAATTCAAGAAATACTGTATATTTTCAAATGGAACTGTACAAATTTTAAATTGAACAGGGGTGTGGATCAGTAAGTAGTACTTCGATTGAGAATCAAACCCAAACCACCCCATTATTAGCTAGTTTTCAGCTGTTGAACCACTGTAGAACTAAAGGCTACTAAGTGAATCCTTCTCTATTATCTACCGGGTGCCAAATTAATTACCAGAAACATCGAGTTATCAAAGGCTGCCTACAGCAAGTGCCATTGTGATCTGCGTGAAACAACCAGTGCTTTGTGTGCAAAAGGATAAAGTTCAGCCAGTACTGCTGTCCTCGCCGGCCTTCAGAAGAGACTTTAAATTCATAAATTTGTATTAATATCTTTTTTTGACATTCAGTTTATTATGTTGATGCTGTTGAACTGTAATCCATTGATATTATTAGTAAAGATTGGATGTTAACAACATTAATGTTGTTATTAATACGAATTTATTCACTATTATGCATATTTAACTGTACCACCTGATAATGAAATCACAGAAAAGAGTATTCTTTGTTCAGTAACCATTCTTTTGAAGAAAAATTTTAATTGGCATTTTTAATCAGTTAATAAGTTTGATGTTGAATGGTTAAGTAGTTCATGTAATCGTTTCATTAAAACATATATGGAAAAGTCGAGCACTGTGGTATTGAGTTATAACAACAGAAGACAAGGGCCAGGCAACAGACCATTTTTTAAAGAAATGAACACGTATTTTATATATATATATATATATTTCATGTACATTATCATAGCTTATTCAAGCAGACAAACACAGTCTTCTGATTGGTGGTTGTTTCTTAGAGAAAGTTGTCCTTGCATCTCTTTGTGGTTGTTTCTTGAATGTCTGATCATCTATATCTTGACTGTATCTGCCTACACCAGAGTCTGCTGTGATTGTTTGTTGAATCACTCTTGCTCATATTTTCTCACGGTCAATATTTGTGACACAAACATTGACTTAAATAATTGTCTATCGATTCGGCTAGCAGCCTGTTCTCACCACAAGTAATTCCAAATGAAAATGGTTTATTGGATATATATCACACATACAGGGAATCAGTATTATCTACTCGATGACGCGTGGAACACATTTTATCATTGTTCACAATTATATCATCAATTAAAACCACAAAACTTCGAAAATTTCGTTTTTATAGTTTTCCTTTATTTTTTCTTGTCAGTAAGGTGTAGTAGAATTTCTAAGATAAGCAGATGGGCAGATGTTGAATGATTTCTGCTGAACCTATTTTCAACCGATTGGATAAGCAAGGCTGCCATTTAAATCCACAAACTGATTTAGAGACAGGCTTTGTCGGTTAAAGAATCATGTGGAGCCAGGTAAAGAAAACCACACAGTTTATTTTATACCCTGTCTTGACTGTTAAAGTAGTAGAGCAGGATCTATCACGTTAGCAAAGCATTAGAGATCTAGGATATAACACAACATGCAATTACACACAACTATGTCAATAGGATGCAATAAGATGACAGTTTCTAAATCTAATGTAACAGTATGAAAGGGGAGATTGGTAATTCAAGCGTTATTCATGGGATCAAGGGTAAATACATGTAATAGTATTGACTCAATACCTGTCCACCCATACACGTGAATAATTCTACTACCCTTCCGATGAATATGAAGGAATAAAATTAACTATGAAACTAAAGTTTCACAGCAGCGTTGGTGGCACAGCGGTTAGGATGCTCACCAACTATACACGTGGTCCTAGGTCCCATCACTGACTGACGCCCACTTGATATCAATGGTCTGCTCGCTAAATTTCAGCTACCAATATTACATGCTGAAAATTCCACACTTTTACCAAAAATACTGTATAGAATCAAGTTATAATATAATAATAATTGATATGATCATGAATAATCGAATAAATTGTGTTGAAAACTTCGTGATCCACTGTGCAACATATCTAATTACCAAATTAATGTAGAATTTGATAGACACAGCTGAGCAGGTTGTCCGCTCCGTCCTCCTTTATGGTTGTGAGACCTGGCCACTGAGAGTGGAAGACATGAAAAGACTAGCTGTCTTTGATCATAGGTGCCTGCGTTCTATTTCCCGTGTAAAGTGGCATAATAAGGTGAGCAACATTGAGGTTAGGCACCCGTCGAGTTCTAGGCAAACAGGGGAAATCAATCGACGAAGTCGTGAAGTTACAAAGACTGAGATGGTTAGGACATGTGTTACGTATGCCAAGTCATCGCCTCCCTCGACGATCAATGTTAGCGGATATAGGGTCAGGCTGGAAAAAAGCTAGCGGCGGTCAAACGAAAACTTGGCATCAGTCAATGAAATCCACAACAGTTGGTCTAAGCCACGTAGGAAGGTGTAGAATTCCAGGCTGGGGTCCTCGTGACGGTAAAAATCTATGGTTGGAAACAATTGGTGACATGGCTCAAAATCGTTCTCAGTGGCTCGCGGAGATGCATCCACTCCTTGTGACTTATGATCTACAATGAAACTGTTTTGTATTTCTTTATTACTCTTTTGTCTCACACCTGTGCTCACTGTTTCTATTATGCTTTTCTTGTACTTTCTTCTCTTGCTTCGCGTGCTACACGGAGTGTGGCGACTTGAACTTCCGCACATTTGTGCAAAGTTCTATGTCGAAAACAGACAGACAGACAGCTTGTTTTATTATACAAATCAACGGAAAAAGAGACAACAAGACATACCACAAGTGCATAAGGTAGCTGGACATCATGTTACGATTTTCTTTTTATAATCGCTTGATTGATTTAAGAGCATATTTCTTCAGTAATGCAAAAGGAATGAAATCTGGTGACTGCTATATTTGAATAGGGAAATACTGATTAATACAATCCTCTCATTGTGGCATAACTCAGTAACATTCAGGGCAATGTGTTGTAGCTTGCTGTCTAACAGACCTAGCTCTTACCAGCGTATTCTGAGTATATATCAGGCATTCTATAACGGGTGTCATTTTCTAACAAGATGAACCCGAAAAATCAAATTAACTCTCTGCAGTAACAGAAATCTTAAATATCCCATTCCTTTAAAACACGCTGATCCTAATTTCTGAAAGTTAGTTTGTAGGATTTCGTAAGTTTCAAATTTTGATCGCAGATTTATATCAATTCGACAAACTCTGAAAATGTAGGATAAATTGACAGCCATTGAGTCCTCTTTTGAGAACCTTCATCAGAACGCACTCATTATCTTATCGAGGATCAGGATACCGGATGCTTGTTTAATGGTGGCGTTTGCATTGTATCACATTGGTTGACTGTCAACCTAAATATCTTGAGTTTGGTCGACGGTTAGGGTTACGAGTACGTACTACCAAAAAGGCGGGAATCAGACTGCCCAGTGCTCAAAGGTTTTTACCGATTCTCTAATTGACATAAATCCTCAATCAGGCATGATTTTGATCTTACTTTTAGTTAAATTCTGTTGAAAAGTTTTAGGGTAAATCAAATATCATGTGAATTGTCATAGATATCATTTTCCATGTGTGTTTTACATTTTTATGAAATTTATTTGTCCGATCAGTTAGTGAGCGAAATATTCCATGTAAATATAAGTGTTATTAAAGGTAGTATATATTTATGTTAGTTATAAAAATCACGTTTGATTAACGTTTGATGATTTGATTAACGTAGGCCGCAGGCGTGGTTAGTTTATCAGAGAGATAACTGATCAACGCCTAATCCGATAATATTTAATTATTCGAAATTGCTTTCTTGGTGTTGTTGATCATAATCAGGTCCTTTGGCGAGTGGTAAGAAACAAAGCCAGTCGGCAGTACATCAATAACAAACACTATCTTGGAAAATCTACATAAATGTATAACTATAAGTGCTGAAAGTTATATCCTATTTGGAACCGTCATTATTGTTTACAAAGTGTCTTATTTCAAAGGAATTCAAAGAACTGAATCGTGAATACCGAAGGCCACTAGTTTTTTGATTACTAACCAACCATGCGCGGGGTCCGCAGTCCAATCCCCGGCTACTCCAATCACTCCTTAACGCTACTAAGCTTGTAGCTAAGGTAGGTGAAAATCGAGGGTGGGAGGATAACAAATCCACCACAAACCACTGCTATAAAACCTCCAAAACCCTAGCTTGAAGCACTATGTTCCATACGGAGCATAAAGGAATAAAAAAGGTTTTTGGGTCAAATGTTAAACTGTTTAACATTTTTGCCTATTGATTTGTCCTCTGAATTCTGAAAAGAAAACAGAACTTCGAAAGTATGTCACCATTTCACTCTCTTCCATATCCGTCCTTAGGATTACCTACTACCTATAATTCCTTCCTCACATGACTGCGTTTATGTCTCACTCGTATTATCAACCTGTTGCAATCCCTTCGAGTTCTTCCAGGGAGTAGGTTTGCCAACTCATGTCATTAAAAGTCCTCCCGATTGGTTATGACCATACCGTTTCCACTTTCTTCTTAGTGGGTTTCCACCGCCAAAATATCCTTGTTATATAATATTTAGTATCCATTGGAGACTGACATACTGGTGTCAACACAAAACTTTATACAGAAATGCAGCAGTTTCATTTGCAACAATCCATCTAAAATATAAAAGAAGATCCATAAGAATTTTAATCAGCAGAAATGTAAGACAGAAACAATAGTAATATGAGAAGAATAATCCGTATATGACAGGTCACAGAGATTGATTTCCAACCATATCACCAGTTGCTTACAGCCAATGGTCCTGATTATCTCAAGCAACTCAATAAGCCTGGCACTCTACACCTCCTTAGGTGGCTGAAACTCACTACTAAAGATTTCCTGAACTGATTCCAAGCTTTCGTTTGACCATCAACAGTTGTTTTCTAACATCAGCCTTTGTCAGCTTATATGGTTTGTCGGGGAAGGTTATGGCTACTTATCTGCAACACATGGTCTTACCACTTCAGTGGATGTAGTTAAACAGCCTCATCAATACGTTTTCCCTCCTAACCTCACACTCGACGCCTGACCATATTAGTATTAATCACCTCATTACACCACCTAAGATGAAAGATAGAATGGAGATACCTTTGATCTGTGACGGTCAGATAGCCTTTTTACGTTTTCCACCTTCAATGGTTTCCATATCCTACAAATATAGAGGATAAAGGAGCGAATTTATGTATGTTACACGCGTTATGTGCTCCATAAGCAGCCGGATATAACGCTTAGGCTCAAAATGACGTGAGCTGGCGAATACTATAGGAGCCTTTTCCATCTGTGATGAGATTTTGTCTGTAATCAGCCCTATTGTGAATAATGCAACTTCCAAAATAAGTGAAATGGTCAACATGTTCTATCACTTCACTTACTGTTTTGAAGTAATGAATCGACGCAGTTTTGTCTAATGGCAAAAGGAGCAAATTGCATGCTAAACATTCTTAGACTGTTGCTCAGGATGTTCACAAGATTCTGCGTTTAACGAGTGTCTTCACCTAGGAGGAAGGACTATATCATATTCATATACTAAGTTAACAAGACAATATCCCGGTAACATGTGAATCTCTAATTCGATGGAGTCAGCAATGGTTAATCCCATTAGTATATGTATAATGAAATTAAACAGATATGTGGACAATGGGCATCCGTGACGAACATCACTGTTAGTCATCATTCAAGGATGAAAAATCTCCGTAAGCTCAGTTGTGTGAGTTCCCGTGGAGTTCCTTGATTATCACGATGTACTTCCTCAGGATTTCTTTCGTGGCAAAACATCTTCATAGCATATTTAAGTAGACGGAAATATGATACATGTTGGACACCAGTAGGTATGCCTGTGCTCCAGAATCTGGTGGATGAAAGTAGCTGCTGACGAAACTCTGCAGACTGCTGAATAGACTTTTTGTAATGTGAACTGTATATTAGAATTGGCTTCATTGGTTTAGGAAAATATTAATAAAAAACTATAGAATATACTGTTTGAAAATTGTTCATACTATTTTTCCCACTTCTTTATGTTCCCAGGGGAACCTAGGGCGCCTTAAAGCTAGAGGCGTGAATTTTCAGTAGCAGTGGTGCTTCTTTTTATGAGATGTAGATGCTAGTTTCATGACCTTCCTTCCTTAATTACCTGTCTTATTAATAACTCAGGGTGGTGAAGGGGTTTGTCGGCCGGTGATCCAACCCCGGACCACATGCGTGATGGGAGAAACATTCTACCACTACATATATAGTCTGACTACAGGAACTGTCTTTTTCAGGGATGGTGGAATTAAAAGCACTTTATCCAGACAAAAATTGAATATCTTAAAGCAATTTAGTTACCTGAATACGAATTAAATGTCATCTCTGCTTTCTGCTATTTAATAGTGTATTTAGCAGGGAAATAAAGCGGAAGTAAATTAAAAAGTGAATTAGGCCTTCCTTTGATATTCATCAAAAGGAAAATTATCTTAAAGGTCAAACTTGGTGCTTACGATAAATTATCAAAAGTAGGCTGTTATATTTACTGATCTCACTAATGTCACATGAAGTTCTTGTAGAAGGTTTTTTCTTTGGTCATATTTAGTAAAGTTTACTTCAATTATTTCCAAACAAGACATATTCATTGATACAAGAATAGAACTTGGGCACTATGGTTGGCTGATTAGACTGGAGTACTGCGTCAATGTTTAATCCATTCAATCACTGGGAAAGTCCCAGTGTCCCAGTAGAATTACATAATAAATGATACTCACTGCATAAGAGATGTCTATCGCGACCCAATTGGTCTAGTAGTTAGTGTTTTGGCACTGGAAACAATGGTTAGCCGGTTCGAATCTCAATGGTCATGATGTCATTTACTGGGATTTACAGCTATCATCCTTTCAATGAGTCCTGAATGGGAAAATAGGGGCATTTTCAGGTACATTGCTAGTCACCATCTGCGAAATTGCTGTGGAAGTATGCTAGTATATTGGACAAAGATTCGGTGATTCACCTCTATCTTGATCTAACTATATACTGATTTTTAACACGCTTACCCTGTATAAGAAAATACGTTCAACCAAGAGTTATTCTATTCAGTAATATCACTCTCAATCTGTGGGATTTGCCATAAGCATTTCGTCCTATTTGGGACTCTTCATTTGGATGTATCTGCATTCCTGTGACCTGAGACCAAGCATTTCGGTCCAATCAATCGATGGGAAAATCTAAAATTGAACTACATTTTTCACTATAATTGTACATTACTTTTTAGATAACAAATTACGTAATAGGTAAAAAGGCGTTAATCGAGTGGAAACTAAAATAGAACTAAATGGATTCAGTGACGTAAGAGAATTCACAGAATTGAGCAGAATGTATGAAAGAACAGACCTGGGCAATGTGGAAGAGTATATTTCCATTATGCAGGAAATTTACCTTGTTAAAATTCAAGATCATTCTGATGCTGGACTGTTTGTATTGATTTTCGAGTTTTGATCCCATCCACTTGTGAATATTCCACTTGATTTTTAGGTACTCCTTTCACATGAATCTTGGTTACTTAATTTTGTTTCACAGAACAGTTTTTGGGTTCAGAAAATTACCTGGCATATATAGTCGCTTTCACCTTCGTGGAATCAATCGATTTACACTTAGCTAACTTCTTATGTTCTGATAGTCTGAATACCTTTGATCTACTGGTTTGACATATATAGTTGACCTCCCATACAGTCGTTGCAAGGGATTTTGTAAGTTATATTATTCCGTCTAATTGGGTCAACTGGGTCCTTTAACCCACAGAGTTTATCCCAGAGTGAGTTTGTAGGTTTAAATGCCACTCTAAATCCTGCTTTATTAGAAATCTTACGTTGGCGTTCAGATGGTCTCCTCTCGTACGGTAGATGTACTGTAGATGCCTTATATTCTCGCTTATTTATGTTATCATTACTGGTTTCCCCAATATTTTTATTTTGCTTTTGACCTTTTCTGATCTTCTGAATTAATTAAAGTAGTTATTTGACACCAGTGCTTCTCCTTCTCTCTCTTTTTATTTCATCATTTAGATTTGTTGATGTACAACTTAGTGTTATTGCTCGGTTTGTTACAAGCAGTGGATGAGATGAATTAAAGTTTACATATCTATTAGAATACTATGATCTTTTATAAACACTAGTGTGCAGATTACCTTCTTCTATTCGTTTTATTTTACAATCTAACATCACAGTTAATTCTCCTAGTTTACTTTCCGATTGAAATGCGAATTTTATTCCCTCTACTAGTGAGTTTATATGCGTCATGAAGCTAGAGATATGTTCTGTTTTTTCAACACTGTGAGTGAAAGTGTCATCCACATATATCTCCACCATATTTATGGAGCAGGATTGCATGTATGAATAGCTATAATTTTCTAGCTATCCATTAAAATGTCTCCTTAGATTAGGGTGGTTTTGGGTAATCCCATTGCTACACCCTTTGTTTGTCTTTAAATTTTGCCCTGGAATTTAAAGATAGTAGATGTGAGGCATAACTGAATTCCTAAATTACTTTTCTCAATGGGCAGCTTTGTTCTATACATAAGCTTAGATCAGCAGTTTGTTGTTTTTAAACTGCTTCTTCAAAAAGTGGCTCCTGTCGATGACTCCCAAACTAGGAGAAAACAGCTCTCCGGTACTCCCTAGAGGTTTTCAATGGTTCTCTAACTGATAACTATCCATGGTCAAACTCGAAATAAATAAAATTCCAACAGATTTACTCTTGAAAACATGAAAGATCAATTAAAACAAGCAAATTAATAGGGATATTAATGAACACTAATCCTGATATCATAATCACGTAGTGATTACCAAGAGGTAGATTAAAGATAACAATAAAATATATTTTTGAACACACACACACACAACGAGGAGCTTTATTTTATGGCTGACTCTTACCTCATGGTATTTCATTGTGAGCTTTAAAGATTACCTGCAATATACACTGGGGCGATAAAAATCGGTAAAGTTAAGCCCTCGTTGTTTGTGCAAAAACAATTTATTATTACCATTAATCTGTCTTCCTAATCCTGAGTGTTGATTATAGTCCTTCTTAGTAGTAAATACATGATAATTTTGTTTATTTTAATAGGGCTATTGAATATTTTCATTTAAATTGTTTTGACACGTAAAGTTGTGCGTGTGTGATCAGACTGATGTTATTCGATGGGTTGTGCCTACTGGGGGAATCTAGGCGATGCGTATTTCCTTCAATTTGAGACTCGTCTGCTGCATATACCTGCAGTCTGCAGTAACTGACGTTGTTCAGACTGGGACACGGATCCACTGCACTTCGTTTGAAATGCTGAAGCAGCGACCATTCATATCACGGGGATAAGTAGCTATGGGATTTCATCATGAGCTGACATCAGCTGAAGAACCATTGGAAACCCTGGGAGTACTGGACAGCTGTTTCGTCCTAGTTTGGGACTCTTTAGCAGTAGGTTTCATCGGGGTTCAAACCCAGGACCTTCTGGTTCCAAGGCTAGCGAACTTGCAGACCATTAGGCTACTGGGACCCAATCCAATTACCCATGAATTCTAACTTCTGCCAATTCACAACATACCCCAACCGCTAGGCAATGTCTTTGGCGAGTATTTGCTCTCACACCCGACCTGCTGCACCCTACTGGTCACGACTTCCCACTAGAACCTCACGTGACTATCTACCTGAATAGAGCGAGTCGCCAGTGATTATCTCATTGGTTTTCAAGTATTGGTTTGTAGGGATTTCGTTGGTTGAGGAGCTGAACATTTCGGTCCATTCAGGTGACTGTGATCACACGGTTCAAGATCTAATTTCATTAAATTTAAAATTAAATGTACTCAAAGTTAATTAATTCCTAGACAGTTTTGATGACAATACTTTGAAAATTCATGATCTGATCGTAGGTTTATTCTTTGTCCGTGATTTGACTGGTTTAGGTCTTCGAAATTTGGTATCTGCTGAGTATAACAAAGAAGACGTTCAACGAGGAGTAACGCCTTCCAAAGATATATATTTTCGGTAAAGTGTCTTAGCGAAATACTTCAAATTTCATATCAATGTAAAATTTGGAAACAGTAAACAATGATTTGATAGCGCCCTCTATGATAAACTCAACCTGTAAATCTACTTCACTGTAATCCTCATCGATAGCTTGCAACAAAATACATATAGTCATCTGAATTTATATGACTGGAGGCGGTCGGCAGAAAAACATAAATTTAGATCTCGTGGTTGTTGGTACTCACCTGTTAGTGAGGTATATCCGCAGTCTTAAAACGACTCATGTGCCCTTTGAGGTTCCAACTTAAATCTACCACAAGTGCAGACAGAAATGATGTTACCATTGAGATATTCGGCCTAACGACCCACCTCCAATAGGACAGCACTGGGTACTTTAACTGGACACTGATGTCTTACATCACGTTCTTGGTGTTGTTGCAAACTGAATCCTATCCTCTGTAATAATGCTACAGTTTACTAGATGTTTAGCCACTGTGATGCACTCTGAACTGATACTGATAGCTTGTTGGAAACAGTCAGCAGGAGGCTTATTAGAAGGATTCTGAAAATAATATTATTTGGATATTATTTTGTCTGTCATGTAATAAAAACAAAGAGGGAAAGAATAGGCGATCGATTAGCATACTCTCTCGTGACTAATAAAACATTTATTAAAATAACAATATTGCATATTTTTTTCAGCCGCTTACGTAATATCCCGTGTATTGCAGACGACAATTTATAAGTAAATAAATTGAAAAGTGCACGGAGAAAGCAATTAATGATGAAGAGATTCCGTGTAAAGCAAATGGAATGAAGAAGAAGACGCACATGTGTGATACTAAGAATACCGAACGAAGCAGACTATTGACTAGACAATATATATATATTACTGAAATACAAAACTAATCATTATAAAATCTTAATTCTCAGTTGTATATTTTTGGTACAAAAATGGAATTGTCAGCAGTTGATTTTTAGGGATTTTTTGATTGGTTGTAGGATCTTATCATGGAAAACCACCTGGGAGTATTGGACTCTTCTCAGTAAGCACCTACCACCGGGGTTCGAACCCAGGATTTTATGGTTGCAAGGCAAGCTCGTAGACCATTAAGCCCCTGGGATCCGATTCAATGGCCAGCCCATGAATTCTAACTTCTGCCAATTTACGACATAGCGCGACCACTTAGGAATGTCTTCTTTGATGAATAACTTTCCTCAACTTTGACCTGCTGTACCGATGTCAGCTCATAACGAAATTATCCAACTAGATATGGGATTGTCAGCATGACGAACAGTATCATATCTAATTTTCTCACTTATATTGATAAAATTGCTAAGTTAGAATATGAATATAAAGTTTTAATTTAAGTGAAACTATTAACAACAATGGACTGGTAAAAACAAAACTTATCCTTACAAACTAACTGTAGAAAATTATTCGGATGCTCGTTAGGGGCTTGCTACAAGAGGCAGTTTCCTGAAGTTCTAATGAGAAGTCGTGACCAGTGAGGTTCAACCAGTCAAGTGTGAAGATGGATGTCTCACCAATGACATTAGTTGGTAGTGACGCTAATTTACGAATTGGTAGAAGTCAGATTTCATGGGCCATTGAATAGGGTCCCCAGTAACTGATTCGTATAAGAACTTGCTTTGCAACCGAAAGGTCCTGGGTTCGAACCCTTGTGCTGGGTGCGTACTTTAGATGAGTCTTAAACAAGGATGAAACAACTGGCTGCCCAGTACCCCCTGCTTTTCAATGGCTCTTTAACTGATATCAATCCATGATCAACTCGTAAAAGAAAAACTTATCCTTACAAACCAACTGTAAATAGTGACGAATTGTATTGTGACAGTCGGATTATGTCTTGCCTCACACTTTTCTCACCATATAAAAAATGCTTCCGAAATAAGGTACTGTAGAGTTTTATACTTAGTCGCCTGAAGATGATGTCTTCTATGGTTGCTTTTATTATTTTTTATCTGATGAAATGCAAGTAGAACCTTGTGTATAGAAAAGATGCTAGGGGTCTGACAAGAAAATATTCGCCGATTTCTTCCATAAGTGCCTATCTACAGCTTAAAGTGTGCTTGGCAGTGTAGCAAAATCTTTCTTAACTAGCCGAGGAGAGATTAAGGGGGAGCAGTAAAGCAGGATAGGCAGAATACAAGAATACACAAACAATAACAGTAGAGATGGAATGATACCAGATCGTCTTAACACTCTCTTAAGTACGATGTCAGACAAAATATCTTTCTGATAACTAAGATGATGTAAGAAGGCCAGGAAAAATGATCAGAGAAAATATACAGTCAAAAATATTTATTATTTGACTTAGTTTTGACTTCAGTGCCGTCTACGATACTAGACTCACGGGAATGAACCAGTTCAAGTAAGTCGCTCTGGTACCTATAAGTGAAATTGACAATCTGACTTTGAAGGGCTTTACCTGAAGACCTTTTGACAAGGACCACTCACTAATTTCTACGGGAAAGTTATTCTTTTTGAAATGATCTCACACTACGAAATAATCAACGACATTAAAAACAGTCAGATCATTGTCATAATTAGCAAAATTGGCTTCATCAGAATGAGGAGACAAATCATGAAAGAAGACAGAAAATAAGAAAGAACAGAACATTGAGAAACCCTAACTAGACTAAATAAAGTAGTGAGGGACTTCCCATTGTGAACATTGTACTGCTTCCAGTGGTTTTTATTGACATTTATTAATAAATATGCTTGGAATCCAACAGAGTTAAGATTTTTCTGTCTAATAACACAACATGTAGGCAGAGACAGGAAATTAATCGTAGTTTATACCTGAATGAAATAAACAACAATTTGAAGTCTGTCAATCTTATCATTAAGCATGAGTGATTAAAAAATACCATAAAAGTGTCATCTGTGATGTACGTACAAGGCAGCACTAGACTGGTGAACAGATGAGTGCAGGCTAAAATTGAAAAAAGACAGCAGGTTGAATGACAAACTGTCCAATCGTTTTTTAAACACTTTTAAAAACGAGTCTTGTAATTACCGAAAAAATATATGAATATATGTAACATATTTGATTGATGTGATCAGAAATAAAAGCTCATAATAAGATCTTTATTATGGTGGATTTGTTTATAGAAAGATCAGTCACATCGCTTCCACTGCAACTAATACTATGATTCAATTAAAAGTAGTTTGACCTTAAGTACTATGTTAAAATCAACCATTTAAGTAGACATTGAAGTATAATTAAAATGCAAATTACTCAGTACTTTGATGACAGTGTTATGACAATGTGTCCAATGGCTTCAACAGCTCTCAATTTGACGCCATTTTCGACAGGCTGAGGGACCGTTACTACACAAAGCCTGAAGTGCTGAATTCTACTTTGTCTTTTCATTCTTATGTTATTTTTATGGCCTTGGGTTCCAAGAAGAAACACAAGATTTCATCAGCCCGTCTGCTGTTTATCGTAATCACTTGCTATCTATTTCAGCTGACCTCACGATTGCCCAGGTCCCACCTGAAAGCTGGACTGTTGCGCAATATCCTCCTAACAGTCTTCCTTTCATCATATTTGTTGATCAATAGGTTCTCCATTGGCTCATCCACACACACGTTATTGTTGCTGACCCTTAAACTGGCTATCCATTATTCAGTATGAAGCTTGCTAAGCCAGACATTGCTAAAAGCCCGCAGTCACCTGTTCGAAATGTTTTACGAGATGTTAACGCCAAGTTCCTGACTGATATAGAAGAAGTGAATTGACGTTCAAATGAACATTGGTGTTGAAAATGCGAATTCTGCTCATTCGGTTAATTACAGAATATTTTCAAAATGATTTTTGAGTGATGAATGATTCTCTTACCTTTCGAATTCTGGTTTTCACATTCTTATTCTGCACTTGAAACGATGGTAAGTTGTCTTCATCACCTCCAATTTCTCTACCTTCACTCGAAGTCCTGTCTTCATTCCACGCCGCTTCTGAAGGTTCGTTGATTTTAGCTTTGTGTGTCTTCGAGCTTGTGTGACATTGGATAAAAATCATCTGCCAAGTCTGGATCTTCCATACACTTCTTACTTGTCTGATGAATTTCTGCCATCTCGCTCCCCATGTAAGGTGTTCCGCCTAATTCTGTCCACCACAAATAAAAGTACCATTGTTGATCTGTTGCCTTATCTTTCTCCTTTCATCACTGCTAAGTCAGACTTCATTGCTTCTTCCGCCAGTTATTTGGTTTCAGGTTGTACGTCCTAGAAATTGTTTGACATTAAATATAAATTGTTAATGATGTCTAGATCTTCCTGAATGTTCTTATCAACCCAGCGTCTTTCACATGATCAATTCCCTACGCTGCTTTTAGTCTTATGACATTCGAAAACGTAACAGTTTTTATTATTATTTCCTTTAATTCCTAGAATAACATAGAGCTTCAGCCGTGCGTCTCCATTGCGTTCGGTTCTCAGGTAGAGTTTTCATCAGGCCCCAAGTCTGTCCACATGCTTTCATCTCCTCTTCACATGACCTCCCCCAAGTCACCCTTGCACTGACGACCAACTCGCCGCTTCCTTTTCAGCTTCCACTAAAGGGCTTGTCTACTTGTGTCACTTGCTAGTTTCCTCAGAGTATGGCCAATCCACCTACCTCCATTTCTTCCTGCCTATTTGTTTCACAATCAGTTCCTGATTGGTTTGCTCCCAGAGATCCCTGTTGCTGATCTTTTCTGGCCGGCCATCTGTTCGTGAGCATTTAGCGGAGACAACTGTTATTGAAGGTCTGAAGTTTGTTTGAGATGCTCTTTATGACACGCCGAGTCTCTGATCCGTGTAGTAAGTAGCACTGACTTAACATTGGAGTTGAAAATCCGGATCTTATTTTTGATACTGAGTGCTGTTGACCTCCACACAGACTTAAAAGTAGCAAAAGCTTGTTTTGATCTTCCGATTCTAGCTTTGATATCCTCGTCATTTCATTCCGCCTGTAGTTGAAACGATGCTTCCCAGGTAGGTAAATGAGGTTGTTTCTTTCAGGTTCCTCCCATTTATGCAGGCTGTTTGTTGTCTGTTGTCATTGATGTTGCTGTTGGTGTTGGCCAGGAATCTTCATCACCTCTGTTTTCTCTATGTTCACCTGAAGTGAAGTCCTATCTTTGATGATTCCTATGTCACTAACGTGTTGCTTTTCACTTGTATATCTTCCAGTTTGTGAGAAATCAGACATATATCACGTCGGTGAAGTCTAGATCCTCTTTGTAGCATTATCCAATCTACTGCAATCAGGAAAATCATTGGAATAGTAGGCAGCCTTGCCTTACTCTTGTTCTCACCTCGAAGGATTCCATAAGTTTCCCGTTGTGGATTACTTGGCATGCAGCATTGTCATAAAACTTTTGGATGGGATTTATAATTGTCAGTGGCAACTCGTGTTGGTAGCGAACTAGTTGCCAAATCACCTCTCGATTGACGCTGTCGAAGTCTTTTTCAAAGTCGATGAAGTTGAGATAAAGAGATGACAGAGAGGTAATAGTGTTTATGTAAACTGAATCATTTTACTAGGTTTACAAAGTTTACAATGGAACTTTATGCTGAAACTTCTTTGAATTGAGATATGAAGTTATAGAACGACTATTCCAATAGCAGCGGAAACGTTGATGAAAGTATAGAGATGTCTCTAACGAACAAACTAACAGATTCTTGGGGTTCTGCTAGCAGATAACTGATCTATTCAACAAACTGTAGAGCTGTCTCACACTTCCCTGAGAGAACGGAGTAGTCGCTGAAAGCTCCAATGGGAGCAAATCTATGTGTAGCTCAGTTCAGCAATGATAACGATGAAAACTAAAAATTGCCTAATGCCACCAAAAATATTTTCATTTTTCATAGATTGAATTATGCGGAAACTCTTACATGAAGAGCGAGATGACAGGAATTCATCGGACGAATAAGAAGTGTATGGAAGATCAAGACTTCGTGGACGATTTGTATCTCATGTCACACAAACTCGAAAACATAGAGGGCCAAAACTGTCAGAAGCAGTGTGGAGTGAGGACAGGACGTCGTGTGAACACAGAGAAAACAGAGGTGATGAAGACACCTTACCATCGTTTCATCTGCAGGATAAGAATGTGGAACCCAGAACCGGAAAGTTGAAAAAGTCCTTCATCATTCATAAATCATCGTTAAATCTTTCTGGAATCGACTAAATGAAAATGATTCGCTTTTTCGTTACCAATATCAAGTGAATGTCAATTGAATTCTCCCATATAGGTCAGGAACTTTGCGTTAACACTGAGGAAAACATTTTGAACAGGCGACTGCAGACTTTAATCAACAGCTGCCTTAGCTAGCTCCACCCTGAATAATGGATAGCTAGCCAGAGGAAATTAGCTACAAAATAATGTGGGGACAAACCAGTGGAAACCCTATGGCTCAATAAATATAACGAAGGGAAGATTGTTAGGAGAATATCGAGCACTAATTCAGCGCTCAGGTGAGACCTGAATGCGAAATGGTTGTTCGATCTTCGTCTGAAGGCAATATAATGTCAGCCTATGGGCAATTGTAAGTCCATCTGAAGATGACTGCAGAAAACCAACCGAAGTAAAGATGTGCTATTCAAGTTCTAAATTTCACTTGGATACCAAGAGAATAACAATTATCGTAAATTCTCAGTCATTTCTGATCTTCTTATAAATTTACTTTTCAAAGTTTTTATTCGTGTTTACCTCTTGTCATCTTTGTATTTTATCCATATTTCTAGCATATGGAATTTATTAGATGGAGGGGACAAGCTGACATTGTGTTTTTAATCGCTAATCAACTCGATTGCGAATCTTGACTTTTGATTGTATCCTTTCGTCATTTAAAACAATGTCTTCAATCTTTTCTTAGAACATCCTTCTCTTTTTATTTAAGCTGTCCTCTTATCGTATCTAAACAAAATTCTACAACCTTGCAGTTTAAACCACACCTTCTTTTATTTCGGATTATCTCTACCTTGTTTTTGCTTTTGTTATTGTTTTTGTTTTTTGATTTCCCGGTCGATTCGACAAAACGAAATTTCTTTCGATTTGAAACAATGAATACTTTTCATCGCTCTTTCTATAGTGATTAATTAGGTCATGAAGTTTGTCATTTATATATATATATACATATATATATATATATTGATGGATAGGCAGAGAAGAGACTTGATTTCCGCTAATTTTACAAGTGATCCATTATCAATCAATTAGTACCTGACAACGACAGCATCACGCTTTTATATTATAACTGATAGTTAGACCAAAGCAGGTAGTCCTCCGTTGATGGACTACTGTTGTCAAGTATCGGTTTTCCAAGGATTTGATTCGTTTATGTTTGACGCATGAGTTTGTATCAGTTAGAATAGCATTGGACTACCTGTGAGTATCTCACGCCTACTTCTTCCTAGTTCGCGACACCTCAAAAGTACACCTCTTAGTGGGACGTGAACCAAGGGCTTTCCAGCTACATGGGGAGCAGTTACATGGGATCCTATCCAGTGTTAAATGAATCTGAACGTCTTCCAATCCGTAGTATATTTTTAGCGCTGTTGTGACTACCATTTCGTCAGGTAAAAGAACATTTATTCACCTATGACGTTGGCTGGCGGTTTCACTATATGCAATGTAAATTTGGTGAAACTGGAATTTATGGACTGGCAGTTGAATCAAACCCTACTGGCCAAATGGTCTGCTACCCCGTCTTGATCTGTTACCCTTAGATTCTGCGTTTGAACACCAATGGGTGAATAATGATGAGGAGTACCAAACTGGGACGAAATAATTGTCTAATGCTCCTATGTTTTCTTATTTATCTCTAACTGATGTCAACTTTTATAAGGTTGAACTGGCTAGTAGTTGAGACTTTCAGCTCAGATGACAATATGACCACCCAGCTTTTTTGGAAGACTCGTTCTAATCCTGTCACTTTTCAGGTTGTCATTTCACATTCAGTTAAAACCCACTTAAAGCTTGGCTGTTTTCATGAAACTGTTTTTTACAAATGAGTGTTTGGCTTGTGTCAATCGAATCTATAATTATTAATAACTACTTCTCACGGGTGACTGACTGAAAGATGAAGTTTCTAGACTTCTTGTGAGTACTGTTAACTGACTTGAGTAAGAAATGAAAAAAGCATACCTCCTGATAACACTGAATGACAGTGACATCATATTTCAAAAACTTGTTAATTAACAGATTTCACTGGCTTTAAAACTGATCAGTTCATCTAATCATACAGTCAGCAGCATTTGCCTAAAAAACACCCTCCGTGAAAATGGCTACCCAAAATGTTTCATCCCAGAATCACTGAATCTTAAGCCGATAAAACACATTCTGCTTATCGAAAACTCCTTTACCTGAACCTGTGATTCAATGGAGGCTTATTGCCGGAAATACTGAGAAAGAGCTTGTCGCGTTTACGCAAAGAAATCTTATTCGTGGTTGAACTATGACCAACTTTCTCCACAAAATCAATGCTTCCTCCTGAATGTGAAGGGTTAGCTACCACTACTAGCCTCATCAGTGCATATCTATCAATTCATCTGCTTGCATGAAGTCTGGTATGTCGGTGATGCTGAGCATCTAGCATCCAGAGGTATCATCCAACATTTATCCCAGGAGTTTCATAAAGCAGTTAAATGATCTCCGCGCAGCTCCATCCTGAAACGTCTTTTCGAATCAAGACGCAAGGCTAACCTTAAAAGCAACTTTGCTAAAGGAATACAAATCAAACTTTTGTAAGCCACAGAAGCGATAGTAATTCACATGGTGAACCTCACCATATCACTGACGGAAGAAGCATGTTCAGTCACCAAATCTGTAATTTACCCTATCTGTCTCAACATCGGATATGTAATTTTGATGATTTCTAATTGTCAATTGTAATGTTATCTTCTCTAACACCCTGTTTAATTTCTACCCCTTATCACCATCATTGTTAATTCGATTCACATTAACTTTAAGTTGGGTTCTATTTCTATTTCACCAATTAAGTCACCTTCTTCAATTTTACTCATTTAAATTTATCTTAGTTTCCACTAAATTAAGGCTTTTTTCCATTGCATTATTTGTTATCTTGAATGCGAAATTCTAATCAAACATTATTTTGAAATTTTCCTGCTGTTTCTAGGACAATTTACTATTTGAGGGTAGGAAAAAGAAACACTGATGCACCAAAGTTTGTTCTTCCTCTGCTCAATTTCATAAAAAGGAATTATTGTGTCAAACAGTTCACTATATATGATATCGCTGAGAAGGATAACTCTTCACTTAAGGTGGTTTCTTCTGAATTTTCACTTGGCTCCATCCCTGCGGCTAAATCGTCGTGGAGCTCGCCTCATCACCTGGCTAATGAAGAGTCTCAAACCAAGATGTAATAGGTGTCCAGGAGTCTCTGGTTTTCAGTGTTGCTCCAATCAATTCCAATTATTCATCGAAATTCTGATCAATGAATTCCTTATTATTATTGTTCTCTTGAGTTCCTAGTGGAACATAGGGATTCAACTGCACGTCTCCACTTGCCACTTCTGTCTTCTAGTGTACTTTTCACCTGCATCTATGTTAGTTCATACTGTTTCAACTCTTCTTCACACTATCTCCTCCATGTCACCCCTACACTGACGTCCCACTCGCCGCTTCCCTTTCGGGTTCCACTCGATCAGTGGTCTGACGCTCGATGTCACCCAGCGGCCTCCTCAGTGAGTGTCCAATCCATCTCCACTTTCTCTTGCATATTTGTTAGGCAATTAGTTCTTGTTTTGTTTGTTCCCATAGTTCCTTGTTGGTGATTCTTTCCGGCCCGGCCATCTGATCTCCAGTATAAAGCAAAAACAGTTGTTGATAAAGGTCTGCAGCAGGTTGTTGTAGATATTCTTTATGACCCGCCCACCAAGTGCCTAATCCGTATAGAAGAACTGACTAACTTGACGTTTGTTTTGAAGATCCGACTGAATTTTGTTGTTGATGCTGAGTGACGAAGATTTCTAGATTGGTTTCAGATTGATGAATGAGTTTCTCGCCTTCCCGGCTGTCGCTCGATTTGACACCCTCATCCCTTCCGACTGCGTGTAGTTGGTGATTGGCGCTGGATGTTGCTGCTACAGAAACTTCAACGCACAAATGAATTCCTTGCAAACTAATATTTATTAGAATTACTGTGAAAATAAAGGAAACAAGTGTTCAATGAGGAATGACTTTCTCCAGCGACTTGTACTCACTTCATAAAACCTAATAACTATATTTCATCACCATGTATATATATATGAGAAAAAACTTCCATTTGTTGCTTGTAACACATAATATGCCAATTATCATAATATTATTATCCCTTTTAGTTCCGTGTGGAACGAACAGCTTCAACACATCATCATCACCGAGTCGTTCTGTTCTCTATAGTCCTTTTTAGTCGGTTCGAAGGTAGACCATCGGGTCTCAACCCCTTTACATGCAATCGGTTACATGTTACCCTCATATTCACGCCCAACCCATCGTTCCCCATCCAGGTTCACAACAGCGATGGACTGATATACAGTATCCTTCAACGATGTCCTCATCCACTTTCCTATCCATCTCCACTGTATTCGACATATATCTCATCTTCCGTATGATTAAGCGAAAGCATCTGTTGATGAATGTCTGCAGCTGGCTGTTGTAAATCTTTTCTGTGACGCACTCACTGTGTTTTTTAAACCAATATATATATATATATATATATATATTAAAAATCCCAATTCTGCTAACCTATTTATTTCAACCTGTAGATCTTCGATTCTGCATAACCGATATCTTCTAGGGTACTTTCATCTGTCCAACGTATTCACATTCTCTCGCTACCACCCTCAAACGCATGGCCTTCCCCATAATCCAGTTCACCACACTCTACCACACCACACCATACCATTATTGATAGCAGATAGCCTTATCTTACTCTTGTCTTCAGTACGATTCTACAACTTGATAACGAGTCTTTAAGAAGAGTCACGTATATATGATTGAATGTCTTTCATGTGTAAATGTGTCAAATCATAAGAATTTTCAAAGAACCACATTTTTAAAGATAAAAAGTTGGTTGAACACACACTTTCTCCTTCTATCTCTAAAACAGGTCATGCTTACAAATGGTACACGTTTGGTTTGATAACCTCATTCTTTACTTATCAACAATCCATAGATTAGATAGATAGTGAGAAGGAAAAGAAAAGGAGACACGTAGCGAATGTGTCAGATATAAAATAATAATAAATCCTGCAGAACTTGTAGTTCCATTCACCATAAACGAGAAGGTGCACATTATTTTAAGTGTGAGTGTGTGTGTGTGTTTATCATAAATGAAAAACTGCCCTGTTATGTTTAATCTGTTTGTATTCACGAGTATCAATGATATCACACAATTTTATTCCCCCTCTCCAACAGAAATCATGATAAAACATTAACAGTATTTTTGAACAAAGAAGTCCAAATTTCTTTTAACTTTGAATAACCCCATTTTTTCTCATTTGTATGACCTAATTAACTTGAAGCACGAATCAAAATTATTATATACGTGATATCTGTTGTAGCCCAGTAGAATACCAACATATACATAAATTCACTGGATATTTGTTGTGGTTGAAGAAGAAAATCAGAGCAAACTGACACCATCAAATGATTTTAAAGTTAGTAGACTAAGGTTGAGCAGTATTCACTTATATATATATATATATTTTTCTAAAGAAAGCCTCCATAAGTAGTTAGATAGATTAAAAACGATACTCCAAGTGAAAAAAGCTGGCTAAAAATTCAAAAAAGAAAACAAGAATATATTATGACCTCGAATTCATTGACAGTGCTCATTAAAAAATTTAGAATAGCCTGAAAATCCTCATTGAGTCATATGCAAAATAGAAGACATTCAGCGAAGAGAATCTTTTCGACAGCGAATTCATTCCTATAGCTGTACAATCGCATTTGTGTATAAGTATTTGTGTGTGCTTGAATACATGAGGTTTGTTAAGTTTAGATAATTGATCAGGTAATACAAGAATGACGTAATATAGAAAGAAGGTTAATTAGACAGCAACTAAAGTAAGATTGAGTTAGTTAGTAAGTTGAATGACGTAATATAATTCACCAAAATGTTTCACCTTAAGTCAGGGTGACAACAGAGGTAATTACAGGTAGAGACTAAGTAGAAGTAAGGTAGATAATAATGCCATTTAACTTAGAACTGAAATTGAGCAAATAAGTTGGATGACGTAACATAAATGACTAGAAACTGAGCGTTGGTCAAGTCAATAATAGTGGTAGTGAGGTGCAGAAATTAAATCCGGTGGGTTAGAGAACAAGAAGGTTGAAAATCTAAAATATTACAGTTGAGAAGACAAAATACTATTAATTAAGACAGAAGAGAAAAGGATTAGGTAGAATTTACTTTTAGGTTAATAAGATAGATTGCAAGTGTAGTGATTGAACGAACTTCTTGTGTATGCAGAGTTCAGGACTTAGCAAGTGAATCGCCATTGCTTCTGCAGTTTGAAGAAGTCTGATTCGTAAACCTTTAGGAAGACTACTTCTTACTCTGTAGACGACTTTGAAGTTTGTTTGGGGTGTAGCTTGCTGTCCGGAATCTATCAGATGTTCCAAGATTTAGCTGTGGGGGCATCGTTTTTCCCTTTGTAAAACCATGTTGGTAAGTGTTCGGTAATACGCTTGGAAAGCGAACGCTAGGTACTGCCGACATACCTGGCTCCACACTGGCATGCCTGTCCAAATCACTTTCACGCGGGATAAGGTTATTATTTCTGTACTGACAATAAAATATTAATTTTCTGATAAGGTAGTTCAAGTAGTCATATTCTAGTTAATACAGAAATAAATCTGCAAAATCAGAACCAACCAATGGAGGTAGGGCTATTGCGACTTCATCCAACTGTCCATAGAGTTCACCATTTAATCTTAAACTCATATTCATGGTAGACTTTAGTATGAAGGCTTTAAGGATTGCTACGAGGATCGAAATATTCACTGACCTTTTATTTATTTATTCGTAGATGTGAACAACCGTTTCACCGATTAGAGGTGGATATGTAAATAAAGAGGTTACGCCCAAAAATATCGCAGTTTGGACTCTCGTGTTGATATCTTCGTTGATAATTTTGTCGGTGAATTCAAATACATTTCTCACATTATATTTAACTAGCTGTTCATATAACCGTTTAAGGATGGTAGGTTGAAACGCACATGCTTATTATAGGTCTCAGAGACATTCAGGGTTTATGTATTTTGGGTATGATGTATAATCTTGATGTGTACTTGCCTATTGGTCTAGATTCATCGTATTTTCTTCTGGAAGGTATATGTTCCTCCAAATGTCTGGTCATTTTATTTTCTATTCTACGATTGAAATTTTTTTTCAAATTTTTGAAACTTTCAGTTATATTTCAATATATCAGTCGTTTCTCCTAATCACATATTGCATTTATCATCCATTTTGTCATTTATCAGTTTGAGTAGTTCTTTCCCGTGTTCCTATACCAGGATACTGTTACAGTCGTACTTGATATTTTTGTATATTGATAACAACAATCCACTAGATTGGATTTAAAGCACTCTTTTTCTCGACTAAAGGATGAAACTACATCCTCTATCTGATTATATAGATTTTCTAACCCAATATCTCTATCTGTGTGATTGATTCGTTCGTATCTATCATAAAATACCAAATAAAGAGAATATACCCCTAGTTGTACATCATTAAATTCAATATTGTTCTAATTATGAACATACGTTTTAGCTTTTGCCCGATTAAAGCTAGTTGTTGGATTATTTTCAAGGCCTTTCATAAGCTCGATATGTTTCCTCAGTGCACTTTTTCCCATTGACTAGAAAGACACATTCCACAAAAGATATACTTAGATCTTTTTAGAGTTTAACTGCTGTATTTTGCCTGTGGACTAGTTAATACAGTTCATTTTCGAATACCATGAAATCCGAGTGTAATGAAGATGAACACTTGATGATTTATTACTTTTGTTTTCCACCCAGCGATATGTTGAACAAACACTGTAAAAACGTTTACTAGAATTCTAATAAATTTACAGCTGGATCAGATGTATTAAGGCTAGCAGTGGAATAAAAGACAAACCTTTCATCCTAAGTAGGGATCTCAAAGTGTAATAATCTGAATCCCCTGTGAGTGCGACATCGTAATCATAGTTCTAAACAACAAAAATGTATCTGCTAGGTCATCAAAGGCTGACATTTCTACTGAAACAGAGTAATTGAAATAGGCTATAAGAAATGTGTATACCATGAAAGGGTATAATTCTATTGAGGATCGAATTTATTTTCATTAAGTCTCAAGGTGTTATACTGTAATATTTAGTGAATAATACAACGTTTTGAGCTAAAATTATCACTGCACATTATCATATCAAGTCATTACTAACACAGCTTTCCAACTTCGTTTATATGATTCCATTATTTCTCATTTTTCCATTGGATTAGTAGTTATATTTTCAACATCTCTGATATTAGTGATGAGGTATTCTTATTGCACGTGTCGGGTGTATATTCTGTAAATTATCAAACATCTTACATTTGATATTATGTCCCATTAGAAATCGTTCAAACTATAGGCTAACTGATTTACATGGAAGGATAAGAAAACTAAATGACATTAAAATAGAGAATAATAAAACGATGGTTTGATTCTGATACAAGTAATCTTCATATTAATATACCAGTCAATATGGCCTTGGAAGCAGTTAAAAAGGAACTGACTGCAGATCCTGAACTCACTCATAGGATGAAGCTGCTTATTGAGGAAATTATTTTAGGAATTCAATTATGCCTTACATTTTCTATCTTTGAATTCCAAGGTGAAATATATAGACAAACAGAAGGTGTAGCAATGGGATCACCTAAAGCCACCCTAATTGGAGGAGACATCTTAATGGATAGCTAGGAAATTATAGCTATTAATACATTCAATCCTGCTCCATAAATATGGTGGGGATGTATGTGGATGACACATTCACTGACAGTGTTAAAAACAGAACATATTTCTAGCTTCATGACACATATAAACTCACTAGTAGAGGGAATAAAATTCGCATTTCAATCGGAAAATAAACTAGAATTAACTGTGATGTTAGATTGTAAAATAAAACGAATAGAAGAAGGTAAACTGCACACTAGTGTTTATAGAAAACTAACGCATTCTAATAGATATTTAGACTTTAATTCGTCTCATCCGTTAACTGTTAGGGCAGGCTTAGTGAATTGTCTAACAAACCGAGCCATAGCACTAAGTGGCACAAGAAAAGATCTGAATGACGAAATAAAACAGATAGAAGAAGCGTTATTATCAAATAACTATCCTATAAAATTTATTAGGAAGATCAGTAAAGACCAAAAGCAAAATAAAAATAATGGTGAAACTATTTATGATAACACAAATAAGATAGAATATAAGTCGTCCACTGTTATACCATATAAGGAGGGGACATCTGAGAACCTGCGTGGTAGGATTCTTAGTGAAGAAGTAATCAGTGTGACATTTAGTCATACAGACTAACTCAGGGATATTATTATTTTATTTTTATGCAGCTTGACTCCACACCATATGTTTGGTACAAGTAAGGAATTTTCCGCATGTGATATCAGGTGTGCGTCGGCAGGAGATCAAATCCCAGACCATGTGCGTGGTCGGCAAGAGTCCTAAACGCTGTGTCACCGACGCACAGATGACCCTACTGATACAACTATACAAAATAATAAAATTTACAAAATGCGTTTCACTCACTGTGATTGAGGTCAACTACATAGGACAGTCAAACTAGTAGGTCGAGGGTAGTCAGATTTTCGGAACATAAGAATTTAGCTAAAGTAAGAATTGTTTGACCTTTTGAGGATAAGAAAGTTTGATGAAATCTTGAGCATCTGCACTGCATACATTAACACACAACCATACAACAGGGTTGGAAAGAGTTGAAATTCCAGAAATTAATATATGTAGATGAAGAGGGAGGTCGATTACTGAATCTTTGTTTATAGGATCTACACTCAATATGCGCAATAAGAATGACTCATCACTAATACCAGAAATTTAGAAAATAAAATTAACAATCCAATAGAGAGATGAGTAATAACGAAATTACGTAAGCAAGGTTCAAAAGTTGTGCTGGTAGTGACTTGATATGCTTTCATCAATTGTACTCGAAATGTGGTCATTAATAAATATTACTGTAGAACACTGTGAGACTTTATAAAAACAAGTTTCACCCCAAAAATGACAATGGGAAAAATGCAGCGGTTATATGACTGTGCTATATGTCTGGTAATTAATAACGAGAAACTTAGCGAAGCATTTGAAGTAACGATAGGAGTAATATAAGGCTAACTAGTATCACCGAATATGTTCCTTAATTTTGATGGACTTGTAGATGAGGAGGGTTGTCCATGTGGAGTAAGAAGACAGGCACATATTGGATCACCAAAAAGATTCTAGAAGATGTCACCTTCACGGAGGACTTATGTGTCACGTCAAACAACCTCAAATATCTACAGGCGAAAACCAAGAAGGCGGCCAATGGAGAAAGATCAGGATTCACATAAACACAGAGAAGACGAAGGTGACCAGGATAACCAACTAACTAACTAACAACAAACACCGATCACTATCAATGGAAGATATTTGCAAGTGGTTACCTCTTCCACTTATCTAGTTAGCATCATATCAATTACAGATAGCATCAATGACGATGTGGAAACCGGAATCCCAAAGGAGGGGATGTGCTTCATCATTCTGAAATCAGTTTGAAAACCTTCTGAACTCACTGTAAAGAAAAATAATTCGTTGGTTGAGTCAGAGACTTGTCATGCGCGTCACGAAAACCATTTCTAAAAGCCAACTGCTGATTTTTATTAATGACTAATTTCGCTGGATCCATACGGAAGACCACATCGTCAGCAAGAAGTAATTATCAACAAGAAACTCCGGTAACAAAACAGCCAAGAACCTAATGTTGGCATTTATTCCTAAATTAAGGGAGATGGATCAGACAAATGCTCAGAAGACCGTCGAATGACATGACACCCTCTGCCATAGAGTAAAACCTAAATGGGAAAAGGCAAGTTGGGCGTCTGTTGATAATACTGAGGAGATCGTATCAAAAGGGGATGAAAGATTATGGGTAATCGTGAGGCTAGCCGAACCACAGAGAAAAAAGCAAAGTTGAGCTGAATTTCTGTGTTTCACTTGGAATCTAAGGCAGCAATAGTAATGTGAAATTAGGAGGATTTACTTCATTAGTGCCGTAAAACATTTATGATAACTACAAATAACTAAGATTGCCTTTAGATTTTATTTATCTTGTATTTATTGGTTCCGGAAAATTCCATTTTATTTCAATCGATTCTTAGTTTTTATTACACTAAATAAAATACAGAATTAGAGGATAAAAGCAGTTGCCTCAGTTTCTTGTATAATTTAGGAGGACTTAGCTTTCTTCGCTAATAATTAGCGCATATTTTGATTTACAATGCAAAAATCTTTGTGTATAATTAGTGCCATCAAAATAGTTTGCATTTTTAAGGTGTGTAAAAACTACTGTTACCAGTAAAACGTATGCCAATAAAGTATTTTTATTGTTTTAATTTCTAGGTTCCCCCTGTCCTATGATTTATATAGTGTGAATGAATATTGCATTTGGGCGAAGAGAGTCCCTTCGAAGAATTCATTTTTCCCGTTTAGCTCTACAGTCGTACATATATACGATTTTCCCATGAAAGCGTACAGTAATTAGAGGGTTGTAGGCAATCGGTAGGAAGCTTTGAACCTAGATACCTTGTCAGTTTGCCCTCATCAGTCAGCAAGGCGTAACTATAATCTCGAAGGAATATATGTCATCCAGTGTTGCAGTCAGAGATGTTACCATGATGGTGAGCCATCTAGTATGGTGTCCACTTTTCAAACTTGACTGATAGTATTCAGTCTGCAGTGAAAAGAGGACTAGATACATAACACTTATTAGTGTTCAGTGTAAAGAGCATGGTACAAAAGTAATGAGTTGTTACAGACATTGTTGTTAATATTAGTCCATGCATAAATGAAGGTGAACAGATCTTATTGTTGAACTTACAATAAGAGTTGATAAGACTGTGAGAAGTTAGACCCGCAGAAAACCCCCATGGAACTGCCAGCTGATAAGGTTCTTCAGCTTTTTGCTAATTAATCGTAAATGAAATGAAACCTGGACTGGACAATATCTTCACTATAACAGCTTTTGTCCTATAAGCTATAAACGTGGATTAGTGAGGACTTTGTATGACAGAGCCAGGAAGCTATGTTCACCAAACAGGGTCGAAGAAGAATTAGTTTTCGTCGAGAAATGCCTAAGGGAAAATGGATAACCTAAGGGATATATACAGAAGTACAGCAGAGAAAAAGATGAGAAAGAAAAGCATCCAACTGTAGAAAAGAAAAAAGTGTTTATTTGTCTACCATACAAAGGAGATGCAGTGTTACAAAAGATTGACAAAAGACTGAAAGGTGCAATAAATAGAAGCTTCCCGGCAGCAAAACTCATAACAGTATACAGCACCATTCCTTTTTTAATACGCTCAAAACTGGATAAATACCCTGCTGATGTCACCCCCAACTGCGTTTATGAATTCACGTGCACTTGCGGGAGCAAGTACATTGGAAGGACAGAAAGAAGGGCTTCTATCCGGTTTTCTGAACATATTCCCAAAAACCTGTGCCTGAAAGGAAGCAGATATTCCCAGAGTGCAATTACCAGACACATTATTGATAACGGACATCTCGTAGAGATTTCTAAGTCCTTCGAAATATTAAATAGACAAAGGACAGCAAATTGACTACGATTTGCCGAAGCAATCGCAATCAAACGACTTAAACCAGACTTATGAATACAGAAAGAGAGTGTGATTAACCTCTCACTCCCTTGGTAACAGAATTTTGATTTTGATTAGTCATCTAATTCAGTGATCTCAACTCACTGAACAAATCTTAATCTCACAAACTGTAACCGCTTTTGTTTCTTGAGTTCTTATGTGAACCTACACGCTAACACTGTTCTGTTAATCAATTTTTTCTGTTTTCTCTCTTACTCCTCCCCCTCTTTCCAACTTTAAAAGCGTATAAATTGATGATGAAAACTTAAACTAAAAACATTGTAATGCTTTCATTTAGATGCGTCAATTTTATAGTATCTCTTCTCTACCACCACTCAAACATTAAAGTATGTTATTATCACCTATATAACCATTGTAATTTCAGGTAGTCTGCAGCTGATGAGAACGTGTGAAATAGAATGATATCATTTTATACTGCAAATTTCGTGTTCCTTTCTTTATTGAAAGCTAATTTTATCTCTTGATAAATGCATTCAACTCATCTAAACCTCGATTCTTTGGAAGAGGAGTTATACATTTTCTAGGAAATCTTCATGCAAAACGGATATCTACGAAAATTTACTAACGAGAATAAGAAGCTGACAATTTAAAGACAAAAGACGTCATCAACAAAAACAAAACTTCACATGAACCTTGAATCCACAGATGAGAGGAATTAGGGGTTCTTTAGGGAGGATTGTTCTTCGCTGCAACACTCAGAGTAATGACCTTCAGTCGTTCATTGTTCTGCAGAAGCCCAAAAGGACAATATTTCCCATCTAACCACAGTTACATGCATATATCAGTTCACCTGTTGCTATGGAGCCAGATAGACTGTTCATTCGACGCACATCCTGTCTGTCCCACATAGCTTTGAAAATCCAGCGATGGCTCTATAAGGAAAGCGATAGTTGAACACTTTGTCAACACTGGTCATTATTCCATCTCAACAGACACTTCATTGGAGGTAATCTACAAATTAGAGAACAACCTGTGAAAAACAAACAAAAGAGAATGACTCAACCACATCTGTGCGTCGGTGGCATAGCGGTTAGGACGCTCGCCGACCATGCACATGGTCCGGGGTTCGATCCTCGGCCGGCGCACTCCTTTACCTCGCTAAGCCAGTAGTGAAATTGGTGAAGAGGAAAGTTTTGGCATGAGGCTAGCAACCCCATCCTGTAAAAAATAATCACCACTGCTACAGAAACTTCAAGCATCTAGCTTGAAGCCCTATGTTCCACTGGGAACGTGCAGGAAAACAAAAAAGAAACAACCACATCTACTATCATGGTAACAAACTTGTTGCTTTCTACTGACTTGATTCTTGTTTGTTTGTGTTATTTTTGATTCCTTGTACCCCTTGTATCTCTTAAGAACTCTTAGGGAACTCTATATTTTCCTTCGTTTCCAAGTGCATCCTAATTACAACGCATTCATTCAATTATTCATTTTATTACACAACAATGATACACTTATCGAAACTCCATTTATTCAATGACTAAGATTAACGAATATGATTGCGACAACTCACCACATTGTCCAGCTAAATAAGTAAATCAATTCGCCAAAAACAGTCTCTTCGATGAACTACTTTTTTTTTGTTTTTATTGATGTTTGTACGGGAATTTTTCGTGAATAAGCCAAGAATCTCCTTCCAAAGAGTTTATTCTCATGCTGAAAAATCTTATACATATATACAATTTGTATTGATAACTGTGTGAATTGTGACACAAAAAATTAATTTGTCAAATACTTTATAAAATAGTTCATGGTATGTATAAATCTCAGACGATTAGGGTGCAGAAATAATGAGACTAGTAGACGATTAGAACATTACCCTTTAAGGTGACTGTCAGTTGTCCAGTTCACAAAAATTTCCTGAACCTATGACTGATTTCAGAAGACTACACCTAAAATGCCGAATACTATACACATTAACCGACAAGAAATATAAGAAAACGTATTGACAATATGAGGATTATCAATTTCTCCACCGAATAAGATACATGATTACAAGTTAATATGTGTAAAGTCTGTGAATGAACGTCACTAACATGTGTAGTAATAATTCTGTGGATATTTCTCCAGTTTTCTGTCAGCCGGCATACTACTGTCGTCGTCCAACAAGAGTGTAGACCAGTTCAACTAAACAAACCATTCAATGTTCAATAAAATTGGCAGTGGTAAGATCAGACTGCCAAAAATTATATTGTTTTAAATAAATAAAGTTGACAAGTGAGATTACACCAGAAATATTTCAAGGGGAAATTTATAGTATTAATCAAAGTAGTAAGTGAAGGATACGCAAAGTGAATAAACAAAACGAAAAATAAATAGGTGCAAATTATATGAATGGGGATTATCTTTCATAGTCTTACAGTGTAAACAAATTAGGACCATGGGAGTTGGATTGGTTGGACTGAAGTTTTCTGTAAAACGACGCCTGTCTTCAAGTCTCTAGCTTGAAACCCTATGATCTGCTGGGAACGTGAAAGAATAAGAAAAATTCTCTGAAACATATTTTTTAGGAGAATAATGAATAAACTTGAATACCTTTGGAGATATCTTATACTTCAACGAATGACATTTTGTTACGAATGGGGTTGCTTCTGTAACACGGAAATAGTCTGCGTCGTCAACAACACAATCTGTTTCCAGTCTCACCACGGGCTAGTATCAATTATTTAACCATTGAAAACGAGGGTTGTACTGGACATGAGTTTCATTCTAGTATAGGACACATTGGCAGTTTGCACCCACTAGGGTTCGAAATCACGACCTACTAGTTATACGTCAAAGTCATAGACCATTCAGCCGCTGGGACTCGACTCGCTGGCTAACTGACGAATTCTAAACTCTATCAAATCGTGAATTAAGCGTTACTGGCACTGGACAATGTCACAGGCGAGCATTTCTCCTTACTTCTGACCTGTTGATGGACCCCACTGTTCCTGACTTCTCACTAGAACTTACACAAGTTAATTGTGTCCAGGAGACAGTCAACAGCGCTAGTGAAGTGTCTGACGTGATGGATAATTCGGAGTTATCTAACACTCCTTTTCAGATACGTTTAGACATTTTATAACTTCATTTGCATACTCAAATGAAGCAACCACAATGGAAACATTATAGCTTGGCATTTTTACAGTTTCACAAGATAAACAATAAAAAAGTTGACAAATAAAAGAAACAGTTAATTTCTGTTATGAAGACAAATATTTTTTAACTAAATAAATATTTTAATGTGAATTCCGTCGCGAAATGATATCATTTAAAGAAGTAACTATACAGCTGTTTCATCCTAAGGTGGGAATCTTTAAGTGTTTGTAACGGTAACCTCATCAAGGATGAAAACCTCAACCTTCATGTTAATAGGTCAGGCTGCCCTCTACTCACTCACCAGGTTGAGATACAACACTGTTCCTCCATGTTGTTAGCCAAGACAGTCAGTACATTAACATCTGGTACAATTCAAAAGTTCAGTGTGCATTTAGTTAGTTAGCCAGTTGATTGCAAACTGGAGAGCAGTGGACAGCTTTTTCATCCTGGTTGACAATCACACCAAGGATGAACGAAATCAAGCTTCATCAAATACTCAATGACTTGAATGAAAATTTAGTCAACCATGAATTAAAACGTACATCAATTCCTTGTTCGGCGACACTTTTGACCAATGCCTTAGATGAGCACCCACTTCAACTTGAAATAGGGGAACCCACTGCCCACGACAAGTGATTGAATTTCAGCCGAATTCGCTTGATTTCGTTTATTCTTATAGCAGTTGTATACTAGGAGAGGTGTCCAGTGCTCTCTGATTTTCAGTATTCTCTCCAACTGGTGCTGGTCCCTGACGAAATCTATGTTAAAATCGATCCAGATCACTAGGAAATAGAAAATCTGAGAATAAAATACCACCATTGTGGTGAAAACTAGTTATGAGTTAACCTCTTCATTGTACATAAATTACTATTCATTAAGTCATTATTGTTACCATGTCTTTCAATTAGACTGTAAGGCTCCATCATCTTATCTACATTCTGTCTTCATCCCTGTGGTTCGCTCCAGACGACCCAGACATTCCTCTTAAACTCCCATCTCCACCTCACACAGTCTCCTCTGTGTGACCCTGAAATGTACAGGACATTCTTCGTTTCTCATTTGAGGCCCACTTGTGCCATGGCTTGGGGCACGAGGTCTTACCATCGATTTCTTCAGAGCGTGTCAGAGTTATCTACATTTTCTTTGAAATATCTGTTGAGCGGTGGATTCTTCGTTAGTTTGTCCGCTCAGTTTCTTCTTCCTAGTTGTCTCTAGTCATCTGATCAGTCAGCTGTTCAGTACTCAAGTGCAGGTCTTCCGATGGTTCTCTAACTGATGTCAGCTCATAATCGAATCCTCAAACCAATCAAACTAAATCCCCACAAAAACCGAAACTTGAATGATAATTAGCAGTGAGATCCAGGATGCACGTTTCGCCATATTCAGGACACGTTGGTTAGACGTATCTGCATTACCCAGTGGGCGGTGTTGTTCACACTGATGGTACAACCCAGTTTCCATGGTTTCAGGTTATGCATTCACCAGACGTCATCTAAGCGGACGCACCAGCAGCCAGTATATCAACAAAGGCTGAACGTATAAGTTCAACCAATCGGCGGGAAAAACAAAATCGAATTAACAGTTAAAAATAACTGACACCTTTTACATAAGAAGTGTCCAACGTGACCCACGTGGTTCAAAGAAGAACACTGTAGCATTTGAAACTATGCATGAGTTCCAAATAAAACAAGAAGCGCTTCAGGGATTCCACTGCTAGTCAACATCCTTGAAAATACATCAAATTACAACAAGGCTGTATGTATTTTTTAGACTAAACTCATATTCTCTTCACTTTTTCATTGTTGGTTTCCCATAAATAACCTGAATGTTTGCATAAGAATCATAACAATTCCAGAAAAAAATATTATTTTCCATTTTGTGATATTACAGCTCTTCTTAACGAGTAAATATTGACAGTTAATAAAAAAACTGAATTCAAAGTTTATTTGAGTAAGTTTTAAAGACAAAGTTATTGTTCACAATAATATCAAATTATTTCCAGGACTTCTAGTTTTGTTGCAAATTTCTGAATATCAGAAGTACGTTCTGCTTCTGTCAAGGAATGCAACCCTAAGTTCTTATTATTTTTGAAGACACTCAACACCACAGTTCTATGCACATTCTATGCACACTATCGACTATTGGTAAAGGTAGGCATTTTTGTTAAATTATTGTATAATCAAGTTGGAAGCCTAACTGATAAGATCATTATTATAATTATTGATTCTTTCGATTCCTACTAGACACATAGGGCTTCATCCGCACGTCTCCATTGCGTTCGGTTCTCTGCCAACGTTTTCACTTGACTCCACTTCTACCCACATGCTTTTATCTCCTCTCTGCTTCGCCTCCTCCTCCTCCTCCATGACACCCCCACACACTGCCGACCAACTCACCACTTCCCATTCAGGTTCCACTTGAGCAATGATTTTGCCTGGGGTGTCATTAGATTGTTTACTTTCTCAGAGTATGACCAATCCACCTCCAGTTCTTCCTGCATATATGTTGCGGAATCGGTTCCTACTGGGTTGGTTCTCTCATTGTAAGAGTTCCCTGTTGCAAATCTTCTCTGGCCGGCCACCTGATTTTGAGTAGTATTAATTGAAGACAGCTGTTGATGAAGCTCTTTAGTTTGCTTGAAGTGCCCTTCATGACATGCCAGGTCTCTTATCCGTATAGTAGCACTGACACCACATTCGAATTGGAAAGCGGGACTCTATTATCGTCATGTTAAGTGCTGTTGATTTCCACACAGAATTGAGAATACTGAAAGCTTGTCTTGCTTTCCAAATCCTTCCAATTTGACATCCTCATCATTTACGTCCACCTGTAGTTGAAACGATGATTCCCAAGTAGGTTGGTAGGTAAATGAGGTGGCTTCTTTTAGATTTCTCCCATTTATGCTGGCTGACTGTTGTCTGTTGTTGGTGGTGCTGTTGCTGTTGGCCATGAATCCTCATCACCTCTATTACCTCCATGTTCACCTGAAGGCATACCTGATAAGATAGTAGATTTAAATAATGAAATTGAAGAAATATATTTGTATATTTATATAGTTCCTAAGAAAAGAATGAACGTACTGATAATAATAAAAAAGAAGCAGAATTCGTTTTATTCCCAAACACTGCCTATGATGTAAAATTCTCAGCTTTCGATAAACAACTCAATCTAATTTATTTATATATTTTATGTGATTATAGCTTGATTCAGACAGTATTTCTGGTACAAGTATAGATTTTGTCAGCATAGGATATCGGTAGCCCAAATTTGGCAGACTGATTATTGATATAAGGTGTGCGTCAGTCAGGGATGGAACCACGGACTATTGGCATGATCGGCGAGCGTCCTGACCACTGTGCCACTGATTCACACCCAACAACAGCAAAGACACTGCATAGCATCGGTAATAAGAATTGATAAGAGCCACCTATTTTTTTTCGGCCTTAACAGTAAGGATAAAAACTACAAAATTTTACAAAAGGTGTTATATGATAAATACGTATGTGTAAAACTTTGCCACTGTGGTAGGTAGTAAGTAATTCCATATTAATTTGTTTATTAGATGGATATATCACACACACGCGTGCACAGTGAAACGGTATTATCATTTACTATATGGTATATCTAATAAACAAAAATAACATGTAGGTGTTGATAATCATATTATGAAGTAAAACCAGAAGATAATTGAAACAGTTTCACCATTCATTACAAACAGGAGAAGGTCAAAAATAGCTAACTGTTTTACTAATTAAATGGTTGAGTTCCCAGTTTCACGTTTAACACTTTCTTCATCACATAGAACGCGCATGAGCTAAGTGGGGTGTTAGTAAACGTTTGAATTTAGTTGTGTGAGTGAGCATACAACTTTTTATAATGATTTCTAGTCCTACCTGATAAGAGGCAAGGTAGAAGAGAGTAATGAATAGAGAGTCAGATGTTGAAAGTAAGACAAAATAGATTTGGATCATCTATCCAACGAGTCGAGGGGTCTATTGACTACAGTAGCAACGAGTTGGCTGACTTCTTCGTACACCATTTACCTTGCTGACAACCTTGAATACTATTGGAAATATGAAATTTCCCAGGAGAGACTGTAGATGAGCACTAAAAAACAGTATGTAGGATGTAAGATTTAATAGATTGTAGAATTAAGGGTTGGATGATTTCCGATCGTCTTAACTTCTTAGAAATCGATAAGATTTGAGATGACAAAGAAAGATCAGAGGATAGAACTAATCCAAAGTAATTTAATCTTGGCTTGGTTTCTATTTCAGCGCTGTCTATTCTATAAGCATCTTGTGAACCAACAAATTCGTTTAGATAATGTTTGTCTTTCTGTAGATTAAGTTAACTGTCTGACATTTAGAGGAAATTAAGATAAGACCGTTTAGCTTGAACCACTGGTTTAAATCCGAGAAACGCTACTCGGTCACTTCGGAACAACCAGATCATCAGCACGTTTATTGAAGTTGATCTCCTCTAAAAGAGGCAAGTCATGCAAGAAAAAAGAAAAAAAGACGAGAGACAGCAGCACATTAAGGGATTTCAGTTAAATAGACAAGGAGAAGGATAATTTGCCTTTAAATACAGTATACTTTGGTCTGTTCGAGAACTATTCACACACAATACAATATGTTTTTCTATTTAGAAGTATCAATATTATCTTTAAATCTCTGGTGTCCCCTCTAAAACAAACACTCTTCTGGTGACATTATTTAAATCGTGAACTTGCAGTCAATATAATTAATAATATTAGAAAACGGACACATTGAACACGTGTGTATGTAAGTCCTCATAAAAGTGCTTGTTCGAATGCATTTTATTTTAACTGAAATCATATAAAGGATTAAATAACCCTGATCACATATGTACAACTCATTCATTCATTAATGCATTCACTCGCTGTTGATTGGACAGTAGTCAGAAACTAGTGTAATGTGTCTTGTCCTATCTTCGATGTAGACTGAATTCTATCGGCTAAGCCTGCAATTTGGCCATCATGCTAGGTGACTGGCCATCATGGTGTACTGTGAATTTTTGGTATTATATGGTTGGAAACAGTCGGCCATAGCAAGCCTAGGGCCTTGGGTTTCATGCTAGTTGGCACTCACCAGCAAGGCGTATCTACAACCCCAAAGGAACTCATGTTCCTTCTGAGATTCAAACACGCATCACATCGTGCTGCATTCAGAGACGTTGCCACTGAGGTATTCGAGCTCGTGATTGGCCTCCTGTAAGACTGTACTGAATATTTTTGATTGGATACTAGTCAATAAATAGTGTGATGTGTCTAGCCCTATCTTCGGTGAAGATTGAATTATATCAGTCACTCATTGTCTTGGTATTGTTGCGTTCTCTGAGCTGGGTGAATTATAGATGAAGCTTTCCTTGTTCTTGCTGCAAATATCTTAAAAGATTAATCCCAGCTGAAACTGAAGTCAAAGATTTTAAGTTCCAATATAAACAAAACATGTAGTTTAGAAAAGAGGCTCTCCACGGCGAATTAATTTTCCCCTTTAGCTGGTCAATCGGAGTTACATACAGTGTTTTCATGAAGGAGGGCAGTAACAAAAGTGAGTTTTCATAATCATCTTTTTATTCCCTTACGTTCCTAATGGAACATAGTTCTTCAAGCTAGAGGCTTGAAGTTTCCTCAGCAGTGATGTTTATTTTTGTAGGATGGGGTGGCTGTCTTCATACCCGACCTTTCCTCTTCACCAGTCTTAATACTGACCTACTGAGGTAAAGGAGTGCGTCGACGTCCGGAGATTGAATCCCGAGACACGTGCATGGTTAGCAAGAATTCTACCGCTGTACCATTGACGCACTGTCATAACCATGGTTTTCAAAATTAGTCAGTGCATAAAAGCAATGGAATAACTATATTATTGTATTATAAGAACTCCTGTCGATTGCCTCCAACCATCTAATTACCTCAAATCAATGTGTATCGTGATGGAAGAGCAACCTAACCTGGTGGCGACATTGCGAACTTGACCTACAGAATTCAGTCTGCACCAAAGACAGAACTAGACCCACTACACTATTAACTGACCACTTTCCAAACAGAAAATAGTGTTAGAGTCACTTTAACAAGGTGAACAGTTCAATGAAAGAGTTGTAATCAGGATGCAAGAGAAAGCAAAGGAAATAAAGGAACTCAATGAGGCGTCAAAAATACTACAAGATTCATAAGTATTTAGAAAGACAAACAAACAAATATCAGGTAGCTTTAAATCAACAAGTATGTTACCATGAGAACAGGAGTGGCTGGATAATTTTCCTTTGTGTGCATAGCTCCAGTTCCTCTGTCTGAATGGCAAAACTTCAACACTCCAAATGAGACAAAAGCTTGTTGCTTTTAGTAGATTGTTCCTCACTTGGTAGATCACTCTGATGGAAGCGTTTGACAAGGTTGACAAGGCTACTACTATGTTCCTCCAATCATGTGGCTTGTGTTCTTGAATATTTTTTAGATAGGATACGCATTGGGTGACTAATACACCTGGTTACACAGCAACAGGTGGACTGATATGTATGCACCTGGTAGTGGTTAGTTAACAGATCTTGTTCTTATGGGCTTCTGCAGATCAATCAAAGAATACAGAACCTTATTCTTAGCGAAACCGCAAAAATGTTGTTTTCAAAGTTGCTGAAATTCTTCTCTTAAGAATATCGCAGGTTATATCTCCTGTGACATTCAGGTTAATGTAAGGTTTCTTTTCTAGATCAAGTAGTGCTTCATTTCACTTAACTTTCGGTCTAGTACTTTTGTCAGTGAGTCTAGATAGGTGTCAATTTTGAATGAAGGTTTCTTTCAGAATACCTAGTCCTGATTTTATGGCGTTAGGCATACAGATGCTTTGGAAGCAAGTGGCAAGGAATTTTACTAAACCTTGTTTTCACTCAACAGCTGCCTAACTGTAGAAACTCGTTATTGTGATTACAAAAGCTCATCATTTTTTGTTACAGCCTTACTTCATGAAAAAAAATGTACAGCTAAAAAAAGTGAATTCGCCGAGGAGAGTCTCTTTTCTGAACTACGTCTTTTGTTTTCATTACTGCCTGGATGGGTATTATTCATGAATTTGGAGTTTTTTTACAGATAATTTAGCTGTCTGCTTTGATAAACACCATTGCGATTGGTTGTCAAAGTAGACGATTTACTAAACCCGACGTTTCAATCTTCTGATTTATTCTTATTATTTGTACTGAAGTATGAACTGAAACGAGGTTATCTCGGTAATGACTTTATTATGTTGCAGGTGATGTTTGAAGGTGAAATGAGAATCTGAGTCATATCAGTACTCAAAGTGGCCTCCAATCTGTTGATATGACATTTTACTAGAAAGAATACTGCGCTTGCTTTTTTACTTTCTGTACATTTCTCACTTTTCTCACACTTATCACACGAAAATTAAATCATTTTACTTCTTATTGAGTAATTATTTCCATTTAACTCAATTTCAAGAAGTTGCTCACGTTAAGTGATCGATCATTGCGTAGTTATTTTCGTACCTTAAGAACATTTCTGAGTAACTGTATTGTTTATATTATATAGGGCATCATAACTGTTTCATTTGAAAGATTCTATTTGTTAGTTTGTGTAAAGATATAAAGAACATTTCTATGAGATTATACTGGCTCGTTTTATTTCATAGAGTCTCTCCAGCCGCCTACATCATGAACAACATCAGATTAGAAGCTACGAAGTGGTGTCTCAGCATAATTTTCTTCACAGTGACTTCGAATTATAGATACAAACGTATTAGCAGTATAACTGCAAAATAATATGATATAAGTAAATGAATTATTAAATGTCAAAAGGGGGCTAACACTATTTATAGTAGAATTAGAAAAGATGGAGGTTGCAGAGTTCAAATGTTTCTTAAAAACATGGATACAAAATAGAACGGTGGAGTGAATTTATGCATATTATGATGAAGAGTTCAGAAAACACCTAGAGCGAAACCCAAAATATTTGAAAAGAAACCAGTTTTTATGTGTCCAGTGTATAAAAGAGAAGAAGTATCCACAAAAACTTAAAAATGAATCAAAGTTGATTTGAAGAGAACACTTCCTGTAGCAAGACTAATTTCAAATTAAAATATGGTATTCTAGTGGACTCAATCAAAATTAGATAGGTATCCTAATCACATTGACTCTGGCTGCATTTATTAATCCCCTTAAACTTGCAGTAGCAAATAGCCAGAAAGCATTGAGAGGAGATTATTTACTAGATTATGTTAGCATATCACTAAAAGTCTCCATATGAGAGGGAGGAAAGTATTCTCAAGTGCAATTGTAAGACCCTTAACTGACATGAACAAGACGGTAGAAATTAATCGGCCTTTCAAAAAGATAATTCCACAGAGAAAACCACAGTTATTCAAGTGTTGGTTTGTGGGGATTTGATTAGTTACATGACTTCATCATGAGCTGATATTAGTTAAAGAACCATTGGAAAACCTGGGAGTACTGGGTGCGTACTGTGAAAAGTACCAAACAAGGACGAAACAGCCGTCCAATACTCCCAGGTTTTCCAATGGTTCTCGAACTAATGTCAGCTCATGATGAAATTCTGTAACCAAAACCATAGTTACTTCGGTCCACAGGATTTATTGCTATTAAACGACTTCGATCCAGTCACGGAAGGTCCTGTGTTCGAATCCCGATGCTGAATGCTTACCTATCATGAATCCCAAATTAGGATGGCGCAGTTGTCTTGGTCTCCCTATTGATTTTCAATGTTTGTCAAACTGATGCCAATCCAGAGTCAAACTCGAAACGAATCAAATCCCAACAAAATAGCACTCTTACGTCGATGCTACAATTTTAGGATGACCACCAGCAATACAAGTGATCCGTAGTTGAATTCCCAGGTGACGAATTCAAAAATCTCGACTGACCAATAGTAACAGTCAAGAGTAAGAGTAGCTTAGGCGTGAGACGAGTCAACCAACCATATAGAAGCACCTCAAGTCCCACTGAAACCTGAAAAAATTAAAAAGTGTTTTGAAATCTTGTGTTCCACCTGGAACTCAAAGGAATGGAAGAGAATATTCATACAGTCATTAAACAACAATCGCCGCTGATGTATTCTCAAATCACCTTTAGCATTACTTGTTCAACAGGGATAAGCATTCCTTCCCTAAATGCCATATGAGTTCTAGAACACACGAGAGCTTTTACAATGGCAAATAAAATAGGGTTCAAATCTTGATCTCAAGATCATATTTCTTGATACATAAAAAATAGTCAATGTCGCTTGAATTTTAATGAATTGACCTGGATTACATTTCACTACTCTTTTAATCACATTAAATAAGGTGGTTCAATATATATTCATTCATCATTTCGACTTTTAATTCGTCATTTGAGTTTTCTTTTGTTTTAGCAAACTACGTAATTCTATCCCAAGCTTAACACCATTAACTCAAAAGTCAATCGATTTTTGTAGTCTCAAATGACCTATTTAGTTGTTTTTTTCCTTTTTCCCTTTCTCTGCCTTCTTATCGAAAAAATGAGTTCTGGTGGGTTTTTGTTTCGCTTGATATAAACCAACAAGTTAATCGGTAATCACGCAAGTTGAAAATCTCCAATAAGTGATGCAAGAAGAAAGGCATTCAATGAAGAGTCACTCCTTTCGGTCATATCATTTCCAAGTTGTACAATAGAATATCTTTTTGATGTGGTTGTGTTCTCTGAACTGGATACTTAATTTGTGAAGCTTACATTACCTCCTAGTAAGCGACATCTTCAGTGCATACTTCAATTCGTTGAAATGAGCTTTTAGATTTCTCCACGAGTTTGTTAGTCATCTCTCCTGGTGACTATCTTGAACGTGACTGGTCGTTTCTGTTTGTTTTCACACCCTGCAGGCTACTCGTAATGGAACTGAACTGTGTCTTTGACTTGAACTTCGATACCATGTGTGTGAGGTATCTTTCTTATCGGTTGATAAATTTTGTCTGTCTCGATGTGTCTATTGATTGATGATTCACTGGAATACAAGGCAGGCTTCTACAAAATTTCTAGTATTCTTCTTGTTGTTTCCTCTGTTTAATAATTGAACGCTGGTTGTCCCAGTCGAATTCGTGTCCATGGTTGTCTGTACGCAATGAGGTGATATCAAGGAGTGGATGTCATGTCTTTTGACGGTTAGCTTATGTTTGCGGATACAAAGACAAAAGACACCAACCACAGAAGTCCCCTTCGCCTTCGTATTCACAAACATAAGCTAGCCGTCAAAAGACATGACATCCACTCCTTCATATCACCTCATTTAAAAAGAGAAAGAAAGACCAGATCTCGTAGAGATTTTTAAGTCCTTCAAAATAATAAATAGGTAAAAGACAGCAAATTTACTACTACTGTTTGCCGAATCGATCGCAATCAAACGATTCAAATCAAACGTATGCATACAGAAACAGAGTGTGATTAACCCCTCCCTACCCTGGTAACTGAATTTCTATTTTAAACACATCAATTAGTCATGAAATTCAGTGATCTCAACTCAATGAGCGAATCTCATTTTTATAAAATGTAACCGCTTTTGTTTTTTTTTGAGTTGCTATATGAACCCACAAGATAACACTGTTCTGTTTGTTAACTTTTTCTGGTTGTCATCTTATCCCTCTTCCTCCTTTCTACGTTGATGATAAAAACTTAAACTAAAAATTGTACTGCCTACATTTTGGATGGGTCAAATTTATAGTATTTCTTCTCTACTAACACTTAAACATTATAGCATGTTACAGGACCTCATCATGACCTGGCATTAGTTAGAAAATCATTGGAAAACCAGCTAGGAGTACTGGACAGCTGTTTCATCCTAGTTTGGGACTCTTCATCAGTACGCACGCACCACCGACAGGGTTCAAAACCAGGACCGTTTGGCTGCAAGGCGAGCTCGTATACCATTAAGCCACTGAGACCCAATCCAATGGCCCATGAATTCTAACTTCTACCGATTCACGACATAGCGTGACTTCTAGGCAATGTTGTCGGCGAGTATTTGTCCTTACATCCGATCTGCTGCACCCTAATGGTCACTGCGTCTCACTAGAACCCCAGGTTATTAGCTACCTGAATATAGCAAGCGCTAGTGAGCATCTCATTGCTTTTCAAGTGTTGGTTCATTCCAGGTCATGATGAAATCCTGTAACAAAACAAATCTCCACAAACCAACACTTGAACTAAAGTATGTTAGTATCATCTATATATGTAACCATTGTAATTTCAAGTAGGGTTGAGCAGCTGATGAGAACCTGTGAGGCATACTGCAAATCTGGTCTTTCTTTCTCGATCGATATAAAATTATTATTTCAAAGAATTTTCATTAGAATTTTAAACTTTGGATAACACATTATACAACACAAAAGGCTGTTAATCGGGCAGAAATTGAAATTAAATAAGTAAATTTAGCAACGTGACATAATTTAAGGGATTGAGTAGAAATCAGCTAAAAGTGAACCAGAATCAAGTTAATAACATTGGTTCGAAGTCTATTCTGGAACACTTCATGCAATATCCACACCAAGACAACTAATAATAAACTCATTTCAAAGTTATCTGTAGAATACATAGAAATCTTGATAAAATAGTACGGAGCAAGATTCTTCAAATGTCAGAAGCAACGGTAATTCACATGTCCTCATCCCTTATTGAATTGTCACCCCTTTACTTCCACTGTTGTCAACTTGACTCTCGTTCAATTCCAGCTGAATTCTACTCAACCTCTACAATTATGTCATATCACTCAATTTACGTGCTCAGTTGAAGTTTAGCTTCTACACGATGAACGCCATCCACGAATCTTTGAAATATTTCTTTTGTTGTTAAGGAAATTTACCTAGGATATACGGGATTGTACAGCTCGGAAATGACATGACCGTTGAGAGTAAATCTTCACTGAAAGCCTTTTCTTTTATGGGGAATCACGCAAATATCTACTTGAATATCAGCAGAGAGACTCAACGAAGCGTTTCCTTTTGTCTTGATAGCATCAGAAATAAATGAAATCGTTGAATTTACTATGCTGTCTCCCCCTTATTTTGCCTAGTCTAGAATTATGTGTTAGATCATAATAAGTGATTGATTGAAATGAGATCAAATATTATGATCAGAGTAATTTAGGTTACTAGAGGAAAACTCACTATGTTGAAATAGTCTCCTCTGAATTTGTGTGACTGCAAACCAATTTGTGAGTTGTGGATTCGACTTATGGCATCATTATTTCATCCAAGTTATTGGCCAGAAATAAAGTGGCTTCAATGAATTCATCCATTTGGTGTCCAGATCGCTTCGAGCTATCTATCTAGCACCCACCACTGGTCTATGTAGGTGGAATACAACTACTGAATTCAGTTAATTAGTAGTATGTGGTTTTCCAGTCTATTACATTCATTTATTCTCTGAGAGGTACTTTATACAAGATCACTGACGAAAACGTTTTTTATGAACCCGTTAGCATTAATGAAATTGCATTTACATGATTGTATGTATGGAATTCAGTAACCAAGTCTGGGTTGTGTTACAACTATTAATTTTGTTTTATTTTTGTATGTCTTCGCATTTCGAGTGGAAGATGTATCTTCAAGATGGTGCTTTAAATCTTCAGCAGCAGTCATGCTTATTTTTCTACGGAATGAGGTAGCTCGACGAACCTAGCCTAACCTCACCTATTTTACGAGGTTAACTACAGGTGCTTGTCTTTTTTGATCCGCCATTCGACCTTCAGTATCCAATAGGCCCATATAGTCTAGAATATCCTTTGCGTCGATGGTTCACTTGTGTAATACTCGCCAACCACGCCTCATATGGTCCCAAGTTAGATACCTGGCCGACACACCACACATTCATCTCAGCTTGTTTCCGATCCATCTTCACTAATAACTATCCCGTATTCTCGCTTCTTTTCGCATCACTGTGTGGAGAGTTAATAACCACATTTTGAGTTAAAAGAGTTTTTAGCCTGCGAAGTATTTATATTTATAATAAATTCAGTAATTTTAGGTTGTTAGCAGCTGAATAAAAGTCATAATTTCGAAAATGAACTACCTTTTTTAACACCCTTTCAAAACATATTTGTTCTTGCTCTCTACCAAACGAATTAAGGAAATTGGTTTTGTCTAAAATTCTGTTTGTCTCCTCACTGTGAAATGTTTGGCGAATCCCCAACCCCCAAGTAGCACAGAACTATAAATTTAGAATACGTATATTTAATGAAGCATTAAACAGCAGCTAAAATAGGTAGATGTTCCAATTCATTACCTTTCGTAGTTATTCTACAAAAACACAGAGTATGATGATATACAAACGTGAATTGATAGTTAGTAACCCTTTCATTATCTTTCCGATTCTGGTTTTGATATCCTCGTCCGTGCTGTTTCCTGTAGTTGGAACCATTCTGATTATTTAATTACCTTTTAGATTTTTCCAACAACTTATTGAACTGAAGTGCTTGGCCTCAAGTTGACATGTCGGCTTCTAGTGTAGACGCTTCGACAATGTCTGGGCATTTAATCAGAATTTCATTGGTGGATGGTGAATAGCAGTGGGATCCAGGATTGCATTTCGTCGTAATTGGGACTCATCAATTAGATGTACCTTCATTCCTCAGTGAGTGACGATGCTGCTACCGAGGCTCGAACCCAGTGCTTGATACCGAACGCTAAGGTCCAATCAGTCAACGGGAAAATCTAAAATTGAATTAAATAATTAATATGACTCGTTGCACAAGAAGGGGTTCTCGTGGCTCATGTGGTCTAGTGGATAACACTTTGATGTTTGATACTTTCGGCACTGAGTTTGAGCCTTGGTGGGAACATCATCAATCACTGCAGAGTGCAGGTGCATCCAGATGAAAAGTCTCAAGTGGGATGAGATGCGCATCCTGGATCCCACTTCTAGTCACCATCCACCAATTAACTTCTAATTACATTACGCATAGATAAGTGAGGAAACTCACCCCATTCAAATTGATTCCGTTGATATTGATTGGTGCCTGCTGTTATTTGTTTATCTCCATCACGACCTATCTCTCCCATCCTCACTTAAAGCTCTGCATTTCCCGCCAGCCTCCTCTTTCTACTTGTTGGTTTTCTCCTGTAAGTCTTCAAGTTTATGTGACGTTACGCATAAAATGTTCTCAAATTCCAGATCTTCTACAGTCTCCTAATTGAAACAACGTATTCCCACGTAGGGTGTTCCGCGTAATCCAGTGAACCACCATTGGGAAGACCATCGGTAACAGTAGTCAGCCTCATCTTACTCCTGTCTTCACTTGAGAGGTTTCGGTGAGATTTCCCTTGTGCAGTACTTGACATGTAGGATTCCTAATTAGCCGCTGAATGAGGTTGATATAGATTTGAGGCACTCCATGGTGTTAAAAAAGTAGAATAATCTTGCATTTTTCCGAGAAAATTGCTGAGTTACTACTGGTTTACTTGTTCCCATTAGATGATTCCATAGTTTAATGCTTCAGTTTTCAGTCCTTCATTACACCCTGTTACCTTAGACTTGAAAGCCATCATGCTACTGCAAGCGGTTATTTGTGGCTGCATGTTATGCTGTAGCTGAGCTCTTTTCTAAAACTTTGTTCTCCACTAGTATGATTGAAGCTTTCCTTTCAATTTGACTTGTGTATTTGGACTGACAATAATTGCAGATCAATAAATAGATAAACTGAAAACAAATTAGTTGTGTGTTTCATTCATTTATTCCCACTGATGAATTTGAATAAAACAAGAACAACAGTGGTGGTTTGTGCAGAATAATATGGTACCATCACTGCTTATTTCGTTGGCTTTTCATCGGCTGCTTACACCCTAAATAATTGCGAGGTTTAAGTACAGAAACGTTTTAACATACTTGCAAATTTTACATGTTGTCAGTTGTTAGAAAGTTCCGCTATTAGTAAACAGTCCTCAGAAAATTGCTCTTATATAGTTGTATTTGCAAGTACGTTAAAACGTTTCTGTACTTAAACCTCGCAATTATTTGGGATGTAAGCAGCTGATGAGAAGCCAACGAAATGAAATAAATGACGGTACCATATTATTCTGCACAAACCACTGTTGTAAGTGTGTTTGTATGTGTGAATGTCACGTTTATCTTTACCAGGTTAAGAATCCTGCTCAGAGTTTCCTGATTTCCACGATATCACTACTGAGGCTTTAGATTCCTCATCCTTGATGTTTCCATCTCTGTCCATATATCTGTCATCCACACGGAATTTAGTACTCATTATTTATCTTTTAGTCGCCTACGCATTTCTTGATTGGTTTGTCAAGACAGTTGTTTAATACTACAACCACTTACCAAAACCCTACTTCCTCCAGTAGATTTTTCGTACTATTGGGTTCTTTTGTCCTGTCAGCTCGACATTCTACGAATCCTATTTTTACTGATGTGTGCTTTGGTAGCACAGTGATTGAATGCTCGCCAACCATGCAGGTGGTTTGACTTTTGATCGTCAGCCACAGACTCACTCCTATAACTCGCCAAGCCAGTATTACGACTGGTAAAGAGAGAATGTTGGGCATGAGGCCAGCATACCCATCCTGTAAAACTAAATAACACTTTTACCTTGAAGCCTCACATTCTACTGGGAACGTAAATAAAAATAATTTTTCACTGATATTGGGTATGGTAATCAAACATTCAAATATCTGTTTGGATGTGTGGGTTTTTTCTTAATACTGCTGTTTAACTTTCTATCCTGCTGCGTTTTTATGGTGTGTTGTAACACTAGAAGTCCCCATTTCGTGGCTCTTTAACTTGTAGTTGAAATCAACTGCGTTTACCTCAGAGTTGATCGATTCATAATGACTCAACAGCAGCTATCCCGAAGATTTAGAAAACCGTACTGCCCTCATGATAAACTGGAAAGAAGGAGGAGTACTTTAAAAAACAAAAATCAGGTATGGCAGTTATGTAGTTACAGTCGACATGATTATGATTGTGTTCAGAACCTCACTCAATAAAAAAAATAATAATCAATAAATCTATCCAAATTAATGACGAATGTGCACAGACCATGAATTTAATTTAACTGACTTCTAGCCATAGTAATAACCCAGCTGTTAATGAACCCTTTTTACTTTGATTGGACAATTATCACTGACTATTGTAGTGCTGTCTAGTCCTCTGTTTGATTCAGAATAAATTTCATCCGCCAAGTTTGCAGTGTGAATAGCATTACAGGTGGCTCATCATCACTGACTAGTGTCCAATCATAATATTCATTGCAATCTTACAGAAGTTTAATAGTGAGCCCGAAAAGCTCAGTGATAACGTCTATGACTGCAGGCAGCAGTCTGTCTCTGTCTGTCTGGATTCAACATAGAACTTCGCACCGAAGTGCACCAGTTCAACTTACCACGTTCCAAATAGCACACAAACGTAGACAAGAAGATGAGTGAAGAGAATCGATAGAGTTTGACAAGTATACGAGTGAAACAGAATGGGTAATGGTAGAGAGCAATATGAAGGATTACAGAGACTGAATACATCTGCGCTGGCCATTGACAACGATTTTGAGCCATGTCACCTATTGTCTCCAGCCATTGATTCCTAGAGTCAGTCCCGAGGGCCCCAAGCCGGAAGTCTGGATCTCCCTACCTAACTGACTCAGTTTAACTGTCAAGGATTTCATGGATTGATGAGGCCATGTTTTTGTTTGGCCACCACTGGCTCTTTTCCAACCTTCACCTATATCAGCTAGCAATGCCCGTCGGGGGAGGCGGTGGTTAGGCATGCGCACCACGTGACCTAGCCATCTCAATCTATGTAACTTTATAGCCTCGTCGATTGATTTTCCCTCTTTGCCCAACACTCTACGCCTAACGTCAACATTACTTACCTTATTAAACCACCTAACGTGAGACAGAGATCGCAGACATCTATGATCGAAAGCAGTCAACCTTTTCATGTCTTCAACAACTTGTATTGGCCATGTTTCAGAGCCATAGAGAAGGACGGAGCGAAGTGGTGAGCAGTACACACGTCCCTTGGTTGATAACCGGATGTCACGCCTACGCCAGAGATGGTGTATGTCAGCGAAAGCAGCTCGAGCTTTTCGGATCCGTGCTGAGATTTCATCGCCAATCAGTCCGTTGGTGCTAATACAACTTCCCAAATAGGTGAAGTGGTCAACATGTTCTATCACTTCACTCCCTATCACTAAGTTAGGAGTTGACGTGGTCCAGTCCTGTAGCAGCAGTGGGTAACAAGGAGTTCGAATCTTAGAACGGATATGAGTTTCTTTCAGTGTGTAGCAGATACATCTTGCTGATGAGTGCCAAACAGCGCAAAATCTAGGTACAAGACTTCCTACCGATCGTCTGAAGTCATTTAAAATGAACTTATTTTTACTATTTTTCGAGATACCACACTGTAAACAAAACTTGTTTAATTAAACAAATTCACATTATGTAAATTATGGTGTATTTTAAAGGTGCCCTAGTAAGGACTCCATTGTAAACTTGATGCCGATTATCTCTGAGAAATACATGATACAGACACCTAGAACGTAATACTAACTTACACATAATTTCCACTCTTGTTTGAACTTTGGTCATCCTGATTGGATATCTTACCATCACATTTATAGTAGAAAGCTTGATTGTAAAAATCACGTGTTCAAGCATAGTCAAGTGGAGTCAGGTCCGAACTCGAGAGCCCCCTGGTAGAAGCTGAGGAACTATCATAAATATGATGAAACAAAAGACTGAGACCACCAGTCAAGAATCATGTTAGTAAAAGAAAATTTAGAAGACTGACTGACGAGTGAACAAAGAGTATTCTTTCTGATATTATCCTAGATATTAGGTCCTACATTTCTTTATTCATATATTGCCTTTGTAGGGATATTTTTGTTTGATTGGCTGGAGGATTTCATCATCAGCTGACATCACTTAGAGAACCACCTGAAATCCTGGGAGCTGTTTCATCCAAGTATAAGACTCTTCAGGTTTTTGCAGTGATTCTGCAACTGAAGTCAGCTCACGATGGGATCCCCCGAACAATCAAAACAAAATCCCCTACAAAACGAATAGTTAAATAATAATCTGGTGCTCGCTAGCAACTGACCCTATTTGGGCAGCTAATCTGGGGTTCTCGTAGGAAGCAGTGACCAGTAAGGTACAACCAAGTTGAACGTGAGGCAGTAACTCATCAAAGACGACATTGCGAAGTGGTTGCGCTATGTCGTTAATTGGCAGAAGTTAGATTTCAAAGACCATTGGTTAGGTAGGTTCCCAGTGACTAAATGGTCTATGACCTCACCAGCCTTGTAATCAGAAGGTCCCGGGTTCGAACCCTGGTGGTGGGTGCATAGTGATGAAGAGTCCCAAACTAAAACGAAACATCTGTGCACTACAGTTGTATGACAGTGATATTAACAGCATTATTTGTGTTTTATGTTATAATGAATCAGAAGTGTCAACAGACTGCACTTCTTTAAAGCTTCAGTGAGGGAGAGATCATATGCAATAATGCAACATCGATCGCCTGTCAGGTAAGTTAAGCCAAGTAAAGCAAAATTTGTTAATTAATAGACTTAAAGGTAGGCCAGGGTGTCAATAGTAGGCGCACCGTTGTTGCTCCAAGTGAACTGCGATAGCCTCTACTGTCTGCAGTAATCTGCATCTAGAGACGACTGGTAATTTTATAGACTAAGATTCTCTAATGTGACTAGTTTTTTGGCCTATTTAGACGACATTGTTTACATTATGGAGTCGTTGATGGTCTTGACGAAACGTGTTCCCACTATGGTATTGGATTAACTCGTTCAAACACTTCGCCAACCTGGCTACACTGAAGAAAGTGTGTCTATATCATCTGTTGGGTATCGAACAAACTACCACGGGCCATAAGACACCGACCCCACAAAACATCAGAGACTATGGTAATTCCTTTGAGTCTGTCGACATAGAACTTTGCACAAATGAGCGGAAGTTCAAGTCGCCACACTCCGTGTAGCACGCGAAGCAAGAGAAGAAAGTACAAGAAAAGCATAATAGAAACAGTGAGCAGAGGTGTGAGACAAAGGAGTAATAACGAAGGACAAAAGTTTCATTGGAGATCATAAGTCACAAGGAGTGGATACATCTGCGCCACTGATAACGATTTTGAGCCATGTCACCAATTGTTTCCAACCATTGATTTTTACCATCTCGAGGACCCCAGCCTGGAAGTCTACACCTTCCTACGTGACTGGCTTAGACCAACTGTTGTGGATTTCATTGACTGGTGCCGCCAAGTTTTTGTTTGACCGCCGCTAGCTTTTTTCCAGCCCGACCCTATATCCGCTAACATTGCTCGTCGAGGGAGGCGATGGCTTGGCATACGTAACACATGTCCTAACCATCTCAGTCTTTGTAACTTCACAATTTCGTCGATTCACTTCCCCTGTTCACCTAGAACTCGACGCCTAACCTCAATGTTGCTCACCTTATTATGCCACTTTACACGGGAAATAGAGCGCAGGCACCTATGATCAAAGACAGCTACCCAGCTTTTTCATGTCTTCCACTCTCTGTGGCCAGGTCTCACAACCATAAAGGAGGACGGAGCGGACTGATGAGCAGTACACCCGCCCTTTGGTCGATAGTCGAACATCTCGTCTACGCCAGGGTCGGCGTAAACTGGCAAATGCGAAACGAGCCCCCTGTATCCGTACTCAGCTGAGATTTCGTCAGAAATCAATCTGTTGGCACTGGCTGATGGTACTTCCCAAATAAGTGAGGCGGTCAACGTGCTCTACCACTTCACTTCCTATTTTTAGACTAGGAGTCGCTGTAGTCCAGTCCTGTAACATCATCTTGCATTTGGCGGGAGCGAATCGCATGCCAAACATTCGTAGATTGCGGCTCAAGGTGTTTAGAAGACTCTGCATTTTGTCAGCGTCTTTGCCTAGAAGGACTATATCGTCTGCATATCCCAAGTCAACGAGATTATTCCCAGGTAGCAAGTCGATCCCTGAATCGCTGAAGTCACTTAGGGTTAAGTCCATTAACACATCTATGATGAAGTTGAATAGAAAAGGGGAGCTAATTTCGTCACACTCTCTGACCCTCTGTTAAGTTCATAAATTCATAAGTCGTGTATACGTTCCCATAATTTATCTGTTATAATAATGCATAGTATCTCTCTCTCTCTCTTTCCAATTGTTGCTTTTCAAAGGTAATCTATTAACACTATTGAATCGATGTAATTTAAGGCGGTATTGAATTTTTTAATTAACAACACGTCTTTAATTAACTTTGGTCATATAAATGTGGAACTTTATGAGGAAGTTATCAAAAAGAACATTCTTTGCTTTGCCATTATTCAACTCATTTAAATGTTTATTAAGCTTCTTCAATCAATTAAAAAGGAAATTATTAAGTGAAATACTTTTAGGATATTATAGATTCAGAAGAGGCAAAAAAAGAAGGATACAGTTTTAAGTAGTTGAAGCTTTTATCTTTCCTCTCAAAGATACGCCTCTAATCAAGTTGAGCTATCGTCTTCCTCTTATTCTCATCCTTTTCCTCTCTCTCTCTCTAATTCTATCTATGCTTCTCTCAATTACAACTATTTGTCAATATTTAATCAATGAGATTAACTTCTACTCAAATTGTTGTTGTTGTCGTTGTTGCTTTTTTTCCGTTCATATGTACGTCTTTCTTTTATGAAAGCGTAGGTTTCTTCACTTACCAAAATGTTTGCTTGTTTTCTTGTTGTTGTTTTTTTGTTGATGCGGGTCATTCAACATCTTGTATTCATCTGTTTTTTGTACTTTTTAACGAGGGGTAAAAGTTTTACCCTTTGTGGGTTTTATTTCTATGGCTTATTATTGACTTTAAAATTGAGATCTAGTAAGATGTCATCTTTAATCGACTCAATTAAGGTTCATTAATAAGATTTTTTACTTGTACATGGCTGAATAAACTATTTTATGAACATGTAAGAGGATTTAAAATACATATATATATATATATTTATATCTTATTATTTCCTTTAATTTCTAGAGAAACATAGAACTTCAGCCGCACGTCTCCATTGCGTTCATTTCTCTGCTAGAGTTTTCACCTGGCTCCAAGTCTGCCCAGACTCTTTCATCTCCTCTTCACATGACCTCCTCCTCGCACTGACGACCAACTCGCCGCTTCAGTTTCGACTTCCACTAGAGTAATGGTTTGTCTAGTGATGTCAATTCATGGTTTCCTCAGTACATGGCCAATCCATCTCCATTTCTTCCTGCTTATTTGTTTCACAGTCGGTTTTCTGGTTGCTTTGCTCCCAGAGATCCGTATTGTTGTTGTGCGTCGGTGGCACAGTTGTTAGGACTCTCGCCGACCATGCACATGGTTCGGGGTTCAAGCCCACGCCGGTGCACACCTAATATCTATGGTTGGCCTGCAAAATTTGGGCTACCGATATCCAAGTTGAAAATTCCATACTTGTACCAAAAATACAGTGTGGAATCAAGCTGTAAATCAAAAATAAAATAAAAAATGAATAAATTGATCTTGAGTGGCATTGAGCGAAGAGAACTGTTAATGAAGGTCTGAAGTTTGTTTGAGATGCTCTTTATGATGCGCAGTGCAAGTCTCTGATCCGTATAGTACGTAGCACTGACTTCACATTGGAGTTGAAAATGAGGATCTTATTTTTGATGCTGAGTGCTGCTGACCTACACAGACTTGAAAGTAATGAAAGCTTGTCTTCCTTTTCCGATTCTGGCTTTGATATTCTCGTCAGTTCTGTCCGCCTGTAGTTGAAACGATGCTTCCCAGATAGGTAAAGTAGGTTGTTTCTTTCAGATTTACCCATTTATGCCGATTATTATCTGTGGCAGTTGTTTTTGCTGTTAGTCTAGAATCTTTATTCATCAAGTACATCTGTTTGGCCATGTTCACCTGAATTCCTATCTTCACTGGATGCTTCTTCTGCCAACTTGTGGCTTTTCACTTGCATATCTTCTAGTTTGTGGGAAATCAGACATATATCACTGGCGAAGTCCAGATCCTCCAAGTTTATTGTGTGGGTCCTTTTTATGCCGGTTTCCTATTCCCTGCTGTTTGTCGTATTATCCAATCCACTGCAATCAGGAAAACTGTTGGCGATAGTAGACAGCCTTGCCTCACTCCCATCCTCACTTTGAAGGATTCCGTAAGCTCCCCGTTGTGGATTACTTGGCATACCTTTCTGATTTTACTGATTTCTAGTTTTACTCCTGAAGAGTAATAAATCAATGATCTACCGTTCAAGTGTTGATTCAAGATGATTTTTAATGACTGTGTAGCTATCAGTTTCACAGATGGTACTGAAGTTGAAATTAAACCTTGGACTGAGTATCTTCTGTGATCACTAATCTTGGTCTTACCACATCATGTTATTTCTGTGAAGATTTTCCCTCGACGTCGTTCTATAAGAGGAAATAAGGATGACCAAGTATCATTTCGTCTCTACTGCTACAGTATTTTTTAATTCCTTTCTTCTGCCTATACTTCCTTACTGTTCCTTCACCTTAATCTCTCCTTTGGGCTACTTAAGAAAGACTTTGTTTTACTGTGAAGGGCACTGGAGGTTGCCAGTAGAGTGAGTGGAGTGTTGCTAAACCAACTTGTTAATACTGCTGTAAATAGGCAAATGGGCTCCTGCAAGAAATTTGTAAATATTATCTTGTTAGATTGTGAGCATCCTCTCTACACACACATATCTCTCCCCTTGCTTCTCATCGGGAAGAACCAGAAGCAATTATAAAGGACTATATGCTTGAACAACTCGGTACAAAAACTCTACCATGCCTTATTTATCACACATTTATGTGATGAAGACAATGTAAGGCAGGCAACTTAATATATTCACTTAATTTAGTTTTATATTCATTTCTTACGGAACGATATTATCAGTGTGAATGGCATTTTTAAAATTATTGCCCCTGTAATGAGAATTTTAGATGCAACACTGTATCACTTGCTGAAAATTCTATATTTGTATCAAAAGTACTGTTTGGAATAATCATTGTTTTCTATAGTTTGGTTTGTAAGGGTTAGTTATGCTTTTCCGAGTTGATCACGGATTGATATCAGTTTGAGAACCATTGAAAACCAGCACTGGAGTACTGGACAGCTGCTGTTTCATCCTAGTTTGGGAATCGTCGGCAGTACACCATCACCACAAGGGGTTCAAACCTAGGACCTTCCGGCTAAAAGGCAAGCTCGTATACCATTCAGCCACTGGGACCTGATTCAATGGCTCGTGAATTCTAACTTCTACCAATTCGTAGTTTAGCGCCACCCCAACCATTGTCGTTTTCGGGACATCCATCCACACATGTGACATCTAATTGGACCTCACTGGTCACGACTTCACACCAGAACTCAGGAAACTCCAACCTGTAGCAAGTCACTTGTAACCGGAAGGTACTGGGTTCGAATCCCAGTTGGTGCGTACCGCCGATGATTTCTAAACTAGGATGAAACAGCAGCTGTCCAGTACTCCCTTGTTTTCAATGCTTCTCTAACTGATATCAATCCGTGATCAACTCGTAAAACATAATCATTGTTATTGTTGTAGGGAGCCTAACACTCGCCTTAAAGAGGTCACCGGAATCATAGTTTCCAAATAAGCGCATTACCTCACCGAGCCAACAGCCTTAAACGGCACTTTCGCAAGTGAAATTAACATGGTCTTTAGCGTTTAACAGTAACAACTAGTTAGCAACCAGTGTAATGCGTAGACCATTCAGCCACTGGGACCCAATCCAATGGTCCTTGAATTCTAACTTCCGCCAGTTTACGACATAGCGCAAACACTTTGCAATATCTTCTTCGATGAGTTACTGCCTCATCTTCAACCTGCTGTACCCTACTACTGGTCAGGGCTTCCCCAGGTTAACTACCTGAATAGGGCCAGTCACTAATGAGCATCAGATTAATTTTCAAGTATTGGTTTTGCAGGGATTTTGTGTTTGATCGCATGGAGGATTCCAGCGTGAGCTGACATCAGTTAGAGAACCACTGGAAAACCACTGGAGAGTGCTGGACAGCTGTTTCGTCCTAGTTTGGGACTCTTCAGCACTACGCACCCACCGGGGTTCGAACTCATCAAGTTTGCGATTCGGCCAACATTCTAGGTGGCTCGCCATCACGGTGCACTTTGAGTCGTTGATATTAGATGGTTGAAGGCAATCATCAGGACCTAAGTTTCGTGTCAGTTAGCACTCAAAAGTAAGCAAGGCGAATCTGTAACAATAAAGGAACTCATGTCACTTCTGAGACTGTCACTCACGTATCTATTGAAGTCCTACAGGAGGTCAATGATGAGCCCGAATATCTCAGTGCTAACATCCTTGACTGCAGCTGACAATGAATGAAGTGGGTTCCAATCTCAGAAAAGACCTGATTTTTTTGAAGATTGTAGATAATCTTTGCTGACTGATGAGGGTCAGCTAGCATGAGTCTTTGGTTGAATGCTTCCTGCTGATCGCTAGCTACTCAGTTGGTCTGAGCAACATTTTCCACTGACCAGTTGACAGACTCGTAAACTGTGGATAGTTTACGTGTGTAATTAACTGTTCAGATAAAATTTCATGGTAAAGACGTAAGCTCTTATCTATCGATTTTCTCGTTTCTCTCATTTTGAATGATGCACCAGTTATACGTTCTGTGATACAGACAGATAGTCAGCTGATTGAATCGAAAGTGTACTTTTAAGCCCACCGTGTTTCTTAATTTTCCTAGGGTGTCTGCTCTTTGGCAATATTTACACCAGGGCTGACTAACGATTGCGATAATAAATTGGGTTTTATTCCAAAACAGTACTCAAAATAAGCTGTGAAATTTTTTAGCATTTGTTACGATATCACATCTAATTCAATCAGCAACAATAAAAACAACAACAAAAACAAAATTCACATGGGTACAGGGAACCAAAATCAACAACAGCAACTTATTCCACCATTAGCAGTAACAATCAAGCCAAAAATCTACAGAAACTATAAAATAACAATAATATTGTAATCATTATTATATTATTATATCCTTTAATTCCTAGAGGAAAATAGGGATTCAGTCGCGCGTATCCGTTGCCTTCGTTTTTCTGCTAACGTTTTCACCTGCCTTAAGTTTGCCCTCATGCTTTCATCTACTCTTCACATCCCCTCATCCAAGTCACCCTTGCAATGACGACCAACTCTCCACTTCCCTATCGGGTTCCACTCGAGCGATGGCCTGGCATGTGATGTCACTTGATGGTTTCCTCAGCGTATGGCCAATCCATCTCCATTTCTTCCTGCCTATTTGGTTCGCTATCGGTTCCTGGTTGGTTCGCTCACTGCCAGAAATCCCTGTTGCTGATCTTTTCCGGCCGGCCATCTGATCTTGAGTAGTATTGAGCGAAGACAACTGTTAATGAAGGTCTGTAGTTTGAAGTTTTAGATGCTCTTTATGACGCGCTGGCCAAGTCTCTGATGCGTATAGTGAGTAGCACTGACTTCACATTGGAGTTGAAAATCCGGATCTTATTTTTGATGCTGAGTGCTGTTGACCTCCACACAGACTTAACAACAATTAACAATAATGTTGTTAATAAGTTAAAATTATAAAATAATTAAAACAGTGTGAACATAATAAATAACAAATAGGAGAAGATGAAAGAGCCATTTATTTTTACCACCTGCATAGTAAGTTATAACTTTCATACCCAACACTCTGTTTATTACATCGGACAAGTGCTGAGTAGGGTATCTTTGAGTTTATACACTCAACTGTGTGAGCATATATTCCTCTTCAATGACTTTTGAGGCTGCCCTGAGTTCTGAATAAAGGCTTATTTGTTGAAAGTCAAACAGAATGAATTCGGACAATTTCTCACACGAGTTCATGTGTCCACCGAGTATAACAGTAACGAGGCCACTTAGTTGTGACATGCCACTTACCCAGAGTCGCTTAGTCACTTAACTAATCCAAAGTCGCTGATTAAACATAAAAAACATCAAATACCAGCGGGATATATTTGACATAAGAGAAAGCAAATGATACAGCCCTGCGGAGATACATAAGAGACGTAAAAGGAACAAAAAGAAATACACATATGAGGGCGAGAAGTAGCACAATACGAAAGATCTGTGCAAATGGTGCTTTTAAGATAAACTGCACATAATCTGGCTACGTAGAGATACAAGTTTCCAATTTAACATTATTTTATCAAGTCTCTCGTCCTCTATCATCACAATACTACTGACTGACTGTTGGTAGTACCTTCTAGCCAGCCATATCGAAGTAGTTTAAACATTGAATGACCGTTTTGCTCATTTACGGCCCCGCTCCTAAGTGGCCAAATCTTTTTTTTTACCCACCTGGGAGTTGAATCTGAATCAGCTGAAACCATCTAAATTCCAGTCGCTCCAATTAGAGGAAGAAGAACAGCTAAATGATTAACTACCTTTTGTATAGTTCACTGAGGAAAACATCTTTCTATTAAAATCCTACATAAATCACAAATACTTATACCTCTCCACTAATAAACTTCATCTTAAGTAAGCAGAAGTGGTTGCTTCAATTAGCGGCGTTTATTTATAGTCACTGTACCGAATATATAAACAGATACAAGGAGAAGACGTTTTTTATCCGGAAAAAGACGGTCACTTAAACTACTTCAACCAGGAGAAACGATGTATATCAGTTAGCTCAGTGTCTTAGTGTTTAAAAAGCAACTTATTACTATTGAATAACTTTCATATTCTAAGGAGTTTGTTTTTCTTTCTTAGTATTCTCGTCACTCAAAGTATTCTGGTAATCTCAATTCATTCATATATTTCCTTTAATAACGGAAGCAAAATAACTTCAAACGTTTTGATTTTTGTTGAAACACCTAGACGTTTTGGTTTTTTTTAATATCTTTATTATATCCTAAAATAGATAATTTCAAGATGACATCAGATAGAGAACTGGTGATAACCAGAAACTTTTGGACAGCTGTTTCGTCTTACTCCGAGATTCTTCAGCGGTCCACACTTATGCCACCGCGATATCACTACCTATCATCCATCAAAGAATAATAACTCGGTACTTGGTTAGTTCTAATACCATCTTTCAATCTTCTTTTCTTTTCTTCCTTTACATTACTCGCTGAACATAAGTCACCTTCATGCTGGAGGTCTGAGGTTTCAAAAGCAGTGGTTTTAGTACTTAGGGGATGGGGTCGCTAGCCTTATGCCTAGCCTTCCTTCTTTACTAGTCTTATTATAATTGCTTAGCGAGGTAAAGGAGTGTTTCGCCCAGGGATCGAACCTCGAAGCACCTGCCTGGTTGGCAAACAATCTACCGGTAAACCACCGACACACCATTGCTCAGTACTTGTTTGAAATCCAAACTCTAAGCAAATTGAATCTCTTCACGCTTAAACTTGAAAGTGTACATTAATCTCATTCAGTAAAAACGTCTTTCATGAAATGTTCGATAATCAGTCTCAAAAGTTAACGATGGCAAATGTAACACTGATTACTGTATAAAGAATGTTCTTTTCGATAAATTCATCTTCAGGTTATGCAGTTATATGTTACTATCTTAGGAGAACTTCGTGCTAGTGTACATTAATTACATGAGGGTATTGCATAGTAAAAAAACCCACAAAGTCATTCAGTTTATTCTAGGATGGGTAATTAAGTTATTGGTAAAAATTAAAAAATAATATTCACAGCTATCCGATATCACTAGGTGAGGTAACTATCCTAAGTTTGGAGATAAAAGCCGTAGGAGGCTGAGTGATTGAACAAACTTCTCCTGAACACAGAAATAGACTGAGAAACATTCTGATGACAGATGTCTCAGCTATGTTTAGAAGTCAAAAGCATACAAACATTGGGAACTGCGGTGGCACCTTTGTATAGAATTGTAAATGTGGAATACGCATCAGTCTTGTGATCTGTATCTAAACTGAGTGACAATATGAAATTCTTGACTGGCTTTATGACTACTCTTACTAATCAATCGCTTTGAACAATGTTCAAGAAGGCAATGATGGGCTTGGTGAGTTTTCCTACCTATTTAATTGTCTCCACAAGAACATTTCAGAAGCTCACCCTTCAACTGTACAACCAAAATCCTAAGCGTTGAAATTAAGAAAACAGAATACCCAGTAACAATAGTCACTGGTGTAGACTTATTTGTTCAGAATATAAAAAAGTATCTTAATAACATACGATTAATAGAGATCATATTTAATGTATAAAGGTTGCCATCTCATTGTAACAAATCGCTCATGTTCTTAATTTCTACAGATACCAGTACTTGTCTGGTTTAAGATTACAAATGGTTTTGTTGCATGGAATCACAACCAACACAACGGTTGGCGCAGAATAAGATAGTTGGTTAGCTGACCTTGAAACTCTAAAATTAGAAACATTAAACTATCTAGTGACATTCAGTGAAGCATGATTTTCGAAATTACTCTACACCGCTGGTCGCCCTTATTACTTTGAATAAATAAAGTATGAACAAATATATCAGAATAAGAAGGGATCGTTTCACTTCGTTGGTTCTCTCCAAATGCTCTTATATCATAAACAATATCAAATAATAAGTTACAAAATCTTGTCTGAACATACTTTTATCACAGTAGTGACTTCGAGTTATATACAGAAAGTATAAACAACGAAATGCCAGAAAAATTAGATTATCAGCAAACAATTTATTCAGTGTTCATATAACAGTGCGTCGGTGGCACAGTGGTTAGGACTCTCGCCGACCATACACATGGTCCGGGGTTCGAGCCCACGCCGACACACACCTGATATCTATGGTCGGCCTGCGAATTTTGGGCTACCGATATCCACGCTGAAAATTCCATACTTGTACCAAAAATACAGTGTGGAATCAACCTGTAATCAAAAATAAAATAAAAATAAATATTTATAGTACAATTAGACATAAAATCGGCAGAATTGTACAGATTTCAAGTATTGGTTTGCAGGGATTCGATTGATTATTTACAGGCCAGAGAACCACTGTAAAAGCTGGGAGTACTGCACATCTGTTTTGTCAGTCCAATTTGGGACTCTTCATCAGTATGCACCCACCCGCCATCTGGGTTCAAACCAGGGACCCCCTGGTTACAAGGCTGGTGAGCTCGTAGACCATTCAACAGCCACTCTGACTTGATCTAATGGCCAGTCAATGTATTCAAATTTCTGCCAATTCACAACATACTGCGTTCGCTGGCCAATGTTTTCAAATTTCAGATTTGGAAACAAGGATTGGCTAGAGAAAAAACACAAGATGGGACATCAGAATGAATCTGCACATTTTATGATGGAGAGTTTAAAAACCATCTCAACCAAAACCTTGAAATAGTTGAAAAAAACCGGTTTTTGTCTCTCTAACGTACATAAAAACAGAAGAAGCATCCACAAGAACTGAAAATAACGCAACTAATGGTGTATTTAAAACACTTGTCACTGCCACTTTACAACACAAAATGCTTTTTAACTCAATCACAATTAAATAAGTATCCTACTCTCGTGATCTCAAGTTGCATTTACCAAAGCAAATGTACTTGCAGTAGGCAGTACGTAGATGAGACCGTTTACTAGATTTTTTCTGACCATATACTTAAACACGCTGTTTGAAAAGTAGTAAAGTGTTTTCAAGTTCAACTGCCAGACATCTAAATGACATGGGATATACAACAGTCAAGCTTTCAAAATAATCAGTACACAGAGAAAACCATAAATGTTACTTTGGTTCGAAAGAACCATAGCTATCAAAAGATTTAAACCCAACATTTGTGTGCAGAAAGATAGCATTACTTATCATCCACTACCCTGGTAACCACAAATGGTTTCTTCGTCTGATTCATGTTTCACTCGGTTGCGTTACGTTCTAATCAATTTTGATTTCTGCAAATTGAGTTGAACTCACCATTAAATTTCCAAGTTTACTTAACTATTTTGTCTGTGTCTTTACTATTCACTCCCAACCCATTGGACCCTTAATCGGGATATGTGTAAGTTCATTTTGTGGTTTCATCTTGTATTTCGCATCTAGTCAATTATCGTTTTTGAGACAATCTGAATTTTCAAAAGAATGGGTACTGAACAAAGAATAGCCTTTTCGATAACTTCATCATCAAGTTTCACAGTTATATAGGCCATTGCTCTAGGAACTTGATTTTTCGAGCTCGATAACATCTACCAGTATGGTTAAGTAAAGGTTTGGTAAAAACTATCAACAGTTCGATATTAGACCTTCTGGTCAAAACCGGTTGGTCACAAGGCCAGCATTGAAGAATCCTTCTCTATCACCTTCTGGGCACCGAACAAATTGCCAAAATCACTGAGATACCGCATGCTCCAAACAGCAGAGACTATCACAAATCATAGGAAACAACTAGTGCTTTGTCTGCAAAAGAAGCAAGTCCAGCTAGCCACTAGTACTGCCGTGGCTGGCATTCAGTAGAGACTACAAATTCATGAATTCCTATTATTATATTCGCTAAATTTTCTGACATTCAGTTTATCGTTATGTTGACGCCACTGAACTGTAATCTATTGATATTACTGATTCAATGTTATTTAAACAACATTAAGTGTCGTTAATAACACTAATTCATTCATTCACTATAATATGTGTATAACTCTATAACTTGATGATGAAGTTACCAAAAGGAATATTCTTTGTTCAGTAACCATTCTTTTGAAAAACTTAACTGGACATTTCTAATCAGGTAAATCTGAATTCGTCTACCCCTACATTTTCTAATTACACAATAAATAGTTAACTGCTTTTTAACACTGAATAATGCATCTAATCACACCACCATATTTTGCAATAATGTTGCTTATATTTACTCTCCTTGTAAGTGGAAGTCATTGTGGCGATAGAAGTATGTTCAGACACGATTTTGTAAATTATACTTTAATGCTGTTTAGGCTGTATGTAGGCAGTTGAAGAGAGTTGGCGGAGTGAAACGACCTCGTTCATTCATTCGAATATGTTTACAGTTTGTTTCCTCTTCATGAGTGAACTTTTCACTAAATTTTAGCAATAAACTGATTAAACACATTAATTCATGAGGAGTAACACGGTGTTTTTTAATAAATGAATTTAAGACCTTCCCATCGATTGACTAGACTGAAGTGCTCGGTCTCAGGTTGACATGTCGAGTTCTTGTGCAGATGACTCGACGATGACTCGGCATGTAATTCGAATTTGATTACAGGATTTAACCATGAGCTGATATTAGTTAGAAAACCATTGGAAAACCTGCAAGTACTGGACAGCTGTTTCGTCCTAGTTTGGGACTCTTCATCAGTACGCACCCACCGCCAGGCTTCGAACCCAGGACCTTCCGGTTACAAGGCGAGCTCGTATACCATTAAGCCACTGGTTCTCGATCAATGGTCCAAAGGGTGCAGCAGGTCCGGTGTGAGGACAAATACTCATCGAAGACATTGGGTAGCGGTCGCGCTATGTCGTGAATGGGCAGAAGTTAGAATTCAAAGACCATTTGGTCGGGTCCCAGTGGCTTAATGGTATACGAGCTCGCCTTGTAACCGGAAGGTCCTGGGTTCGAAGCCTGGCGGTGGGTGCGTACTGATGAAGAGTCCCAAACTAGGACGAAACAGCTGTCCAGTACTCCCTGCAGGTTTTCCAATGGTTTTCTAACTAATGTCAGCTCATGATGAAATCCTGAAACCAATCAAATCCCTACAAACCAACACTTTGAATTTGATTAGTTGATGGTGACTAGCAGCGGAATACAGGATGCGCATTTCGTCCTATTTGGGACACTTCTGTTCAATCAGTCAGCCGAAAAATCTAAAATTCAGTTAAATAATTAAAATGATCCGTTGCATAAGAAGTGGCTTCCGTAGCCCAAGTGGCCTAGTGGATAACGCTTTGGCGTTTGAAACTATGGTCACCGGGTTCGAGCCTCGGTGGGAACACCACTTACTGACTGGGGAATACCGGTCAATCCAGATGAAGAGTCCCGAATAGGACGAAATGCGCATCCTGAATTCTCCTGCTAGTCACTATCCACCAATTAAATTCTAATATACAGTGTTTTTTCGTTCGGTGAAGAAATACTGTTTCTTTTCAGCGACTACGTTTTCAAACTGTACAGTCATACTTACATTACGGAAAAATGTATTAAGTGGCACTATAAATCGCTCAGTCCATATACATATGATAAGAATAAAGCTAATTAAAATGATGTATTAAGGGTTGACAGAGAATTAGAAAGACTACGCACAACTCTCTTAAATAATGGATATACTAGAAGGTTTATCGACAGAAACATCAAGAAACAAACCAACTATTCCCAGCCAAATCACAGGGCAAAGAAGACATTGTCTGCGAGTTAGTCTTCCAAAGGTGACAATATTTCTGATGTCATTAAAAGTCGTTTATCTAAATGTATTAAACACTGTTTTTATGTAGCTGACTTACATTTAGTATTCATTGGCCGAAATATGATTTGACAATGCGCCTGTGGAGCTGATTACACTAGACGTTATAGCGTATTCCCCGTGAACGCGTAGCTGAACACTAGCCAGTTTGGTTGATGAAAGGTGAACAAAGGACGAAAAAGTCTTCATTTTGTGAACACCTTGTCGAGTCAATTTGTTCCGCCCCACGTGGTTTACCCTTCAAAGTTATCTACAGGACCAAATCCAACCACTCCAAACGCATACGTTTTCTCTACTTATGCATAACCGAAGCTCTAGCTATACCTGGACAAAAACCTAAATAATGTGTTCAAAAAAACCTTTTCGGTAAACTTCTTTCTTTATCCTGATCATAGTAGTGTTCCTTTATTTTTTTGTTTTACCACTTGAATTCATTACACACACTTCACTTCATCTTCACCGTCTTTACTATTATCACCAACGTACCGTTAAGTTTTTAGACCACAGTTAACCTTCAGTCTTAAAATCATTATACCAATTTACTCATTTAATAATCGTTAAAAGTTTTGCCATTCATGCACTTTATCTCCACTCTCTTGATAGATCATTTTAATTATCTTTATTATTATTATTTTATCCTTTAGTTCCTAGAGAAACATAGGGCTTCAGCTGCGCACCTCCATTGCCTTCGGTTTTCTGACACCTTTTTCACCCCGCTCCAGGTATGTCCACATGCTTTCATCTCCTCCTCGCATGACCTCCTCCAAGTCACCCTTGCACTGACGACCAACTCACCGCTTCTCTTTCGGGTTCCACTCGAGCGATGGCTTGTCTAGTGATGCCACTTGATGGTTTCCTCAGCGTATGGCCAATCCACCTACCTCCATTTCTTTCTGCCTATTTGTTTCACAATCGGTTCCTGATTGGTTCGCTCCCAGAGATCCCTGTTGCTGATCTTTTCTGGCCATCTGATCTTGAGAATTGAGCGGAGACAGCTGTTAATGAAGGTCTGAAGTTTGTTTGAGATGCTTTTTATGATGCGCAGTGCAAGTCTCTGATCCGTATACTAGCACTGACTTCACATTGGAGTTGAAAATCCGGATTTTATTTTTCATGCTGAGTGCTGTTGACCTCCACACAGACTTGAGAGTAATGAAAGCTTGTCTTGCTTTTCCGATTCTGGCTTTGATATCCTCGTCAGTTCCGCCTGTAGTTGAGACGATGCTTCCCAGGTAGGTGAAGGAGGTTGTTTCTTTCAGGTTCTTCCCACTTATGCTGATTGTTGTCTGTTGTTGTTGCTGATGTTGGCTAGGAATCTTCATCACCTCTGTTTTATCTATGTTCACTTGAAGTCCTATCTTTGATGCTTCTTCTGCCAACTTGTTGCTTTTCACTTGCATATCTTCCGGTTTATGGGAAATCAGACATATATCATCGGCGAAATCCAGATCCTCCAAGTCTTTTGTGTCAGTCCATTTTATGCCTGTTCCTTCATATGTATATTGACTGAGCAATTTCTAGTTCCACTTAATACCGTTCCCCATGATATAAATACGACCCTACAGCTGGCTGAAAATGAAGTCGTTGTAAAGAAATAGCATTCGTTCGCTGAAAAAATAAACTATGTTTTCAGATATGATGGAGAAGATTTACAGCTCAAGTGGATGCTTTGTGATGTAGTTTTCTTCTCTGAGCTGGATAGTTTTTAGGGGCGAAGCTCTCATTGCCCTACTAAAGCTACATCTTCAGCGCGTACTTCAATTTGAATTGAAGTGAACTTTTAGATTTCTCTATGAGTTTATTAGTCATCCCTCCGGATAGGTGACACTAAAAGGTCAAGAAAACAATCACTTCCAATACAAGTAGCCTAGAGTGTACAAAAACACACAAAATCAACCAATCAGGTTCAAGGTCACTACCAGAAGAGATGACTAATAAACTCGTGGAGAAATCGAAAAGCTCACTTCAACAAAATGAAGTATGCGCTGAAGATGTCGCCTTAGTAAGGCAATGATTGCTTCGCAATAATAAACCATCCAGATCGGATAACACAACCACATCAAAAACTATGTTTTTCTTCATGAATAAACTGAATGGTGTCTCAGAGTATGAGGAGTAGTCTCTGGTAGCAGCTTATTCAATGAGATATTGAGAAATAATCAATAAAGACCACGTTGAGTGGATGAAGGTTGTTGAGTTAGTGTGACAAATCGTTCATGTCCATGTTTTCTTAAAGACATAGGCACTTGTCCATATAAGATTACAAAATACCACTAGTTCACATAGAATAAAATAGCACCATCGTTTATCTTGACACCTCATCAGCTGCGTACACCCTAGAAGCAAATTAAAGAAATTTACATATTAAGGAATACCAACACCCATGCTATAGTGATATGACGCCAGGTAATTACAGGCGACTCCAAAACTGATAAACATTGCTTGGAAACACTATTCAGAGTCAATTAGACAAAGATGAATTAGATGGTTTAAACGCGGTATTGTAAGGAAGGGAAATAGTGTAGAGTACTTAGAAAAATCTGAAAAACAAAGTGAGGCATTTAAGAGAATCGTTTAAACTCAGGAGATGCGACGATAAATTAATCAAGAAGTAAGTAGGAAAATGTAAAACATAAAATGAATGTTAGTAATAGTGATGATGATAACAGTAATAATGGCGACACGCATCACAAACACGTACAGAATGATGACAGCACAAAATAGTGGAGAATTTGAAATTATTAGTATTATCTCCACACAAAGGAGGAACTACGGAAACCTTGTATAGGATTTTTAACAATTAGGGAATAACAATGGCTAGCATTCAAACACATAAACTCAATTAGAAACAAACTTTGTCTGCTTAATGAACCTGTGGAGCTAATTAAACAAAGTATTTTAGTTTCTCTAATACCTTGTAATGAATGTCAGGTTAAGTATATTGGTAGTAGTAAAATACGGCCAGTACGATTATTTTATTTTTTTATTTTTATTTTTGATTACAGCTTGATTCCACACTGTATTTTTGGTACAAGTATGGAATTTTCAGCATGAGACTGAGCACTTCAGTTCAATAGATCGACGGGAAAATCAAAAATTCAATTCAATAATTAATATGACCCGTTGCAAAAGAGGTGGCTCTCGTGGCCCAAGTGGTCTAGTGGATGACGATTTGGCGTTTGAAACTATGGGTACTGGGTTCGAGCCTCGGTGGGAACATCATCATTCAGTGAGAAATGCAGGTACATCCAGCTTACGAGTCCCAAATAGGACGAAATGTGCATCCTGGATACCACTGCTAGCCACTATCCACCAATTGTATGGATATCGGTAGCCCAAATTTTCAGGCCAACCATAGATATCAGGTGTGCGTCGGGAAGGGATCGAGCCTCGGACCATGAGCATGATCGGCGAGAGTTCTAACCACTGTGCCACTGATGCACTACAGAAGCACCCAGCACAGTCCAGTTTAGATCACCGATTAAGATAGGAAATCTGAAGAATAGTTCAGGTGTAGCATGTAATAACACTGTGCGTCGGTGGCACGGTGGTTAGAACTCTCACCGACCATGCAACTGGCCCGGGGTTTGATCCCCTGCCAACGCACACCTGATATCTATGGTCAGCCTGCAAAATGTGGGCTACCGTTATCCATGCTGAAAATTCCATACTTGTACCAAAAATACAGTGTGGAATCAAGCTGTAATCAAAAAAAATATTTAAAAAAATTTGGAAGTACTGGATAGCTGTTTCATTCTGGTATGGGAATCATAGGCAGTACACACCCACTGATGTTTGAACCCAGAACCTTCTGATTACATGGCAAGCTCCAAACGGCTTGAATCCATGGACCATTGAGTCGGGCTCCAGTGGCTGAATAATGTACTACCCTGCCTTGTAACAATAAGGTTCTGGGTTCGAAACACAGTGGGTGCGTACTGCCGATGATTCCCAAACTAGGATGAGACATTAACTACTTGTCTATATTGCTTCTTGTATGACTTTCTTTCGAACTCTTTCATAGTCACTCTTAAAGGCATTACAAATTGACCTATATTTGTTGTACAATGTTGATATGACAATGACCGATAAACTCGGATTTGCCTTATATTATTATTATCATTATTATGCCTTTGGGTTCCGTGTGGAACATAAGGCTTCAAAAACACACCTCCTCTTTGTTCTTTTTTCTTCTGATCTTCTCAGATAGGCCAACGACTGAATATAATCTCTCATCTTCCCCTCCCTACACGACCTCTCCCATGTCACCCACTTACCAACGACGCACTTGTTGCTTCGCATTTAGATTCCACTCAATCGACGGCCTGTATTGAGGTCGATGTCATTCGACGCTGTCCTCAGTGTGTGATCTATCCTTCTCCATATTTGTTGATCGATCGGCTCTTGGTTGGTTTGTTGCTAGACTTTCGTGCTACTAAGTGTTACTATCCACTTGATATTCAGTATGAAGAGAATCTCTGCTTCTATGCCACTTCAAAATTATCTTTATTTCCGCTATACACAGCGTTATCCATCGTTCCTCTATTGACGACTCTTTCAGAAGATGATACCAAAATACTTTTCAGTAACAATTATTATTATTATTGTACTGTTCCTAGGTGATTACTCCATTTGATTTCTCTTTGCGTATAAAGATACTCAACAATAATTGCATAACAACATAAATAATTAAACTGGAGTGATACCACGATGTCCATCCGTTGCCCAGCATTAGGATGCTCGCCAACCACGCACGTGGTCCAGTAATAAGAATGATAAAAAGGGAGTGTTGTTCATAAGGCTAGCGATCCCATCCCGTAAAAATAAACACCACTGCTACAGAAACTTCTAGTCTATAGCTCGAAGCCCTAAGTTCCACTGGGAACGTATAGGAATATAAAAAGGATACACTTGTAATCCGAATGGAACATAAGACTTCAGCAACACATCTCGATTTTTATCCTGTTCTTTGTGGTCTACTTTAGCTGGCTTCATGATGCCTGACAATTATTAGCATTAATGAAAGCATTTATTCCCCGGGAAAGTAGACCTTGTTCTACATGTTTTAAGAGAATAGAACAGACATCGACAAAATCAATAATATTGTCATCTTATTCTGTAAAAACTGTTGCTTTAGCATTTATTCAAATTCATAAATAGATAATAAGTGTATGGCGTTTAATGTATGACTGACTACACAGTGGTATCTGTTTGCAAATCCCTGGAAACTAGCAAACAGCACTGAACAGCTGTTTTGTTCATGTTTCGAACCCATTGAAAGTACACATCCACTGGAGTTCGAACCCATGACCTTCCGGTTTAAGATCAAGGGAAGCTTGTATACCATCAAGCCACTGGTATCAGACCCAATAGCTAACCCATGAGTTAAACCTCGTACCACTCGTTGATCTTAGCGCAACCGGAGAGACCTGAATGGTCGCAGCTTTTCACTAGAACTACAGTCAACTCCATCCTGTAGAGCAGTTAATAGCAAGCATCAATGAGTCAGTTTGTAGCTGCCTTCCAGTCCATGCTGTTTTTCAGTGACCTTCTCTAACTGATATCACAATCTATGGTCAAATTTGAAAAAAAAAGACAAACTTACTCTCGTATGCAGTTTTGTTGAAATTGTCAATTGTTGTTTCTTTATTTGAATCATTATAGCGCGTTAATAAATGAATTAATTATTATCAGCTGACTTTAGTTGGACAGGGAAAATAAACTATCGGAAACTGATGAATGCATGAAATTATTTCAAATTTATAAATCTGCTCGAGTTCCTTTTTTGTCTTTTTACAATTCATTTCATCCAAAATAGCAGCTTTGAGTAGCTTTTTTGTTAATCCTTGAGTAATATTAATTATTCATGTCAATTTCAGTCATTGGAGTTAAATCTTATTTTATGGATATTTATTCTGTCTTTTAAAAGCATTCTCTACCTCGCATACTATTCAAGGGGTTTATATTTCCATCCTGTCAATACGTATGTCATATACAAGCCTCATTTATAGACAGGCAATTTAGATATTTCATGCAGTTATCTCCCTTGATAAATGTGAATAATACAATACAAAATAGCTCTTCCAGGGTAAATGAATTCAGTTCATTTCATATGAGAGCTATTTGATGAGATGTTGGAGGGCGTTGGAAGGGAATCGAACCTAGGAACTACGTGCGTGGTTGACCAGTATTCGATGACTGAACCAACGATGAGTTGTCAGCTGATACTTTTATTCCCCTAGGGTTCCGACTAGGAAATAGGCCTTCAAATGACCAGTTTAAGTAGTTCACATCTACTCCAACTGCATTCACAGATTCCTAACACTTCTCAGCCATATTTTCTCATTTCTTTAACGATCTGGGCAGCCTTCCTAGCCTCTTACTTACCATAGACATTCCAATCCTACTTCCTTTTTTTTGCCTTCATCGAGGGAGGACATATTGGATGACTGACCTCCCAAAGGCTTTCACCAGCCCGCAGTATTAATTCTCTCCAGTCTTATGGAAGGATAAATTTTCTTTTCACATTTTTCTTCTGCTTAAAATTTTGTGTAGCGACAGGATTGATTTTTCTGGATAGGGTCCCTAGCCTCTAGTCTGAGCATCCATCTTTCCCTGGGCTTAGGAAGGATCGGAGAACTACGCCACTAGTAAACAAGGAGAGGTTGAAAGTTGACTAACATACCGAAAGTGATTCCGAGATACAATTGACAAAGGGATTTTGGATAATCAGATACAGGGAATGTGGATACAAAGTATAAGAATGTTCTGGAACCGAATACGTGTTCAGACATAAGCGATGAAACGGTTTCAATAATGATGAGAAGAGGTCAGTGGTAACAAAATTGAATCCAAATACTAATTTCATTATTATATAATGAAATACAAATGAGTTATAATGACGGAGTCAGCTCTTATTGATGCACCTATAAGACAGTTATAGTTCTCTGGTTGAATACATTTCACTCTCCGGTGTTTAGAGGGCGATGGTTTCAATAATCTAAAGCAGTTTTAAATTGTTATCTCTTTTCATCACCTTATATCGGTTTAACGAAGCTGAAAGTCCTAGCTGTTAACTCTCTTACAATCATCCACCTTTAACTGGCTGAAATTTCATCCTATTTTCCATTCAGCTATGATACTGGCGATCTTATTAATGACCCCTTTCATTTTGTTTGAATGACGCTTTACATCGTGATATTAATACTCTCCTGCTTATGTGTTGACTACCTTTGAGTTCCAGAACACTCTTCTCTGTAGAATATATCATGTAGTCACTATTCTTGTGATTTATTATTCTAAGTTCCTGTGTAATTAACACCTCATCTCTATTCCACTGTTACAAGAATAAACTTACTATTCACATAAAATATGTCTAAATTGCGTCACATAGACCACTTAATCGCATTTTATTATTCACGCTGTATGCAGAATACTATGACCCATATGAAATGTAAAGAATTCATTCCTTTCTGATTTAGGTATCCGTGACAAACATCGAGAAAAATGCCAAGTATCGTGACCACTTTTATTCGTGTTTATATCCTTAAGATGATAGAGTTACTAATCGTCTTCAAATAGAATACTTCAGATAAATTCAACCGGACTTCACACATCCTGACATGTTTGTTAATAAGAATAGTTAGAAAGTTTGTTGACTTGTAGCCTGTTTCTAACATTTTTTTATCTTGACTGTGGTAAAAGACAGTAGACTTTTATGGCAAAATCAAGCATTATAATTATTAATGTTCCCCTTGGTGGCGGGCAGAATATAGAGCATCAACAAAACTTCTCCATCTCATAGTATCCTTTGCAGCCCACTTTAGCCGGCCCTAGGTTTTTAAAATAGTTCCTTATGTCCTCCATGTCACCCTCGGACACACAGCTGACTGTTTCCCGCTCAGGTCCTACTTGAGGCGTTGGTGGAAGATGTCTTTCAACGGCTTCCTCATCGGGAATTCCACTCATCCTCATTTCTTCATCATATTTGTAAAGCAATAAAGTCTTGGTTCATTTATTCCTTGAGTTCATTCAAACAGATGAAAACACTTGACTTTTGTACTGAAAATCCAAATTTAATGCGCATGATTTTCAAACTAACTGCGGGCTGGTGAAGGACTGCCTTGCTTTTGTGGAGGTTTGAGAAATCAGAGTTTATATTACCCTGTCTCTGTGCGCAGAAGATTATGCTGCTCAGTATGAATCCACTATAATAACATCCTTTACTTATTATTATTGGTATTAATAATGTTCTATTCCCCCTATTATTATAATTATTGACTCATTCAAAATTATTTCCTGTTGGTACCATCTTAAAACGTCTCATCGTTATAACTCAATTAGAAGGTAACCGTGCATCGTAGTTATGAAACTGAGCCTTATAACATTATAATTTCCATTTCAATCCCTCACAACTTCAATTTTGCATGGTTGATTCTCCTCATCAAGTTTGACTACTGATAGATATCAGTTGGAAAATTACAGAAAACCACGAGATAATACTGGACAGGTGTTTCGTCCAAGTTTGCGGCTCTTCAAAAGTATGCACCAACACAGGACTTCGTTCCTGCTTACAAGGCAACCACTTCGTAGACCATACAACCACTGGGATCCAACTCAGCTGACAAGGAACTATACCTTCCACCAATTTGATAGTTAAGCGCAACTGGTATTAGCCAATCTTGATCGGCGATCATTTGTCCTCGCTTAGTATCGATGACACAACAGTCTATGAGCTTGCCTGGTATTCAGGTTCAAACCTCAGTGGGTATGTAGCGTGAACGACCGCCGAACTAGGGTCTAGATGATTGTCTAATGGTCCCTGCTGGTGTCCACTGGTTCACTAATTGGTATTAGTCTATGCTCAAATTCGAAACAAAGTGAATCCCTTGATATAAGAATAAAACGTGTGCACTGTGGTGGAGTGTAATTCCATTATGGGTATATTTTGTTTTGAGTTTGTAGGTTTAAACCTAAACCGACCAAACTTACTCAGGGACAAGCTCTGTTGATCCAATTAGATAAAATAATATTATCTACAAAATACCCTGCAATGACTCTGAGGTCAACTACATAGGTCAAACTAGTATGTCGGGGTAGTCAGATTGTCGGAACGTAAGAATTTATCTAAGGTAAGAATGGTTGACCCAGCGAAGATAAGTAGTTTTGATAAAAGCTAAGCGTCTGTACTGCATATATTAACACACAACCACACAATAGGATGGGATAAAGTTCAAATTGTAAATAGTGATTTAGGTAAGTAGAGAGAGAGAGAGGTTGATTACTGAATCCTGCCGGGTTCATCGAGTCTACACCCAACACATGCAATAGGAATGATTCATCCCTCATACTAGAATTATGGAAAATACTACTACCAATCAAATCAAATGAAAATCAAGTGAAAAATAATGGAACTATATAAATGAAGTTAGGAAGTTGTATGATTACCTTGATATGATTATGACCAATAAATTGTGCTCGAAACGTCATCAGTAAACATAATTGTATAACACTGTGAAACTTAATTGGAACAAAATCTACCCATAATGGAAAGTAAATCCCTACAAAATAACTCTCAAAAATGACATTATTTGCTGTCGATCATCGTCAAATTTGTTTACTGATAAATTTTTTGACCGCATCAATAGATTGACACGGGTTATTATCTCAGAAAGAACCTAATTTCCTTCAGGGTTTTTTAAGTATACTTTGCTGATAAAACCCAACGATCCCAACAGCTAGACACCTGATTTCTTCTTAATTAATTTCCAACCTTTTAAAATCCCTATAGATATATACAATTGTCAGACATCCAATGACGAAGTTTAATCGTGGATAATGAGAAGAATGATTGCGTGCAGTAAGTGGAATGTAAACTGGTATACATCATTACAATAGTCATTAAATGATTAAAACAAAAATGGTTTTGTTTCCTTTTTTTGGTATTTTGTCTATTCATCTAGAAAATCCAAATTTTAAATTGGTACATAACTCAATCTTACAATACAATACGTTAACCAAGTCATTTAGTTTGTTTTATAGCGCTGTCGTAAGAAGGAATGATCATGGCAACTATAAAGTCTTGAATAATGATCTTTACCCCCAGGTGTTATTGTATATGCGAACGGGAATAGTGATCACAGCTCAATATAGCCACAGCGATTTGTGCAGACAGTTTTTATGAATCATTCTGAAGGTGTATCTCAAGGGGAATTTCATTAATGAAGGGAAATAACAAAGGCATGAAGGAAAAGCAAACAGACTGAAGTCATATCTTATTAATATCATGATGAGTTCGACTTTATTGACTACAAAAACATTTACACTCTGAATAATGAGTCACTCGACACGTTGAGACATGTGCTCTAACACGTTTTGAAAAGATGCCTCATGTTCCCGGTTTCACGGGAGAAAGTGAAGATGGTAATGCATACTGCAGTGGTAACATTGGCGGGGGAGGAGGTTGTCTGAATATCAAATCGCCTACAGATAATATCTTTCCCAGGATTCTACTTCTTTTCCTTCCAATGTTCGTATGAGTATTTAACACTACTTAAATTTTCACAACCAAAGCAGACAAAATTGTTGATAAACAGTAGAAACGAAGGAGCATAGTATCAGAAAATCTCATGATATCCTCATAGTATATTCAGAACAAGAATAAGTAGTTTTCACGAGATGACCACAGATTGAAAACCACTCAGGGAATACTGGACAACTGTTTCATCCCAGCTTTGGAATCACGGCAGTACGCCATCACCACGAGGGGTTCAAACCCAGGACCTTCCGGTTAAAAGGCAAGCTCGTATACCATTCAGCCACTGGCATCCAATTCAGTGGCTAGTCTATGAAATTCTAACTTCTACCATTTCATGATTTAGGGCGACCCCAACCATTGTCGTAGGTGGGTTAATCCGTGATCACCTCGTAAAACATAACTAACCCTTCAAACCAAACCATAAGAATAAATTTGATGCTCGCTAGTGACTTGCTACTGGATGTAGTTTTCTGGAGTATTAGTGAGAAGTCGTGACCGATGAGGTCCATCCAAATATCACGTGTGAGGATGAATGTACCACCTCCGAAAGTGGTTGGGGTCATGGTAAATCACGAATTGATAGAAGTTAGAATTCACAAGCCATTGAATCGCGGGTTCCAGTGGCTGCATAGTATATGAGCCAGCTTGCCTTGTAACCGGAAGGTCCTGGATTCAAACCCTAGCATTGGACGCGTACTGCCAATGACTCCCAAACTAGGATGAAACAGCAGCTGTCCAGCACTCCCTGACCGGTTTCCAATGTTTCTCTAACTGATATCAATCTGTGATCAACCCGTAAAAACATAACTAATCCTTACAAACCAAAACAATAGAAAAGAATAAGTAGACCGAAAAGTTGTTTCTAATTGCAGTGAGAAATCCTTCTCTGTTAGCATAGAATATGTGAGCGATAAGACAGGAATAACAACAGCACAACAGTTTTAGGCGCTACTTAGTTGCATGTCAGCTAAGGAAAATAGTAAAGAGGATCTCACAACTTTATCAGTCTTATTCAACAGTCAAATTATAATACCACATATCAATTAATTCACAGTGGGAAAATCAGTAACTCTGAAGTAAGAACAGGAGTAATTTAATGCTCCCTAAAATCAACAGTGATATGTCTCATTGTGGTGGAATCAATCATACAGGTGGCTGTTTGGAGCCAGAAAGTGGCTGTGGGTTGGACTGACAAATGACTATACAAAATCTCGATTTCACAGGTGATTTATGTGTGAGAGCAGCAATTTCAAAGAGGAATCAAAGTGGGCAGGACTTTAAGTGAACGTAGAGACGACAGAGATGATGAAGGGACCTATGCAGAAACAAAAAGCACCAATCACGACCAATGGGAGACATTTGAATGAGGTCGTCTCTTTCGCTTGCCTAAGCAGTATCATTTCGAATACAATAAACATAAAGAATAATAATAGAGATTTATTACTTCTATGTGCTAACAATGTTAGGTTTACATTTGAAGGCGATTATTCCCACCAAGTTGATGGTACTGCAATAAGAAGTCTGTTAGGGCCTCTTTTAGAGGATATTTATATGTCGTGCATTGAGAATTCATCGGAGGATTTAATCGAAAATGGGCCACTTTATAGAAGGTATGCAGATGACATTGTAGTCATAAGTGATAAGTCTTGTTCTGCCAACTCAGATTTAAATCGAATGACTGAAGTTTAGAATAGCATTTGTAGAAGATGAAGATATTTCTTTATCTTTCCTAGATACATTGCTTAGTCGACGGCCTGATGGGTCAGTGTTATTTTGACCTTGAATGTGTCCTTTAAACTTGACCTAAGTAGTTTATTTTCTCACCTCTTAACTGTTTATTAATTTCATATATATTACTATGACAAAGTCGTGTGTGGTCAAATAATAGGATGTTCAACAATAGTCTTAGGTCAATTCGTCTATGTTTATGGTTTGGGGACTCAACGTGTCAGTAACAGCATTTCAAAAGGGCTACCGCAAACGTTTATCAACTGGTACCTCGATCCCATGCGAAAGGTCAGAAGGACAGTGAGGAGAGCATCAACAATAAGAACTTCTGGCAGTGCGAAGAACCCACTAGAAATTACATGGCCTAACAAAGATCTCGAAAAAAATAGAGGTGGATTGAACACGCTGCTGAGGAGACACAATGGTATGACACCACAAGCCAGTCAGGCATCCAAATGGATTGTGTGGGGAAGAGATGAGTACTTATGGAGAATCGTGAGGTCATTTTTAACAAACTTCAGAGAACAGGAAAAAAAGAGGTGTGCTGTCTAAGCCCCATGTTCCTTACGGAACCCATCGGAGTGATGACAATAGTAAACCGTACAATCATATTCAGCCAGTTTCACTGATAAAATGACCTATTTCTGGGAATATTTCCAAACTATTCTGTCATGTTCTTCCTAAGCACATTCAATCTTCGAAAGGAAAATCTAAAACCGTAACATTCTCCTAACTCTTTAGATTGTTACAAATCACAGTGTAACAATTTCCATTATGATTTATATTCTGAAACAGTTTCTTCGACTATTTGAAGTTTTTTTACTTTCTGTCAGGATGGTTTTATCAGATTTGGAAAACGTGAGAAAGAACAACAAATCTATCAACTTAGTTTATGATGTTTATCTGATTGTGTGTTACTGGCCGTCATAATTTTGATAACATCATCACAGCTCATTGATTTTTTGACAGTTTTAAGTGTGTGTGTGTTACTTGAGTGTTAGCATAAAATAAAAGACAGTAAGTACATCACCTTGGTGGTCATACAACTTATCGCTGATTAGACAAACGAGAAGTTGTATCTGTTTTAAGATTAAAAAAACAATTTAGAAAAGAGCATAAGGATTCTTAAATGATGATTAGCTTATCTTAAGCAGTTCATCAACTGCCAGAATAAATTCAGAACATAAATATTACTGAATTTTATTTATGTTTACATGTGTAGGTGTGTAAGGATCTAATTGGTTATAGGTTTGAAAAAGAGTTAATACCATTTGGAGAAAAAATTGAAAAACTAGCATTTATTACTGGACAGCTGTTTCGTTATACTTGAGGATTCTTCTATACTCGCCAACCATGCATGTGTCGCGGCCGACGTGCCCCTGCACTGCCCTAAGCCAGTAAGTAATAAAACTGGTAAAGAGAAGAAGTTGGGCATGAGGCTGACTAGAAACCTTATCCCGTAAACATAATCGCTACTGCTACAGGAACTTCAAGCCTCTAGCTTGAAGACGCTCTATGTTTCACTGGGAGCGTAAAGGAATACAAAAAAAACTTTTCAGCAGTACGTATACACAGGAGTTCGACTTTAAGACTCCTCTTCCATTGTAATCCCTATCTGTTCCTCCAGTCTTTTTGATACAATATTCCCTAAACAGATAGAAGAGGCAACCTCACTCGAAATTCACTCATCAGTATTGATTGGCATTTGTTGTTGTTTGTTTGAAGTCCTATCTTCGGTGCCTGCCTTTCCTGCCAACGTGTTAGTTTATACCTGTTGATTTTTGGGTCTTTATGTGACATTTGATATGAAGTATCTGCAAATTTCAGATTTTCCATTGTTTTTTCGTCGGTGCAATTTATGTCAATCATCTTCCCGGGGTTCGAGGTTCGATCCCTGGCCGACGCACTCATTTTTCTCGTTAAGTCAGAAATAATGCTGGTAAAGAGGAAAGGTTGAGCATGAGGCTAGCAATCCCATCCTGTAAAAATTAAACACTGCTACAGAAACGTCAAGCCACTAGCCTGAGATCCTATGTTCCACTGAAAATGTGAAGGAAAAAAAAAAGGAAATTGATGTTACTTAAATGTCAAGAAAGAAAAACTGAAATGAAGCATTAATAGGCAAATTATTAAACCCAGAGAAGAAGGAGAGGGTGGAGGGGTTTCTTCTGAGTACATAAATCAAGGTTTTTCACCCGAATCTCTAGGCCTTCGAAAACGTCCAGTATACGGAAGCTTACCGTATTCAAGGGGCATCTTTTGACTTCTGGAAGAACTTTGAAAGAATTCATCTTGCATAGTGAGTGACCAGTGTTGAATATGCGTTCACTTGTACAGCACTCTTTATTGATCCTCTGTTACGTTAAGCTAAGCGGGTTAATTTTATTTGACTCTTTTGAATAAAACACATATCGAACGACCCCTATATATCTCGCCGCACATTAGCAGGTGAACTGATAGATACACATGAGATGTAGTAGTTTAACTATAGATTTGTTAAAGAACAATTGGCGCCAGGAGAATAACATTCATAATGTAGCAGTAAAGAAAGTTCTTCTCAGGTTGTTAGATATTTTTTCTTTATTTAAGTCTGCAAGAAGATTACCTTTGAACGTTACATTCATATATAGCATCTTCCTCGACACAGATATGGGTTGTTCTTTGTTGGCTTTGTGCTAAATGTTTTTTTTATTTATAAAGTGTGATGGATAGTCATTCTCACGTAGTGTCTTCCACAAAAGGGTCATCTGTTCTTCAAATGATTCAAGGCTCCAGATTCTTTAGATTCTAGTCGCAAGAGATATTCTAAGGTTTCGCCTGCGACTGACAGGTATGAATCCCTCCGGAAGGTTATGCTCAACTATCGTGAATGTATGTATTACTAAAGGCTTTATAATGCTACTAGTAACTGGATCCATCGGATAGCTAGGAAGGTGTCTCCCCAAACTTATCAAGGTAAATTGCATACAGGATTCCATCAATCTCCCCCAGCTAACTTTCACTTTGACATTCATTTTCAGGTTCAGTTAGGAGGGCTTTTGTTACCCTTTTTCCCCTGTCACAACCACTTTCTTCCATTTAGAATAAGAATGATTACAGATAACAGATGTTTTCAGTGGATTCGTCTATAGGCTTTACATATACATAAGACCACTAATGTTAGCATACGATAACTATTAAAATGGAAATTGAATTTTCTTGTTTACGACATTGACCACGGATCGATATCAATCAGAGAACCGTTGAAAACCAGCATCGGAGCACTGGACAGCTGTTTCTGTCATCCTAGTTTGGAAACCATCTACAGTACTGACACACCGCAGCAGGTTCAAACCCTGGACCTTCCGGTCACAAGGCAAGCTTGTATACCTATCACATATCTAGTCCTTACAAATCAACACTCATACACATTTGAGTGACAGTCAAAACTGACAGAATAATTGTACCACTTTTAACTTTCACCCTTGTGGAGTCTCTGACATCATGCCTCCTGAATACAAACAATAAAGGACTTATCACTGAAAACTACTGTCCATTCTAATTATTCTTTTTCTGAATTTGTTATGAGGATATCATGAGGATTGCTGGAGTTACACTTCCTAGCTGCTACTTTTTACCAATCATTTTATCTGATTTGATTGTGAAAATTCCAACTTTGAAAAATATTCACCAAGAAATTAAGGAGGCTCAGCGATTCCATCCTTAGATGAAATTCTCCATGTGTAAATTCCTATTCAACTAGGTACATTAGCGCATCCAATCAAAACGTGGTATAGAACAGTGCTTGGCATGGTTGCAATCACGAGTATCATGGCTAAATTGATTGTCGACTTTTGGTCAAACCTGTAACCAGTTTCATTGTGTGCATACCTTCCTTTGGGAGTATTAATAAAAGAAGAAACTCACCTGAAAGGAAAATTTGATATGTTCGACCAATCTGACTGTAAGTCCATGTGTATGTCGATGGCACAGCGGTTAGAATGCTCGCCGACCATGTACATAGTCCGGAGCTTGATCCATGGCCGACGCACAAATGGTATCAATGGTCGGCCTGCTAAATTTGAGCTAGGGATATCACATGCTGGAAAGTCCGCACCAGTACCCGGAATACTGTGTGAAATCAAGTTGTAAAAAACAAAATTATATGAAAATAAACCAGATGAAGGTTAACTAGGATGAAGAAAACAGTGGAGGAGTTAGGCGTTAAAAATGCTATGATTAACACCGACTCTTACTATAACGATTAGATAAGCCTTACATAGTTAGGTTAAATATGGCAACTGAATTTGTCAAAATCACTTTGAATAACCAGTTGATTGACTTTATAGGGCTGAAATGAGAGACCTTTGAAATAAAGAATGCTATGTTTGAGTTTTAGTGGAAACGTGACCATTCAATGGGATGAATTCATCATCTTCAGATAACTAGCCCCTAATCGGTGGTGCTACACACTAATAACCAAACAGTATTAATAGATGTAGGATCATCATCTCAGCAATGTTTCAGGATGCCCCCATCCTTTGTGGTTTTCGTAGTTCATGTAATTCGTATGCATCCCTATGGAAGATGGCGTTAGTCTGTCATCTATGTTTATTGACGTTCGGAAACTTACTTATATAAGTTCATTATCTGAAAAGCGTCGGTAGCAAAGCAGTTAGGACGCTCACCGACCATTCACAGGGTTCGGAGTTCGACTCCCGGCCGACTCACTCCTTCACCTCGCTAAGCTGGTTAAGGGGAAAGTTTGGGAATGAGGCTAGCAACGCCTTCCAGTAAAAATAAACACTGCTGCAGAAGCTCCAAGCCTCTAGCTTGAAGCACTATGTTTCACTAGGAGCGTGAGGGAATAAAAAAATCTGAAAAGCAGAATTACTTCTCCACATGTATATGTTTGAACACTCAAACGCATCTGAAAAGTAAAATATTTGTTTTAGCAGTGATGACGTTAAAGTAGCATGCATATAATTTTCCCAAAGACCACAGGATGGAACTATTCCAGAATATTTAGTGTTTCACTTAGTTTCTATCTCAGTCCCCTCTATGCTACAGGCACCTTGTGAACGAACTAGTTTGTAAAGATCACGTTTATACCTGAAAGTCAAGATAACCGTCTGACATATTAAGTAATATAACTCAAGACCATTTAGCTCTGCCTACTGGATAATATCCAAACAGTCGGATAGAAACGTAACTGAAAACGAGACAGTCAAACCACCACTGCATTTTTTTCCCTTCACGTTCCCAGTGGAACATAGGGCTCCAAGTTATAGGCCTGAAGATTCCGTAGCAGCGTTGATTTCTTACAGGATGGGGTTGCTAGCCTCATGCCCAACCTTTCCTCCATACCAGTCTCACTACTGGCTTAGCGAGGTAAAGGTGTGCGCCAGCCGGGGCTCGAACCCCGGACCATCTGCATGGTCGGCGAGCGTCTTAACCGCTGTGCCACCGACGCACGACCACTGCATTTAGTGAAGTTGATTTCATCTGGAAGAGTCAAGTTATATGAGAAGAAAGAGCAAAGAAGACGAGAGACACAACAGCACCTGGTAAAACTTCAGGGAGAATTACTTCTATATACAACATACTGTATTCTGTATGAGAAATAAAAATGACACCAGTTTATTGTCCAGGACTCATCTTTTGTCAATGAAAGGTTATTTAACGAGACAAAGAGAGAGAGAACAAGCCCAACACACTTTCAGCTAATTACCAGAATGACAGACAGTCTTTTCACTGTCATTAACCTGTCACTGACTAAGAATAAGCATAAATAATTACTATCAATAGGGTTGAAAATGAGGAAAAACTAGCAGAGAACCATTAAGTGGATGAATGATTTATGTGTTCATATCTGTCTTCTATACTGTTTTACCCACAATTTCAACAACAGAGTAGTTGTTGTTTGCACCCCAGTTTTATGAAATATACTGAGACATCTTTTTTAAAGAATTAATTCACTAATTTTATTACTAATATATATATATATATATATATATGTCTATAGCAAAATATAAGAAAACCAGATGTAACAAAAAAAGGGAGATTTGATGTTTCAAATGGCCTAATTAGACTCTTTTCTTCACAAAAATCTCTCTGGGTTGTTTTTGCTCCTACAATTCTCTTCAACGTTTGTTTTAAATTCAACCATTATCTATACGACTCTATTCATAGTTAATTTGAACTTTAGTGAGACGTGTTCATCAATCCCACTTACTTACGCTCATTAGTCTATTGGTCTGCTTACTTATCTTTACGAGTTTCACGACAGATTGATAACAGTTAAAGAACCATGTGAAACCAGTCAGGGAGTACCGGACAGTTGCTGTTTCATCCTAGTTTGAGAATCATTGGTAGAACACAACCACCACCACTACGGTTCCAAACCAGGAACTTGCGATTACAAGGCAAGCTGGCTCGTATACGATTCAACCATTGAACCCGATTCAATGACCAGTCTATGAATTCTAACTTCTACTGTTTCAGGATTTAGCTTAACCACCGACCGATTTTCTCACTGGGTTCGAACCCTTGCAGTGTATGCGGGCTGTTGATGATTCTCAAATTAGGGCGAAACAGACGCCCAGTATTCCCTGATGGTTTTCAATTGTTCTCTTACTGATGTCAATCCTTGATCAGCTCGTCAAAACAAATCTAATACTTACAAACCAAATGTTGAAAATTATTCTGATGCTTGCTAGTGACTTGCCACTGGACGGCGTTTCCTGGAGTTCTAGTGAGAAGTCGTGAGCAGTTAGGTCCATCCAGTCAAGTGTGAGGATGAATTTCTAGACGATGATATTGGTTGTGGTCTCATTAAAATCACGAACTGGTAGAAGTTAGGATTCATGGACTGGCCATTGAGGAGTCAGGTTTCAGTGGCTGGATGATATACCGACCAGCACGCTTTGTAACTGGAGGGTCCTGTGTTAGAACGCTAGTGGTAGGCGCGTACTGTCGATGATTCCCAAACTAGGTAGATGAAACAGATGTTCAATACTCAAGAGCTGGATTTCAATGGTTCTCTAACTGATACCATGAATTAAAAGTCAAGCTGAACTCAGAATATTCACTTCAGTAATTTCTCTTATTCAGGTTCTTACAATTATAAAATAGAATATGTGTTGTTGTTACAGTAAAGGCCAGTTATGCGGTGGATACATTTTGTTTTACGTAGAATAACAGATTAGTAGTTATGAGGTGTCGAAATAAATAGTCTTATTTATGTGACAAACGGGCTAGGCTGAAATCGATTAGAAAATAATGTAAAATTCAAGACAATGGTGGTGATTTGTAGAGTGTGTGGTAGGATAATTGGCAAGTTAGTTCATGGTTATCGAAGGTGTCAGGTGAGAGTGGCCAGTACAAAATGGTCTGTGTTTAACAAGGAGATAGTAAGATTGCAATGAGAGGTTCATCATGAAAAATATAAAAAGAATATTCTTCTTCGTTCAGATCGACTTTTAATTCATAATGTGGGAATATTTCACACTATCAAATGTTATAAATGATATCAATCCGTGGTCAAACTCGTATATAACAAATCTTATCCTAATAAAACACCAACTACTTATCTATTTTGATATCTGAACACTTGTAATCAACACAGAATGAATAAAATGTTCTGAAATTTAGACAAAAAAATGATTCTCAGGCTACGTGAAATTAAGACAGTAAAGATGCTTGAACATTAACTGACAGATGTCTATGTTAGTGCCCAATGATGCGTGTTGACTGCTACTCAGTACACTTTTCAAAATGTACTTCAAGATTTTCCCGATGGAGTCAATTAAAGTTTTTAAAAAAAAAAAGAAAATAAAGCTTAAGTAGCGTACTTAGGATCTGGATATCTCATTTATTTCTTTGTTGTATTGGTATCATTATTATTATTATTATAGATATCAAATCAGTAGGGAGAAGTGTCAATATTGCAGCACTTTGCTTCATCTCATAGTTCTCCTGAGAGACAAAAAGCAGAGTGATGCGCAGTTTTTTATAGGCATCAGATAAATTCTGCCCGATGATTGAGATTTTTCATTCAGTGATATACAAACGTCTTTCTATTGAAATAAGGAAGAAAGTGAGAGTTAGCCATCCAGTTAATAATTGATAAAATATCAATACTATGTATGCTCTATTGTAGATTAGCTAGATTCTAGACTAACTAACTATTACGTAATGAGACAGAAACTAGAAGAAATTCAATTGGAAAAAGAGATCGAGGAAAAGTGATTAGTTTTCGCATAAGCACTTTGTACACTAATATTCCAATTATAACAGCTCTGGAAGCTTGTCAGGAATGAACTAAACTCATCAGTAAGCGGAATTTAATTCACATTTACGAGTTAGAAAACGACTATAAAATAAAAAGAAAACAAGATAGTGCATTGGAAACTAGTATTCTCAGGAAACTGACACACTGTATTAAAAACTAAGATTTTAGTTCATCTGATCCAGAATTCCTAAAGTTTAGTTAAATGTCTATATAATTAAGCCAAGAGCCTAAGTAACTAGTAAGCCAGCAGATGTAAACGATGAAATCAAACAAATAGAGGACAACCAACGACTGAATAACTAACTATCTACTGCAGTACTTCCGTCTAAAGAAGGGATAACAGAATCCTTACGTAGGATTCTCAACGAGGTTGATATTAGAGTGGCATTTAAATCAACCAACTAACCACCTCTGTCAGAGATAAACTTTATCGACTTAAAGACACGATAGATCCAACTAAGAAAAATAATATAATTGACCAAATACCATGTAATGCTGATTTTGGGGTCAATTACATAGGTTAACCTTGTAGATTGAGGGTCACGTAGATTTCTGAAACATAAAAATTTTGAATAGCTGGTTTGTAAGGATTGGATTTGTTGCAACAAGTTGATCACAGATTGTTAACAGTTAGAGAACCATCGTAAAACCAGTACTAGAGTAGTGAACAACCGTTTCGTCCCGGTTTGAGAATCATCGGCATGAGGCATCCAATACAGAGGTTGAAAGCCAGGACCTTCCCGTTACAAGGCAAGCTAGCGTGTATGCCATTCAGCTACTGTGACCTAATTCAATGACTATCCCATGAATTCTAACTTCTACTAATTCCTTATTGGCACTACCACTTCGCAGTGTCATCCATCCCCACAATTGAGTGTATGGACCTCACTGGCCACAACTTCTCACAACTCACTAGAACTCTCTTCGCTGAATCACTTGTTTTGATTTTCTAAAGAAGTACTTGCCTCTTTTTGTACTTTAAATAATGAAGCAACTGTAACTTTAGTTAGATATGTATAAAACCGATATATATATATTTAAAGAGGTAACGAATTCTTTAGAAGTAACTAACAGAGATTCACTTCTTGTCTATGTAAACTGTACAGTTTTTGATGCGAACTGTCATTCAATAAATAAGGGTCAGTTGCTGTTTGCTTTGCACAGCCTATTCGTCCATCATTAGCCAGTTTATCAACTTTATTCAAACTAAAGCTATCAGATGTTATTATCGTTTTACATGAAACTTAATTTTTAGCTACCACATTGGAGTTACAAAATCATTCCGCCATTTACTCAGCTTAGCGTTCACAGAAAAACAGTGAGTACTATATGGTTTATAATTAGCGCGATGTAGAATTGTTTTAAACTGGTTAATGATTTTGGCGCATCATTTGACTGTCAACGTAGTGAATCAAAAGTGAGGCTAATGATTATCGCGGGACGTATTTTCACTCATTGTATAGCATAAAAGGTCGATGTAACATCTTTCAAACATCTAAATGTAACAAAAGATACGATTATAGGATTCCTTTAGACCCGTATCACAGAACCTACTACCTGGAAACATTTCAACCCATATTTAAAAGGTTACTTTCAGTGTATATATGTACAATAAAACTAAAGCAGAGCAAGTTTGTTTTCCGATAGCATATATCCTCATCCTTGAATTATCATATTATTGTTTCCTTTATTTTCAAAAGGAACATAGGGCTTCCGTCGAGCGTCTACACTGCATTTGGTTCTACACTAACGCTTTCACCTTACTCCGCGTTTGTCCACATGCTTCCATCTCCTCTTCGTATCACCTCTTCCATGTCACCCACGCACTAACAACCAAGTCACCGCTTCGCAGTCAGGTTCCATTTGAGCTATGACCTGTCGTATGACGTCAGTTGATGGTTTGTTTTCTCAGAGTATGGCCACCAATTCACCTCCAATTCCTCCTGCAGATTTGTTGCACAGTAGGTTCCTGCTGGGTTGGTTCGTTCATTGTTAGAGATCGGTGTTGCTGATCTTCTCTGGCCAGCCATCTGATTTTTAGTAGTACTGAGCAAAGACTGTTGCTGATAAAGGTCTATAGTTTGTTTGAGGTGGCGCAGCGCGAAGTCTCTGATTCGTATAGTAAGCAGTGACTTCACATTTGAGTTGGGAAGAGGGACCTTATTTTTCATGTTGAGTGCTGTTCACCTGTACACAGACTTGAGAGTAATGAAAGCGTGCCTTGCTTTCTCGATCCTCGTTTTGATATCTGCATCAGTTTCACCTGGCTGCTGTTGAAACGACGCTTCTTTGAAGCGAACATAAAGTTGTATACTCTGTGGTAATCATAATACAGTAGAAATTAGTCGGCCTTTCAATATCATCAATACACGGAGATAACCATGGCTGTTATTTCCGTTCTCAGAAGCCATTGCTATCAAAAGACTTTGGCGTAATCTCTGAATACAAACAGATTGGCTAATCTTACAATAGACTGGTAGTTGTAATGGATTTATCCATCCGTTTATTCCGATTTGTTCTGTTGCGCAACATTTCACCTAAATTTGATTTCGACTTCCACTTAGTGAAGTGAACTCACTATGAAGTTTCTAAATTTACTGAATTATTTTATGTGTCATGATTTATTTTACTATTCAGTCCCACTTCCATGAACTCCCCATCTTAATATGTGTGAATAAATTCTTCTGTTCCATCCTGTATTTTTTCTGTGGTCTATCCGTGTTTCCAAGCTAAATCTGATGTGTCCTTCTTGTCTAATCATACGATAAATAGTTAGCTCAACTTTTTACACTGAATAATTCGTCTGGTAACACCACTTATTGAATTATTTTGCTTATAATTTCTTCGTAGAAGTCCAAGTTACTATGGTTTAAATATGTTTAAACGACATCTTTTAACTTTGAACTTGATATTATTTATCTTGTGTCTAGTTGAAGCGAGTTCACAAAATCAAATGAGCCCGTATTAGCGTCTTCTGTTCAAACTTTACAAGGCATTCTGCCTAACTTGAAGTTATTTGGTGGATAGTGTCTAGTAGAACAATCCAGGATGTGTACTTCGTCCTATTCAGACAATGGTGTCTCCACTGGGGCTTAAACTCAAAACCCTTCATCGAAGTATCCGCACTGGTAGCCGATACGTCAACAAAGGTCTTGTTGCTAGCTTCATTTAACCCAACGCACCCTCTTTACTTGGCTTACTACCGTCTAAGAGAGGCTTAAGAGTGAGTTGACTGGAGATGAAACCCCATATCAAATATAGGCGTTGGCAAATATTTACCGACAGACTATCGACGCTTGAGCGTTATCCACTGAAACACTTGTGCGACAGCCAGCTTTTCAACCAGACCTTCCAAGTGACAAATGGATGTATGATTGAGGAGCACAAGCAAGGAGTATTGAACAGCCGTTCTGTCCTAGTGTGGGCTTCATCGTTAGTAGGCACCCACTGGGGTTCGAACATAGGGATTTTAGTTTACAAGTGGAGCTCCTAGTTCATTCAGCCACTAGGACCCAAAACGCGCACAAAGTTTGTTCTAATATCAGACAAGTGATTTCATTTTATGTATATACGGAAACATAAAGCAAAATAATGGTAAATTAATTAAATCACTTAGTTATGATCACCACATTTCTTCCATCCACTAATTTTCAACCAACGTTTTAACTGTCAGTTGGATGCATCTCAGCTGTAGCTGTTCCATAAAAAAATAATGCAATAATTTCATTAACATACATAAAACCACTTGCATAGGAATGCAGAAATATTCCAATCTTAATGAAGAATGATGTCTACTGGTACAATTTGGTATATCTCTAATTTGCACTGTACTTTCTCACCATCTTCCCCTTCACTTGGAAAAGTAGTGGGAGGTGGTGGGGTTGAGGAGTGGTACCATTTTTTGATATTCAGCTGAAGGTTTTCTCTTCTGACTGTATAGTATCACTCGTAACATTTTTATTAGGAAGTTAAGCAACTTTTCAGGGATGATAAGTATTTTACTGACTCCTGGCTCGATTAAAGATGACCTAAGTATAATTTCAAGTTAGTTCTGTCACTATCAAACTGACCCGTTGTGGTTTGAACGTAGGAAAGCAATCTCTGAGTCCTAGTAAACAACTGTCCGAAACTTCTTCGACACACCCATAGCCATTAAACTCTTCAAAGACAGCAAAAAGATGATTATTCACTGACATATCTTTCCATAGTTCTATTTAAGAACAAAATTATTAACGTCAAGCACTCAGAATTACCTCATCAGTGCCATAAGACAGCTAGACTGTTGACGAAGCGTTCAAAGTACAAAATATGTGCTGTAAAGATAACTTGGCTAGTAATAACAATATATTTATTCCATACAGGACATTTAAGCGTCGGCGGCACAGCGGTCGAATGCTTACCAGCCACACCGCATGTGGTCCAGTGTTCGTTCCCCAGCCGACCCACTCCTTTACCTCGCTAAGTCGGTGATAAGACTGGTGAAGAAGAGAGGTTGGGCATGAGGCTAGCAACCCTACTACGTAAAAACAAACACCATTGCTACCGAAAATTTGAGCCTTCAGCTTGAATCCCTATTTTCCACAGGGAATGTAAAGGAATAAAAAAATGTACTTTAGGTACAAATAAGGAATTTTAAGCTTGTAATACAATTATTATTATTTTATCCTTTAGTTCCTAGAGGAACACAGGGCTTCAGCTGCGCACCTCCATTGCCTTCGGTTTTATGCCCACTTTTTTACCCCGCTCCAAGTCTGCCCACATGCTTTCATCTCCTCCTCACATGACCTCCTCCAAGTCACCCTCGCAGTGACGATCAACTCACCGCTTCCCTTTCGAGTTCCACTCGAAAGCTTGTCTAGTGATGCCACTTGATGGTTTGTTTCCTCAGAGTATGGCCAGCCGATCCATTTCCATTTCTTCCTGCCTATTTGTTTCACAATCGGTTCCTGGTTGGTTTGCTTATTGCCAGAGATACCTGTTGTTGATCTTTTCTGGCCAGCCATCTGATCTTGAATGGTATTGAGCCAAGACAACTGTTAATGAAGGTCTGAAGTTTGTTTGAGACGCTCTTCATGACAAGCCAAGTCTCTGATCCGTATAGTACGTAGCACTGACTTCACATTGGAGTTGAAAAACCGAATCTTATTTTCATTGTCATGGTGAATGCTGTTGACCTCGACACAGACTTGAGAGTAATGAAAGCTTGTCTTGCTTTCCCGATGCTCGCTTTGATATCCTCGTCAGTTCCGCCTGTAGTTGAAACGATGCTTCCTAGGTAAGTGAAGGAGGCTGTTTCTTTCAGGTTCCTCCCATTTATGCTGGCTGATTGTTGTCTGTTGTTGTTGCTGTTGGCCAGGAATCTTCATCACCTCCGTTCACCTGAAGTCCAAACTTCTCTGGATGCCTCTTTCTGCCAACCTGTTGCTTTTCGCCTGCATATCTTCCAGTTCGTGAGAAATCAGACATATATCATCGGTGAAGTCCAGATCCTCCAAGTTTTTTGTGTGAGTCCATTTTATGCCTGTTTCCTCGTTGCCGAGTGTCTGTCTCATTATCTAATCTACTGCAATCAGGAAAATCATTGGCGATAGTAGACAGCCAGTCAGCCTTTTCTTCACTTCTTCGAAGGATTCAATAAGTTCCCCGTCGTGGTTAACTTGGCATAAAGCATTGTCGTATAACTGTTGGATGAGATGTATGATTGTCGATGTAATACAATATTGCACCTTATTTTCTCATAGAAGGGGCAGTAGCTAAAATAAGGCATTTAACCAGAATTCAACTATAAGAAGTACCGAAGAAACGACTACAATATTCTGAATATGTTGGGGTAAAAAACTCTGGCCAAAAGAGCCATACACCAACCATTCCCCACACAGTCCAATTCCAGAATGACCTTGCATACACTTACAAAAAATCTCATCGTCCAAAAACACATTATCCCTATATCACACAACCAAAGTGGGAAGCAATAAAATTAGGGATTAAACATGGACAAAGACAAATAATGAAGATCAGGTCATTATATGATATACAAATGTGAGGACAGTAATATCAAGTCCAGGAGAAAAACGGATTATTATTCGAAAGAGTTATTGTATGGTGGAATTCACTACGATCTGACATCAGCTAGAGAACCAAACGAAAATCAGTCAGGGAGTACTGGACAGCTGTTTCGTCAGCCTAGTTTGTGACTCTTCACAGTACGCATCCACCGGGGTTCGAACTGAGGACCTTCTGGTTACAAGGCGAGCTCGTAGACCATTCAGCACCCACTTGGACGTTATTCGATGGTTCATGAATTCTAACTTCTGCAAGTTCATGACATAGCATGACCAGTTCGCAATGTCTTCTTCGATGAGATACTGCCTCATCTGATATCAGCTCATGATAAAATTCTCCAACCAATCAAACAAAAAATTCTATACAAAAACCAATACTTGAAAATTCATCTAATACTCACTAGAGACTGGCCCTACTCAGACAGTTAACTTGTGGTTCTTGTGAAAAGACGTGACAAGTAAGTTGAAGGTGAGGCAGTAACTCATCCAAGAAGACATTGTGAAGGGGTCAGGCTATATCATGAATTGGCAGAAGTCAGAATTAATGATCTGGCCATTGAATCGGATTTCAGACGCTTAATGGTCTACGAGCTTGCTCGTCTTGTAACCAGAGGGTACAGGTTCCGAACCCCGTGGTGGGTGCAAACTGTGAATAGTGATACACCATGACGAAACAGCTGTTCAGTACTCCCTGACTGGTCTCCCAATGGTTCTTTAACTGATGTCAGCTCACGAGGAAACCCTCCAACCAAAATAAATATAAATATTGTAATTAGTTCGTTGAAGAGGGATGGGAGATTTACCACGCCAGTTTTCCGATACACTGGAAACATCAAATGAAATCATTCTAATATGGAATTATTCTTTTCCACATTGCCCAGATTCCATTCTCATATTATAGAAACACTTTCGCTTTTTCCCTACACGATAAAGGAATTAGATCATTTTGTTATTATTACTATTATTATTATTACCACACATATTTTTTCCACTAGCTTTGAACTAACCTTTCTTACCACCAGTTGAATATTTCTCAGCTTTAAATGTTCTTAAAAAAAATAATCGTGTAATTTCATTAAACAAAGATAGAAACTATTTCCACAGGAATTTGTAGTAAACATTCCTTTCTTAATTAAGAGTGATCCTTAGTGATATGCGGCTTATATTTTCTCACCATCTTGTCTTTCAATGAACAAAATGCAGGTGAGTGGGGTGTGTGTGTGTGGGAAACGGGGTAACAGTAACACGATCACTGGTACTGTAGTGCCGTTCAAATGGAATTCATTTATCCCTGCTGTGTAGTGACATTTTTCGAGATATTTTTGCCTCAGAAGTCGAGTAACCTTTACTAGCTTTTGAATGGGCTATAATATTTTATAACTGACATGAATTTAATCGTATCTTAGTTCATTTATTTTGTTAAAACCCAAGAAATATCCAAAAATGCTCTTGGGAAATTCTGAAGATAATATGGAAAATCAAAAAGGACATGTTATATGTTTGGTATGTTAGAATTTTGACTTTTAGAACTTTTTAGGATAAGTTAGATATCATAAGTAGTATTGGTAGTAAAACATGGTACTCGAAAGGTTATCCAGTGAATAAGATTGCATCACACTGAAAAATGGTATATCAAACCGAAATGATTCTACCATATTCATATAATTAAATTTCTTAAATGTCAGGCGTGTACAGAGAACAGATTCACCTTCGTAAATTCGTTTATCATAGCAGTTGATATTTACAAAGAGACTGACAAATTACTACATCAGTGATTTCTCTAGACGGTAGTTAAACAGAGCCCCAGTTTGAAAAGATGAACCATTTTTAATACTACTTGTCTCCCTATTCATATAAAAACTTCCTACAGGTTTCGACATCAGTTATTTGTTAACATGAGGTTTAACAGGTAATATTATTTTTATGAGTTGAACACGGATTTACATCAGTAAGAGAACCATTGAAAACTAGACAGGGAGTACTGGACATCTATTTCATCCTAGTTTTGGGAATCATCGGCAGTACGCACCCACAACATGGAGTTCAAACCCAGAACATTACAGTTACAAGGCGAGCTGGCTTCTATACCATTCAGCCACTGACACCCGATCCGATGGCCAGCCTATGAATTCTAACTACTTCCCATTCGTGATTTAGCGCGACCATCAGCCAATGTCATCGGTGGGACATCCATCGTCACACGCGACTGGATGAACTTCACTAGTCACGAGTTCTCACTAGAACTCCAGCAAAACTCCGTCCTGTAGTAAGTCACTAGTGGGCATCAGGTCATTTTTCAATAGTTTGGGCCTCCTCAATGTTTGTTTATAAATTTACCTGCTCTTGTGGAGCTAGTTACATTGTCCGTACAAAGCGCACGCATCTCTGAACAGTATCAGTGATGGTTAGCAAAGGGACAATGTAAGACAATTACTAGCTCAATTCTTGAGCATTTGGTGAACTCCGGCCACGTAGCTCCACTAGAGTCGTCTTTCAAGATCATTTACAAACTGAAGCCAAATGTACAAAGAGAGTCAGGTTTTGGTTTTTTTGTATGGCGGAGGGACTGGCAACTCATCAATACAACCCTGAACTCTGTATACAGAAAACGCTTGTCCAGTCTCTTTTTCTACCTTGGTCTTAACCTCTTCACTAGTCGTTCCCTGTAAAAAATTTCGATTTTTTCTTTTCTTTTTTAATTTTACTTTTAGTTTGCTTTTGCTTTAATAATTAATTCACTGTTATCACTCTCATATGCTCCTTTTGTATATTTCCACACCCTCTTCACACCTGTTAAAATTGACACTCAACTACCACATTTATTCTCACTCAAGAGCAATTTCAACCTTATCAAACTTCTATCTTTGTGCCATTGAGTACCATGTAATTTACAATTTTTAATTTTCACTTCTAAAGCCACTTATGAATAATGATATCCATTATGTCACGCCGTCCGCCTATTACTCAATAATAGACCACTATACATTTTTCTAAGTATAAATACGACTGTACAGTCAGCCTCTGAAGATGATTTCGTCAATAAAGAAAATTTTCTTCGCTGAATCTGTGTCTTTTGTTTTCAATAGTTTGTTTGTAAGGATTATATTTGCTTTGATGGGTTGATCATTGATTTATATCAGTTAGACAACCATTGGCAAACTAGTCAGGGAGTACTGGACAGCTGCTGTTTCATCCTAGTTATGGGAATCATCGGCAGTACACCGTGATCAGCTCGTAAAAACAAAACTAATCCTTGGAAACCAACTGCAGAAGATAATACCGTAACCGGAATGGACAAAAGACTTGGTAACGGAATGTTTTAGGGAATTTTACACATATTCGTATGAAATCTGATCAAGATTTAACCAAAAAGTACCAGAAAAATTGAGGGCTGAGTGAAAAAGAACATCTCTACTAGCTAAAGTGTTTAGCTAAAGTACCCTAATATTTGTAAGTTTGAGGTCAAATTTTGATCACAGCTCATACAATTTTGTTTATTATACATGTTGATGCCTGTTTCATGATTCATATGAATGGACAAAGTTTTTAAAAACAAGGAATTGACACAAGTTAGAATTCAAGGACCATTGGATCGGGTCCCAGTGGCTTAATGGTATACGAGCTCACCTTGTAACCGGAAGGTCCTGGGTTCGAATCCCGGTGGGTGCGCACTGCTGAAAAGTCACAAACTAGGACGAAACAGCTCATGATGAAATCCTAAAACCAATCACATCCCTACAAACCAACACTTGAATACCAATGAGATGCTCACTGGCGACTGGCCCTATTCAGGTAGGTAGTTACCTGGGTTCCAGTGGGAAGTCGTGACAAGTAGAGTGCAGCGGGTTGGGTGTGAGGATAAATACTCCCCGAAGATACTGGCTAGCGGTCGCGCTATGTCATGAGTTGGCAGAAGTTGGAAATCATTTGCTGGCCATTGGATCGGGTCCCAGTGGCTTAATGGTATACGAACTTGCCTTGTAAACGGAAGGCCCTGGGTTCGAATCCCGGTGGGTGCGTACTGGTGAAGGGTCCTAAGCTAGGTTGACGAAACAGGTGTGCAGTGCTCCCATCTGGTTTTTCAATGGTTCTCTAACTAATGTCAGCTCATGATGAAATCCTGAAATGCACTTTTTATTATATATGTAAATCTGTGTTATGTTAATTTTGATTAATTTCCCTGAAGAAGTTCTGATCAGATTGCCGAATGAAACCCTGGAATTACTCATTTCAGTCTCACTAAGATTTACACACATATATTGGAGAAATTCTGTACACCTCATACTGTCGCTTGCACAAATTTCCCGTGTTGTATACGCTTCTGGCCTTCATACTGTGCTACTTTCGCTTCTTTTCCCGTTTCCCATGTTTTACCACAAAACCCTGATTGATTTCTTCTCTTTGAACCCAAGTTTATCTTCCTGGTATTTGATTTTTTTGTGCTAGTGAACGTCTCTCCATATACTACTGATAAATCTCGTAAGTAGCATGCACCACAGTGTTTTCAAAGTATATAATTGGTTAATCAAAAACTGGAAATTACCTAGTATCAGTGTATAGTTTTTCGATTAAATGTGTAAAAGAGAAGTAGATATAATTACGGAGCATGAGAATAGGATCATTATTATCATTGTTCCCTTGGGTTACTAGTGGAACATACGGCTTCAACTGCACGTCTCCACTTGCCATTTCTGTCTTCCTTCTGTTGTACTTTTCACCTAAATCCATGTTAGTCCATACTCTTTCAACTCCTCTTCACACGATCTCCTCCATGCCACTCTTGCACTGACGTCCCACTCAACGCTTCCCTTTCAGCCTGGTTCCACTCGAGCAATAGCCTGACGCGCGCGCGATGTCACCTAGTGGCCTCCTTATCAAGTGTCCAATTCATTCCAACTTTCTCCTGCATATTTGTTGGTTGGCGATTGGTTCTTGTTTTGTTTGTTCCTTCCCATAGTTTCTTGTTGCTGGTGATTCTTTCGGGCCCGGCCATCTGATCTTCAGTTTAGATCCAGTGAATACAGTTGTGTGATAAAGGTCTGCAACAGGCTGTTGGAAACATTCTTTGTGACCCGCCTGCCAAGTTTCTGATCCGTACAGAAGAACTGACTGACTTGACGCTGTTTGTATTGAAAATCCGTCTGAATTTTATTGTTGATGCTGGCTGAGTGACGAAGATTTCCAGATTGATTTCAGGTTGATGAATGTGTTTCTCGCCTTCCCGATTCTCGATTTGACATCCTCGTCCGTTTCGCTTGTAGTTGAGACAATGCGCATAGGGGATATTTAAAAATACGACTACCGAGATGAGAGTCGTCCTTCCAAAGAATTCACCATCAAGTAGGCATAATATTCGTGTATTCGTAGTAAATTGATGAGAAATTTACACAACTATTTCCCGTCAAAGATCAAATTGATAAAAATGCGAAAATAAGGATTAAAATGTGACAATAAACAGAAAGATCAGAAAAAAGACATAGTAGGATCATTATTACCCAAATTTTTTGTGCAACTAGGGATTAAAATGTAGCAATAAAAAAAACAGGTGAAATTGGATATGAAAGGGATTAGGATAATCCCTATTGAGAGAGAGACTTTGCCGTTTATGATGGCCATCGTAAAGACAATGGTAGGACGGATTATTTTGGATACACAACGTGACCTCATCCTTATGAATCGCTAGTCCTTCATCTATGCTCAGATGCCTTGGTCAGAAAATCCAGTGGCCTTAGGACATTAGGCTCTGTTTGAAAAGTCTTTCACAGAAAATCACATCAAGCCTCACAGAGGGAATGAGATCAACACATTTGGGAATAGCTGAAGCACTAACAACTCAAACGTTCAAGCCCATGTTATGTATTCCAAAGAAATATGTCCAACTGTAGTCTTTAATATGATAACCAATAAAGTCCACCTCTTCCAATAGTGATTATCATATTGCCTTTCGTATACAATCTCCCTGCTTATTTCTGTTATTGTTACACTTTTAATCCCTAATCGCACAAAGGTGAATTTTCTCAGTAATTATGATCCTATAAGGTTTTACTTTTAAATCCGATCGTACAAATTATTATTACATTTTAATCCTCATTTACAGTTTTTTTTTAATTGGACCCTTGAGGGGAAATTCGTTGTGCAACTTTCTCATACAGTGACTATAAATATAAGAATGTACTACCAAAGGGGATAACGTCGTTGAAAAGAAAAATCTAATTACTGTTAGATATTTGGAGGAATCCCAGATATAGGTTTTGCAGACTTGTTGGCACTATTCCAAATAGGCTTGTTTGACTTGTCTCAAAGTAACCACATGGATTAATATGGTGCAGTGATTGCTGTTTCTGAGTCTAAATAGATTGTGGTAGATGGATTTAATGATGCCTACAAATGTAACACCAACTGCATTTCACATTTCCTTAATTCTAAAAGAAATTCATTAAATATAGACATATCTGGATGATGAATATTAATAAGCACTAATTTGATTTAAGATGAACGGAAGCAATTGGCACAAAGCCTTGGACCTACGTGTCATGCCTTTTGAGATTCTAACCCGCGTCAACCACTGCTGAGATTTTACAACTAGACTATTTAAGTTCGCGATTGACCTCCTAAAGGACGGCACTGGATAGTAGTCAGTGACTAATGTAGTTTGTCTAGTCCTTTCTTTAGTGCAGACTGAATTCTGTCAGTCAAGCTTGCAATGTGTCCACCATTGGGGATGGCTCACCATCACTGTTCACTTTGAACTGTTGATATTAGATGCAAGAACTACAGTTTTAGCAGAATAAAATGGTACCATCTTTTATTTCGTTGCCTTCTCGTCAGCTGCTTACATGGCAAAGACATTATTAAATATATCTACATTTTATTCTGCTAAAACTGTAGTTCTTGCATTGTTCAAATTCATTAAGGGGAATAAATGTATGATATTAGATGGTTGGAGGCAATCGGTAGGAAGACTTGGACATTATTTTTATTTTATTTTTTTATTTCTGATTACAGCTTGATTCCACACCGTATTTTTGGTACAAGTATGCAATTTTCAGCATGGGATATCGGTAGCCCAAATTTTTCAGGCCGACCATAGATATGCGTCGGTAGGGGATCGAACCTCGGACCATGTGCATGGTTTGCGAGAGTCTTAACCACTGCGTCACTTAGGTTTTATGGTAGTTAGCACTCACTTGTCAGTGAGGCATATGTGCAACCTTGAAGGAACTCATGCCCCTTCTGAGTACAACGGTTTCTACTGACTACCTCCAGCTGTCTAACATCAACTAAACATGGACCGATATAGTGGATCTTCATACCTGGTGATTAAACTGTAAAGGCAACTAGTAATATTCATTTAACACTATGTACACAAGAATTGGACAGGCTGTGGAGGGGCAAGATGACAAAATTATGTTGAACATATGAGAAAACTCTAGAACAGCTGGATTTCGCAAACGATTTGTTATGGAAATCACACAAACTCGAAAGCTTGCAGGTGGATACTAGCATTTTGGCGTTAGGAGCAGAGAGCGGAGATTGTAATACAGAATAACATTGAAAAAATGAAGGTGATGAGCATAGCAGATCAACTACAACAGTCCAAACAATAAACACAAATAAAAATCAATGGGAGAAATTTTAGAGAGGTCATTTCCTTCACTTATCTAGGAAGTATAGCTTCAACCACAAAAACTGTTCACAGATAAAGATATCAAAATCAGAATCAGAAAGGAAAGGTACGCCTTCATCAACCTGAAACCCTTTTGGGAAGTCTTCTGCACTCAACCGGCATAAAGAGAGGAAGATTCGTTTCTCAACGCCAACGTAAAGTCAGTCAGTTGTTCTATTGTGGTGAGAGCAGGCTGCTAGCCAATTGGTAGACATTAATCTACGTCAATCTCTATGTCGCTAATATTGGCCGTGAGGAAATCTGAACAAGACTGATTCAATAACCAGTCACAGCAGACTTAACGTGGGCAAATGAGGTTCGAAATTATATGGCTTAACTTTCCGAGAAACCAGAAACAACCAATCAGAAGACTGTGTTTGTCTGCCTGAATAATCTATATTAATGTACATGAAATATAGATAAATACGTGCTGATTTCCGTAATAAAACGATCTGTTGTCGGCCCTTGTCTTCTGTTGTTACCCTATAAGGATCAGAAACGTGGTCATTGGTTCATGAAAATGATTTTTAACAGGACGTCATCGAATGACATCGCGCTCATTTCAGGCCAGTGATCGAATGGAATGCGAATGGGAAGCGATGAGAGGGTCATCAGTACGAATGTGACTTGAAGAAGATCGTGTACTGAGGGGGATGAGAGATTAAGGCCAGTTGTGGACCCAAATTAAAAGGATAGCTGAGAAGAATGCAAAAGTGAGATGTGATGTTGAAGCCCAATTTTCCGTTCGGAACCCCTGGGAACTTAAATTATAATATGAATGAATGTTAGTTAGAATTTACTTGGTGGATGGTGATTAGCAGTGGAATCCAGGATGCGTATTCCGTCCTATTTGGGACTCGTCAGCTGGTTGTACCTGCATTTCCCAGTGAGTGATGATTTTCCCACCGAGGCTCGAACCCACTGTCCATAGTTTCAAATACCGAGGCGTCCAATCAACCGACAGGAAATCTAACATTAAATTAACATGACCCGTTGCAAAAGAGGTTGCTGTCGTTGCCCAAGCGGCCTAATGGATAACGCTTTAGTGTTTGAAACTATGGGCACTGGATTCAAGCCTTAGTGGGAACATAATCACTCGCTGACTGAAGAATGCAGGTACACCCAGCTAGAGGACGTGTGCCAAATAGGACGAAATGCGCGTTATCCTCGATTTCACTGCTAGTCACCACCCATCAATCAAATTCTATTAGAATGCTCAGACATCGTCGAAGCATCTCTTCAGGAAGCCGACATGTCAACCAGAGACCCAGCACTTTGGTCCAATTAATCGACGGAAAAATCTCAAATTCAACTGACTGTTAGTTAGGTTTCCATTTGTCTTCAAATCAATCATTCATTTCTCTCTTCTCTTGCAATTCCTAATCATATTTGCTTAAAAGAGCAAAGCAGATTGTTCCTTGATGGTGGCGGCAGTATCTGAACGTTATCCGTGGCGACTGTGGCAAAATGATGGCGCAGAATAGCAGTTAGGTTTCATATACCTTTTGGAAGAGCCTTGAAAGATTAATTATAACATTTTCCAAATAGGATGAAATACAGAACCTGGTTTCCGATGCTAGCTATCATCATCAAAATGAAACACACCTAGTTACATAATATTACTGTGTTTTGGTCAAGGATTGTTTTCAAAGCCTGTCTGATTCTCACTATATTACCAGTGTCAAATAGGTATATCTTTCAAGTGAACTTGAGAACCTTTTGCTGACCTTTCATATGAGGAGGCGTTTAGGCATATTTGCAGAAAATCTAGTAGGCGACCTCCTCTCATTCATTTCCATATACTTGTCGCCGTAGGCGCAGTTGAATTAGTAAATGAAACTGGAGTTGACATGAGTAACATACTTGCCTACTTTTGAGTGAATTAACGATCATACCGTGTTGTAAACTGGAATCAGACTCGGTGCTTGGAGTCTTCTGTTCAATGCACCTTTAATTCTTTCTTCATTTCTTATGGATACTTCTTCACACTTGTACGCTAAGCAGATAAAAATGATTTCTTCTCAATTATTATTCTTCGAAGAAACAAAGAGAAAATTCCGCGAAGAAAATTTTCAATCCGACGAAGCCATCAGCTAGGCTATACATTCGTGTAAATTTTATTAAATGTATGAGAAAGTTCTAGAATTATTCTCGGTTAAAGGTCAAATTAATAGAATTACTAAACGTAATAAAGAGAGGATAGGTAGTGATATTAATCTGGAAATATTTCACGTCAAATATAGAATTAAAAAATTCTAATGTGTGATAATCAGGAAGGTCGATTAGGAGAGACATAATAAGATGTAATTGCTCAGAAGCAGCTTCAAGAGGAAAAAAAGTTGCAAATAACGTAGTACTCAATGGCACAAAAGAAAAAAGTGTTGGAAATTTTATTATGTTAAAATTGTTATTGAATGAGAGGAAAACATAGCTGAGTGCCAATTTAAGAAGTGTGAAGAGGGTGAAAAAACTTACAAAAGGAAAATGTGAAGGTGACGACAGTGAATTAATTATTAAAGTAAAAGCAAACTAAAAGTAAAACTGAAAATTGATCAAAAATTAATCATAATTGCTTGCAGGACCATTGAAAACCAGTCGTGGAGTACAGGACAGTTGTTTCATCCCGGTTTGGGAATCATCGGCAGTACATACCTACCACAAGGCTTTCAAACCCAGGACCTTCCGGTTACAAGACAAGCTATCTCGTAGACAATTCAGCCACTGAGAACCGATTTATGGGCTAGTCCATGAGTTATAACTTCTGTCAATTCGTGATCAGAGACTTGGTGAGTCATAAAGAGCGTCTCAAACAAACTACAGACCTTCACTAACAGTTGTCTTCGCTCAATACTCAAGATCAGATTGCCGGCCAGAAAAGATCAGTGACAGTGATCTCTGGCAGCGAACCAACCCAGCAGGAACCGATTGTGCAACAAATAGGCAGGAAGAAATGGAAATGGATTGGCTGGTCATACTCTGAGGAAACAAATCATCAAGTGAGTGGCATCACTAGACAAGCCATTGCTCGAGTGGAACCCACCGAAAGGGAAGTGGCGAGTTGGTCGTTTGTGCAAGAGTGACTTGGAGGAGGTCATGTGAGGAGGAGATGAAAGCATGTGGACAGACCTGGAGCGGAGTGAAAAAGTTGGCAGAAAACAGAAGGCAGTGGAGACGCGCAGCTGAAGCCCTTTGTTCCTCAAGGAATTAAAGGATATAATAATAATAATATCCATTCGTGATTTAGCGTGACCCGAGCAATGTCCATGATCAACTCGTAAAAACATAACTAATCCTTACAAACCAACTATAGGTAATAAAAATTCATAAAAATATTATGAAATATTTTTTACAGGGAACGATGAGTGAAGAGGTTAAGACCACGGTAGAATGAAAGACTGGACAAACGTTTACTGTAAACAAAGTACGGGGTTATATGGAAGAACTGTCAACGCATCCTCAGTTATTTTAATCTAGGTTGTTTTCCGCCACTATATTTGACGAGGACATTCGATTATATCCATTCTCGGTAACTTTCTTTTTCGACATATGGGTCATGAATTGGAAAAACAACTAACGTAGAACCATTGTGTTACAGTTCTGGAATTTCTGTCACTGAGCATTAACTATCTCATAACCAAAATTCATCAAACAGTTTTTTTCCATAGTTTTGCTTTCCGAATATAAAATAAGGCTCCATACTTGATCTGTGAAATTTCAGTCGATCTGTGAATTCCCATCTGTGAAGCGTCGGAAAATATCATATTATGATTATTGAACTTTTGGGTTATCAGTGCAAAGTAGCGTTTCTGTAGAAGATCCACACCTTGTCCTGATTTACACAGTCCCCTTCATCTGGCCCCAAGACTGCTAATAGCCTCGCCTCCCCTCCCGACATGATCTTCTCCATATCACCATCAGAAGCCTCACTCGTCGTTTCCCATTCGATGTAGACTCACTAGTTCGTTGCGTGATGTCACCCAACGGTCCCATGAATTTGCATCCCATCCGTCTTCAGTCTCCTCTGCAAATTCACTGACCAGTATATTCATGGCTGGCTCGTTTCTAGAGTTTCTCGTTGCTAGTGATTTCTAGATGGATGTTTGTTATTCAGCACGTAGTTAAGGCATCTTGTGTTAAAAGACTGAAGCTTGCTGGAGATGCTTTTTTTGACGCGCCAAATTACTGGCGGAAATATTGAGGAACTGATTCAGCGTTGGTGTTGAAAGCCCGAATGGTATGGTTTCCTGTGGGCGAAGGCTATTTCCAATAATGAAAGACTGCCTTTCCTGTTCTTGCTGGTTTCTACATCTTTATCCGTACCGATTGCATCTGATTCAAATGATGATAACTAAATAAGAGAAGGAATTGACCCCTTTCAAATTTCTCCCATCCATATTGAATAGTGCTTGCTGTTATTTTTGCCGATTGGCTATCTTCATCACTTCCATCTTCTCTATATTTACTTGAAGTCCTGTATTCGCTCAGCACAAATCATTCCAAATTACTAGTTTCTGCCTGCAATTCTTTGAGTTTCTGTGACATAGCATATGAATCGTCTACAGACTCCACATCTTCTAGAGTCCTTTTATTGGTTCAAAATATTCCTGTCTTCTTTCCTCCCAAACACAGTCTCCCGCATTACGTAGTCCAACACATTTAGTAATATCATTGATGATAGTAGGCATTCTCGTCTAACTCCCATCTTCATATCTTAGGCTTTGTTGAGTTTTTCATTGTTGATCACTTGACGTAGCATTCCCATAAAGCGTTTGAATGAGGCTGATGAATATTTGTGCTATTGCACTTCATAGTGTTCAAGTTGTTTCCAAGGTAGTTCACAGGTAACTATGTCGAAGGCATTCCTTAAGTCAATGAAGTTAAGGCACAGGTTTGACAGCCACAGCAATTCAGTCCGCACACGACTTACGTTTTCAAAATTCAGCTTGTTCCGAAGGGCGGAGTTTCGCGTTCAGTTCATTTTTTTATTCTCTTCACGATAATACGAATTAGTATTTCGTTTCGCGCTGACAACAGTATGATTCCGCGCCGATTCTTGCAAAAGCCTCCATCTCCCTTCTTTAGGAATGCGTCAAGAAAGTAGAACAAAACTAATCTTCTGTGTTCAATACCCTTTAATACTACTCTCACCCTTTATTAAAAAAATGATAACATCTCCATTAAAAAAATTGTAAACATCACAAAGAGCATCCTATTCTGAAGCCATACAAATATACAAACATATTCATAAAATCAGTTTAGCCTCAAAGTGGAGAGAGAAGACAATTGCCGGTAAAAATTCAAAGAAATCTACAATCTCTCGTACATAAACTGACTTTTGACTCAAGGATAGCAATTAGTAGCTATTTTTATCTGCGAAATACCAAACCTCTTATTATTAATACAAAATGAAAACACAAAAATTTAATTATTTCTTTTCGAAAGCCTTAAGTAAACTTCTAACTAATTAAGACTTTTGATTAAGATCGATTTAAGCATTTCATGAAATCTCTTTTCCCCTTTAACAAATAAATACGTGGTATTCATAGTGTATGCAGCATTATCAGTGATGTTTTGATAAAAGCAAAAATAAGCATAAATAGAAAAAGTTACATTCTGTTAAATTCTCCTTCAAAGAAAAAGGCATAACAGACAATGTGTAGGCTTCAGTTTTCACAGTGTAAAGAAAATAGGGACATGTTTTTTCTTTAAGATTCTAAAGCGTAGTCCGGACGTGTAACGACAAGTTGGGCGTTGATCCGAGGAAGAGATAGTGTGGGGAAGAGATGAGAACCTATAGGCACAGATGTGGCCAGATAAAAATAAGTGCAGGGAAAAGGACATAGGGGGAATGTGCTGTTGAAACCTTATGTTCCATTCGGAACCCAAGAGAACGATAAAAATGTTCCTAATGTAAAATGAAAAACTCACTTAAGAAGATTCTGCTAAGATTCATTTCATTGAGATGTCTCTTATCTGAACTACTCGATATCTGATTAAAGCATAAGCACTAATAAACCTTTATTTGTCTTTATTTTCATCAAATTAAATGTATACGACCTTTTTTGGAATAACTGTTAATCTCGTTTCATGGTTAATAGTGGATGTTACAGTGTACACTTAGTAAACAGCTCATCTATATCCTACGATCACTGAATGAACTATTCCATCGAGCTGAAGACCCTTCGACATTGAAATCTCCATTGAAACTAAGGAACCATCTATAAAGTCAACATCTAATCATCATACATTTATTATTATAACAAAGGTTTTATCCCAGATGTATGACAAGAACAGGTTTGTGAAGAACATTTCTGCTCATTCATGAGACGGGTCTCATTCACTGACAAAATACCCTTGTCATCTTAATGGCCCATTTACACTCTGGTTCATATATCCGCGTCCTTCCAAAGCCGACGCTTTTTCAGTTGCTATATTCAACATCAGCTATAGATTATTGTTAGCTATATATATATTTTGTCCTGTAAACTACCCAAGCATTCGAACGATAGTAACACATTGTACTGAGTTCGGTAGTTTACGTGTATGTGTGGCCACACGTTCAATGGACGGACCCGTCAGACTATAGGTCTTATGTCTACAGAACACATTCTTAACTGACTACAAAGACAACTGAAGCCATCAAACTAAAATGACCCCGTAAAACGATGCCTGAAATCACCTACTGCTAAAGGTATCATAGAGAAGTGTTATGAAATTGATTCTATTAATGCACTGAGAACTGTTTATTGAACAAATGTGAGTCATATACTGGAATCCGTTGAATCCTTGAGTATGAAAATTGCTCAAAACTATTTTAACTGTTAAAAAGTATTTTTTCTCCTTCACGTTCCATATGGAACATAGAAGCTTCAAGCTAGAGGTTTGAAGTTTCTGCAGCAGTGTTTATTTTTACAGGATGAGGTTGCTAGCCTCATCCCTAACCTTCACTCTTTAAAGGACTTTTATTACTGGTTTGGCGAGATAGAGGAGTGCGTTGGCTGGGGATCCAAACCCGGACCATTTTCATGGTCGGCGAGCGTCTTAACCGCTGTGCCACTGACGCACAAAAACCTGAGAGTAGTGGACAGCTGTTCCGTCCTAGTTTGGGACTCTTCAACAGTACGCACCCACCAGGGTTCGAACCCAGGACCTTCTGGTTACAAGGCGAGAGCGTATACCATTAAGCCACTGGTACCCAAAGTATTTATTATTACTATATTACTAACCTGGTAATCCGATTTCAAAGCTAGGGCTTATTGCACATAGTGGTGTATTCCACATTTGTATGTGTTACCATTTGTCTGTGATGGTAATTCGTTGATATTTTAACCTATAATATGATGAAAATCGCAATCCTTTATGCTCATTTGACTTCTGTAATAAAATGTACACAAGTGATCGGCATGTTTGAAAAAGGTTACGTAATTACATTACACATTTTGGAAGAGATACTTCTACTTACCGTTTTCTTATAATTCATAAAGGAGGTTAACTCTTATATAAAGAGTACATCAGGTAAACATTTCATGATGTCACATGAAATTTTTCGAAAAATATGATTATTAGTTGACGTTCTACATTGTGTCGAAGTAATTTGATGTACAGTTCTATCGTAATCCATTAAATGGAATATTTAAGTCAGTACCTTTCACATGAAAGCAAAGAAATATTTCTATTTCATATCATTAAGAACGCATGAGTCAGCAAAGAGTTCCCTTCCGCTTAACTTTCTGACCAAGCAGAATAGTCATTTATGGTGATTGTATTTCCGATGTAGATTGATAATAGGTCATTGTAATAAAACGAGCTAGATAAAACATTTCTGAACGCAAGTTTCAGATTTCTCCTTAAGGAGACTGCTTAGGCTTCGGCTACATGAATAAGACGTATGCAAAATAGTTTCGTACCACTTGGTCGTAATTTATATAGGACTATAAAGGGGCTATAAAGAGGCAAACGAATTGTTAAATGCACATTTCAGTTGTTAACAGCTGGATCTTGTGTTTGACATTTTGGTGAACAACAGTATGTGTAGAGAATATGAGGTTTAGGGATTCAGCAAAGAAGGTTCTTCGACAAAACTCTCGAAAAGCTGCTTTGAACAACTTTACTAACTGCATCTCCCTTGAATGTTAGATTTAAAATTAGTTGTTTCTTTGGCAAAGGCTGGTCTTTACCATAAGATGTTTGTTGATAAAAGACACTGAGTATGAACTTCAGACTAGTTTTTTCTGAACAATCCTTTTTCCTTATTCAATCCGTCTTCATTGTATGTACCGTAGATTCTCCTCGCAAGAGAGTCGATGAGATTTCCTTCAATTTTTATTTTGCTCACTGAGACAAAATCGTGATCGTTTATGAACTGTATGTCAATACCCAAAAGCTTCCTCTCTTAACTAAAGTTTAGTGTGTTTCGTGCGATCTGATTTAAGGATGCCATTAAAGGTACTGAAGAGATCCTTTACCGATTAGATAAAATCACAACGTTATGTACATAAATTCTGTATCATCTAACCGATTAACCTTTTCTATTTGTTTGTAAACAGAAAACTACAAACTAAACAAGAATGATGGTTGATAACATCTAGAATTTTGACAGTAAAACTTATAAACAAATTTATATCAAATATATTCATGTGTATTTCAAATTATTTGCCTACTAATTTTCTGGCTAATTGATTTTTCTTTGGATGGAAATATTCCGTAATAGTTGACATATTGACGCATGCCTTATTCTGATTTTTGATTACAGCTTGATTCCACACTGTATGGAATTTTCAGCATGTGATATCGGTAGACCAAATTTTGCAGGCCGACCATAGATATCAGGTGTGCGTCGGCAGGGTACCCAAATCTGGACTATGTTCATGGTCGGCGAGAGTCCTAACCTCACAACATTAGCACCCATATGCCAAAACTCCCATTCCCGCAAAATTCCGCACCCAGGCCTCCAAGTTGCTAGATTACAGGCGTACCGCACCACGCCCGGCCATGTGGGCGATTCGATTATTCTTTGAGGTTACCGTCCTGTTGTTTTAGAAGGAAAAGAACAACAATATCAGCGAAGATATCAATCTTTTCGGTGATTTCACTCTCAAAAGCCGCTGTAAAATCGCGTTAATGTAGATTAGTTTACATGGATAGAAATATTACTTATAATATTACTTATTCATTGTAACTAATGAGATAATAATTTTCAACTTGATATGAAAGTTTGAAGGTACGAATATAGATTACAAGGGGCTTAGAGATAAGATTACATAGGATTGGAAAATAGTAACAATGTATGCAAAATTAATGTGCTTTGGTGGCACAGTAGTTAGGACTCTCGCCGACCATACAAATGGTCCGAGGTTCAATCATCCACCGACGCACATTTGATTTCAATTGGTTGGCAGGTAAAATTTGGACTACCGATATCACATACTGAAAATTTCATACTTGTACTAAAAATACGGTGCGGAATCATTCTATAATATTATTTTTAACTTGAAATAGAAGTTAGGAGCTTTGAATATTGATTACAAGAGGCATAGAAATTGAAAAAAGTACACAGGATTATATTGTGTATAATTGTAAAATCGCTATTCTAAACAGATTACAAGTGTGATCAGAAGAAGCATGGAAACAAACTTAACTTATTTTATAACTGGAAAAAATGGGATGAATTGAATGAAGACAAAGAGAGAGAAATATACACACACAGCGAGGAAACAAAGAAAATTGAAGGCTAAGGGAACATACCGAACAAGGTATATGGCAGTTGTAAAGGCTGAACAAGTTTCTTTTGAACACACGGCTCCGACTTTTCAATGCATATGCCAAGAGCTTCCACAGTACAAAGATGTCAGAAAACAACTGCCTTTGGTAGATTATTGTTTTCTTTGTAAATGACTCTGAATGATGAGTCAGTTTAGATGCTGTGACAGGTGTTGCCGAGGTGTTCAGTTATGGCGCTTCTGACTGAACCGGTGCCTCCTCTTTGCAGCCATGCTGGATGATGTCCTCTAACACGTTTTGATAAGACCCGCATAGAATGACCTATGCACTTAGCTCCGCACGAGCAGATGAACTGATATGTGCACAGTTAACTGGTCATATGAGGAAGTCGGTCCTTCCCGTCGCTCCGAGGCAGTGGACGTCTAGAGAATATCACTCTAATAGTTGCTGCAGGAAAATCTTCTTCAGAAAGTTGGAGATTCTCTTTTTAAGGATATCTGCTGTTAGGTCTCCCCTGAACTCTAGATTCAAATGAAGTATTTTCTTTGTCACTGAAGTGTATTCTTCTCTTTTTTGGCTTTCGTTTCATGTTCTTCTCCACGAAACGCGGTGGGTATCCATTTTGAACCAGGATGCTTTTGAGAATTAGGAGGTCTTCTTCTGAACAGTCGTCGCTAAAAATTCTTCTAGTACGGTTAGCTAGCGAGATAATGAGAGCTCTTTTACGGCTAATAGATATCGAACTCTAGAACTTTGTCATTTGGCCATTCTTTGAATAGACCTTTTCAGAGTTCCGTCAATACAATTCAACGTCCAGGAATCGAACCTTTGATTCATTTTCAACATCGCTTGTGAATTTAATTGAAGGATACAATTTAAATCAGCATCATCCTGACAAACTATAAAAGTATCATTGATGTATCTCTTGTACAGCAGCAGTTCGTCCATTGTTGATTTTACGATGTCCTTTTTCAGGCTTGCCATGAAGTAGTCTGCCAAAAGTGGGCCTCAAGGAAAGCCTATGTTATTTTTGGTTATGTTGTTTCGGTTAACTCTGACCAGTTATGGTGTAACGTTGGCAGACTAGAGACTTGGTAAAGAGATGATTATTCCCGATTCGGTATCTCTATATGGCGACATTATGTGAACCTTATCTTCAAATCACCTTTTGCACAGATCCTGAGTGTTCCGCTACTTCCGTCCTGCCTTTATATTGTGTTTCTTTGTGTTCCTTACACGTCTCCAATGTATCGCCGCAACGCCGTACCATTTGCTTTCTCCGACATCAAATTTATCTCCCTGCTATTTCATGTTTTTATACCGATGAACTTCTCTTTATATACTACTGATAAATCTTATGAGTAGCACACGCCACAATGAGATATAAGAAGACATGTGTTTCATCAAATTAGGACTTATTAGTAAAAGCTGTACCTGAACGAATGGTGTTCCCACAGAGACTGGAACTCAGCACTCGCAGCATGAAATGCTTCAAAGCAGTTGTTCTCCAAGTCACTGGTCAACGAGAAGTACCTCTTGTTTGTTGAAATTATTACTTTAGACTCCTCACTGACTGGTTTCGCTGTGCTGAAATGTTCAATTATTGTTTACAAGAATAGAAATAAGACTCTGTGGTAGGATATAGTTTCACATTTCATAAATTTGATTCCCTCAATAAATGTCGATAAGGCAGAAATACCAGATTAGCAGTATAAAATAATATCATCCTCTTATTTTACAGGTACTCATCAACGGCACACCAATATCTTAAACTACAGTGGTTATAAATAAAGAAAATAATACGCTTCACTGTTCCACTGGTAGTAAAGAAAACATAAAAAAAGTTAGAACATTCGAAATATTACCATGACAATTTCTAGCTTACGTTGAAATCAGTTAAAATGCTTGATCGTAGCTTGACTGCAATAGCTTCCCTAAATCGTAATAAATTTCCTGTCCATTGTATATTTAATATTTTGAAGGATTTGAAAATCATGACGAAATCGACCATACCTATGAGATGTCTGATAATTGCACTTTGCGAATATCTCACCCTTTAGACAAAAGTTTCTCGGAGTGTGCGCTGAAAACCGGATAGAAGCACTGCTTCCTGTCCATTCAATGTGCTTGCTCCCGCAGGTATACATAAATTCATTAACGCCTTGTGAGTTTTATCGGAAGGGTACTTATCTAGTTCCGAATGTCTTATAAAGCTTGTAGTGTAGCAAAGTCTTACAAGTCCAGCCTCAAAGAAGCATCAGTTTATTGCTGATTTCATTCTCCTGTCAACTGGTTTTTGATGCTGCTTCTCGTTTGAATAGGACTCAGATGAATTCCTTCTTCTTTTCAGTAGTTGAATGTTTCGTCTTCTCGAGCTTTTGTTGTTGCCATACTATTGGATAAATTTTTTTGGATACCCGTCTTCCTATAGCTTGCTGGGTGAAGATAGCTGTCTTACTTTGTTTCACAGTATCCTCACTAGTCCAGGGTTATATAACTTATAGGACAGAAACTCTTTTAGTGTAGATACTGTCATGTACTTTGAACGCTGAAGCATGTAAAACTGTCATTCCTTATAACCACTGCAATTTTGTATAATCTTTACAGATGATGAGAACGTGTGAAATCATAAATTAAAGAAGCTTACCTTCTTTAGCATTGACACAGTATTAATCAGTGAATGACGTTTCGACCATAATTTATTCCTGCTTATAATCTTATCAGTATATTCACACTACACGATTACTTGATTTGCATACCTTCACTCACCACGACTTTTGATTGCATTCCTTCAATATATTGAGATATTTGTCGTGTCTTTGCCATTGTACGTGTTCAGTATTAATTTGTTGGAGTGTGATTCAACGACTGACCTTAATCTCAGCCTAGCTATGTTACTTAACTTATAAAAGAAGAGACATTCAGTGAACGATAACTCTTTTCAGTGATATTTATTCGCAATCTGAACAACTACATAAATGAAGTATATTGTCTCAGCAACAAAAGAAATCCTTTTTTAGGAGTTTGAATTAGTAAGGATTAGATTTGTTTATACGAGTTTGACTACGGATAGACATCAGTTAGAGAACCATTGAAAACCAGCTACAGGGAGTACTGGAAAGCTATTTCGTCAATCTAGTTTGGAAATCACCATCAGTACGCACCCAACATAGAGGGGTTCAAACCCAAGACCTGACGGTTACAAGGCAAGCTTGTAGACCATTCAGCTACTGTAATCCGATTGGATGGCCAGCCTATAAATTCTCACTTCTGATAATTCGTTATTTAGTCCGACTGCCAATCGAAGTCGTCAATGGCAAGTTCATCTTCACAGTGGCTGAATTGCATGCGAGCTTGCCTTGTAACCAGAGGATCCTGGACTCGAACACCAGTAGGTGCGTACTGTCGATGATTCCCAAACTAGGATAAAACAGTTGTCCACTAATCCCTGACTGGTTTTCAATGGTTCTCTAACTAATATCGATCCTTGGTTAAACTCGTATAGAAAGAATACTTCCAAAGATGTTTCATTAGAATTGTAAAAGTTTAAGATTGGCAATCTCATAATAAATAAAATGACGTCATTCGAGTGGAGAATAAAACAAGAAAATTAGATGACTAAATTGAGTGATGTAACATAACTGACGGAAGTGAGTACAATTCAATTCAAATTGAACGAGAATCACGTTTATTACCAGTGGTAAGAAGGGGCAGAAATATTTTGGGTAGTGAGCGAAAAAATCAATAAGATTAGGAAACAAAAACCAAAATTTAAAAACTACGTATCTGGTGTTAGGACAGATCACGTCAATTGTAGATTAAGTGGCCTAATATACTTCTTCTGTACTTAAAGTTCCAGATATAATATGTGAATTGCCATTGCCTCTGCGCTTTAAAGAAGTTGTATTCGTAGCTTTTACCCATATATATTCTAATAATGAATTTGAAGTTAGGTTTGTGGGTTAGCTTGGTGTTTAGATTCGATCAATAATAATAATAATAATTTACTTTATTCCAAAAACAGTACTTGTGATACAGAATGGAATTTTCAGCATTAATCACAATATTGCATCTAATTTCCTCAAATTATATAATTTTCCACATTTACAATAGAGGTAGTGTCAAAAACATGCAGCATATAAAATGGAAATAGCAATAATAATGATAACAGCTAGGGTAATAATAATAAGAATACAAGTGAAAATTGCCGTTGGCTTGTGTCACACAGTATTGGCAATGTGGTATAGAAATCCTAACATGTTTAAAAATATTGAATATAATGTTCTCTTTACATGATATGGTGAAGGGAAAAACAAAGATTACAGCCGTCATGGAGATAAGTTGGTGTTTGCAATTATGAGAGTAAAACAAAGAAGTAACAGGACCATAAATATAATAGAAGTAATAAAAGTAAAACTTGAAGGTATATAAGGATGGATGGAGGAAATTGTTTATTTACTAGATGAAAAAAGGTTAGTTAATTCTTGCCTGACACTATTTTCATCACATAAAATACGTGCCAAGTATGGTATCATAGAATTCTTATACTTAGACGTGCGAGCATACAGTTTTCTGAAGTTACTCCTTGTTCTACCTGAGGAGATGCAAGGTGAAAGCTGAGGGTAAAGCGGATGCTCCAAGTCAGACAAAATCCCTTTAGCAAATTTATTGCACGAAGTCAAGTGCCTATCGACAACGACGTTAACTATGTGGTCCACTGGGACACCACTCACCCTACTGACAGTCTTCAGTATTCTACGAATTGTGACATAGTCTTTTTAAGCAAACCAGGAAAGAATAAGGGTGAGCAATAAAGAAGAATAGGTAGGATGCAAGAGTTTACGAACTGTAGAGGAGGGGTTGAGTTATACCCGAGTGTCTTAACTTCTTAATGTAAAATGTCAGGCGGAATATTTTACTGGAGATTGCTAAGACATGGGAAGACCAGGAGAGATCAGAAGAGAGAATGAGTCCAAGATACTTAATTTCTGATTTGATTCCTATATCATTGTCGTCAATTTTACAACTGTCATGAGAATCGATGACTTCTTTTAACTGTCGTTTACATCTTAAGCTGAAATCAACAGTTTGACACTTAGAAGGATTCAGTTTAAGACCGTTAGACTCAGACCATTTGCTGACTTCCGATAGAAAGCTATTTATTTTAGTACAATCTAGCTGGGAGTTAACAGCCATTGAAACCGTTAAATCATCAGCGTACTTCACAAAGTTTATTTCATCAGAGTGAGGCAAGTCATGCAAGAAGAAAGAAAAAAGAAAAGGAGAAAGAACAGCACCTTGAGGGACACCAGCTTCAGTAGGCAATGAAGTGGAAGACTTCCCTTTATATACGGTGTACTGCTTTCTATCTGAGAAATAGGAATGCAACCAGTTAACAGCCCAACATTCTGTTTGACTAGCAGCAAGTTTATTTAATAAGATGTCCCTAGGGACCGAGTCGAAAGCAGATGTATAGTCTAGGAAGGCGCAACGAACAAATTTAGCCCCCTTGTCTAGACTGGAAGCAATGTTATGATATAAGACGGCAGCTGCATCTAAAGTGCTTCTACTGTGCTTATAGGCAAATTGTTTAGGGTCATTAAAGGATTTAAGCGAAGGTACAAGACTAAGTAAAAGTAATTTCTCCATAGTTTTCAAAAAAGGAGAGGTAATAGCAATGGGTCTAAATTTGACACATGCTCCAGTAGAAGATTTAGGTATGGGTACAACTTTAATGTCCTTCCAAACGGCAGGCACAATATTATCGGAAAAAGATTTGTTAAATAGATCAGTAAGAGGGTGACACAGAATATCAGAACATTTTTTAAAAAAATACTAGGTACATAATCGGGACCTAAGCTCTGGGAAGGGTTTAGAGACTTGAGGCACTTTTGAACATCATTTGTGTTAAAACCTGGAAAGGGGCTATTATTAACACAAGTGATGCTGGGAAGCATGGCATTTGAGGGAGAGTAAATAAAAGATTTGTTAAGAGTACATACATCAAAAGAATATGGAATATTGTTTATCTGCTTACCACCAGTGATTTCCTTAAATAGTTTCCACATATTAGAAGGATTTTTGCAGGATATGAATTTCTGGTTATATATTACATTCAACCTCTGCATTTCAGACTTAATTAAGAAGTTAGTTCTTTTTACACCACTTTTATCTTTCATTTATACAGTTTTTCCTTCTCTCTACGAAGCTTTTTAAGTTGAGGCGAGGAGAAACGGTCAAATTTGACGAATAGTGTTTCTTTTGGACAACAGATTTCAAAACAGAATTTCAGATAGGATGTAATATTAGAGATATTGTCATCAAGTGAATCATCATTAAACAAATCCCATCTTGTGTCACTGAGCATGTTTCTAAGATGATGTACGTTCTCATTTGAGTAGCATCTGTGAACAACTTTCTTAGACAAGTTTGAGAGGCTTTACTGTGTAACTTTCCGTAAATTTTGGGTAAGACTCGTACAATACAATGATCAGAATTGAAGAGTGGGGCTCTTTTACGAGCTTCGTATATTCCAGAATCATTTATAAATACTAAATCAAGTGAAGTATTTTGTCGAGTTGGGAAATTAACAACATTTTCATGGCCCAGCAATGTAATAAAACTGCAGTCGCTGGAGTTGAAGTCGCCAGTCACTATAGATAAGGAGTTACCAAACGAAGCAGCAGCAAAAATAGTGAATTCATCAGCGAAGATAGATAGTTCTGAGGGACTGCAACAAGGTGTGATATAGATATTTGTGACAAAAATGAAGCTATACTTAGGTAAGTGTTTAGGTCGACATTTTACAGTTATACAGTCAATATTGTCATTTGAGAATTTGAAGCAGACGTTGTTGGCAGTAGACCACTGAGAATTAATAAAAGTGGCAACACCACCACCTCTCTTCTTCTTTGAGCTGCATCGGTCTTGTCTGTAGATTGTGAACCCACTTAAGGAGACTAAATTATCGTCATATGAATCATGGAGCCAAGTCTCTTGAAGAGTGATTACACCAGTATTACAATATACATTTGAGTATAATAGAGAATGCAAGTAGTTAATCTTGTTCGATAATGACCTGCAATTTGTGCTCATAATCACAGGAACAGTCATCTGATGCATTGGAGTACACTTTAATGATCTCTGCCAACCTCCATGATGCTTTTTCTTAACGTTATTATATACTCGTAAATCAACAGGTTGAAAACATTTTAAATAATCGCGAGAGTAAGTAATGCGACTTGGATACATAATTGAATGAATAAAACAAAATAAATCCGAGGAAATAGATGCAATATGTAGGATGGAAATTTCGGTGGCCCAATATTTAAGCAGGCCACCTTGCAAAAGCTGCAGGATGGAACTAGAAGTGGGAGCCCTTTTTTCTTCTTCCTAAAACTATGCGGGCAAAAGTTCAGTGATGCGTGTGGATAGGAAATACTTTTTACGATCCAAAAAGCCTGCTCCATAGGAGCAGTTAAACTGATAGGTACACATTGATGAAGACACCTCATCAACCACCTGCATAGTGTAAACACATGCAAATGAAGAATTTAAAGTAGCCCAGATTCGGTCTAGGTTATTTAACTTAGCGGGATCAGTCAATCTACGTCTGGCTGACTGACTGACTGGCTGGCTTCAACAAAGAACTTTGCACAGATATGCAGCAGTTTGAGTCGCCAAATTTATCGCAGACTTCATGTCCTGACGACTAAGTACAAAACCTCTACAATACCTTAATAAGAACACATTTTATTTTATGAGAAAACTGTATAACGAGGAATTACAAATACACTGAAGAACTTTAAGTAAATGGCATGGTTTTGTGTTCTTATTAACACATTGTCGCTTATATTTTCACTTGATTTCATTTTATATTCACTTCTAACTGATCAATAATAATAATGTAAATGCTCCATTTTTCAATGATTACTCCGTGTAATAAGAAAAATCGATGCAATATTGTATTACGTGCTAAAAATTCCACATTTGTACCCAAAAGTACTCTTTCGAATAAAGCTTTTATTATACTCTATGTGCAGCACAAAGCAAGAGATGAAAGTGAAGATACTTAAGAGAGGAATATGAGGCAAAAAGAACAGTGAGCAATATGGAAGACCAGACAGAATTTTATTGGATATTATAAGTCACAAGGAGTGGATGCATCTGTGCCAGCCATTGAGAACTATTTCAAGCCATATCACTGATTATATCCAGCCGTCATTGGTTTTTACTGTCCCGACGACCTCAACCAGGAAGTCTACACCTTACTACGTGACTGTCTTAAACTAATTGTTGTAGATCCCATTGACTGATGAATTCATGTTTCGGTTTGACCATCACTGGCTCTTTTCCAATTATTTATTTTGATAAAGTCTCACAGTGTAATACACTAGTATCAAGAGATGACGTTTCGAGCACAACCTATTGCTCATATTCATATCATGTCGCTCACACAACTTTTTGCCTCATTTATCCACATGAGTAAGCTTGGTTAGGAGGCATTGGAATGAAAATCAATACATGATAAAATACATTCAGAAATAATAATATGAGTGTTATCAATCGAATACAATTAGATGGGATTTAAGATGATTTTGTAGTCATAATAAGTAACATGTCAGAATGCTATGATACACGTGAATTGAAATAATAATAAAAGACAGATTCAGTGAAGAAAATTTTCTTTATCGACGAAATCATCTTCAGAGGCTGACTGTACAGTCGTATTTATACTTAGAAAAATGTATAGTGGTCTATTATTGAGTAATAGGTGGACGGGGTGACATAATTGATACAATTAATCATAAGTGGCTTTAGAAGTGAAAATTAAAAGTTTAAAATTACATGGTACTCAACGGCATAAAGATAGAAGTTTGATGATAAGGTTAAAATTGCTCTTGAGTGAGAATAAAGGTGGTAGTTGAGTGTCAATTTAACAAGTGTGAAGAGGGTGTGGAAATATACAAAAGGAACATATATGAGAGTGATAACAGTGAATTAATTAATAAAGCAAAAGCAAACTAAAAGTAAAATTAAAGATTATATATTATATTGGCCGCACAAAGCGCACGCTTTCCAAACGCATCTCTGAACATTACCCGGGATGGTTAGCAAAGAGACAATCCAAGACAGATACCAGCTCAATTCTCGAGCACTTAGTGAACTCAGGCCTCGTAGCTCCACCAGATTTGTCTTACAAGATCATCTACAAGGTGAGGCTAAAAGGTACAAACAGCGTGAGGTTTTGGCTTTTGTGTATGGCGGAGGCGCTGTCATTTCATCAATACAACCCTGAACTCTGTATACAGAAAACGCTTGTCCAGTCTCTTATTCTACCTTGGTCTTAACCTCTTCACTAGTCGTCCCCTGTAAAAAATTTCGATTTTTTCTTTTCTTTTTTAATTTTACTTTTAGTTTGCTTTTGCTTTATTAATTAATTCACTATTATCACTGTCATATGCTCCTTTTGTATATTTCCACACCCTCTTCACACTTGTTAAATTGACACTCAACCAACAACTTTATTCTCACTCAAGAGCAATTTCAACCTTATCAAACTTCTATCTTTATGCCGTTGAGTACCATGTAATTTTAAACTTTTAATTCTTTTCACTTCTAAAGCCACTTATGAATAATGATATCAATTATGTCACCCCGTCCAGCTATTACTTAATAATAGACCACTATACATTTTTCTAAGTATAAATACGACTGTACAGTCAGCCTCTGAATATGATTTCGTCGATAAAGAAAATTTTCTTTGCTGAAATATTAATAATTTTGCTTTTATTCCAGAAACAGTACTAGTGATACAGTGTGGAATTTTCCGCACATATCTACAATATTGCATCTAATTTCATTACACATTTAAAAAGAGTATTTCAAAAAATAAATAAATAAATATAAAAAAGCAACGATAAAAAACAAAAAACACAAAAATAACAAAAGAATGCAAAAAAAATACCAAAACGTAGGAAGGAAAATAAACAACAATGATGAAAAATATTTCAGTATTCGGTAGTGGAAGCTATGATATGTCTATGCGTGGTGAACGGTTACAGCTATAATCATACAAGAAGTTATGAACTGTACTTAAGAATGTTTATAGCCAAGATGATCAGTTAATTTGATTGAACAACACTAAACAATCATAAAATAAACCTTTCCGGGGTATTTATTGTCATTAAAGTTAATAACGGGACAATCTTGTAGCACTAATAGTGATAATATAGTTGGGACCAGTAGATACACGAAAAAGGAATAGAGTAAAGTACAAAACATTTTTATTATTTATTGTCATCTGATTCGACTGGCGGTAATATTATCTTCCATTCCTCAAGTATCTGCGTTGAATCATTTCTGTTGCATGTGTCGGGTGTAGACTCGATCAACCAGATTTCAGCAATCAACCTCTCTCTCCACCTACCTAGATTATGTTTTACACTCCTAACCCTCTCCCACTCTATTTCGTGGTTGTGTGTTAATGCACGTAATGCACTGCAGTGCTGAGCTTTTTTCTAAACTACTTATCTTCAAGCGATCAATCATTCTAACCTCAGTAGTTTGACCTATGCAGTTGACTTCCTTAACAGTCATTTTAAGGTATTTTGTAAATTATATTATTTTGTTTAGTTGGGTCCACCAAGTGTTTTAGGTTTGAATGCCACCCTAATTCCTGCTTTATTGAGAATCCTACGTAGGGGCCTCAGATGTCCCCTCCTTATATGGTATAACAGCAGATGCTTCATATTCTCTCTTATTTATGTTATCATTATTAGTTTCACCATTATTTTTATTTTATTTTTGACCTTTTTGGATATTATTAAAGATTACACGGTCGCACAACCCGGTAGAAAAACTCAATATACCACATATGATCCACACATTCTATGTCAGAGAGACAGTGTTAGGCGTGAAAGTTACACCTTATTATGTAGTTATTGAAATAAAAGGTCCTTCTATTTAGTTATATTTACAGTAAACGTTACTGTATAACACTATGAGAGTATATCAAAATACATTTTACCCACAACAGAACTGAGATCCTGTGTCATCTAACACTGGTCGTCGTCCAGGAAGACGATGGCTAAGCCAGGCATATGAAACACACGTCCTAACCATTTTAATCGGTGCAACTTAACAGCGTCTAACTTAATTTCTATTTTTCAATATTTATGTTTCAAATTGTTGTGAAATTGACGTGCTACAGCCAGTTTATTTTCACTTAGCCTACCTATAAGAATGACTTGCCGAATGTTAATCAAACTCGGGCAAGAATACATCAGCACAAAGGTTATGCATAACGGATCGTATTGATTAGGAGTAGCCAATATATATAGACAAGAATTTCCTGAATAATTATAATAATAATAATATTAATCAAGTTTTCTAACAAAAATAATAATTTACATCGGTTGACTTATATTACAAATGAAAACGAAAACATGAAGAAAAAGAAATGCCGAAAACAGGTTAACGTGCAAAACAATAATTAATCATTCTATGACTTATTTATTTATATATATGTATGTATATAATATCGTCGGCTTGACATTGACTTAATTCACCGGTGATTAATTACGCCTTGTTGCGTTGTACGAACATAAACAATAGCTTTCCCTCTCTCTCTCTCACTCTTACACACACACACACACACACTTTAGGGGCATTTACGCTGTAACTGGCTCTTATTGTTGCCTAATATTCATAATTATTATTATTATTAAGTTATTGTGAGACAAGTGTGGACGAAACTTACACTCTGTTCGTTGATGTTTTGATAGTTAGCCTTTAAACGGCAAGGCAATTGTGTTTTCCACAAGAAATTGGATACCCTATACTCTGTGTTGACCACTTCAGTCATTTGACAGTTTGCAGCAGGTTCAATGGTTTGATAGCTGACGAAACTCTCGCAGTAGGATTTGTGAGCTTGCAGCGTCTCTGAAGTACAGGTGATATTAGGCTGGTTGTAAATCAAAGAACGTTTGAAATGCACGCTCTCTGTTACCTTTTATATCTATGCGATATGGTGGCCATTAATGGTGAAAGATATGCAAATGTTAATTGTCTTCGATTATAGGTGTCTGCATTCTATCTCCTGTGTTACGTGGTGTAACAAGGTGAGCGATATTTAAGTATGGAGTCGAGTTTTAGATGAGAAAGAGGGAGGCTGTAAAGCTACATCAAGTGAGATGGTTAGAATATGTGTTATTCATGACTAGTCATCGCCTTTCTCAACCGACTGAGATAGGATCAGGTTAAGAATGAGTTACTAGTGGACAAAACAAAATATAAAGTCTGTCCATGAAATCCCCGACCGTTTGTTCAAGACACATAGGGAGGTGTGAACTTTCAGGTTAATGTCCTCGGAGTTTTTAGAACCAATGGCTTGAAACAATAGTGATATGTCTACAATTCTCGGTCAATGGTGGAGATAGATTCACTCGCTGTGATTTGGCATATCCCATGAAACCCTATTATTTTTTCACGTCCCTATTCTTTCTCCTTCACATCGTAGCTTATTATTTTCTTTGGAATTTAAGATTTTTGCTATTTGTCGTCTCTGTTTTTATGCTACATGGGTTGTGGTAACTCAAAACGATGTCCTTCTTTACGAAGTCCCTCAACAGCTCCGTCTGCCTGCAGTTGAAACGCAGTCAGTATGTAAAGAAGGTTGCTCCCTTCAAATTTCTCCTATTCATGCTGATTGTTCTCTGTTATGGTTTCCGAAGCTGTTGCTTTTGGCCAGAAATCTTCATCACTACTGTTTTGCTCTGAGTCTGCCTGAAATTCTATCTCTGATACTTCGTCTGCCATCTTGTTGCCTTTCACTTGCACATCATCCAATTTTTTAGGAAATCGGCGAAATTCAGATCCTTCAAGCATTTTGTGAAAATTTATGCAAAGTCTTACGGAATAAGATATTGATACACAGCGATGTTCCTTTCCATAGTGGCATACTTATAAAGTGAAGCAAGAATGCTGTTATCATCTTCGATAATCAAAGATGACATTTTAATATGAAAGAAATTCCCACTTCACTCTGTAAATAATGAGTAGTATTCTACGTAAATACTGATTTTAATGCTAAATCACGTCTCTCTAAAAGATGCTTATTATTCTGTAATACTGTTTTACACAAGCTGCAATAAATTTTCATAAGAAGTATGAACCAATCTATGAAAATGTCATGAATGCTAAACTTTATTTCGTGATTATTCGTTACAAACATGGATCTGCATGAGGAAAAGCTAAATGAATGTTATTCATAGACCCACGAATAATTTCAATGAAGATAAGTAAGGAGAGTGAAATGACTCTTTTCTGTAATTTTTTCACCATACCACCACAATCTAAAGTAACATACAAAGTGATGTTGTTCTATGCCTCTATTTTATTTAGACTGACATTAATTAATCTTATTGTTCGTTGAAATTTGACTAGAAATGGAGCATAGGAAGCACATTTCGTCCTATTTACGACTTTACAGTTGTATGTTCTTTTAATATCCCGTGAGTGATGGGATTCCCCCTGAATCTTGAACCCAACATTCATTGTCTTAAACGGCGGGATTCATAAACATATTTGCGTTCAATTCCGCCTTCTGTTGTCTTCTACATCTGGCTCCTTCTCACACGATCTCCTCCAAATCACCCTTGGACACCCAAATTGCCGTCATCCATTGAAATTCCAATTGAGGATCTACCACGCGATATTATTTTATGACCCTCTAAAGTGTGCCTAATGCCTTGCTATTTCGTTCGACATTATTTTGCACAATAGGTTCATCACTGTTTTGTTCAAAGAGTTCCAATTTGTTTATCCTTTTTGGCTACTTCATCTCTAGAAAACCATCCAGAACAAGATGGAGTCAGTAGAAGCTAATCATTTGCAGAGTGAATAGCGACTGTATGCATCATTATCGAACAGAGCATATAGTTGCAGTCAAACCATTATTTCAAATTCATCGACTTCTAAAGCCTTTGAACAGCGTTGACTGGGAAGTTATTCGGGATTTGAGGATGACTTATGTTTAATCTAACAAAAACTCGAAGACCTACAGGTGAAAACCAATAAAAAACCAGAAGATTCAGTGACGGCATGACTTCAAATGAATATACAGAGGACTGAGGTGACTAAAAACCAACAAACAACAAGCCCCAATCACTATCAACAGAAGATATCTAAAAGGTGTCACTTTCTCTACTTATTTGGAAAGCTTTGATTCAACTATAGATGTCACGGATGAAAACGTCACAGACAGTCGGAAATTGAAAGGTGAAACAGACCTTCAACACTCTGAAATCAGTTTGAAAATATTTTGGGCTCTGCATAAACAGCAAAATCCATACTTTCAATGTCAATGTCAAGTTAGTCACTTCTTCTCTATGGATCAGAAAGTGTGCTCACGGGTCACGAAAAGCATCTTCAACAGGGAGTTTCATATTCCTAACAACGAGTGCCTTTAATTGTTCCACGCTGAAGATTAAATGGCTAGTCAGAATTGAATAGCAAGAAGAAACTCTGAAAACGATCTAAACAGGAACTTAATGTTTAACAAATAATTTGATGAAAAATGGAGGTGTATTGGACACATTCTGAAGTGATCGTTGGGTAACATCGTGTGTCAGGTCGTAAGGGAAACCTGAATGGGAAATGACTACTTCAGCGTCCAAGGGTGAAATGAAAGAGATCGTATAATGAGGAGATGAGACATTATGTTCACATTAGGTCAACATATAAGGATTGCAGAGAATAATACAAAGCGGTGATGTCCTGTTGAAGTCCTTTGTTCCACTGGGAACCCATAAGAATAATAACAATAATGGAGCGAAGGCAGCTGTGGGTAAAAGTCTGCAGTCTGTCGTGAATTCTATCTATGGCGTTCGCGGGCCAATCTCTGAACTATATAGAAGCGCAGATTTGACTTAATTGTTGAAAATTTGAAACTTGTTCCTTATGATGTGCGCTGTGGAGCAAAAAGCAGATTTCTGAGTAATGAATTCTCACCTTGCTTTCCTAGGCTGGATTTCATATCCATACCTGTGCTGCCTGCAGTCTGAAAACAGTGCTGTGCAGCTAATTGAATGGAGACGAATTCCTTATGGATTTCTTCCAATTTCTTAATTTTAATTCGCTGAAAATCTCGCCCCTGTCAGTTTATATTATAATGCTTATTTAAAAAGCATCGATTCAACCACAGATGGCCCAAAAGACGATGTTAGAGACAAGCCAGAATTGGAAAGACGAAACAGACCTTCATCATCCGGAAATCAGTTTGGAAATATTCTGGGCTCTGCATAAACAACAAAACTTGGACTTTCAATGCCAACGCCGAGTCACTCACTCACTTTATATGGATCAGTAACTAGGCTTACGCGTCACAAAAATCATTTCAGATAGTTCACTGTAGATTTTCATCAATAGCTGGCTTCGCTGGCCCTTAACTGAAAATAAGATGGTCAGTTTGAAGTGATTAGCAACAAGAAAATCTGGAAGCGATCTAACCAGGAACCTTCTGCCTAACAAATATGATGATGAAAATCGAGGCGTATCGGGCACACTCTGAAGTGATCGCTCGGTATAATCGCGTGCCAGGTCGCAAGGGAAACCTAGATGGGAGATGACTACTATTACAAGTAAAATGGACTGTAGAGAATAAACCAAAACAGAGGTGTGCTGTTAAAATCCTATATTCCACCTGGAACCCATGAGAATAATACTAGTAATGGAGCAAAGGCAGCTGTTGGTAAACGTCTGCAGTCTGTCAAGAACTCTTGCATGCCATATCTCTGAACTAAGTAAAAGCACAGACGACATTAGTGCTGGGAATCTATTTCTTGTCCCTTGTTCTGTGTGTTGTAAAAAGCAAAATACAGGTTTCTGAGTGATGAACTCCTACTTTGCCTTCCCAGGCTAGTTTCCATATCCTTCTCTGTGCCGCCTGGAGTCTAAGCAATCCTGTGCCATTAAGCGAATAGAGATAACCTTCTCATCGGTTTCATTCCACTTACCTTATCTCATTCACTAAAAATCTCACCCCTGTCAGTATGTATTATAAATGTTGTCTTCTTCCGCTTATATATTTCAGATTCTATTGGAATATTATCATGCTCATTTTGCTAATGGCTAATCTGATCATGTTGCCGGTGATTATCTCCTTTTTCAATGATGATCTACCTGGAAATTGGCTTATTTTCAACAGTATTTCAGATACTTTATTTATATTGGATATACTTGTGAACTTTCGTACTGGTAAGTTGAAAAACATTTGTCAGTTTAATACTTTTTGATATCTGTTTATTCTGTTAAAAAAATATCGAGATTTTGATTTCCATGTGGAATTTTCGGTCATTCAGCGATATCAGTTAAGAGATTCGTTAAAAATAAAGAAGTGTTGAATAGTTGCCTTCTTTCAGTTTGTGAATTTTTGGCAGTTCGAAGAAAACCAGCTCACTGACGAACAAAATCAAGCTAGATCTACATAACATCTACGTTTTGACCAAAATCTGTGCGTCGGTGGAACAGGGGTTACTGTGCGTCAGGCTGCCCAAATCGCACTTAATCAGTTGGCGATCAGTGTCTGTAGGTATGATATGTGTTTTGTGCCGTCTAAGTGCAAAGTACTGTTAAAAGACTACTCACTCTTGTTTGCACGTAAACCGCTTGAAGTTGTTGATACGTTTGTGTAACTGGATAGTTGGGTGAGCGCTGGTGTAGGGGTGATGGATGAGATTTCCAACCGTATAATGAAGGCTAGAGTGGTATACATCAACTTGAGCCACCTTTGGCGCCACATGGCTGTTAAAGGTCGGGTGTAGAATGCTTTGGTGCAGGCTGCCCTGCTCTACGCCTGTGAAACCTAGCCTCTTCGAGCTGAGGATGTGAGGCGACTCTGCGTGTTTGATCATCGCTGTCTCAGCAGGATTGCTTGCATTCGATGGCATGGGTTGGACATTTGCTGCGAATGTCATCCAAGAGGCTTCCATACAGGTCTTTGTTCGCTAGCCAGCCCTGGGACGGGATAGAAAAGGCGGAGAGGTGGTCAGTCCATGACGTGGCGTCCTGAGACGAAGGATTTTTGTGCTAGACTAGCATCGGTTGATGTATCACGACACCCTGGTTGGAGTCCGAGAGATAGCTCAAATCGATGCCTCGAAGCGTTATCGAATATGGCCAAGAATCGTAGTCAGTGGCGAACGTGTTGCAATTCCCTTCTTTCTTCCCTTCCCGATGATAGTTAACGAAAACTGTTTGAACTTGATAAGCATGACTGTTTTCTTTCCAGATGAAGTTCTTTATTCGTTCTCTACTTATATATATTTTTTCTCCTCTTTTTCTTTTGATCTATGTTGCTTTATTTTTATTGTGTGGCGTATCCTTCTTTGTGCCATATTGTGCCAAGTTTTTATGCTATGAAATAAATATATCAATACAGCGGTTAGGACTCTCGCCGACCATGCATATAGTGTAGGGTTCGACTCCCTGCCAACGCATACCTGATATCTATGGTCGGCCTGTAAAATTTTGGCTGCCAATACCACATGCTGAAAATTCCATACTTGTACGAAAAATATAGTGTGGAATCATACTGTAATCAAAACAGATAAAATAAAAATGAAATAAATTAGTTAAATTAGGGCTCAGTGTCTTTATTCCTTATTTATGTTAATTGCTGTGAGTGTTGTGATCCATTTGTTATAATGATGAAAACTGAGTCATTGTGATATGAATGCAGGAAGTTGATCCTTGCATCCTTTGGCTGTATGGCTTTCCGAAACCTCTTTTAGACATCCACAGTCACAAAGTGTTCCAAAAAAAGCAAAAACAACAACAAAATAATATAAAAAAGCTCAAAACTACCTCAACAGCACCTTTTGTTAGCTACACACACAGGGTAACTGTAAGAAGTACACCTTAGAATCAAGAAGATTATCCTAAACAAGGTGAGATCAAATCATTGAAGGCACCCATTGAGTCATGAAAGAAAGAAATGACAATCCATCGGCGGAGAAAATTTCATATATCGACGCAATCATCTTCAGAGGCTATACAGTCTTACTTATATTCACCAGACATGTATATTAGTCCATTATTGAGTAATTTGGGGGCGCTTGAAAAACTGATATAATTACTCAGAAGTGGCCTCAAAATTAAAAATAAAGGTTATACATATTACGTAATACCCAACGGCACAAAGGAAGAAAGCGCTAGAGATTTGATAAGGTTAAAACTGTTATTGAGTAATGACAAGAAAGCTTGTAGTTGAGTGTCCATTTAACAAGTGTAAAGAGGGTAAGAAAAATATACAAAAAGGAACATGTGAGAGTGACAACAGTGAATTAGTTAACGTAAAAGTAAACAAATCATCAAAAATTAAAAACTTTACAGAGAACGACAAATGAAGGGGTTAAGACCCTGGTAGAATAAAAGACCGGACAAACGTTTTCTCTATACATTGTTCGGAGTTGTATCGACGAATTACAAACGCCTCCACAATATGCAAATACCGAAACAAAACGCCCTTTGTACCATTTGGTCTCACGTTGGATAAAATCTTGAGAGACAACTTTGGTGGAGCTGCATGGCTTGAGATCACCAAGCGCTCGAGAATTGAGCTAGTAACTGTCTTGCACCTCAACATTATAGACTTTGAGAAGGACTTCGACAGACAGTGTTGACCGCGAAGTAATTTGGAAACTACTCGAGTACTACGGCGTATCCCGAACATTCATCAACCTTATTCAACTGCTGTACGACAACGGCACATGTCAAGTGATCCACAACGGAAAACTCAGCAAGGCGTTTGGAATAAACACAGGAGTCAGACAAGGGTGCTGGCTTATTATCACTAATGATATTCCTAATTGTGGTGGACTCACTGGATTATGCATCAGGCAGTGGGAAACGAAAGAGGGCAGGAATATCCTGGACCAATGCGAAGAACAAAGAAGACCTGGATTTCGCGCGTGGATGATTTATGTTTGATGTCACACACAATTGAAGGCTTTCAAGCGAAAACCGACAAACTGGTCGAAGAAGCATCCGGCGAAGACAGGACTCCAGGTAAACATAGACAAGACGGAGGTTTTGGTAATAACCAACCAACCAACAACAACAGCAACATCCAGCGTCAATCACCATCAACGGGAGGGATTTGAAAGAGGTTACTTCATTCACTCACTTATCTGGGGAACATCACCTCAATTACAGGCAGTCGGAACGGACGAGGATGTCAAATCGAGCGAGAATCAGGAAACCGAGAAACACACACATTCATCAACCTGAAATCAATCTGGAAATCTCCGTCACTCAACTCAGCATCAACAATAAAATTCAGACCGATTTTCAATACAAACAGCGTCAAGTCAGTCAGTTCTTCTATACGGATCAGAAACTTGGCGGGCGGGTCACAAAGAATATTTCCAACAGGCTAATGCAGACATTCATCAACAACTGTCTTCGCTTTTTACTGAAGATCAGATGGCTGGGCCCGAAAGAATCACCAACAAGGAATTATGGGAACAAACAAAGCAAGAACCAATCGCCAACCAACAAATATGCAGGAGAAAGTTGAAATGAATTGGACACTTGCTGAGGAGGCCACTAGGTGACATCGCGCGCGTCAGGCCATTGCTCGAGTGAACCTCGAAAGGGAAGCAGCCAGTGGGACGTCAGTGCAAGGATGACATGGAGGAGATCGTGTAAAGAGGAGTTGAAACAGTATGGACTAACTAACATGGATGCAGGCAAAAAGTACAGCAGAGGACAGAAGAAAATGGAGACGTGCAGTTGAAGCCCTATGTTCCACTAGGAACCCAAGGGAGCAATAATAATAACTGTCTTGCATTCTCTTTTTTGCTAACCAACCATGCCGGATAAGATTCAGACATGCATGTGGAAAGTGTACACTTTGTGCAGCTAATATAAGGTGTGAAAAAGCACACTATCCACAAGAAAAGCACACCAACAACACCCCAAGTTATCAGAATCCCTCTGGTTCACTCCAAACAAAAAAATCACGTATTAAAACAACACATTATCACTATATCATACAATCACCAAGAAGAGAAGCATTATAAAAAGAGATTAAACATTGACAAAGACAAATGATAAGGATCGAGTGAACATGTGATATGCGAAAAAGACAGAATTATGATATACAGTCTTAAGAAAAAAAAATACTTAAAGCATCCGAATTAAGTATAATAAATCTATAATGTTAAGATCATTTACGAGGGAATTTTTAAAAAAGCTATCCCGTTACAAAGCTGATCGCTAGTATCAGGCCATGAGTGTAACGCGTGTGAACTAAGTTTCTCAACCAATTTCAAACACCGCTTTATACGCATATATATATATATATATATTCTGACATACAATTTACAAGTAATATTCACGATCATTTTCTCGTGATTTAACAAAATAGGCGCCAAAATGTAGCGTTTTTCACATTCAAACTTCTTTTTTCTTTTGGTTTTATTGTCTTTCTTTTTTGGTGTTTATGTGTATGTAAACGTTTCCGTGTCCATGTGCGTGTATTTTGACGCTTAATTTGTAGTAGTTACAATCGCCAGAAAAAGGATGCCTCTTTTAGTGTGCATCTAAATATTCATCCATCATTCTAAAGCTGAATACATCTGGTATGCCAACCCCATTTGGGATCTAAAAAGAAGAATTATGCGTGGAATAATCTGAGAAATCTTGTTGTTATCCAAAGAACTAAAATCTTTAAAATATATTCGAGAGAAAAATCTTTTTTTTTTCATTCATCTTACTGATGTACACAATTAAAATTAAAACATTTGGTGAACTGAAGGAAAGATCATTTGATGACGATAAACAGTCATAATTAAATTTCTGCAATGTTCTGAGGAAAAACTGATAAGCTGCTTGAAGATGCATGTAGAATGTGTTTGATAAACGTTTAGTAACAGAAGACGGTGAGATTTTAACCTCTTAGCCCGTATGAAATACATCCGACTTTTTTGATTGGACAATAGTCAGTAACTAGTGTAATGTGTGTAGTTCAACCTCTGGTGCACACTGAATTCTATCAGTTAAATTTCCGATGTAATCACTATCCTAGGTGGCTCCGCGCGCTTTGAAGTGTTGATATTAGATGGTCGGAGGCAACTGGAAACGAATATCTGCAACATTAAAGAAATTCACGTCTTTTCTGAGATTTAAACCTGCATAGCCCACTGCCACCTGCAGTCGGAGACGTTACCGCCGAGCTATTCAGGCTAGCGATTCACCTCGTGTAGGACTGTTTATGGACCCTTTGATTGGACAGTAGTGAGTGACTAGTGTAGAGTGTGAAGTTCCTGTTTGGTTCAAGACATCCTGCTCTTGGCCTCAAACCATCTAATAACAACAATTCAAAGTGCACGGAGCCATCTGGAAGGACAGTCACATTGTTAACTTGACTGATAAAATGCAATCTGTACTAAAGAGAGAACTAGATAAAGTACACTAGTCACTCACTAGTGTCCAATCAAAGTGTCCATACTCCAATATGAGGTCGATCGCGAGCCTGAATGCCTCAGTGGTAACATCTCTGAATGCAGATGGTAGTGAATGACACGAATTCAAGCCTCAGAACGAACATGAGTTTCTTCAGTGTTTTGGATACGCCTTGCTGACTGGTGATTGCCAACTAGCATGAAATCTAATTCAAACAAGGCTTCCTGCTAACTGTTTCCAACCATCTAATATCAACATGTGATTTTAAATCCTCAATTCTATTCGAATTTGTGAATAGGGTTGTAAAGCTGGCTAGACAGAAGTATAATGTAACGAACCGCCGATTCAATCGTTAAGCTATTTTAGCTGATATAGTGTTAAACTGCAAAGTAGCTGCGGGTGGTAACACGAAAACTTGACATTTGTGTGTGAAGCCTCTGATAGACAATTCTAGCCATGTAGGATAACTGTGTGAGGCTAGGAAACCCCAGCACCTCTACGTAAATAGGCATCAGCACCATGGAAGTTTCAAAGCTCCATACATATATCATCTCCATTCAACAGTTTTCTAACAGTGGCGTGTGTCAGATTTTCCTTAACGGAAAACTTAACGAAACCTTGGAAGTGAACTCATATTTAATACAAGGCTCACCACTAACACCAGGTTGTAGTGGACTGCAGAATGCGACAGCCTGTGAGTGGAGAAGGGCGTGAAGACAGGATTAAGTTGAACTTATAAGAAAAGTGTAGAAGACCTGGAATTCGTGACGATTTGTCTCCGATGTCATTTAAATTTGATGAATTACAGCTGAAGACCAACAAGTAGTCAGGAGAAAGGGCGAATACAAGAATTCAAGTAAATATAAATAAAGTGGAATTTCATCATGAGCTGACATTAGTTAGAGAACAATTTGAAAACCAGCTAAGAGCACTGGACAGCTGTTTCCTCTGTCCTAGTTTCGGACTTTACAGTAGTACGTACCCACCGACAGGGTTCGAACCCAGAACCTTCTGATTACAAGGCGAGCACGTATACCACTAAGCCACTGGGACCCGATCCAATGGCTCATTAAATCCAACTTCTGCCAATTCACGACATAGCGCGACCCCTAGCAGGTCGGGTGTGAAGACAAATACTCATCAAAGACATTGACTAGGGGTCGCGTTATTTCCACTAGCCAATGTCTTCGGCGAGTATTTGTCCTTATACCCGACCTGCTGAACCCTACTGGTCACGACTTCTCACTAGAAACCCAGGTAACTACCTACCTGAATAGAGCAAGTCGCTAGTGGGCATCTCATTGATATTCAAGTGTTGGTTTGTCGGGATTTAGTTGGAGGATTTCATCATGAGCTGACATTAGAAGGTCCCGGTTTCAAACCCTGGCGGTGGGTGCATACTGATGAAGAGTCCCAAACTAGGACGAAACAGCTGTCCAGTACTCCCAGGTTTTCCAATGGTTCTCTAACTAATGTCACCTCATGATGAAATCCTGTAATCAATCAAGCCCCTACAAACCAACACTTGAATATAGCGGAATCGATGAAGATAGCTAACCAAGCAACCAATCAACAAAATAAAAACACCGCACATTATCGATAGACAACATCGTTTCTGTCACAGAGGTCATGGATGAAGACATACTAGGGGAAGGATAAGATGGCCAGCTGTGCCAAAAACATGAAGATGTATTGGAGAGACACTGAGGAAAGCGACGGCTGACATTGCGCAACAGACCACTGCTCGACTGGAACCCGATTGACGAATTGACGAGTTGATCACTGGTCCGAGAATGACATGGAGGTGATCATGTCAGGAAGAAATGATAGCCTACAGGCCATCGTGAGGCCGGTTGGAGAGAGCTATGACAGAATTCCACTACTGGCCACCGACTCAATTTTAAACCATATACTGAGGATAGTAAGCCTTGTAAAGAGGGAATCTTGGGCTTGAGGCTGGCGAAACTCCACCACCACCGCCATGTATAAGGTCATCATTCTTGTACTGAAGCATGAAGTCTCACATTCCACTTGAAACTCAAAGGAATAAAATGAAGAGAAAACTATATAAAAACAAATAAGAAAATACGGCATACGCTGCCTTTCCCTCCAAGATTATTTTTTATCGCCTTTTTTTCGTAATACTTCGTACTATTCGCTTAACAAAACGCATGAACAGATATACACAAAGAATTTCCTTAGCAGCATTTATTTGACATTCGAATTGAATAAATTAGACGGAACGCATTTTGACATTTAATAAATATTGAAGCAAAATACATAGTTCATCCACCCTAAACAATTTACAAAATAATTCAACCCTTATGTTTACAAATTCTACGCCATATGGTCGTTAACTTTGAAGTTAAATAACGCATAACTGACATTATTCCCAGCGTATTCCTTTAATTGGTTCAGTAAAACTATGGTATATTGTGTAATTATAAAGTCAGAATTATAAATGTTAAAAAAGGCGCATTAAATATGATTGTCAGTGTATGAAAGATATTCCCATATTAGTTTGTTTATTAGATGTATCATGCAGTGAAACAGTATTATTTACTGGATGAAAAGGTTTCGAACAAATATTATTGTTCATAATCATATCATCAATTATAATCACACGACTTCGAAACTTGAGTTTTATAGTTTCCTGTATTCTTCCCTATTTGTAGTCGTAGTGGTCGCAGAATTTTCCAGATACCTGGGACAGGTGTTGAATCATTCCTACTACACGTGTTTACAAAGCTTCTGTTGTCATAAATAAATTTTCAATAATTTGTTTGTAGATAACTGGTATTCCTTACTGTTATAAACCAGTCTCATAGATCGACCATTCAGCCACTAAGATTTAACTCAGTGGCCTAGGAATTTTAAACCCTTTTTCCACACAATAGCCTCTCGTGATTCTGGAATTGAAAGATAAAGTAACTTAGCTAGTCACCTCTTTGTGTACCTATAAATGTATCTGTTCATCTGAAGCTAGTGATATTGACCACCGCTCAAGGAACTTTATGCTTCGTGCTCAGAAACAACTACCAATGTGATTTAATGAAGGCGCTGCTAAAACTATCAACGGCCCTATATTGGATTACCTCGTCCAAATAGGTCACAAAACTGGCCACACTGAAGAGTCCCTCCTTATCATCTATCAGGTATCGAATAAATTACTAAAGGAATCCAGATACCGAATACTGCAAACAGAAGGGGCCATAGGAATTCGTTTAAATCTACCGGAGCTCTGCATGCGAAATAAATAGATCCAGTCATGATTGTGCTACCACAGGCTGCTGTAAAGTCTACAGATTCATCGATTTTGTCACCCCACACCCTAATTTATAATCACTTTAGCTTTACGTCTTTCAGTATGTAAATTAAGGGGAGGGGCAACACAGAATTGATGAATTTATAGCCTCCACAGAAGGCCGTGATAGCACGATCATGACTGGAACTGTTTATTTTACATGCAGAGCTCTGGTTGATTTCAGCGAATTCCTATGGCCCCTTCTGTTTGCAGTATTCGGTATCTGGATTCCTTTAGTAATTTATTCGATACCTGATAGATGATAAGGAGGGACTCTTCGGTGTGGCCAGTTTTGTGACCTATTTGGACGAGGTAATCCAATATAGGGCCGTTGATAGTTCTAGCAGCGCCTTCATTAAATCACATTGGTAGTTGTTTCTGAGCACGAAGCATAAAGTTCCTTGAGCGGTGGTCAATATCACTAGCTTCAGAGAAATATTTAAACTGATAGACGAACGTGGAAGTTCACGTTTGACCGCAGACTGATATCAGTAAGAGAACCGCTAAAAACCGCCTGGTAGTATTAGGTGGTAGGATGCAATCGGCAGGAAGCCTTGAAACTAGGTTTCGTGCTAGTTGGCACTCATGAGTCAGCAAGGCGTATCTGCAACCTTGAAGAAAGTTATATCACTCTGAGATTCGAACCCGCATCACCCAGTGCTGCAGTCATAGACGCTACCACTGAGATATTCAGGCTGGCGATTGACCTCCTGTAGGACAGTAGTGTACATTTTTGATTGCCCACTAGTCAGTAACAAGTGTAATGTGTCTAGTCCCAGACGCGGGTTCGACTCTCAGAAGGAACATGAGTCCCTTCAAGGTTTAAGAACAACTGATATATATGGTTGGCATGCAGAATTTATTATTATTATTGCTCCCTTGGGTTCCTAGTGGAACATAGGGCTTCAACTGGACGTCTCCACTCGCCACTTCTGTCTTGCTTCGGCTATACTTTTCACCTGCATCCATGTTAGTTAGTCCATACTCTTTCAACTCCTCTTCACACGATCTCCTCCATGTCACCCTTGCACTGACGTCCCACTTGCTGCTTCCCTTTCGAGGCTCACTCGAGCAATGGCCTGACGCGCGCGCGATGTCACCCAGCGGTCTCCTCAGAGAGTGTCTGATCCATCTCCACTTTCTCCTGCATATTTGTTGGCCGATTGGTTCTTGTTAAGTTTGTTCCTCTCCATAGTTTCTTGTTGGTGATTCTTTCTGGCCCGGCCATCTGATCTTCAGTATAGAGCGAAGACAGTTGTTGATAAATATCTGCATTAGCATGTTGGAAATATTCTTTATGACCCACCCGCCAAGTTTCTGATCCGTATAGAAGAACTGACTGACTTTACGTTTGTATTGAAAATCCGAATATTGTTGTTGATACTGAGTTGAGTGACGAAGATTTCCAGATTCGTTTCAGGTTGATGAATGTGTTTCTCGCTTTCCTGATTCTCGCTCCATTTGACATCCTCGTCCATTCCGACTGCGTGTAATTGAGGCAGTGCTCCCAAGATAAGTGAGTGAATGAAGTAACCTCTTTCAAGTCCCCCCGGTTGATGGTGATTGACGTTGGATGTTGCTGTTGTTGTTGTTGGTTGGTTATTTTCATCACCTCCGTCTTGTCTGTGTTCACTTGGAGTCCTGTCTTCGCCGGATGCTTCTCCGACCAGTTTGTCGGTTTTCGCTTGAAAGCCTTCGATTTTGTGTGACATCAAATATAAATCATCCACGCGCGAAATCCAGGTCTTCTTTGTTCTTCACATTGGTCCAGGATATTCCTGCCCTCTTTCGTTTCCCATTGGCTGATGCATAATCCAGTGAGTCCACCAGAATTAGGAATATCATGAGTGACAATATGCCAGCACCCTTGGCTGACTCCTGTGTTTATTCCAAACGTCTCGCTGAATTTTCCGTTGTGGATCACTTGAAATGTGCCGTTGTCGTACAGCAGTTGAATAAGGTTGATGAATGTTCGGGATACGCCGTAGTACTCGAGTAATTTCCAAATAACTTCGCGGTCAACGCTGCCAAAGGCCTTCTCAAAGTCTTTAAAGTTGAGGTAGAGGTTTGATTGCCATTCCATGCTTTGTTCTGTGATGATGTGTAGAGTTGCATTTTGGTCAGTACATGATTTCCCTTTCCTGAATCCAGCTTGTTCTGGCCGGAGTTCTGTCTCCAGTGCGTCCTTTAATCTCTCCAGGATGATGCGACTCAGGATTTTACTTGGCGTCGATAGGAGCATGATTCCTCGCCAGTTCTTGCAGAATGAGGCGTAAGTGGGCCTTCTTTGGTAGTTTCACGAGGTAGCCTTTCCTCCAGTCAGTAGGCACCTTTCCCTCCTTCTAGACCTTTTGCAATAGTGGAGTCAGCATGTCTGCTGTAGTCTCAGGGTCCGCCTTCAGTGCTTCAGGGGGTATTCCATCTGGTCCGGCTGCTTATTCAGCTTTCAGAAGCTTGATTGCGTTGAAGACTTCAGCTCTCGTTGTAGGATTGGCGTCAACTTGCGGTTGTGTGCGCGCTGTTGTTGGTATTTCTGGACGGGTTGCAGGTGATGGTCGTTTCAAGAGTCCTTTGAAGTGATCTACCCATTGTTTAATCTGTTTTTCTTCATTGGTAATTGGGTTCCCTTGGCTGTCTTTTATAGGTTTCGCTTGTGTTGGTCTCTTCCCGGATAGAGATTTGGTTATCTGATATAGTGTCCTCAGGTCATTTTTGCCTGCTCCCTTCTCAGCTTCAGTGGCGAGGTTGTCGTAGAATCGTCTTTTGTCCTTCCTAGCACTCTTCTTCACTTCTTTGTCCAGTGCTTTGTAGGTTGAGCTCATTGTCTCTTTCTCCTGTCCGTCCTTGCATTGAATCATTTTCTCTTTCACCATTCTCCTCTCTTCTATTAATTTCCAAGTGTTCGTTGAGAGCCATTCCTTGTCTTGTCCCTTCTTTCTTCCTAGAACCGTTGAACACGTTTCGTTGACATTCGCCTTCAGAGACTTCCAATGTTCTTCCACGCATGATTCTTCAGTGATGTCGCGTAGTGTTTCCTGCTTTGCTCTGACAGTTGCAGTGAAGGTGTCTTTTGTGGTTGTGTCCTTCAGTAATTAAGTGTTGAACTTGCATTGTGGCCTATCCCATGCAGAATTTAGGCTACCGATATCCATGCTGAAAATTCCATACTTGTACCAAAAATGCAGTGCAGAATCAAGCTGTAATCCAAATTAAAAAATAATGAGGCTTCTTGCCGATCGCCTCCGATCACCTAATGCCAACATCTCACAATGCACCGTAATGGCGAGCCACCTAGCATGGTGGCCACATTGCAAACGTGACTGATAGAATTCATTCTGCACCGAAGATAGGACTAGACACATTACACTAGTTTCTGACTACTGTGCAATCCAAAATACCACCTGGTAGTACTCGACAGCCAGCTATTTCATCCAAGCTTCAGACTCGTCGTCATTACGCACTCATGATAAGTTCAAACACATGACCTTCAGAGTTATATGGTGAACTTGTTTATCATTCAACCACTAGAACCAAAAATGAGTCACCCGTGGATTCTAACCTCTACCAGTACGTGATTTAAGCATGACTGACAGCAGCTAGTATCATTGGTAATTATTGTTGTCCTCATTTCAGACCGGATGGACTCCACTGGTCAAACCTTCTCACTGGAAATCCAGACAGCGTCTTTCTGTAGCCATTCACTAGCAGGCATCAGAATGACCTTTCACGACCAGTTCTAAGGGTTTTGACTTGACTCAGGTTATGCTTATGATTTCTGGTGAGATATCCTAACCATTATAGTTCCTGTGGTCAGGAGTGAGGATGAATAATCTCTGATTGACGTCATAGTCGCAAACTCTGGTGAGGGTTTCATACTGCCAATGATCTGTAAACTAGGATGAAACAGCTGTCTCTTACGCCCCGCTGGTTTTCCATAGTTCTCCAACTAACATCAATCCATAGTGAAACTTGATACCAATCAAATTATCATTGAGTAACTGTTGAAGATGGATATATAATTATTAGAAGAAAAAACTTTTTTAAAATATAGAACCACTGAACACCCAAAGTAAATAATTTTTAAATTTATTCTGCTATGATAAGTAGCTAGGCTACTTTGTTTTCCCCCAATGTGGAACAACTGTTTTGGGTTTTTTTTTCCCTGAAGTAATTGTAAATACATCTGGATAGATGAATGATGATAGTGAACCTCTGTATATTTTACAACTGTACCTACACTCCCTCGTAAACTGCATTTCGACAATGGAAGATATGAAAAAATGGAGAAAAATACGCATCTTTTTTTCGTATGAAATTCACATGACGTCTTAAACACTCAATCAACACAGCAGAGAAATTTATCTGTGATGAACTACTACCTTCCTAATGACCACATGCTGTTTGTTAAATAGTTTATCGTTAAGCAATCTAGAAAGTAGTTTAGTAAGGGAATGCAGCTGTTCTGCACTATGATATCAAAAGAACTGACAGTTCGTATAAATTACACATATATATTGATGATGATGATAATAATAATTTTACTAGAGGAGTAAAGCTTTCCAGACTTCTGTTGACAAGTCTGAACCAGTGGGATTTTCCAGATCAGGCGTGGGGACCATTACTCGCTAATAACATTGCCTGCCAGTCTGATGAAATCTCAAATGGACAAAAATTAGAATTCATTGGCGATCAGATTCCAGTTCAGCAAGAACTGGATGACCAACAAGCTCAGCCAAGCTACCCGAAGTTCCTAGGTATGGCCCACACTAGGATTGGTAATATTTCATTTTTTATGTCCGACGTATCCACAGTTGAAATAGAATCAAAAATTGTTTGAATACGAATGGTGGGATAAGATCGTATTGGTATTGTCTGTTTCCTTGACTTGAACTTTGACCCTTTGTGTGTGAAGTGTCTTTCTTATCGGTTGATAAATTTTGTCTATCTCTTTGTGTCTACTGATTGAAGATTCACTGGAATGCCATGCAGGACTCTAAAAATTCTCTAGTATTCTTGTTGCTTCATTTGTCTAATATTTGAGCGCTGGTTGTCCCAGTCGAATTGATGTCCATGGTTATCTGTTTGCAGTGATATTAGGGAGTGGATATCATGGTATTCCAGTGAATCATCAATCAATAGACACATCTAGATAGACGAAATTTATCAACCGATAAGAAAGAAACTTCATACACAAAGGGTCAAAGTTCAAATCAAAGAAACAATCAGTTCCAATACAAGTGACCTAGAATGTGTCAAAACACACACAAAAACAACCAATCACGTTCAAGGTGGTCAACAGGAGAGATGATTAACAAACTCGTGGAGAAATCTAAAAGTTCACTTCAAATTGAAGTATGCGCTGAAGATGTCACCCAGTAGGGTGATGAAAGCTTCACAAATTAACCATCCAGCTCAGAGAACACAACCACATCAAAGTGCTTTTATAATTTCACACATTTGACAATTCCAACAGCCTGCACATGGTTAGATTATTTTCTTTAATTCACTGACTTGGCAACATCACATTTAATTGATAGTGGTCAGGTAGTGGTGAAAACGAGAGCTTTCAAAGTAATTTATCGTATCTCAAAAAATCTTTCCAATAAACTTCGTATACATCTACTACACACAGCTGAGGCAATAGGCATTCGAACTGTTAAACCTAAGTTATGCACACAAAAGAAGTTGGTACAGCCATTATTCATCCCTTGATGGCCTATTAAGATATAACCAACTAATGACTTCTATACCACCGCTTGTTTATATTTTCAACCCCTTTCTCATCATCTCTTAGTCTTATCACATCTTCATTCAATCGGTTCATTTGCTTTTCTTAGCCTTTATCGAATATTTCCACCTGAACAGTTGTTTGTTTAACCATGCTGGTTTTCATTATTCGTTTTATCACAGATTGCCTCACTTTTTCATCCTTATTATTGATAAGGATCATCATTACTATTATCATTACTACTATTATGACTAACTGCACAATTTATATTCACCATCTTATGATCCTATAGACAAAACATCGTGACTGGTTTATATATGAATTTTTATTTGTAAAGTTATCTAGGTATATTAGAGTTAAGCCTGATGATGAGATGTAATTGAAAACAATATTTTTCGCGCCTAAATGTGTTGTTCTAACCTAAAAAACTGCCGCTTGCTGAAGGTCTGCGACTAAACTAGTATTGTTTATGAGAAAAAAACTGAGCTTTTTGCTATTTTGCCTGATAGAACACGATCAAGCAAGTACCAATTTTTGTGTAATTTATCAGTGACCAGTAGGGTGCAGCAGGTTTAAGGTGAGCCAGTAACTCATTGAAGAAGACATGACGAAGTGGTCGCGCTTTGACATGAATAGGCAGAAGTAAGAATTCATGGGCTGGTTATTGGTTCGGGTCCCAGTGGCTTAAGGGTCTACGAGCCCCCTAGCCTTGTAACCAAAAGGTCCTAAGTTGAAAACCTTGTGGTGGGCGCGTACTGACGAAGAGTCCCAAACTAGGACGAAACAGCTGGTTATCCAGTAGTCATTGCTGGTTTTCTTATTGTTCTGTAACTGATATCAGCTGGTGATGAAATCCTCCAGGCAATTTATCATCAGGCTTTACGAGCACAGTGAACAGATACCTCAAACCAGAGACTGCGTTGAAACAATTCTTTGAGATCAGTTAGAGAACCATTGAAAACCAGCACTGGAGTACTGTACAGCTGCTGTTTCATCCTAGTTTTGGAATCATCGACATTATGCACCCACTGGTGTCCGAGTCCAGGAGCTTCTGGTTACATGGCAAGCTCGTATACCATTCAACCACTGGGACCCGATTCAATGGCTCATGAATTCTAACTTCTACCAATTCGTGATTTAGCGCGACCCCAACCATTATCGTTGGTGGGGTATCCATCCACATACGTGATATCTAATTAAACCTCACTGGTCACGACTTCTCACTAGAACTCAGGAAACTCCAACCTGTAGCAAGTCACTAGTGAGCATGAGATTAATTTTCTATAGTTTGGTTTGTAAAGGTTTGTTATGTTTTTATGAGTCGATCACGGATTGATATCAGTTAGAGCACCATTGAAAACCAAGGAGTACTGGATAGCTGCTGTGATCACCTCGTAAAAACATAACAAATCCTTACAAACCAAACTATAGAAAATTCTTTGAGAACTGTCTCAGCTATGATTATCAGTCGAAGGTGTATATACTCAGGGAATTGAGGTAGCACCTTGTATTAGATTTTGTAACAGTCTTGTACTTTGTGTCCATTAGAGGTGTGGCCATATGGAACTGCTGATTCATTCTCCTTACTACGTTAGACAATGCTCAAGATGGCGATGGCTGTTTTCCTGTATCGCTCTTCACAAGAACAGATAAAATTTATAAATGCATATAGAATTGGTCAGACTTGTTACTCTTTCCTTCACCTATACAACCGACACTTTGGATAGTGATCACCGATTGATATCAGTTAGAGAACCAGGGAGTACTGGACAGTTGGCAAGCTCGTATGCTATTTAGCCACTGGGACCACATTCAGTGTCCGATGATTCCCAATCTAGGACGAAACAGCTGTTCGGTACTTCCTGCTGCTTTTCACTGGTTCTGTGACTGACATCGATCGGTGATCAAATCGTCAAAGAAAACTCACAGCACAAGAGAAAATAATGTTGAAGTCTTCATTATGAGAAAAGATAGAGAAAAATGCCTACAAAAAGTGCAGCAGAAGCGTATATACATAAATTTATCGTTTCATGAAGATGAAACTATTGAATAACTGGTATCAAATTCCAGAAAAATAATAGCTGAAAGATTTCTTTCCATTTAAATTTCTTTACTCTTTTTATAATTACAACGAAGGTGAAGGATATACCACCAAGTCTGATGAATTTACTGTGCATTTATTAACCAAACTGTACCTGTGAAGACAATTACCTAGACGAAATGACTCGGAATGCCCACTGCCACCTTCATACACATTGTCCGATGTGGATAGAAAAACGAACTGTAATGTACATTTGAAGTTCTTTATAAGTACCTAGACTTAATATCTGGGGTCATTTTGTTAAACAAGCTTGCTGAAACTCACACTGACTGTTTGATTGTCAAATGACTGAATTTGTATTTCTCAGGAAGGAAGAAGTACACTGTATGTCAGGGAATGTCGTCCACTTCGTTGCTCACTGAGGCTGGTGCCCCTCAAGGTGCTGTTCTTTTCCTTTTCTGTTCTCTTTCGTCTTGTATGACTTGCCTCACTCTAATGAAATGAACTTTGTTAAGTATGCGGATGATTTAACTATTTGAATGTCTGTTAACTCCCAGCCAGACTGTACTAAGATGAACAGCTTTCGATCAGAAGTCAGCAAATGGTCTTAAACTAAATCCTTCCAAATGTTAGACTGTTAATTTCAGTTTCCGATGTAAAAGAAAGTTAAGTGACGAAGCTGTTGGTTGGTGATATAGAAATCAAGTCTGAAGTTAAGTATCTCGGATTAATTCTTTCTTCTGACCTATCCTGGTCTTTCCATATCTTAGAGATTTCTAAAAGAATATTTTGTCTGACTTTACATCAAGAAGTTAAGGCCCTCAGGCATAACTCAACCTCTTCTCCTTTTCCAGTATGTCAGCTCGTGCGCATCTTACCTATTCTTCTTTACTGCTCACCCCTGCTTATTCCTTCCTGGATTGTTTAAAAAAGACTTCATCGTACTACGTAGAACTCTGAAGATTGTCAGTAGGACGAGTGGTATCCTGTTGGGCCATATCGTTGACATTGTCACGGATAGGCACTTGATGTCATCCAACAAATTCGCTAAAAGAATTTTGTCAAACTGTGAGCACCCGCCTCAAACAAGAAGTCTTTTCAGAAGACTTCTTGCACGTATGTCTAAGTATAGAAATTCCACTAGACCATATTTGGCTGCACGTACTTTATGTGATGAAAATAGTGTTAGGCCTTCTTTGCACTACTAAATAAACCATTTCCTCCATCCTTACACCATCAAACTTTATTGTTTTTGTATTTCTTATATTTATAGTCCTCACAATTTTTTGTTTTTATTTATTTATTTTTCATAAGGGTGAACATCATTTAAGCTGTGTTATATAACTGCTAATTTTGTATTTACCCTCATCATGCTTCTATATCAACAGAATATTAGATTCAATACTCTATAGTAACATGCTAAAATTTCCAAACTGAATCGAAAAATACAGTTTGAAACAGACTCACTGTTATTGTTATTATTATTATTATATTTAATAATCTCAATTCGTGCTTTGAATATTTTTGACTTTAAATCGTAAACATGGACAAATTCTTCTGTTTACTTTTGTTTTAATTTTATTTATATTTTGAGTAAATCAGATGCAAGGTGTTGTGACAAATGCTGAGAATTCCCTTCTGTATTATAAAGACTGGTTTTAAAAATAATGTAGATTATTATTGTTATATAGGTACACTTAGTGGATGCTGGGCACAATACTGCTATGATGGATAAGATTTTTAGCTCAGGTGAATGATTTTGATGCGGTTGTGTTCTCTGAGTTGAATGGTTTATTTGCGAAGCTTTCATGGCCTCACTAAGGTGATATTTCACTGCATACTTCACTTTGATGAAATGAGCTTTTAGATTTCTTCACAAACTTGTTTGTCACCTCTCCTGGTGACCAATCACGTTCAACGTTAGTCCTTACAATTCTATACAAGGTGCTATCTGAGTTCCCTAAGTTGGTATGACATCTATTTTCAAGCATAGTGGCGGCAGTTATCATGAAACTCTTTCAACTTAATCTTTAGTTATATCAACCATATCGGTCTCAAATATCTCTCTATGATCGATATTTCACTATGTAATTATAAATCCTCATGAGAAATTACCGACAATATCCTATTTCAGGATTTCATCATGAGCTGACAATAGTTAGAGAACCATTGGAAAACCTGGGAGTACTGGACAGCTGTTTCGTCCTAGTTTGGGACTCTTCAGGAGTACGCACCCACCGGGATAAAATCCTGAAACCAATCAAATCCCTACAAACCAACACTTGAATATTCTATTTGTTTAAAATATATATTCAACATTTATCATAGTGGAAATATTTAAGTTAATGCTGGTTTAATATTGCCATTTCGATAAGGCTACTAACAGCATTTTAAATAGTGAAACGCAAGTAAAAACAATAATTCATGGAAAATTCTCATATGAACAATATTAAAATAAAGACAGATGATTTAATGGAGAGACCAATTTTCGGCGAATTCATTCCGCCCTACCCAACCCAGCTGTACACGTCCTGTCACATTACATATAGGGTAGTACAAAAAGTGATGTTTTGTCATAAACGTAGTTGTTAATTCTAGTCAATCAGAAGAGCAGGTGATTAAGTGTTTCAGAGTTACCTAATACGATAAATAACTTAGTGAATGAATTGTTATCACGATAGATAAAGAAACCGAGGAAAATACTGAGTAATGCAATTACATGAACCTCGATTCCAATGGTGATTCAGTCAGTGTCGCTTTTTAGAGAAGAATTTTGACTTCCATTAGACAAAGTTTCTCCACAGCAGTATTGAGAGTAGATTTTTCCTATCTTCCATTTGTCAGCCAGAAATCCAAAGAATAAGATCTCTAGTCTGACCAAATTCACATACATATATCAGTTCGTTTCTCCTTGTGGAACTAGGTGTGCTGGTCCGTCAACATGCATCTTACATAAAAGCTTCAAGAACGCTATTCCATATTGTTGCAGAAAGGTAGTAGTAGTAGTAGTAGTACCATATGTCAAAGTGCGTCGGTGACACGGCGGTTAGGACTCTCGCTGACCATGCATATAGTCCAGGGTTCCATCCTTTGTCGACGCACACCTGATATGAATTGGTCGGCCTGAAAAATTTGGGCTACCAATACCACATGCTGAAAATTCCATACTTGTACGAAAAATACGGTGTAAAATCAAGCTATAATCAAAAATAAATAAATAAAAATACTATGACTACGAGATCAATTTCACAGGTCAGTCAAACTAGTTGATCGGGGTCAAATGCATTACTGGAACATAAAAATTTAGCTAGATACTAACTAATTGTCCCTGTTGAGTTAAATAACCTAGAAAAAGGCGGGGCTCAGCCACTGCATTGCATTCACACCATAAGGTGAGACAGGATGAAAGCATTTAAAATGAATATAGTTAGGTGTGAAGATGGTTGATCACTGAACTTTTGTTCACTGATTCAACACCGCATACGTGCAATCAGAATGATGTAACGCCTTTACAGGAGGTATGGAAAGTGGTAGGAAATTTGGAGAGATAGAACGGAAAGAAAGTCCTGGGTTCGAACACTGGTGGTAGGTGCGTACTGTGAAGAGTCCCAAACTAGGACGAAACTGCTGTCCATTAGTCTTTACTGGTTCACCAATGGTTCACTAACTGATGTCAGCTCATGATGAAATCCCCCAACCAATCGAGCGAAGTCCCTACAAAATCAGTACTTGAAGAAAATATATATATAAGACAATTTGTGAAACTGTGTGACTAAATTAACAAGATTATGAGTAGCAATAAACTGTGCTCGAAACGTCCTCTAGTTATTAGTACTGCATTACTGCGTGATATTTAAAATAATTTTATGTAATATGGAATTACATTCTACCACCACAGTTACTAAATTCCACGCTGACATTAAAGATAGTAATGGCTCTATTAGGAGTGTGACAATCGAATATCATGTCAACACTCGTCATTATTTCATCTCAACAAGTGCCTGCTTCAAAGTAATCCACAGAACGAAGAAAAACCTACCAAAGGGCGATTGTGCTTTCTTGTTTTTTTCATTGCTGAAGCTGTAGCCATTCATTTAGAAAAACCAAAGCTATTCATACAAAGGAAAATTATTCACAACCACTTCTACAATCATGATAACAATCTTGTTGATTTCTACTGACTTGATTTTTGTACATTTGATCTCTATAACTCTTAATGACTCTTGCATAATTTCATATTCTCCTCCGTTTCTATGTGCATACTGATCACAACTCATTCAGTAGAACATTCATCTTGTTAGGTAGCCCTATTACACTTACTCAACTCCTGCTGTGCATGCATTGACATTCACAATACATTAATTTTGTTACCGCATCCTAAGAAGAAACACAAACTGTTTATAAATGTGACTGTGTAGCTGGGAAAGAAAATGAATACATCGAAAAAAGGGCCTCTTCGTTGAACTATTTGTCTTGTTTCCTTTAAAAACAATAGTGTTACTTCATTTTTCATTCATTCGCAAATATAATAACTTTTATACTCTTCAAGAAGACAAATTACTTGAGCAAAGAATATCCCCTTTTCGATAAATTCCTCCTCTTCTGGCCATACAATTATATACGTATATGTTTACATACACAGAATATTCTAGAATGGTAGTCAATAACAATTTTAGTGTTTATTTTAAATAATATCGATTTTTAAAGTAAGATCACAATGGAATTCCAGTTCATTAAAGATGTTTAAATTATAATAATAATAATAATGAAAATATAACAGCAAATAGAATATCAACTAAAATTAAGGAAATTTACACAAATAGTTGAGAATCATTCATTTGGATGCGTAAATCAGGCTTGTTAATATTGATCCCTACAGCCAGCCTCAGCAATATTTAGTAATTGAACTCTTAAGGCAAAATTGAGATTTGTTGGTATCCGGTAAAATGACTTTGAAAGCCACCTCGTTGACATCAATCTTGTGTGGATACACCACACACATAAAATTAGCGCTACGAATAGATTTTGTTTGTCCTTTACTTAACCAACCATGTAGGGTGATGTTCAGAAATTCGTAGAGAAAAAACACGCCTAATTGCACAGCCTATGTAACTGGCTTCACAGCGGCATGGAAGAGGCTAAATCAGGCAGTTTATCTTTTATTCCTGAACGCAAAATAGGGGGTGGTTTTGAAGGCACAGCTTAATTCGGCAGCAGGGAATGCTCCTTTTTCCACATTTCCAAGGTGCAGTGTTAGTATCTCGCTGATGTTGTCCGCAAAGAACTGGATTTGTAAGAAGAATATATTTACCTTAAACACAATTATTTTTTAAAGATTTTAATAGGTATTTTGATCTTTAGTTTTACATAAAAAAGCTAGACAGTTTACCATGAATATAAATAGAACAAAGATACCAATCTGTGGTTGAGAATATGGCTGACTATCTACGGTTCATTAAGGTCTGATTTTATGAATTTTGAGTGGGAGACTTAACAGATGTTTTCTCTTCTTAGATTTTCACACAAAAACGCATCCACTCACACACACACACACTAAAAATGAATATAGTGTGGGAACCATTTTTGTCGATTTCGCCTACGTTTAAGAAGACGGAGAAATTTGATCATATCAATTCTAGATAAGAATAAGAATGGGTAAAACAGAAAACCCAAAAGAATCTCTGAAGTCATTTGCGCGAGAAACAATTTAGTTTGCACTCTTCTATATTGGATAAGTTCACTTTTAACAGTTTGAAAAACTTTGGGCATTGAGTATATGCGATATTCATCATAATAAAGGTTTTTTGTATTTCCCAATGAATGAAAAACAAAACGATATTGTTGTTTTTGCTGAAGTTTCGCTATTCAATGCTGCTGCTAATAGCTTTATCAAAGTAGTGATATTAAACCTGAAATTACAAAACCTCAGTTCATATATAACAATTAAATCAACGTTCATCAGCATAGGGTCGATTTTCGCCTTGTCAAGTTGGCTAATTGATAAAGAAAACAAAGCCAGGTGTAGATGCCTGTTGGATTTGATAAGTGTGTAAAATTATAAAAACAGCACGTGTTTAAATAATGAAATCGTTAATCACATTCGTGTTGATTTTCTCAATTCATGAGGAACGGGTTGTTGTAATCAGATCAAATTCTATTTTAGTCCATCATCATTCCTATTCAGGCAATTCGAATTCTATTTGATATAAAGTACTTGTGATAATATTGAACGTTCTTTGTGATTTCTGAAATGCTGTTTCTGGATTATTTCAATATTGTCAAAATCAATTTTGTGTCCTGACTCTATAACGTGTAGACCTAAGGCTGGCCGATGATTCTTCAAGCTTTTCTAATTCAACTGGATTTCTCGGCGGTCGAACAGATGCTCTACGGCGTTCATTTCTTTCGATTTTGATTTCTGTCTGACGATGTTCGTCCGATGTATTTTGCATCACATTCCAAGTATTTCATTTTATAGATTTAATCATATTACGAACCCTTCTGAATGAGGTTTTTCCGTGAACAAGGTTGTTATGTAGTGTCTAATGTTGTAAAAAAATTTCTTATGTTGTGCTTATTAAGTACTCTTCTGATATCTTCTAATGTCTCTGATCTGTGTGAAATGACAACTGTTGAGGTGCACGTCTTTGGAATACGTTTTTGGCCATACTTGATGTCTGTGTTGATTCTGTTGATGAAGTTCCTTGGATAGTTGTTTTGCTTGAGAGTATCAGTAATGTTTCATATTTCTTCTTTTTCTTGCTTATCCGTTATCAGAGAGTGAGCTCATCTAACAAGATTTGAAACAACTGATACCTTTGAGCTGATTGAGTGTGATGATCCGATGTCTAAATATTTATTGGAGTGGGTTTTCTTCCTCAATACAGATATATTAATACATCCATTTTCCCTTCTCTTAACTAAGAAATCTAGAAATGGCAGTTCACCGACATCTCATTCTGTTTCCGATGTAAACTGGATTCTGGAAGAAAGACTGTTTATTCCGACTGGATTGTCCGTACTAATTTATGTGTAAAACTTAGGCACTATGTTGGGATGTAATCCCATATTAATTTGTTTACAAGGTATATCGCACGCACACAAAGTGAGACGGTATTATCTATTGGATGACAGGGTTTCGAACACAATTTATTATCGTCCATTATCACATTATTAGTTGTAACTGCACAACTCCGGTTTTAAAGTTTTCTTTATTCTTTCCTAATTTTCGTCGTAGGTGTAATAGAATTTTAAGATTGTCATCTTACCCCCTCCTATTTTATGGTTGTGTGTAATTGCATGTAGTTAGCTGAACTATTTTCTGCATTCCTTATCTTAGCGTCAGTTCCCAAATAGACTAGATTTTGTTAGGTTTTTATGCTCCACTAGTCTGACAGACCCTATTCTACTTCTTCGACTTATGCATTTGACCTGACCGATGATTGCACGATATTAGAACAACTAAATCGCCTGTAAATCTTCGAGTTTGTGTGACATTAAACATAAATCATCTATGAAATCCATATCTTCCAGAGCCTCCTTACCGGTCCAACGTATTCTTGACCTCTCACTCTCCACGGTTTGACGCAAAATCAGTCCACCACTATCAAGAATATCATCGATGATAGCAGGCTACAGCCTTATCCCACTCCTGTCTCTACTTCAACGGTACCAAGAAATTTTCCGTTGTGGATTACACGTGCCGTTGTCACAAAGCTGTTGAATGAGGTTGATAAAGATGTGTGGCAGTATTGAAGTAGTTTCTAAATTATTTGGCTGTCAAAGTCAAAATTTCAAGACGACATTTTTCGTTCAAAAATATGCCTAAGCACTATAATGAGGAAACATTTTGCTTATGTGGTTACAATTTAAAGAAAATTAGTCAATGAATGTCTTTCCAAAAGACTTAAATTAAGTACCAGGGAAGAAAACGCTGAAGGTTCGCCTTCCAATCCACCACATTCAGAGATTATCTAGCTAGTAGCAAGCCCTGCAAAAGAAAAAAGAAAAGTTTGGAGTGAAGCTAGCGACACCACTGCTATTAAAATATCAAAAGGGCCTAAAGTTTCCCATAGTAATCCAAGACTCATAGCCATTATAAATGAATACTTCTGTCAGATGGTGTTTTTTAAAATTACAAGAAGACGCATTTTTTCTTCGGGATTATTTTGAGAAGTTGTTTCTTTTTCACAGAATCATGCAAATAAATGTAGAATCTCCGATAAATGAGTACGAATTGTCCACTCAATTCATCTTTTCCAAAAACAAAGATTCGCAGAAATCAATTTAATGCAGTACTCCTGAAATTATGACTTGGACTACCACAAGTAAATTGTGAGAAAACAGATAGGTTGACCTTCTTGTTACCATGGCACCAGTACCTCAGTTGCCAACAGTACTCTATTGAAATCTATTCCGTAAAACGTTTTACTGCGAAAGAGTTTAAGATTTTTAAACATCAAAATCTTGCCTCGCATACGAGAGGTCCCGGGTTCGATCTTCGTCATCTCTACCATTCCGTTGGTGGCACAACGGTTAGGACGCCCGCCGACCATGTACATGATTCGGGTTTCAATCTGCGGCCAACGCTTTCCTTTACCTAGCTAAGACAGAAACAAAAGCTGGTAAAGCGGAAAGATTGGGCATGAGGCTAGCAACCCCATTCCTCAAAAACAAATATTGTTATAGTAACTTCAAGCTGGCTCTAGCTTGAAGCCCTATGTTCCACTGGGATCGTGAAGGAATAAGAAAACATCAGTGTTAAAATGGTCAGTAATTCTACACTGGTCAGAAACCTGATGTGTGTGTGTGTCATAAAAACACCTCCAAGAGGATACTGCAGACATTTGCCAACAGCTCTAATCATTGCTTCCGTAATGAACAACAAATGACCAACCAAAAGAAATAAGCACCAAGAAACTCTGTCAACGAATCAATCAAGAACCTATTGCTCAAGAAATATACCGAAGAAAGTGGCTATGGATGAGACACATGCTGAAAGATTCATTGGGTGACACATCACACTTCAGACCAAGGCCCCAAATAGATCCCCAATGAGAAAAGACGAAATTGACGTTGGTCCCAGGATAACATGTAGGAGGTCAAAGGTGGACCAGATGAAAAATTATGGGCATTTGTGGGAACACCTAAAAAGAATCGGTCAGACAATTAAGAGATGTTCTGTTGAAACCCCCCTTTTTCCACTCTGAACCCAGGAGTATGAAAGCCACATCAAATTTCAGTGAAAATTAGGCAAATACGTACCAGTCTGTAATGAGAATCACCAAAACTTGCTCTCCAATGAATAATTAAAAATTTTTCTTTGGTAAATGATAGGATCCCACATATTTTGGTATTGACTGTTTAAACTTGCATATATGGTATGTTATCATTCTCACACATTTTGGTATTGACTGCTAATTTTGTATATATGGTATATTATCATTCTCACGCATTTTGGTAGTGACTGTTTAATCTTGTATATATGGTATATTATCATTCTCACACATTTTGGTAGTGACTGCTAATTTTGTATATATGGTATATTATCATTCTCACACATTTTGGTAGTGACTGCTAATTTTGTATATATGGTATATTATCATTCTCACACATTTTGGTAGTGACTGTTAATCTTGCATATATGGTATATTATCATCTCTCACGCACTTTGTTATTGGCTATTAAGATAAATTATTTCAAATGCTGTTAGCTGTCCATATTGTTGTAAAATGTATAAATACCATGGCTTTCTTTATCGTTGTTGCACTTCAATACACAGTCACAGTCCAGCCTTTGTCTTTTGATATTTGCGTGCTTTACCAAGTCGGAAGGTACGACAAGCAGATAGGCAGATTAGTTCAGGCACAGACAGAGCAAGGTGAAAACGTCTTCATTCAATACCCCACAGCTATAACAAATTGGCGACGGGGTTTACCTTAATTCAGTGCAGTTATAACAGTAAACTTCAGACAGAAAAAATAACTAGATTTATTGCCTTTAAGGTGGAAAATGATATATATATATATATATATATATATATACATAATCTTATAGGGATTATGAAACAATTTTACGTCTTATGACAAAAGATTATCCCCAGAATTTTCTTTATTTTTTAAGTCTATACGATGCAATGCTTTTATATTGTATTCGACTAAATCATTCTGATCTCTGTCTAATAATTTAAAACCTAAAGGTGACACTTGTAATCTGTGTAGTCTGATTTCATGATTGATGTGTTTACGCTTGGCTAAATAAACCACGTTGTACTTCAAAAAAAAAACAGACAAAGCTACTTTACTCATAAACGGTTCAGTTATTTAAATATGTTTTTGAGCAAATTGTAGATGAAGATGAATGCATCAAAAATGAATTATCGCAGGACATAATCTGCGGGTTCCAAGCACAACTATGTTGTTTGCTTATGGCATAAACATGTAAAATCGACAAACAGATGGTTTCTGAATACACAGGAGCTTCAGCGAAAGAACACTTCCAGACACACTTTAGAATATTTAAGGTGACGATAATAAAAGTCCGACAAAATGATATTCTAGTGTTGATTTGCAGGAATTTCACTGATGGCCAACATGATTTCATCATGAACTGGCATTGGTTGGAGAACCATTGGAATACGAGCTGAGACTACTGGACTGTCAGCTGTTTCATCCTAGCTTAGGATTTTTTGCAGCACTCACCCGCAACAAGGGTTCGAACCAAGGAACGTCTGGTTACAAGGCGTGCTAATAGACCACTAGGCCATTGGAAGACATTGCAGTGTCCAGGCCCTTAATTTCAACTCCTGGTAATCTATGATATGGCGCTACCACTAGCAAATGTCATCAGCGAGTATTTGTCCTCCCATTTTTTGCATGACTTTAAGTGTTTGTCCACAATAGTATTAAACAGTTGATTTAGCCGCACTTCACTCACCTTACTGACAGCTTTTCGTGTCCTTTATAGAGTAACAAAATCGTTCTTAAGTAGCCCAGGAATGATTAAAATGTGTAGAAGCAATAAAGAAAGATAGGTTGAATACAAGAACTAACCAGCTTGAAAGGTGGAGATTGAGTGATCCAAGATTCACTTAATTTCCTCAAGCAAAAGGATTTGAATAAATACCTTTTTAGAAATAAACATGATGTGGGATGACCAGAAAAGATCGAGAAAAAAAAAGAAATAACAAACTTAGTCTCAAATTCATCGCTTTCTAAAACACCAGAATCATAAGAAAAAAATATTATAACGAAAATGTGGATGGACTGAACACAATTTGTGTGAAGCTCGTTAGATGGCATTGGACGCCAAGCCAATGTTGAGGTTGAACCTGATTACGAAACGACGAGTAATGGCGTCCAAGCGTGATATTGAAAAGATCGTGTGAAGAGCAGATAAGATTCTGTGAGCGATCGTGTGGCCAGTTGAAGAGTATCACAGAAAAAAGGAAAATCTGTAAATGTGTTGCTGAATCCCTAAATTCCTCCTTGAACCCAACTGAATTTTAGCAACAATATTTCATTTGAGTGCAAACGTGACACACTTTGCTGACCAACGAATCAGCTGTGTCACATTGATCGACCGGATTCCTAACAGCTTTCATCAGCCAGCATAATTTCATTTCTCCGATACCAGGATAAAATGACTTAATTTTTAAAGTATTTTTGCCCTCTTCTTTTTAGTTTCCCCAGCCACTGGGTAGGTTTACTGGGGCAGGGTTGCTATACCCAAACAAAACCCCGCTCATCTTTCAGACTTAAGACCAGCCAGAACTTGTAAATTAGCCAAGTTCAAGTAATATAAATTCAAGTTTCCGTAAAGGTGATTAATTCTTCCTTGAATAAAACTATATAATTTATCAAAAATTGGTTGGCGGGGATTTGAGTGATTGGTTACAGGATTTCATTATGAACTGAGATCGATTAAAGTACCATTGAAAAACCAGTTGGGAGTGCTGGACTGCCATTTGCTTCGTCAGCCTAGTTAGGGACTCTTCATCGGTACGCACCTACCACCAAGATTCGAACCCTGGACCTTCTGGTTACAAGCCTAGACATCTCGTAGACCATCCATCAAGCCAATGGGGCCCGATCAAATGGCTACTGCATGAATTCTAACTTCTGCAAATCCACGACATAGCGCTACCACTAGCCAATGTCTTCAGCGAGTCTTTGTTCCCCACAGCCGACCTACTGTTCCCTACCGGTCACAACTTCTCACTAGAAGCCCAGGTAATTAATTACCTAACGGAATAATTCCAGTCGCTAGTGAGCATCTCATTGATATTCAAGAATTGATTTGTAGAGATTGGATTGATTGGTTACAGGATTTCATCATGAGTAGTTGTACTGCATTCATATCAGCCAGTAGTTCCTACCAGTCAACCAGGGGCTATCTAAACACCAGAATGACGTTTTGCTTGTGTTTGGATCCAGATCCTTGTCAGAAGTGTACTCAGTTTGACAGCTCAGAGAGCCAAATCAGTTCAAACCTTCCTACTTCTCGTCAGCTACTTGTAAATCGTCAGTTATTAATTTAATTTATGTCATCAGTAGTTCGTCCAAGCAACTAGCCAGAAAATCGGGCATTTTGAACTGAATCGCCTCTCTGAGCTAGCAGCAATCTGGATCGCAAACAAGCGAAACGGCATTCTGGTGTTTAGGTCATCTCTATCTGGCTAGTAATCACTACTGTATGATATAAGTAGTACACAACTACTCATTTCAATCACTTAGTAGTATATCGTTAAATGAGAAATATACTCGCTTTCTTGATGACCACTCGTATGCTCTCGAGCAGATTACAGACCGTGATCTGTGGTGAATCATCCACGCCTTGAAATGTTTACACTGCAATTTTTTTTAACCAAATGTTCTTCATTTATCAGGAATAACATTCAGCTTTACAAAAAATAAACCAAGAACTGTTACTCCATTAATAAGTACAGATGCCTAAAAGGAAAAAAAACAAGGTTAAACGATGAAAGCGTGTCTAACAGACAAATCGCCAGGGACTAATTTTCTGTTCTCGTCAATGCAACCTGTCTCTCTCCCTCTCTCTCGGTCTCTGTCCCTTTCCCACATCTTGACCATTTTGTTTATATAACTCCCCTCTGTTTTTTTCCTCTGTACTTCTTTCTGTACTGACTACTTCATCTCTGTACCATTATTGCCTCTTGGTTCATTTCATCACTAATTTCACTGATTGACTGTTGTCATGGAAAAAAAACACCAACTCAGAATGTGAAATTAACCATCACTGTTAAAGTAGTATTAATTATGTATGAGATGATTATTGAAACCATTTTTTGTTCGCAAATTTCTCTTTCAAAATGAAGTCAATCAAATTTTGGAAAAACAACGCGACTAGTAAAACTGTGAAAATGACAAGATATGAAGACACTTCTACCATTTTATTTGAAACGACCATCAAGACTATTCTATGGATTACTCAGATTTTGTTGAAATTTGATTGATTTTTGAATGAATTTATCATATTTAAGAACCATGGTAGCTAAAACATCATCAGGGACGTGTTTTGTTTCCGTCTTAAAGAGTTAGTTAATAGAGATTTTATTGATCGACAGCTGTGTTTCTGCCTGTTTAATCAGATCGTATTGGCTGAATGATTAATCAGTTTGATTTGTAATCCGACGGTATGCTGATGATGGTTCCCATTTTGGGACGAAACAGCTCTCCAGTAATCCATGCTAGTTTTTTAATGATTCATGATCAAGCTAGAAAAGCTAACTGTTGAAAATCAATCCATCTCTCACTAGTAACTGTCTACAGGATGAAGGTGACGAAGGTTTCTGGCTATAAGTTGAGATCAGTGGAGTACACCCAGTCGAGAGTAAGGACAAACACTCACCAGTGATATTTATGGCCTTTAATCACGCTAAAGTCACGAATTAGTAGTACCTAGAATTCAAGGGATGTCCATTGAGTTGTGTCCTAGTGGCTGAATGGTCTACAGATTTGATTTGTAGCCACGATGTCCTGAGTTAGAATCTCAATAGGTGAGTATTGCCCATAAATCCGAAAGTAGGTTGAAATAGATGGTGGGTACTTTGTGGTTTCCAAATGGTTCTCTAAATGATATCAGTTCGTAGTCAAACTTGAAACAAACTGCATACATCAAGCAAAAAAAAGAAGAAGGATTTATGTGAATATGCCTCAGCAAATTCCAATAAACCAATGTCTGAAAAGTAGAAAAGTCTTCAGCTTTTTATGACCACTCGTCAGTTGATAGATAGAAGTTATGACATTGATGTTTTAAAGTTTTTAAAGTTTTAGAGTTATTTCAGTTTAAAATGTGTCACATCTTCGTTATTATTGTTGTTAACGGTTTGTTATATTTCTTATAGCACACATCTATCACACTATGAGCAACATGATATGTTTTCGGAAGGACTAGACCAAAGTAAGTGATTCTCTCGATGTCCCAACATTCCCCCTCACAAGCATTTTACTAAAATTCTCATCTACAAAGCTTCGGAGCAGCGTCACGAGATGAGTTTTGACGACTGCGAGTGACAAAAACAGGTTTAAAACCAGTTAGTTCTTTCGGATTCTGGGGCTATGTACACGCATCATAGGTTTGGAATCCGGATTTTACAAATCCCTTAGGTATACCACCATGTCCCCAAGCTTATTTGTAGGCGCCCAAAGTTCAAATTCGTCCTTTCAACCAAGATTTAGTGGTCTGCGTGAACCATTAAGGTCACTTAAATTTTCTATCAAACAAAATTCATTCTATTTACTGGGTTCCATATTGTTTCGATCATGGAATGACCACAATCATTCGCGATTTATACTCACGCGCAATTTCAAGCAGTCATCACAACTGCTGCTTGACCACTCCAGAGATACATACAACGCCGTTCTTAATCGGCATCTGCCTCCCAAAAATTACCTCAGTGTTCCACTTCTACGTCCCTAGATGGCTCTATGCCTATTTTCCAATCGAAGAGACCTCTACCATATGTTTCAGAACCACAAGTTGACGCCACACTCTCTCGTGTTGAACAGTAAGCTGTTCTTAAGAGCAATGCAGCCCGCTGTGTGATATGAAGGAGGCTATAAATGGTGCGGTCCTAGGCTGACTGCGAGCAATACATCTTTTCTGAAGAGGGAGTTGATATAGTAGTTGATGTGTAGTTTGAAAATAAACCAGCCAGAATTATTATTATTATTATTATTATTATTATTGTATCCTTTAGTTCCTAGAGGAACATAGGGCTTCAGCTGCGCACCTCCATTGCCTTCGGTTTCCTGACAACTTTTTCGCCCTGCTCCAGGTCTGTCCACATGCTTTCATCTCCTCCTCGCATGACCTCCTCCAAGTCACCCTTGCACTGACGACCAACTCGCTGCCTCCCTTTCGGGTTCCACTCGAGGGCTTATCTAGTGATGTCACTTGATGGTTTCCTCAGCGTATGGCCAATCCATCTCCATTTCTTTCTGCTTATTTGTTTCAAAATCGGTTCCTGATTGGTTCGCTCATTGCCAGAGATCCCTGTTGCTGATCTTTTCTGGCCATCTGATCTTGAGTATTGAGCGGAGACAGCTGTTAATGAAGGTTTGAAGTTTGTTTGAGATGCTCTTTATGACTCGCCAAGTCTCTGATCCGTATAGTAGCACTGACTTCACATTGGAGTTGAAAATCCGGATCTTATTTTTGATGCTGATTGCTGTTGACCTCCACACAGATTTGAGAGTAATGAAAGCCAACATAAAATAACACCAAATATATTATTGATCATGATTGCACACTAACTGAAATATTTTTGGTGATGTTTTGAATCGTTCATTTTTGAGTGAAATATACTTTGCGGCTCACATCATTGTGTGTGTGTTCTGGCTGAAGTGAAGCGGGTTAAGAAAACAGGTACTTATCGTATAATGTTTTCGGCAAATTCAAGTGACAGTGATGACCAGCGCGGCCTCCGGCATCGGCGTACTCATTTCAGTACTAATGTACTGTGAAACATCACGATAGCTTATACGCAGAAATTTGAAATTTCAACAAAAAATGTTTATTTAACATGGTGGATGAGTTACGTAATAACGACAGGAGGGAAATAAGGTGATAAGTAACTAATACTCTGAATAACACAGTGGTGTGTCCAACTCAGATTATAGAAAAAAGGAATAAGCACAGTTATACTTTTTTCAAAGCGCGGAAGGTTAAATCGAAAGATGAAATCATCAAATGGAGGAGAGATATGCAGTTATCAAATCAAGGAAGTACTGGTAAATGCCTCTTTATGAAAACAGTAATCGGGTATCAGGAGTTTGATTTGCAGACTTGAGCTGATATTAGATGGTTGGAGGCAATCGGCCACAGGAAGCCTTGGACCTAGGTTCCGTGTTAGTTGGCACTCACCACTCAGCAAGGCGTATCTGCAACCTTGAAGGAACTCATGTCCCTTCTGAAGACTAGACACATCACACTAGTTACTAGTGGCAAATCAAAATATCTATTACAGTCCTACAGGAGGTAAATCGAGAGCCCGAATAGCTAGCTCAGTGGTAACGTCTCTGACTGCAGACAGTGCTGGACGACGCGGGTTCGAATCTCATAAGGGACATGGGTTCCTTCAAGGTTGCAGATACGCTTTACTGACTAGTGAGTGCCAAGTAGCACGAAACCTAGGTCCTGGCAAGGCTTCCTGTGGCCGATTGCCTCCAACCATCTTATACCATCAAATCAATATGCACTGTGATGGCGAGCTACCTATAATGGTTGCCACATTACAACCTGACTGATAGAATTCAGTCTGCATCAATCAGAGGACTAGACACATCACACTAGTTACTAGTGTCAAATCAAAAACCTTTAGGTGAATTCAACTATTCTGTCCCCATTGGTCATTTATAGAATTTCAAAATTTCCACCACATGACCCGTATCGTAAATGTTTGTTCCCTTAAGACGTTAGCGTTTTCGTACATTCTGAAAAAATTGAAGGTATACCCCTGTTTCTTTCCTCCTAATACAACTGCTTCAACAGATACATGTAAATATAAGTATAAGCAGTTAGAGTTAACATCACAAGGGTGTGAACTTGTCGACTTTGGACTGCATCGAATAGTATGTTGTCTGATAAATGGGAATCAACTAGGCTGTAGGATGGGTTCTGTCTAATAAGGTACTTAGCCTTCTGTTATGCGTCGGTGGCACAGTGGTTAGGACTCTCGCCGACCATGCACATGGTCCGGGGTTCGAGCCCACGCCGGCGCACACCTGATATCTATGGTTGGCCTGCAAAATTTGGGCTACCGATATCCATGCTGAAAATTCCATACTTGTACCAAAAATACAGTGTGGAATCAAGCTGTAAATAAAAAAATAAAAACTATTTGCACAATCTCTTCGAATAAAGATAAACTTCTTTTCCACTGTGATAATTTGTTTGGTATTTGATCCTTCACATCTTCAAAAACCTTGTTGATGAATTTCTCAGGGTGACTGTACTTTTTCATCACCATGTCCAGATATCACGTAAGAAGATTGACATTATGACTCTCGGCAAACAAGATCGATCATTTCACTCGCTGATCGTACTTTTATCATTACAAACGACATTTTATTTTATACTTTATTTAATTTGTTTACGTTCCAAGGAGAAAATAGGGCATGAAGCTAGAGTTTTGTAGTAGAGGCTTTGATTTTACGAGGACGGTTTGCTAGCCTAACGCTCCAGTTTCCCTCCTATACCGGCTTAGCGAGGTTTAGGAATGTACCGCGTGGGGATTGAGCCCTCAGACCACAAACCAGTGGTCCACTGACGATTACTGACAACACTTTAATTCACTCTTATTTCCACAACATTGTTTCTCACGACCTTTATTTTTTCTATTCAGCTTGACTGTTCTCTTAGTGTTATGATGCTTTTCTATATGATAATAAGGGGAAAAATGACAGAAATGATTTAAAACATCTAACTGCCTTAAAAGAATCAATATTTTATTTATAATCGTAAACAACTGATCAAATCAAATGATTACCCGCTGTTAATTCCTACTACCATTCATATAAGTAGACATGCAAATTTTGTTTTCATTTCTATTTTTCTCCTTGTCATTCGTGAAATAATAATAATTAATTTTTGAGTTTTGTATCCATTTTGTGTTTTTTATCGAGAACAAAGATGTTTGTCAGGTAGAGACTATCGCAAAGTCTAAGTGTTATTGAACTCAAAGCTACCTTTTGTGTCCTTTCCACTTCACAGTGTTTTACAAAAAAAATTAAGCATTAAAAATGTTTAAAAAAAAATGTATCTTTGCATTTCTGAATGCTTGTCAGCTTTTTTAAAAAACACTTTAGCTATCACCCATTTCTTTGTATTCATAGCGAAAAAGAACTAGAGTTTGACTGTAGTCACGTGAAAGTACTTTGAAAAAAAAACTTCAGTTATTTTTCTATTCAGGTGAATTTTCTTGCTCATGTCAATTGACATTTGATCTGACAGAGATGACTAGCTCCTTCTTGATGCAGAAAGATGATGGAAGAGGATTATATATACACTGCGATTCTGTAATTGTTAAGTGTTTGCTTACAAAGATTTTATCGGTTTCAGGTTACAACATCAACTGGAAGTAGTGGAGAAATGTCACATTACATTTTAGGATTTTTCAGCAGTACATCCAAAATGCGGTTTGATCTCAGGTCACGAAGTCAAGCTTCAACTTCGCCTAATTCATGGTAGATGTAACTCAACAGCCAGTCATTATCATGAGTAACTTTCCTTTTACTTAAAATGGTGCATCCCCTTAGGATTACGACTTCTTACTAGATGTCTGGATAAATTCCTGTATACAGCCGGTCACTAGTGAGTGTTGATTTATGAAGGTGTCGTAGAAAACAGATCCAGTAACAAAAATCTGAAATTATCAATCAATGCAGAGACTTTCATGGTGAAACATTATTGTTGGAATCAGGGACTTTATATCATAGTGGTGAGAACTGAATGTCCCATAATAATCGTCACTTCTGCTAGGAACAAAACTTAAAGACATCAATCAAGTCTGTTGAACACCTTGACAGATACGTATCCTCATTCATTGAACCCGAAATTGTTTAAATATTTCACTAGTGACATTTGTTCTCATTTCCAGGTTATCACACCTCTACTCTTATAACCACTCTTCTTGACTTGATCCTCTTTGGATTTTAATTAAACTTTACTCAGTCCTAACAATTAGGTCAAATTACTCAAACAACTCAATACATTTTGGGCTAAAACCTTATTTTTCAGAAAGATTAATATATCTTATTTCCTGAGTTAGATTTTGATTTAACCATACAAGTCTACATTCTTGAAGAACAGCCTATAATCATATGTAATTTCAAATCACTTTCAGTATATCATCTGGACTGTTTTGAAGGGTGAAACACGTCGAGTATTGAACCATAGATTACAGTTTTACTTGAAGATTCTCTACAAAGAATGGATAAATAACGCTAAACGTTTGCATTCACCCCAAAGGCTTAATGATCCTAGAGCTTCACTAGCCTTGTAACCAGAAGATTCAGGGTTCGAACCCTGGTGGCCGGTGCGTACTGCTAAATAAGAGTCACAAAATAGGCTGACGAAACAGCTGGCAGTTCAGTTCTTCTTGTGGCTGGTTTTCTAAGGGTTCTCTAATCGATGTCACTTCATGATGAAATCTTGTGACCAATCAGTCAAATCTACAAAAACCAATACTTTTAACTAACACTTGGTGGCCTAATAAAATTACTGGGCTACTCAAATTTTCTTTCCATCAAAATACACTGTTGAAAAACACAAACAACTAAGCAAAGAATATCCTTTTCGATAATTTCCTCTTCTGGCTCCAAAATTATATAAATATGTTCATTTACATAGAATATTCTAGATTCGTAGTCTTTTTTTAATTAATATCGATTTTTTAAGTAAGATCACAATGGAATAACAGTTCATTAAAGATGATTAAATTATAATAATAATAATAAAGATCTAGTACCAAAAAGAATATCAACCCAGATGGCCAAGGTAAGGATAATGTCTGAACTAACTTCTTTTGGAAGCACAAATTAGGCTTTTTAATGTGGATCCCAACGGCCAGCCTCAGCAATATTTAGTAATCGAACTCTTAAGGTGGAGTTGAGATTTGTTGATATCCGGTAAATAACTCTAAAAGCCTGGTTAACATCAATCTTGTGTTCTGTATGCACACTAGATGAGACAGAATAGCGCTACGAATATATTTTGCTTGTCCTTTACATAACCACTTAGCAGAGTGATGTTCAGAAACTCAAGCAGAAACACGCCTAATTGTATGACCTATGTAACTGGCTCCACGGGAGCAGTTAAACTGGTAGGCACACATAGAAGAGGCGAAATTCGGAAGTTTATTTTTTACTCTAAAAAGCGAAAGAGGAGTGGTTTTGTAAACGCAGCGTAATTCAGCAGCAGAGAATGCTTTTATTACCGCACTTCTTAGGCGCTGTGTTAGTATCTCGCTGATTTATCTCCGAGGTACTGAATTTATAAGAATAAGGCATTTTTAGGAATCGTTTGTGTCATAATCTAATCTTTTTTGGATTCCTTTACGTTCTTAGTGGAACATAGGGCTTCAAGCTAGTGGCTTGAATTTTCTGTAGTAGTGTTTATTTTTATAGGATGGGGTTGTTAGCCGCGTGCCCAGTCTTTCCTCTTTACCAGCATTATTTCTGACTTAGCGAGGTAAAGGAATGCGTCGGCCAGTTATCGAACCCCGGACCATGTGCATGGTCGGCGAGCATCCTAACCGCTGTGCCACCGATGCACTTTTATCACAGTGATACAACCATTGACTAGGCATTGGTTTTCAGGAGAACCGAACACACCGATCCCTGCCTCTTGCGAGAGGAGACTGACATGCAGGATCATTCTGTGGTGCAACCACTTGAGAGCCCTCTCTCTGGGTGAAGAAAATGAAGGAAGATGCTTCCGAATTGAACGGTATTCCTTCAGACAGTATAATGTCAGTCATTGAAGATTCTGAACAGGTAGTAAACATCTTGCTAATGAAAATCGCTGAAAATCCTTTATTTTGTATTAAGGTATTTACTAAAGAAAGAAAACTGCTAAATGATATTACCTTCCAAGATGGATACTTCTGAATTGCTTATTTTAGTTTCTAAAATGAAGAGAAAAGATCAAATTTTACGCATGGTCATCATACTTTTATGAATACAGAAAACACACCGTATTTCTAGATATTGTTGATAACGAAGGCAAGCAATATTAATATTCAAAATTAAACTGACATCATTCGTGTTTTTGTAAACAAACATTTTATCTACTTTCTGTCATTTTTGTGTTCTGGTAATTATTTAACTAAACGTCAACACCAGCTACAGAAACGTGCCTAAATCAACTTTAAGTTGGTAAAAAAAAGTTCTCAATGGAATGAAATCACAAGTGTTATGAGGGATGTAAAGTTTTACAAAAATTAAAGACATTATTATTATTCCTTTGGGTTCCGAGCGGAATATAGAACTTCAAAAATACACCTCCACTTTGTTCTATTTGATGGTGTCCCCTTTAGCTGGGTCAATGATTGCACACAATCTCTCATCCCCTCCAACTCGCTCGATCTCCTCCATGTCCGATGACCCAATCGTCGCTTATCATTCAAATTCTACTCTAGCAATGTCAATCGACGGTCTCCTTAACGTAGGTCCGATCATTTCACTTCCAGTTTCTCCCACATATCTGTAGAGCGATCGATTTTTGGTTGACTTGTTCACTGCCAGAATTTCTTGTGGCGAATTCTTTCTAGCCAGCCATTTGATCTTCAGTATGAGACCAGCGAAGGCAGCTGTCGATGTTAGTCTGCAATCTGTTGAAAATCCTTTTCGTGACACGCAGTGCAAGTTTCTCATCCGTATAGAAGCACTGATCAACTTGACATTGGTGTTGAAAATACGGATGTTTTTCCTTATGTTGAGTGCAAAAGATTTTCAACTTGGTTTCAGGTTGATGAAGGCGTATCTTGCTTCGGCTTTCCGATTCTGACTGGCATCTTCGACATCTTCATCTGATCCATCCATTTGAAACTATGCTTCCTGGATGCGTGAAGGAAGTAACCTATGCTAAATCTCTGCCGTTGATGGTGACTGATGTTAGTTGTTGTTGCTGTCTTCTCCATGTTTACTTTGCTGCCGGCTTTTTCACCCCGTTTGTTGATTTCCACCTGTAGGGTTTGTGTGACACTAAACATAAATCATTCATACGTGAAATCCAGATCTTCTAAAGTCTTCTTATCGATCCAAATTAATACTTGTCTTCCCATTCTTCACAGTTTGACGCATAATCTAGTCCACTACAATTAAGTATATCAAAACGTTTAGTAAAAAGGCTATTATCTTTCTTCATTGAGTGAGTTTTGACACCAATATCCAGCAAGCATTTCTTTTCCCTGAGATCATAAATAAATGATGCATTTAGTTAAAAAAATTTAGTAAAGGGAATCTCCATCCAAAATGGATATTCACTAAGATTTATCGACATGGATATCAGACCAAATAATACGAGTCAAGTGAACATATGATACAATGTAGAAGAAAACTGGATAGCAGCTAGGAAGATAGCTGAAAAAAATCCACATAAATATCAATATTGGGAATAAACAGTTCAGGAGAGACTTTTGAAGCAGCTGTTGCGTTATAGCAAGCAGATATCGCCCATCAGTTCAGAGTTTTCAAGATCGCGTAACACCTGACTGAATACCTGGCTTCTAGAGTAGAATAAGCTTGACTTGCATTCTCCAGGTTCACAGCTAGCTTACTGAGGGATGTCTGGACACGTACACACATGCACACAAAGGTTTTGATGTGGTTGTGTTCTCTGGGCTGGATAGTTAATTAACAAAGCTTTCATTACTCGCCCTACTAGGCAACATCTTCAGCCCATACTTCAATTCGTTGAAGTGAGCTTTCAGACTTCTCCACGAGTTTATTAATCATCTCTCCTGGTGGCCAACTTGAACGTCAGTGGTTGTTTGTGTGTGTTTTCATAGTCTCTAGGCTACTTGTATTAGAACTGACTGTTTCCTTGACTTGAACTTTGATCTTTTTTGTGTATGAGGTTTCCTTCTTATCGATTGATAAATTTTGTCTGTCTCGATGTGTCTATTGATTGACGATTCACTGAAATACCAGGCAGGCTTCTAAAAATTCTCTAGCATTCTTGTTGTTTCCTCTGTCTAATATTTGAGCGCTGGTTGTCTCAGTTAAATTGATGTCCGTAGTTGTCTGTTTGCAGTGAGGAGTGGATGTCATAGAACTGAGTTCTATGTCAACCAAAAGACTTAACAAAGAAAGAGGATAAAATCAACATCATTTACAAAATAAATCGTAACAAGTGAGAAACACACTACATTGGCCAAAATGGATGTTCCCTTTATCTTCGTATCCACGAAGATAAGCTAGCCGTCAACAGACATGACATCTAATCCCACATATCACTACATACAGACAACTATAGACATCAGTTCGACTGGGACAACCAGAGTTCAAATATTAGATAGAGGAAACATCAAGAATGCTAGAGAATTTTTTGAAGTCGACCGGGTATTTCAGTGAATCATCAATCAATATACACATCGAGATAGAAAAAATTTACCAATCGATAAGAAGGAAACCTCACACACACAAAGGATCAACGTTCAAGTCAAGGAAACAGTCAGTTCCAATACAATTGGCCTAGAGGGTGTGAAAACACACAAAAACAACCAATCATATCCAAGGTCACCACCAGGACAGATGACTAATGAACTCTTTGAGAAATTCAAAAGCTGACTTCAAATCAAATTGAAGTATGCACTGAAGATGTCGCCTAGTAGGACGAGCGATGAAAGCTTCACAAATTAACCATCCAGCTCAGAGAACACAACCACATCAAAATCATCCACCTAAGCTACGAATCTTCCCCATCATATCTACACAAAGTTCTGTAATCGGATATAACAGTTCTCCAATTCTCCTTGTTTTCTGAAATTTACCCTGATATTTCAGTTATATCATTTATTTATGTCATATACTAATTAATGTACATCAATATATTTTGCACAATGTTCGATACCTTAAGCATTCGAAGTTTATTACGTCCTAAGAGGGAATGATTTAACCTTATCACATAAATACTTGACATGTTTCTATACAGTAAAACTTTCCAAATCTATGGAAAGTACAAACTATTTGACGTTTAGTATCAACTAATCAAGAAACAAAATGTAATTTGTAATTATATTAAAACCAACAACAAAAATTGGCGTAAAAGCAACCCCTCATACATATATATATATATATATGGAAACTAGTTTGTACAAATGTGACATATTTGATAGATTTCTAGAAACATCTTCCTGTACACGCTTCACTTCTATTCCGAGCCCCAATCATCTCTACCTTTCAACTTTATGAATTGGCGCCATGTCCAATAAAGGAAGACAGTTGCATAGTTACATATAACTATTAACCTAGTTCTAATTTCATACAATTATCTTCGTTTTATGAATTTGAATGAAGCCGAAACGGTTTGTAAATAGTAATAAGATGGCCCTATCATCTATTTCGTTGGCTTTTTATCAGCCGAATGCATCTACTTTTTGTAGATAACAATTGTAAATATACTTGCAAGTGTTACATAATATCAGTTAATAACAGGAAACTCTAAGCTCAGTTAACAGTGTTCGAAAATTACAATCAAAAATCGACAGATACCTACTCTTCTCATGTTAACTCCAAATGTATATACAAATTTACGTGTATCTGTGGGAGCAGTTACATTGGGAGAACAGAAAAAAAGGCACATCTCCGATTTTCTTAACATGTGCCAAAAAGTCCACGTTTCATGAGTTGGAAATCGCAAAATCCTTTAAAAGTAATTATCAGTCGACAAAGGAGCTCGATTCTCCTCAAGTTTGCTGAAGCAATTTCTATCAGTCGCTTGAAACCTGATAAGCATGTTCAGAAAGTGGCAGTTATTAGTCTTTCCTTACCTATCCTGGTAACTGGATGTCTTTATTCTTTCTTTCATTTGATTACATAATCTTTGGCTTTAACCTAACAGCCCTTTTTGATATAGTTTAACTCTGACTGTCTCTTGCTTCCAAGAATTGAGTGGAACTCAATACATGGTGACCTGATTTATTAGTCACTCACCATCTTACACACCTCTAGTCTTTATTATGTAACTTCTTTGCCATTGTATGCATACATTTATTTTGTTTAAACTTGAACTACCTGTGTAAAAACTATATAAACGTAATTTTCTTAGCACTGTTCACTAATTGCGGAACCTCCTGTCAACTGACATCATGTAAAATTTGCAAGTATGTTAAAACTTTTCTGTACATAAACGTCATAATTTATTTAGGCTGTAAGCAAGCAGCTGAGCTAATGAGAAGCCAATGAAATAAACAGTGACGGTACTATATTATTCTGCACAAACCTCCACTGGTGTTTTTGCTTTATTCAAACACTTATATTGCTTATACACAGAAGGTTCAAGTTTGTAAACAAAAATAAATGTTTGCAAAATAAAGGCAAAAGAGATACGCAATAAAGAAAGAATAGGCAAGCAGAGTTAAACAATACCAAAAGCGAGAGAAAGGATGAGATCGAAGATTACTTAATCAAATGAAAAAAAAAGAATTAAGGCATTCAGTTATCAAGGCTAGAAAAGACTGATTACCTCTTTGTTCTGAACACAGAGATCAGGTTTCAGGCGTTTCATGATAGTGACTGCTTCGGTTAACCTGAAGAAAATTAAACTGTTATGTCTATTGATGTCTAAACCCATGACCTGAATTGATAAAATGTCTGGAAATGTCACTATTGTGAACGTTCTTTCCTTTGACAACTGCTACCGCAGATGCACGTAAATTTGCATACACAGTTAGAGTTAACATGAGAAGAGTGAGTATATGTTGGCATTTGACAGCATCGACGATTATTTTGTCCTATAAATGGGAATCAACTTAGCTGTGGAATAGCTTGTGTCTAATGAGGTACTTATTCAGTCTTCTGTTAATTATTATCGTGTGTGTGTGCAGACACTGTTTAAAAGAGTTCAAACACATTGTAGCACTCCAGAGTTGAAAAGAATGGAAGAAAAATACCTACAAACGGTCTTCAAAAAGAATGGTTATCCACGAAATTTCATCGAAAATTGTTTAAAATCAAATCACAACACCAACAAGGAACCCACATCAAAGACTACAAGAAAATTCATCCTACCATCCATGAGAAATATCTCTGAAATAACAGCTAGAATACTGAAACCGTTTGATATAGATATAGCACACAAGCTAATCAAACCGCTTTATTCGATATCATGCAAACCGAAAGATCCAACAGAAAAAGGAGATAAAATTAATATCATTTACAAAATAAATTGCATGTATGAACTGTAACAGGTATTACATCGGCCAAAGTGGGCATCCCCTTCGAATTAGAATACAAGAACACAAATCAGCCGTGAAAAGACACAATATATATTCTTTAGTAGCAATATATTCATATCACATATATCAATATTCTTTAGTATCATATAGACAGTTATGGATATCAATTTGATTGGGATAATGTCAAAATCTTAGAGGAAACACCAAAAGTTCCAGGGAATTCCTGGAAGCCTGGTACTCAGGTTAATATAAACGAAATATATCAACTAATAAAAAGTAAATCAGGTGACCAGGAAGTTTAATATCCAAGTCAATAGAAAATGAACAATACATATGTAAAGATAGTTACCGGGAGACGCAATTCCGTCACTCATGGAAAATTTAAATCATTTCACTTTATTCTAAATACTGCGCTGAAGATGTTGTCCAGAAGGACGACGAAAGCTCCGCAACTAAACCAATCAGCTCAGAGAACACTATTAATTGCAAATTATTATCGTCTTTAAAGTCAAGTGGAATGAAGTTAGGCTAATTTTCCCACTGTGGCGTTTCCGGCATTTGGTCTTTCACATCTTCCATAAGTGATTACAAATTTCTGCATAGTATATTTTCATGACTATAAAAAACACTGTTTTGACTAATGCTCGTTTATAGCTATTTATTCTCTGTTTAAGATGAATAGTAACTTGTTATGTTCATAAAAAATTATAAAAATAAAGGGATACTATTAGATGGTATTTTCACAGTCGGTCGGCCTTGTATACAACCTTTAAGTTCTCGAGGTGAGACGACACCCACACTCCGAGTGAAAGATATATATATATATATATGTACCACCCCAGAGAACTCTGTTCACACTGTTTTCATACTAAGAATCATTTATCAAGCAATATTATTATTTTTTATCTTGATAAGATTAATTATTATGTTTACTGTCTTCGAGTCAGAATTGGTTGTTTTTCTTGCCCTGAGAGTACCTGCTATTTTTATGGCTATAAATAGGATTATTTAGAATGAGGTATATTATTCACTCAGCCATAACAGTTTCTTTTTTGGTTTTCATCAGACAGTGGGAAAGTGCGAGGACTGTACTACTTGTAAATTCACTTGGGAGTTAGTTACAAAACTATCAAACTTTGAACAGACAAAATCACAGACCTTCCTTGTTGTTGTTTTCAGTTTTTAGAGTTTCATACGGTTCATAGAGCCTAGAAGCCTTTAAGTCCCAATAGACGTCATTCCTTGGCCTACTGTAGTCTGGTGAAATAAGCAAAGTCTAAGGATGAATTGGGTCGGAGATCGAACCCAAGAGCACGTTCGCGGTTGGAAAGCGTTACACCACTGAACCACCGAAACACAACATTGATTATAAGTATATAGTGCTAATTATAACACAAATATAACTAGAGACAGATACGGATAGGTACATTCCTACTATTCATCTTGCAAGGAATTGATTGGTTTGAGGATTACGTCATGAACTGACATCAGTTAGAGGACTATTGGAAAACCTAGGAGTACTAGACTAATGTTTCCTCCCAGTTTGAAAGTCTTCAGCAGTACACACCCACCGGGGTTCGAACAAAGGACATTCTGGTTACAAGACAATCTCTTTGAGCATTAAGTTCACTGGAACTCGATCCAGTGGTTCAGTATGGCACGATCAACAAGGGAATGTCATTGCTGGCGAGTATTTGTCCTCACACCCAAACTACTGGTTTGTTTCACTGCTAAACAAATTACCCCTAATGAATTCCTTTAGGATGCTGAACAAAGAAGAAATTTTCTATAGTTTAGATTGTAAGGGTTAGTTATGTTTTTACGAGCTGATCACGAATTGATATCAGTTACAGAACTATTGGAAAGCCAGCTGGAAGTACTGAACAGGTGTTTCATCCTAGTTTGGGAATCACTGGCAGTACGCACCCACTGGGATTTGAACCCAGGAGCTTCCGGCTGAATCAGGTCCAAGTGACTAAATGATATACGAACTTGCCTTGTCACCGGAAGGTCCTGCGTTCGAATCCCAGTGGGTGCGTACCGCCGATGATTCCCAAACTAGGATGAAACAGCAGCTGTCCAGTACTTCCTGGTTTTCAACGGTTCTCTAACTGAAATCAATCCGTGATCAAGTCGTAAAAAGAAACAAGTAAGCTGAAACCTCTTGAATCCTTAAATCAAACTGCTAAAAACTGATCGATGTTTTTGAAATCATTCCTCAGTCACTTCAATAACTTTTCTCCTGATCTCGTTTTGATTACACCACCTTCTATCACATGTAAATGTTCCTTTCTTTTGCACTCTTATATATCACTGTCTGTTGATAATCATAACCTTATTCTGCACAGTGGTTATCTATTGTAAATAAGATTATTGCGGGATATTTTCCCTGATAGTAAAACCTGTGACGTTCTGATCTTTGAGCTGAAATACGAACCATTCCATTATGATTTTTCTGCTTTCAGCCCTTCGAAAAATGCATGACGTTTAGTTGGAAGGTAATTATAAAATGTTCAAGAGTACATTTTGAGATCAAACGACATAAATAAAGAACAGTTATCTCATGTATTGGTATACTTTGCCATTCATGATCAGATCTTTACTCAAGTTCAGTAGAAACTTGCGAAATCAGCAGAGAACAAGACACGTTATTTGCAATATACAGATGGAAGGTTTTGAGAAATCATGTTTTAGGCAAACTGCCGCTGACAGTTAATTAAGTCAGATTCCCTCACACTATTATTTTTACGAAAACATCATTCTTTCATTCGAAGTATTTCTCTTATAACTAATTCACCTTAATATATTGTTTCTAACTTGTGTCCTTTTATTTTTATAAGTAAAAACACAGTTTTTGTTCAGCGAAGAAATTTCTTTTCAACGACTTCATTTTCAAGCTGTACAGTCGTATTTATATTACAGAAAAAGGTTATTAAGTGGCACTAAATAATTGCTCAGTCAATGTACGTATATATGTGATAAAAGTTATAAAAGTAAAGTAGAGTTGAAGTGGATAAATTACAAAAATATTAAAGATTGTTTTATAACAAAAATGTCAAGTGTTGTCTAAAAATTATGAAAATTAGGAGTACGATTACGATAAGAATGAAGATGTGAAGTGAAGTGGAAAGAATTCAAGTGGATAAAATAAAATAAAAACTAGAAAGAACATTATTATGACCAAGGTAAAGAAAGGGGTTTGACAAAACGCTTTTGAACACATAATTTAGGTTTCTGTTCATGTATAGCTAAAGCTTCGGCTATGCATAAGTGAAGAAAACGTAAACTTTTGGATCGATTTGATTTTGCCATGTATATAACTTTGAAAGATGAATCACGTGGGGCTAAATGACCAGACTCTAACAGGTGATCACAAATAGACGACTTTGCAGTTCTACGTTCGCCTTTCATTAACCAAACCGGATAGTGTTCAGCTACACGTTTTCGGAGATTACGCTTACAACGTCCAATATAAACAGCTCCACAAGAGCAAGTAAAAGAGTAAATGCACATAGATGTGGACAAAAGCGGTAATCTATCCTTGACGCATTGTCTGATCATATTTCGGCTGGTAAAAACTAGTTGCAGGTCAGCTGCAGGAAAAGTGCGTTTAACACATTTAGATAAACGATTTTTAATCAATTCTGAAATGGTGTCACCTTTGAATGCAAGACTCATAAACAGCTTTTTCTTTGGTACTGTGACTTGTCTCGGGGCGGATTCTTTCTTGATGTTACGTTCAATGAACCTTGTGGGATAACCATTGTTAAGGAGATTTGATCGAAGGTTATCTAGTTCCCTATCGATTGTCTCTGCAGAGCAGATTTTACGAATTCTGGAGCATAAGGAATGAATAAGATTTCTCTTTCTCCCTAAAGGTACCCAACTGTTGAAGTTAGTGTACTGCCCAGTGAATGTTGGCTTTCGGTAAATCGACCTTAGAAGCGTTCCATTCTCTCTTCTATCTAGCTTAACATCAAGGAAGTGAAACGAAGAATCCGACTCTTCTTCGATCGTGAAAAGCAAAGATGGGTGAGAACCATTAAATATTCTAAGAAGTTCGGCAGTTGAAGTGTTTTCATCACATACAATGAAGGTATCATCAACATATCTTTTATACATAAACAGACTATCGATGGTTTCCTTTAGTGGGCCATTCTCTAAGCTTGCCATGAAAACGTCCGCTAAGAGCGGTCCTAAAGGAGACCCCATGGCGACTCCATCCTTTGGTTGTAGATGACATCATTAAATCTAAATTGCACATTCAGTGTGCATCTCAATAGTAGTTGTTTAAGATAATCAGTTGGTAAGCCAATGTTCATGCTATTTGAATCAATATACTCGCATAGATAGCAGATAGTGTCTACTAGTGGTACATTTGTGAACAATGAACAAATATCTAACGAAATCATATGCTTACCAGTCACATTAATTTCATCAACACAACTGACGAAGTCAAAAGTGTCGGAAAGACTATGTTTACATAGATTTAATCTAACTGGTTCCAGAATTTCCGCAAGCCATTTAGCGGTAGAGTGATACGGTGAATTCAGCATATCCAATACAGGTCGCAGAGGGACATCATCTTTGTGCACCTTTGGAGACCATATAAACGAGGGATAGTTGAACCAGATGGTTTAAGCTGTTCATACATATATGGAGTAATGATGCATTCTTGCTTCAATTTCGTCAAAGTTTTAGATAATTCCTTCTCAATATTATCTGTCTTGTCCTTTTGATCGGGTGATTTTAGAAATTTTTCTTCATCACTCAGGATGGTACATAATTTATTGACATAATCATCACGATTAAGAATAACAATACCTGATCCCTTGTCTGGACGAATCAGTATTATGTTTTTGTTGTTAAGCAATTCATTTAGTTGTCTTTTGTGTTCTTTTGATAACATTTGTCGTTGTCTGCCTTGCGTTCTTTGGTACTGGTAATAACAATGAAGTAATGAAGATTTGAATTGTTCAACATCTTCGCTGGACATTGGACTCAAGTCATGTGTTTGATTCATGAGATTTTCAAACTGAACTTTTGTGTCTAATTCGTTGACTCTGGACGAAACAGTAGAGAACTTCAGACCCAGAGATAGGATTTGCATTTGAATATCCGACAAAGTTAAATTAGAATAGTTAAAAACGTATTTCTCTGGCGAATCCGGAAACTTAAAGTGAGATTCGATTGTTTTACAACTTTTCAGTATATTTATTTTAACATTTTCTAGAATTTCATACAATCATTCCCTTACATAAATTTGAACCAAGAAGAAACACTTGTGCAGAATAATCTGGATCTATTTTACCTCGTCGATTCTCATCAGCTGCGTACAAACCGAACTCTTTAATAAAGTAAAAAAGTGTACAATTTTAACAAACATTCGTCCAATAGTAAGCATACGGTCAGAGCGTCATAATGAAATAAGGCGTTGCGATTTACAAGGTGTCCACAGTCCTACGACATATATATATATATATATATATATCTTGGTAGAGAGAAGTTTCTTGAAAAAAATTATTAACAGTTGTGTTGTTGGGATGGTAACAAAAGAAAATTAGTAATAGTTGCGTAATTAGATAAGAGAAGATCAAAATTTAGGTGCACATGCGATCAGATGAGAAGTTGATAATGTTATACGGTGTGCAGAACTCAGAAGATCACGAAGAATTATCTCTTAAGGGATTCAAGTGAAAAATTAAGGGAGGAAGTGAACCCCGAACAACATCCTCACTGGTGCAGTCAAAGATTGACAAGTACCCCTTACATGCTACCTCCAACTGTGTATACCAATTCACATGTATCTGCGGGAGCAGTTACACTGGAAGAACAGAGATGAGGAGTGTACCAAGGTGCCCCGATTAAAGGGATCGAATTGTTTAAGCTCTTCAATCGCCAAACACTTGACTGACACAGGATACCGAGTAATCATTCAAAGTAATAATTAACAGACAAAGTATCTCAAGTGTTTTCAGGTTTGCTGAAGCTAGACCAATAAAACGTTCGAAGCCTGACTCATCTGTCCAGAAAGAATCCGTTGCTCAGCTTCAATTACCATGTCGACTCACATCTTAGTAACTCTTTGTTTTCTAATTTTGTTAACTTATCTTTCCACTCCCCCCTTTATTTTTCACTTGAATCCCTTAAGAGATAATTCTTCGTGATCTTCTGAGTTCTGCACACCGTATAACATTATCAACTTCTCATCTGATCGCATGTGCACCTAAATTTTGATCTTCTCTTATCTAATTACGCAACTATTACTAATTTTCTTTTGTTACCATCCCAACAACACAACTGTTAATAATTTTTTTCAAGAAACTTCTCTCTACCAAGATATATATATATATATATATATATGTCGTAGGACTGTGGACACCTTGTAAATCGCAACGCCTTATTTCATTATGACGCTCTGACCGTATGCTTACTATTGGACGAATGTTTGTTAAAATTGTACACTTTTTTACTTTATTAAAGAGTTCGGTTTGTACGCAGCTGATGAGAATCGACGAGGTAAAATAGATCCAGATTATTCTGCACAAGTGTTTCTTCTTTCTGTGTTCATATTTTCTAGAAAATCTGATGAGATTACTATTGTACTAACAACAACGAATTAAACTCTGCTAACCTAAACGTTTTACTCATATATTTATACTTATATATATACATATATATGATGAGTATTCTTAGTTAGTGTTAGATCGAAGATATACAAGGAGTTACTTGAAGTTCTATACGAAGTAGTAACCACCGAGGCACATCTCGCCAAAGAAGTCCTCAGTCACTTGCCCATAACATTGGCTGGCAGTTGCACCATATACATCGTGAAATGGCATAATTTGGAATTCAAGGGCTGACCACTGAGTCGAGTACCGGTGGTAGAATAGTCTGCAAGTTGGTCACGTAACTGAAATGTTATGGGTTCGAGACAATGCAAACCAACACTTGACAAAATTAGTATATATGAGAAACTTGAACAATGTGGTAGTAGGTATTTCAGTATTACTTTTTTTTATCAGACAGCTATACCACACAATGAAAAACCATATTATTTACTGGATGACGAAGCTTTTAACGCGATTTTCCATCGTTCATAATCAAAGTGAGGGGTACCTAACCTGTCATATGCTCTGGTGATGTTCTCGTGACTTTTGTCGCCAAATCTGCCAAGGGCGGTAAGATAGTGCGCCCCCTAATGGTTGTGTGCAAGGCTGAGTGCTATATGCATGCGACTCGCCCTGATAATGTTTAGTGCGTCGGTGGCATAGCGGTTAGGACGCTCGCCGACCATGCACATGGTCCGAGGTTCGATTCTCGGCCGACGCACTCCTTCACCTAGCTAAGACAGAAATAATGCTGGTAAGGCGGAAAGGTTGGGCATGAGGCTAGCAACCCCATCCTATAAAAATAAACACTACTACAGAAAATTCAAGCCACCAGCTTAAGGCCCTATGTTCCACTGGGGAACGTGAAGGAAAAATTATTATTATCATAATCAAAGTGTGCAGATATCCTTTGTTCTCCTTGCATGAACATATTTAATGAACCTTCTCCCAGAAATGTCATTCCAGCCGTTTGGAAGGACATCAGAATTGTACCTATTCCTAAATCGTCTACTGGAACATATTTTAAATTTAGACCTACTGCTATTACGTCTTCTTTTCTAAAAGCTATGGAAAAGTTACTCTTACCTGATCTTCAACCTTTACTTAAAGCCTTTAATTATCCCAAACAATTCGCCTATAAACACAGTAGAAATACTTTAGATGCAGTTGCAGTCTTGTATCATAATACTGTCTCCAGCTTAGACAAAAGGGCTAAATTTATTCGCTGCACCTTCCTAGAGTACACATCTGCCTTCGACTCAGTACCACTGTAGGGATTTTTTGTTAAACAAGCTTGCTGAAACTCAAACTGACTGTTGGCTTATCAAATGTCTGCATACTTATTTCTCAGGAAGAAAGCAGTGCACTATATGTCGGGGAAAGTCGTCCACTTCGTTCCTTGCTGAGACTGGTGTCCCTCAAGGAGCTGTCCTTTCTCCTTTTCTGTTTTCTTTCTTCTTGCATGAATTGCCTCACTCTGATGAAATGAATTTTGTTAAGTACGCGGACGATCTATTTCAATATCTGTTTACTCTCAGCTAGACTGTACCCAGATGAGCATATTTCTATCAGGAATCAGCAAATGGTCTTCATATAACGGTCTTAAACTAAATCCTGCCAAATGTCAGACAGTTAATTTCAGTTTCCGATGTAAACGAAAGTCAAATGAAGCCGTTGGCTCCTATGACCGTTGCAAAATTGATGATACTAATATAGAATGGATTAATTCTTTCTTCTTACCTATTCTGGGCTTACCATGTCTAAGCGACTTCTAAACGAATATTTCATGCGACCTTTTGCATCAAAAAGTTAAGGCACTCAGGCATAACTCAACCACTCCTCCTCTCACAGTTTGTCAACTCATTTATATTACCTATTCTTCTTTACTGTTCACCCTTATTCTTTCCTGGATTGCTTCAAAAGGACTATGTCATGTGTCAGTAAGTTGAGTGGTATCCCGTTGGGCCATATCGTTGTCATCGATAAGCACTTGATATCATGCAGTAAATATGCTAAAGGAGTTTTGTCAGACTGTGAGCATCCACTTTACCTGCAGCTCTAACCATGTGTCTTCTCAGGTAAAACAAGAAGTCTTTTTTTAAAAGAATTTATGCACGTACGTCTAAGTATAGAAATTCCACTATACTTTATTTGGCATGTACTTTATGTGATGAAAATGGTGTCAGGCATGAACTAACTAACCTTCTTTGCACTACTAAATAAACCATTTCCTCCACCCTTACACCATCAAACTTTATTGTTTTTGTATTTCTTATATTTATAGTCCTCACAATTTTTTGTTTTTATTTATTTATTTTTCATAAGGGTGAACATCATTTAAGCTGTGTTATATAACTGTTAATTTTGTATTTTCCCTCATCATGCTTCTATATCAACAGAATATTAGATTCAATACTCTATAGTAACATGCTAAAATTTCCAAACTGAATCGAAAAATACAGTTTGAAACAAACTCACTGTTATTGTTATTATTATTATATTTAATAATCTCAATTCGTGCTTCGAATATTTTTGACTTAATATCGTAAACATGGACAAATTCTTCTGTTTACTTTTGTTTTAATTTTATTTATATTTTGAGTAAATCAGATGCAAGGTGTTGTGACAAATGCTGAGAATTCCCTTCTGTATTAAAAGGACTGGTTTTAAAAATAATGTAGATTATTTTTATTATTTCAGGGATTTTAGATACAGAAGCTCAAAACTTTTGTTTTATCTAGCCTTCTTTATTTCTTCCTATTTGTCGTAGGGATCGTAGAATTCTTCAAATGTCTGAGTTGACAGATACTGAATCCTTCCTGTTACCCCTATTCCGAGTCAATTCTATAAAGAAAGCTTTCGTTATCAAGCTTCCACTTCTCCATACTATGTCAGATTTTAGAACAGTCATCCTATCCCAGCCCATATTGCATTATTATTACTGTTCCCTTGGGTTCCTAGTGGAACATAGGGCTTCAAATGCACGTCTCCACTTGCCACTTCTATCTTGCTTCTGCTGTACTTTTCACCTGTATCCATGTTAGTCCATATTGTTTCAACTGCTCTTCACACGATCTCCTCCATGTCACCCTTACACCGACATCCCAATCGCCGCTTCTCTTTCGGGTTCCACTCAAACACTGGCCTGACGCGCAATGTCACCCAGTGGTCTCCTCAGCGAGTGTCCGATCCATCTCCAATTTCTCCTGCATATTTGTTGGTTGGTGATTGGTTCTTGCTTTGTTTGTTCCCATAATTCCTTGTTGGTGATTCTTTCCCGCCCGGCCATCTGATCTTCAGTATAGAGCGAAGACAGTTGTTAATAAAGGTCTGCAACAGGCTGTTGGGAATATTCTTTGTGACCCACCCGCCAAGTTTCTGATCCGTATAGAAGAACTGACTGACTTGACGTTGTTTGTATTGAAAATCCGACTGAATTTTGTTGTTGATACTGAGTTGAGTGACGAAGATTTCCAGATCGGTTTCAGGTTGGTTGATGAATGTGTTTCTCGCCTTCCCGATTCTCGATTTGACATCCTCGTCCGCTCCTCCTGTAGTTGGGACAACGCTCCCCTAGATAAGTGAATGAAGTAACCTCTTTCAAATCCCTCCCGTTGATGATGATTGGCGCTGGATGTTGCTGTTGTTGTTGTTGGTCGGTTATTTTCATAACCTCCGTCTTGTCTATGTTTACCTGGAGTCCTGTCTCTGCTGGCTGCTTCTTCGACCTGTTTGTCGGTTTTCGCTTGTAAGTCTTCGATTTTGTGACAGTGACATCAAACATAAATCATCCACGCGCGAAGTCCAGGTCTTCTTTGTTCTTCACGTCGGTCCAGAATATTCCTGTCTTCTCGTTTCCCACTGTCTGACGCATAATCCAGTCAGTCCACCACAATTAGAGAATATCACTGGCGATAATGAGCACCCTTGTCTGACTCCTGTGTTTACTCCAAACGGGCCCATATTATATGGTTGTGTGTAATTACATGTTATGCTGCTAAAGCTGAACTATCTTAGAGATTTCTCATCTCATTAGGATTAAATAATATGGATACTGCTTGGTTTATGCTCTCTACTAGTCTGAATTTTTAACAACGCAAGAATAAAAGTGTCATTCAAACTTAGAAACAAATCTGAAGAGATAAAGGATCCTGTTGAGCCCATTTGACAAGAGAATACAGTTTATCTAATGTCCTGTATTGATTGTCATGCCGGCGTATTATCATAGAGTCAGTCAGACTACCGAAGCATAAAATACCTACAAATATCTTGATTAGAAGACACTAATGAGATGAGAAATCTGAAGAACAGTTTAACAGTCCTAGCATAACTTTCAACTGCACACAACCATACAATAGAATGAGATAAGATGACAGTTCCAAAATCTAACATAACATGGCGGGGATCGAGATTGTTAGCAGAATGTATGTATGGATGATGCTTGTTTACTGGAACATCTGGAGAATTCCACTACCCTTACGACGAATTCGAAGGAATAAAGAAAAGTATGAAACTGGTGTTTCAGTGTTGTGTAACCACAGATGATGATATTATTATGAAGAATAATAAATTGTGTTCGTGTGATATTCAATCCACTTTCACTTCCATGAATAATTTTGCAGGGATTTTATTTGTTTCACGTTTTGATCACCAATTAATACCTCACTTGGAGAAACACTGAAAACCAGGGAGTTCTGGACACATACTTCATCCAACTTTGGAACTCATCAACAGTATGTATCCAACGGTGTTTGAACCCAAAATCTTCCATTTACAAGAAGAACTCGTAAATCATTCAGCCACTAAGACTCAATTCAACAGTCTCACGAATTCTAGCCTCTATCATTTCGTGATCTTAGCGCGACTACCACAAGCTAGTGTGGCCAGCAAGTTATTGTTCTCGCTGTCGACCTGGCTGACGTGATTGTTCATGAGTTCCCACTAGAACTCCAGTAAACTTGGTCCAAGTCTGATACTAGCTAGAGACTGGCTAAAGGAGGACGTTACTCGGAGTTCTAGTGAGAAGGAATGACCAGTGGGGTCAATCCGGCTGGAAGGGAGCACAAATATTCACTGAAGACTTTGGCTGGTGATTAAGTCTCAGAAGCTGAATGGTCTGCGATCTAGCCTTGACCTGTGACCGGAAAGCCCTGTGTTCAAACACCCGTGGAGACATACTGCCAATGAGTCCTTAACTAAGACGAATAGCTGGCTGTCCACTAATCCCTGACTGTCGGTGGTTCTGTGACTGATATTAGTCTGTGATCAAATCATATTTATTTCCTTTCAAATATTTTAGGCACGAAGAGTCAAACAACTGGCGTATATTCCAAACTAAGCTACTACAAACTCAACCTTTTTGAAATTTAAAAAATTCTGCAACATTATCATCCAGAGTTAGATGAAGGATACAAAATCGTGTGATTCGAACCATCTGAATGTTTGACCAATAAATATGATTCAAAAGTTGTTAGAGTATTCAAGACAAGCATACAAAAGAAGTTCTCCACCTTGTTTTTATTCCTGAAGGGAATTAATCAACCGTCATTTTACATACTGCTTTCATGAAATCTTGATTACGTTCCTCGTCTGATAGTGGTTGGGTTGGCAGTTTTGGCTATCAGCTAGTGGTTTAGTGTTTACAGAGGGTGGCTACTAGACTCAGTTCTTAGTTGAAAAACTGTAACCCCCTGAGTATCAGATCCATCAGGCTGGCGAATCCTGAACTGAACGAAACTCATATTCTAAATTCTACTGCAACCTATGACGAAATGAGCACTAATATTATATCAGTAAAACTGTCACAGAAACAGTATTTTTTTGAAGTTTTCCAGTTCTTTAATTTGTTTAAATAAATGGATATTTCAATTTCTATTGCATAATAATATTCCTTTCTAATGTGTTGTTTGTATTTTTTCCCTTTCAAAATCTCTCTCGATGTCTGATTTAGGTATTATCAGAAATGATTTTGTTGATGATATAATACTGGATCCTACAGAAATTGCACGTGAATATGTGAAAACATGGTTTTTTCTTGATTTAATTAGCTCAATACCTATGGATTATGTTTTATTTGCTTTCAAAGGATACGAACAAGGTGAACGTGCTGAACATCTTGTCCAAGCAGGTAAAGTGGGGATAATGTTATTTATTGTTATAATACCATTTTTGTTATAAGTGTCAAATGGTTGAGTTCTTATTTCTCCACATAGAAGGATTCACTATACTTTGTATATAAAGGCGAATCTTCCTCTACCTTGCTTGCTTACCGAAGCCATTGTCCCTCGAAGTACTATCCTATCTCAACTTTCTTTTCTTTCCTCTGATATAACTTGCATTTTTTAAGTACGCTGACGATGTGTCTTGTTGCCAGTTAAGTCCTGACCTGACTGCTTCAAATTAGATAAACGTTGTTTATACGAACTTGTTCGTTAAGAAGATATTCGTAGCCAAGAGGGCACTGAAATAGAAACCTATTCAAATACCTTAACATGGTTCTATCCTCTGATCTTTCTTGGTTATCCCATATCTTGTTCCATCTAGCCTTCTACATAAAAAAGTTTAAAAAAAAATAAGGAATCACTTAACTTTTATCTTTACAATTCGTTAACTCTTGCATCTTACCTACTTTCCCTGATTGCTCCTCTCTGATTTTGCCTAGTCTTCTCAAAACGCACTGTGTCGTATCAGAAAGGGCATAAAAGTAAAGCATCTGTTGTGTCTGTGTCATGAATTTGGCTAGTTAATATTGCAGTTAACAGAAATCTGAACTCATGTGAGAAATGGGCAAAAAGTCTATGTTGTCCGACTGCCAACACCTTCTTTATTCACAATACTCCTCATTCCATCTCATCAAGTAGGATCATAAAATCATTAAAAATGATTACATGCTCACATAACCAAGTTGAGAAAAACACAGCAACACTTTATTTGGTCCATTCACGTTCTATATGATAGGGACAACAGCCTTAATCGTCAAATCTACGACTTGCACAATACAATTAGAAAAATAACCGGCTCTTTTATCTCCCCTTTTTTTTAAATTTATGATGACACTATTCCATATGTCTTATGATTTTATTTATTGACTTTGTCATCTCACACTTTTTGTGCATTTTTAACATTATTGTCAATGCTAATACCACAGAGCGCCCATCGTCAATTTTAATAACCTATACTCCATAACGTTTCTCCTCTATTGTTGCTAAGTAAATGAAATACAATGTTGAAAAGTTCATGCTTCATCTTAAATGCTGTCTTGGAATAAAGCGAATCATTATTTATTTTCATTATTATTAAATAAAATGTCTATCTCTCATCTTGAAACATTTTGTCCATTCTGATACTTTCTGTTTGTCTATCAAACAAATTTCAAAGATGGAAAAGTTCCATCAGTTTACAATGAAAGCAATGAAGCATAGGTCTCAGTGGTATCTATGCCTCATGGCTCACATGTCACTGACAATAAAATCATTCGTGTACCTGTAATTTATAATTTTTTGATAGTAAGTTTTTTATTGAATTGAATGTTTGATTTTCCCGTCGATTGAAACTATGGGTACTGGGTTCGAGCCTCGTTGGGAACATCATCACTCACTGAGGAATGCAGGTACATCCAGCTGACGAGTCCCAGATAGGACGAAATGCGCATCCTGGATTCCACTGCTAGTCACCATCCACCAATTAAATATTAAGTTTGTTTATTCTTTTTCATTTCCAGTGGAACATAGGGTGGCTTCAAGCTAGAGGCTTGGAGTTTCTGCAGCAATGGTGTTCATTCTTACGAGATGGGGTTCCTAGCCAGCCACATGCCAAACCTTCCCTCTTTAACAGTCTTATTACTGGCTTGGCGTGTTTAATGAGTGCGTTGGTGCCCAGGGATCGAACCCTGAACCACATGCATGACTGGCGAGCATTCTACCTCTGACTATTACAGTAATTTCCAAAATGTTCTTTATACCTGGTAGGACAATTATCTTTGTGTTTTCATTGAGCACCTTTGATTTGTTTGGTTAAGTTCAGGGTTTTTTTTTTTTTTCAACCACGTTTCGTGGATATTCATCTCCTTGGAAGACATCTTTCAGATATTTTTCTCAAACTTTTCCCCAAGTCAGGATTGCTGCAATGCATTCTGGATCTCTTGATCAGTATTTGAATCCAACTACTTTTATGTGTTATTGGATTGTTGCTGTGGTAATTGAATACTTGATGTGTGTGGATTGATTTTCCGTATTCTTGAGTTTCTAATATTTCTGAAGGTTGTTGGCCTGACTAAGACGTCCAGCGGTGAATGTTTGATCTACAGATTCCTTTTCTCTTGTCAATATGATTTTGCTTAACACGTTGTTTATTAGATTGTGAATGTTGCCTAACTCGTTTCTTCTGATTATCAAGAACGTTTCATCTGTATCCCAAATGCATAACATTTTTGAGCTAATTTTTAGTAGCATTATATTTTAATGTCTTTACCTAACAGCCTCTGCAGTCAGTCATGATACGGGCGATCCCATAACTGCACCATTTTGATTTGTTCATACATTTGGACGCTGAAATGAAAATACGTTGTAAGACACAGATTTGTGCATCCCATCCATCCTCAGTATTTCTGAGTAATTGTCCCATGGTGTCCTTTTTTTGGCTCCTGTCCAATCGTAGCCTGTAGTACTGTGACATCGACGGATACCATTATCTCCTGGCCGTTTATGATGTTGTCTGTGGATTTTATATGCAAAAGAATGGATACTGAACAAAGAGTACTCTTTTCGATAACCTCGTCTCCATCAGGTCCTACAGTTGTATACACATAAGAGTGAGTGAATGAATTAGTGTTATGAACAACATCAATGTTGTTTAAATAACATAGAGTCAATAATATCAGTAGATTGATATAAGTATAAAACTTGGGCACTGTGGTAGAGCATAACTCCATTATGGATAAGATTTTATTTTGATAAATCACACAGTGTTGTACAGTAATATTAACTGATAATATTGCTTGGCAACACTGTGTGATTTTCCAAAATAAAATCTTATCCATAATGAAGAATATCAGTAGATTTCAGTTCAATAGCATCAACATATAAAAAGCTGAATGTCAGAAGAATTAGGTAAGATAATATTACAAATTTATGTATTTATAGTCTCTACTGAAGACCAGCCAGGGCAGTAGTAGTGGCTGGCTGAACTTGTTTCTTTTGCACTCAAAGCACTGGTTGCTTCAAGCGAATTGCCACAGCCTCAGCTGTCTGTAGCATGCGGCGCTTCGTTGTTTTTGGCACTTTATTAAGCACCCGGTTGCTGGTTCGCACGAGATGGTCCAATATAGGACTGTTAATGGTTTTCAATACACCCTTACGTAGCCAAATTGGAAGATATTCTAGAGCACGAAAAGTCAAGTTCCTAGAACAACGGCTGATATAACTCGCTCTACATGCATATATGCCAGTCTGATGGGTTAGATTGAATGGGCTCATACTAACTTACCTGTGGATAATGGCCACTCATGGAAGGGTGAATCAGACGAAAAGCTCCCAATGAATTCATATGAAAATATGGAGCAAATGTTCTCAAGTAGATACTATATGTGTTATCTATTCGACAAGTAGATCACTCTCCTTAAAATTACTTTCTTTTGTACTCTTCTCCTCTCAGTTTAGTATTCCCTAATAGTGCGCATCCATGACTCTTTCAGAGATCAAATCCAAGAAATTCAGGCATCCTGATCAGTCTACTGACCAACTGGCCACTAAGGGGGAGGTAACCTACCCATTTACTCGAAACAAATACGTTCTAGATAGAAATTATACTCAAGAATCCTTGTGGAATGTAGAACTTTTGAGTACATCTCAGTTTCGCTTGCCCCTATCTAGTCTTTATTTAAACGGCTACATGATTTGCTCACAACCTTTCATCTCCCCAGAGCACGATGGCCTCTATTTCACTCTTGAACACCTAATTTTTCATTTTCCTTGGGTTTCGCACTAATTCAAAGATCTTCTCAGTGTATGTTTAGTTCATTTTCAATTCATTCCGCTTGATTTGCTCATTGCATTCTCAAAGTACTTTATCGATTATTATCTCTATTTGGCCATTCGATCTTCAGTATCATCAAGAGAAGGCAACTGTTGATGACAATCTCTAGTTGCCTTTATGAAATGGTCTACGTAACTTGCCAAGTATCTATTCAGTATAGAAGCATTGATTTCATATATTAATGTGTTGAAAATACAGATCTTCTTGCACATGCTGAGTGCAGCAAATTACCACAGTGATTTCAGATCACTGAAGGTTTGTTGTGCTTTGGCGATCTTAACTGGCTTTGATATCTTTATCCATACCGCCTATGGTTGAAACGGCGATGCTTCATGAAAAGTTAGTGGAAGGAGTGACCTCTTTTAAATCTCTCAGAGTGATAGTGATTTGTAGTGTTTCCTAGGGACTGTCAGGCAGTGTTACGCGACAGTCTCTTGAGAGTGTATCCTATCCGTTTCCATTTTCCTTGGAAAATTGTCTGAGCAGTGGATCCTTCATCAGTTTATACCCAAAAGTTTCTTATCCTCAATCACTTACGGATGGCCAACTGATTTTCAGAATGAAACCAGCGAAGAAAGCCGCCGATAAACGTCTGCCGTGGCCAGTTGGAAATGCTTTTCATGACATGCCAAATCTATGACACAAATACAACATGAATATAAGAACATAAGGTTCAAACAAGAATCTTTTTTTGCCGAGGAATATAATTTTTTTTGGTGTGTGTATATTACGATTGTCACGCAAAAATAAAAATTTGTTAGGGTTAATGTTTACGTCACCAAAATGTTTCAAAAATCTGATGAATAATCAAAGTGTAACTAGGTGAGACGAAGACTAGTAATTTTTGACTAGAGTTACATAATATAACGGACAACCAGAAAAATAGGTTGTTAATGAAAGGTCTTCGAGTTACATGTCCAAAATAAATTATGTAATAGGCGCAAAAGAGTAAATAAAGGGTTGGTTAACAAAAACATGTCGCTAAGACGTCACACATATACTCGAAAAAGCCTTATTAACAAAGTAGTCGAACTTGAAATTTCGCCTAAGGTAGAAAGAGGGGGTGGAGAAGTTTCTTCTGTGTACATAAACGTGGGTTTGCCTCCGAATCTCTAAGGTCTTGGGAGTGAAACATCAACAGAAGCTTACTGCTTTTGGAGAGGCTTCTTTTGGCCTTGTAGATGACTTTGAATGAATTCTCCCTACATACTTATTGAGTTACCAGTGTTGAATATATATATTTAACTTCGTAGCACTCCTTAATGATCCACTTTTACCTTTTCATAGCCAGAAGGGATAGTGTTCTTCGAATATTTATTAAAAACACTCATGGAATGACCTATAAATCTCGGTCCACATGAGCAAGTAAACTGGTTGATACACATAGAAGTGGTCAAATGCAATGGTTTATCTTTGAAGTTGTTGAAGAACAGTGGACGGCTTGAGAATACTGGTCGTAATATAGCAGCAGAGAACGTTCTTTTCAAGGTGTTAGATATTCTCCTCTTTATGATGTCTACCAGAAAATCGCCTCTGAAGGCCACATTCACATAGGGCACTTTCGACAGTTATGGGTGGTTCTTTGTTGGTTTTGAGCTAAAAACTTTTATCTATAAAGCGTGAGAGGTAGATATTTTCAAGTAGTGTCTACCTCGACAGTGTGATCCCTTCTTCTACTGCTTTGAGGCTGCAGATTATACGGATTCTAATCACAAGAGACATCATCAGGTTCCGCTTGCGATTGATGGATGCACAATTGTAAACGTTTGCCAACTGACCGTTCCGTGTAAGCATTCAGCATATTGATCTCGTTACAGTCCTATCAGCCTTCTTTGTTAGTTGGACGTCCAGGAATGAGATACTTTCTCCAGTTTCTGCTTCAGTTGTAAATGTGCCAACTGCGTGTAGTTGAAATGATGCTCCCTAGATAAGCTGAGATAGTGACCTCTTTGAAATCTCTTCAGTTGGTAGGGGGTGGTGTTTGTCACTGATAGTCACCTCTGTTTCCTCTATGTCCACTTGAAGTCCTGTATTCTCTCGCTACTTCCTGTGCCAACTTGTTCGTATACGCCTCTGAGTCTCCAAGTTTTTGTGACATTAAACATAAATCCTCTGAGAAATGCAGAGTCTTCTTATCGGTGCAACGTATTCCTGATTCCTTACTCAGGAATCCAGTCTGCCACACTTTGCTTTACTGAGCTTTGTGGCATAGCCATTGCTACTCTGGACTTTGAATCTGTCCAATCGAGTTCAAGTTTTCTATAGTCCTCCAAACCTTGTTAAGCTTACCAAATCACTAGCCTGTTAAACTTCGAGAAAACAATGACAAGGCTGAGAGTGGCGCTAATCACCACACTTTGCAAATCAATCCAATAGCTGTAGAATTTTCAAAAAACCACAAGAAAAGTTCTATAGAATCTTAATCTCTTTTGCTGTATTTAAAATGACCTCTTTTCTTTAAATTCAATCACTAATAACTGTTCACTGCATATTAGGTATATATATATATATATATATATTAGTTGTGACCGCATGTATTACCAGAAGCAACCTTATGTACATTTTAAAACACTTCATGTTTAATTTAAACAAAACTGTTCAATGTACAAATATTTAACAAATAATATTTTACTTAATACTTTATAAGATGGATGCCATTTGTTTGTTATTTCTAGGATAAATGATGTTGTGCTTAATTAGTTTCCTTGTCAAAATATACAAAAATTGACAAACAAAACAAAATAAAACAAAATTGATTAATGTACCAGTCACTCATTGAATGACCTCAAATTTTGTAGCGTATTTATTCAATGTTCAAGGGATACATTTAAACAACAAATGTTGTTTAAATAAATTACTTTGAATTGATGAAGATTAAAGTTACTTTCTTCCTTTCTTTTTTTTTAAATTAAACCCTAATGTTTGTACTTTATTGACTTACATAACATAAAGATGAAGCATAAGTAAATATTTGAAAAAGAAATTTTAAGGTAAATATGACAGACATTGAAGGTGATTGGCGACAACAACAATAACAAAAAAGGAGGCTGTGATTTGGTACACTTCATTTAAAAAAACTGACAAACTACTTAGATGAATTGAGAATCTGGTATTGTGGCATTGTGAATCTTCATCTAATGTGTGGGGTTGCAGGTAGCAAAAGCTTCTCGGTCTCTTAAATTTCCGCCATGCTTCCACTCTCTGTCTGTCAGGCTGTCTGCTTGATGACGTCATCTAATGGTTTTTATCATTTGAAGCTTTCAGTCATTTCTGGGGACCTGGTGGCAAGATCACCTGTTTTGCCGTCTACTCCTACATGTCAGCTAACTGTTACTTACCCTTGGAGTCCCACCGGAAAGCCCAAACATGTAGAATAGTTAGGTTACTTTGTTCTTCATTTCCTCTCTCCAACAGTAATAATTCTGGTTATAATTTGATGTTTCTTTATTGATTTTAAAGTTTATAAGCTCCTTTCTGACATTTCATATCTTCAAATAAAATCCGTGTTAAACATGTGGTACGGTAGAATTTTTATATTTCACCGTACGAGCATAATTATATTATCATTATTGTTTCCTTTAATTCCTAGAGGGACATAGGGCTTTATCCGCACGTCTCCACTGCGTTTGGTTCTCCGAAAACGTTTTCACCTGTCTTCATATCTGCCCACATGCTTTCATCTCCTTTCCGTATCACCTTCTCCTACTTATCCATGTCACCTTTGCACTGACGACCATCTCCCCGCTTACCAGCTTCCACTTGACCAATGGTTTCCATGGAGCATGATCAATCCACCTCCATTTATTCCTGCATATTTGTTGCGCAACTGGTTCCTGTTGGGTTGGTTCGCTCATCGACAGAGATCTCTGCCTGTTGCTGACCTTTACTGGCCGGTTATCTGATATTGAGTATTGCTGATCGAAAACAGCTGTTGATGAAGGTGTGCAATTCGTTTGAAGTGCCCCCAATGACGCCCCAAGTCTCTGATTTGTCCATAATAGCACTGGTTTCACACTGAAGTTCAAAATCCGGAGTATTGCTGTTGATTTACACATAGACTTTAGAGCAATGAAAGTTCGCCTTGCTTTCCTCACCCTAGCTTTGATGTTCTCATCAGTTTCGAATGAGAAACAATGGGCTGGGTTTTGTTCGAGTGTGGCGAGGGAATAAAAATTGATGATCAATATTGCACCAGTTAAAGAGGACTGTAGAGAAACTGACAAAGTAAAGATGTACGGTTAAAGCCCTATGTTTCACTCTGAATCCATGCTACATTTTTAGGAGTTAGACACCGTTGTCTATTATCACCAATTTTATTGTTAATTTTGGTGGACTGGATTGTGCGTTAGACTGTGGCGAGTGAGGAGACAGGAATACGCTCGACTACCGATAAAAAAAACTTTAGATGATCTGGATTTCGCAGATAACGTATGTCTAATGTCACATAAACTACAAGACTTGTAGGCGAAAACCAACAAACTGGCTGAAGAGGCAGCGAAGTCAGGATTGACTCCAGGTGAACACAGGGAAGACGAATGTGATGAAAATAACCAACGAACCACAATAACAACAACGAGCATCAATCCCCATTAATGGCAGAGATTTGAAAGAGGTCACTACCTTCACTTATCTGGGAAGCATTGTTTCAACTACAGGCCATCGGAATGGATAAAGATGTCAGAACCAGCCAGTCAGAGTCGGAAAGGCAAAACACACCTTCATCAACCCGAAACCAGTTTGGAAATCTTTTGCACTCAGCATAAGGAACAAGATTTTCATTTCCACTACTAATGTGAATTCGGTTCTTCTATACGGATCAAAAAATTGGCCAGTGTGTCACGAAAAGGATTTCCAACAGGTTGAAGATTTCTATCAACAGCTGCCTTCACTGACTCCATACTGAAGATCAAATGGTTGGCCAGAAAGAATAAGTAACAAGAAACTGTGAAAACAAACCAACAGATGAGAGCCAGTTGCTCAAAAAATATGTAAGAGGAAATGGAGATGGATCGGGTATAACCTGAGGAGACCGTCGAATGACATCACACTAAATGCACGCCATTACTCGAGTAGAATCCCAGTGAGAAGCTACGAGTGGGTTATCAGTACGAGGGTAACATGGAAGAGACCATGACAGGAGGAAATGAGAGATTGTAAAAAATCCTGTTACATGGTGAAGACGACTGCAGAAGGTAGGACAAAGTGGAGATGTGTTGCTGAAGCCCTATGTTCCACTCGGAATTCAAGGGAATAATAATATATTTCAAGTGTTGGTTTGTAGGGATTTAATTGATTGGTTACAGGATTTCATCATGAGCTGACATTAGTTAGAGAACCATTGGAAAATCTGATAGTACTTAACATCTATTTCATTCTAGTTTGGGACTCTTCAAACCCAGGACCTTCTGGTTACAAGGCGAGCTAGCTCGTAGACCATTAAGCCACTGCGACCCGATCCAGTGGCCCATGAATTCTAACTTCTGCCAATTCACGATATAACGCAACCTCTAGCCAATGTCTTCGGCGAGTATTTCTCCTCACACCCGACCTGCTGAACCCTACTGGTTACGACTTCTCACTAGAAACCCAGGTAACTACCTACCTGAATAAGGCCAGTCGCTAGTGAGCATCTCTTTGATATTCAAGTGTTGGTTTTTAGGGATTTCACCATGAGCTGACATTAGTTATAGAACTATTGGAAAACCTGTGAGTACTGGACAGCTATTTCGTCCTAGTTTGGGACCCTTCAGCAGTATGCACCAACCGGATGCTGTTATGTTCATCATCAGCTTCCAAGATAATTATGTAAGTTCCCTAACTAACTCACACAAACACACACACACCCCAACTAACGAAGATTACTTTTCAAATGGTTTATTGCTTCAGTTTTAGACATTAACCACGAGAGAGATTTTCTTATATATTCCTAGTTTATAGAAGCAAAACAGGAATCGACCAATAAGACATTAAAACTTTGTGCATTTTCCACAACACAGCACAACGCAGAAAAGATGCTGCCACTTTTATCATCAATAGTTATTAACCACGTCGTAATTAACACCTACGTGTCAGGACACTATCTTTTATTTGTGTTCAACTTGGCTTTTCTCATATTAAACAATTTTATACATATATGTCCTATAAATCTGACAAGTATGAACACGCGAACACACATCGAATTCTCTGTGTAAAGCTTGTGAAAGTGTACTTGATGATTTCAGAAAAATAGGTCAAATTCTTTCAGTAATTACAGAAAACGAATTCATGATAACTAACTCTGTACTTGAGTTAGTTAGTTAGTTGGTTCGTTAGTTTAGGATAACAAGAACAAGAGGACAAAAGGAAAAAAGAAAAGGCAGTAGATGAATTCAAACACGTAATAATAATTGGTATGTTGGACAGAAATCTCTTATTGATAGAATCATGCAATTCGTTTAATCACTTCATGCTTTTATACTGTTTCACACCCATCTGCATGATTTTTTACAAGTAGTAAATTATACTACTTAAAAAAGAGCTGTGACAAGTAGTACGGTTGATATTGATAGTATTTTTTTAAAACAATTAGTTCCCTTTATGAATTTAGATAAAGCAATAAGACAAAACAATCAGACAAATTACGTCTTCTTATTGCTTTATCTAGATAGTATTTTTAATGGATATTGATTCAGGGTATGTGAAAGAATAGTTAATGAAGCGATTATATTTTAACTGATTTCCGGTCATTTCATTTGTATGAATTTCTCCATTAACATTAGGTAACACCCACTATTATTATTATTATCATATTATTATTTCCTTGGGTTCTGAGTCGAATTTAGGGCTCCAACAGCAAATCTTCGCTTCAGTCTGTTCTCTGTGGGCCTCTTTAGCTGAATCCAAGATGGCTAATAGTCTGTCACCTCGAGCTCGTGCGATCCTCTCCGTGTTACCGCCGAACCAATTGTCAACTAGTCACTTCCCATTTGAGTTCCACTTGATGGACTGGCGCAAAGAGTCATTCGATATTCTCCTCAGAATGTGACCGATCCATTTCCATTCTCTTCGGAATATTTGTTGAGTAATACGCTTTTGTTCGGTCATCGCGCCGCTACAGTTTGTCAATGGTGACCTCTTTTGGTTGGCCATCTGATCTGCGGTAAGGAGCCAACGAAAGAATTTGTTGATAAAAGTCTGCAGTGGTCAGTTCTAAGTGTCTTCGGTTATGTGCTCTCCATATTTGTGACCCTTGTAGAAACACTAACTGACCTAACATTGGATATGGAAATCCAGATTACACTATTTGTGTGGAGTGCAGCGAATTTTCAAACTGAATTCAGATTGATGAATGTCTGTCTTGCCTTGTGGTTCTCGTTTGGGCATCCGCTTCCTTCCTAAATGCCTTTATATGCAGAGATGCTTCCTAGATAAGTTGAGAAAATGACCTCCTTCAGATTTATCCGGATGATGGTGATAAGTGCTTCCTGCTGCTTTTCTTGGTTTGTTGGTAATTTTCGTCACCGTCTTCTTTATGTGGATTTGAAGTCCTGTACTCTCTACCCCGACTTCTTCCAACTTGTTGATTTCCGCTTGCGATTCGTAAAGTTTATGGGACATGAGCCAGAAATTGTCCGACAAATCTATATCTTCTAGAGCTTCCTAATCGATTTAGTGTATTCCTGTCTTCTAACTCCCTGCGCGCAGTCTTCCGCGTAATTCAATCCAACAAAATTAGGAATTTAAGTGTTGGTTTGTAGGGATTTGGTTGGTTTCAGGTGGGTGCGTACTGATGAAGAGTCCCAAACTAGGACGAAACAGCTGTCCAGTACTCCCAGGTTTTCCAGTTGTTCTTTAACTAATGTCGGCTCATGATGAAATCCTGAAAAATTAGGAATATCATTTGTTTTCAGCGGGCGATCCATGAATACAGACTTTCTTTTGTCCAGAGTGTAGTGTCGTCTGAATATACTTTCTCGACTATTTTGTTAAGATACTTAATAAAACTTTGTTCTGTCATATCTTCTCATCGTTATCAAATGGGTGCATATTTTTCTAATGGGTAGCACTGCATTTTTCCCACAGTCTGTCTTTCTTGTAGTCGTTATAACGTGAAGTGAAAATGTCATCAATAAATAAATCTAATATTGATTACTTTCAACTTCTGACATGCAAGATTCAAATCGCTAACTCCTAGCTATTTCGAAACTATACTAAAGTCAAATCATTTGGCCTATTTGACAGATCGGTGACTGGCAGTGGACTCGTCACTGGGCTTACATGCACTCCCCAGCAAGTGATGATGTTCTAACGGAGGCTCGAACTCAGTGCCCTTCATTTCGAACTCCAAGCTGTTAGCCATTAGATAACTTGGGCTACGTGAGGGCCAAGACATTTCACCCCATTCAATGAACAGGAGAATCAAAGACAAGGAGTAGCTGACACCTGTTGTCAAGAAGATGGCTCTTGTGGCCAAAGCAGTCTAGTTGATGACGCTACGGCGTTTGAAACGATGGGTACTAGGTCTGGGCTTCAGCTGGAACACCATCACTCACTGGTGTATAGAGGTGAGTGCAGTTAACAAGTCCCAAATAGGACGAAACATACATTCTGGATTCCACTGTTATTCATCATCCACCAAATTATTTCAAGCTAATCCTCAGATATAGTCGATGCGTCCTGACAAGGAGCCAACATTTCTATCCAATCAATCAACGGGAAAATCAGAATTTAAGTTTGGTTCATTTATGTTATATTTTCCTTTGCAAAACAAACTAAGAGTAACATAGTCGAGGTTACTTACCAACTGAAAAGAGTAGAATGTGAATAAAACAGTAAAATAAGCACTTTTTCTCATTTTTTCTCTTCCCATACAGGTCGTGCATTACGAATACTACGATTAGCAAAACTTCTAAGTTTGTTAAGGCTGCTACGTCTTTCACGCTTAGTTCGTTATATTACTCAATGGGAAGAGGTATGTTAATCTAACAAACGTTTTTATTTGTTTAATTGACATTTTTAATTCATTATTATTATTATTCTCTTGGGTTCCAAGTGATAATAGGGCTTCAACATAATATCATCACTTCGTCATCTTCTCTGGAGTCCTCTTTAGCTGACTCCACGATTGCCCATAAGACTTCATCCACTCTTCACACGATCTCCCCTATATTACCCTTAGACTAAGTTCCAACTAGTCTTCTCACATTCGAATTCTACTCGAGCACTAGCCTGACTAGTTGGGTAACGCGATAGTCTGCTCAGCGTTTGTCCAATCCATCGCCACTTACTTCTGCATATTTATTGAGCAATAGACTGTCTTTTCTTCATAGTCAAGATCAGGTGGCCAGCCAGAGAAAGCAGGAAAAAAAGAAAATCTGACACGTAGCTAACCAGCCAACAGCCTGTACTCCAAGAAGGTATTCACATGATACCCCATGTCAGACCCTGGAGGAGAACAGGAATGTTGAAACAAAGAGTATAGTGTCCAAGAGTGACACAAAGAAGATTACATTCGATGAAAGAGGAAACATGACTGAGAAGTTACCTACATGGAAACAGACCGAAATTATCCTCATACCTAACAAAACCGGCTTCATCAGCTTGTGTTACAGTAAGCTTTTCCAACAAAAGAGGCCTAAATACACAGTACAGCCAACATATTTGGAGCCTCTGTCTTAATTGTGCAAAATATTGTAATGTAAGATGACAGTGATATCTAAAGCACACCGGCTTTGTTTAGAGACAAATAGTTTAGGATCACTAAAGGATATTATTTTTAAAAATGACTGCGTAACAGAGACAGATTTATTAGAGAAATAATCCACCCTGTTGTTTTCATGTTTTATTGACCTCCTTTATTCCCTCACTTCTCTTCTCTTTTTTTCACTGAAGTTCATCAATATTGCAAGTAAATTCATGGGAATATGTAATCTAGTCCTGATCATGTTGATATTAGGCCATTGGAATGCATGCTTACAATTTCTTGTACCAATGTTAATGGATTTCCCTGTAGACAGTTGGGTTAGTAAAGCCCGTTTACAGGTAAGTTAAACATGTTAAGATCATACGCTTAAATTTATTGGTAGCATTAAAGATTTTAATGCCTCAGACAAAGTCATGTTCTCATTATATGTGACCTCGCTATTTACCAATGTACCTCTTATCAAAACTGTCTGCAAATGTGTGATTATATTGATACATATAGTTTAGAAATAGGCCTGCCGACAATCTACCTCAAAGAACTTTTATTGAGATGCACGTTGAATGTTCAGTTCATCTTCAATAATGAGACTTTTAGACAGAGAGATGGCATTGTGATGGGATCACTACTGCGTCCCCTGCTGGCTGATTGTTTCGTGGCAAAGCTTGGAAACTCTCAAATTAGTCAAACCATCGATCATTTCGACATTTATAAAAGATACGTAGACGATACTTTGGTTATCTGCGATAATAACGTAATTCTTGATGATGATGTCTTGTTTGCTTTCAACAACTGTCACTCTTCTTTACAATTCATCATAGTAAAGGAATCTTAACTAAGTATACCTTTTCTTGATGTGTGCCTTAATAGAAGTAATGACGGATCTCTCAAAAGATCCATCCACCGGAAACGTACATGGAAAGAAGAACTAACTGATTTTAATAGTTTGGTGTCCATTTCCAGGAAAAGAAACCTAGTTCATTTGCTTTGCTTTAGGATAAGAAACATTTGTAGTTCTGAGTCTGCTGACTCAGAATTTGACTTCCTAAAAACCACGCTCGCAGCAAATGGTTATCCGAACCGATTTATTGACAGTAACACGAAAGGTGAGCAGTCTAAACTGGTCACCGAATGACTTCCAAAGAAAACCTTATTCATGAACTTGGAATTCAAAGGTGATCAAGCTACAGATATGCTCAAAAATCTTCTCTCTAAATCTCTAAAGCAATCAGTAAGACGTTCTTTGTAGCAAAATTACAAATGAAGACCGACAGCTGTAAGTTGTTCTCCATCTCTGTAAAAGATAAGCTCCGCCATCTGGCCGCTTCCATGTCCATCTATCAGCTCACCTGATCCTGGCCGTATCCAGAGAACGATTTCCACATGGATTCGAGAACATATTCCAGCATGGTTTTATAAGAGAGAAAGAAAGTGTGTGCGAATCTTTATTCTAAAACATTTGATCGACTCTTGTCACTCTGCAAACCCTGATAATGATTTTAAGATCATCTACAGAATCCATGATAACTTGCTGGCCGCAATTTCTTCGTTACAGACTTCTAAAGACATCTGAGGCCTTGGCAGTTCATGACTTTAAACTAGACCTTATGTACAAATGAACTATGTACAATCCTTAGAGGGGTAGACATTTACTTATTTATTTTGTTTATTTAGTTATTCTATTTACCTTTCCCTTATTACTACGATTGTTATTATTTTTATCATTATTATTACTATTACTATTCTCACTCTGAACTGTTTCCGCTTGCCCCATTCGTCAATGTAAATACAAAATTATTATTTTTTATTTTTACAATATTGAATTCTATCTTATTGAATTTCACACCATGTTATGTAACACTTTATATTGGCCTACTAATCCTATAATTATGTACCCCTTTCTAAAATCTATACACCTTATGTATTATTCTATATATGACATTGATTGTTTTGCTATTTGACATTTAACTACGATTATAGTCACAAATATTTTAATCGCATTTAATACTACTACTATTATTATTTCATGTATTCACACCTTTGACCTTATTCCCTCACCGGATATAATTTCTTAAAAACCACATATATATACGATTGTACAGCTTGATAAAAAATTCGTTGAAAAGAGTCTCTTTGCTGAATATTGTGTTCTTAATTACATAGGTATCTTACATATTTGGAATCTACTTTAACAACATGGAATACCCCAGATCTTTACCAACCTCATTCAACAACTACACGACAATGCCACTTGTCAGGTGATTCAAAACGAAACACTCAGAGATGTTTTTGAGGAAAAGACCGCAATAAGACAAGCTCACTGCTTACTATAACCCATGATATTTCTATTAATGGTGGACTGGATTGTGCAGGACACCATACGTCGAGGGGAAGTTGAGAGGTTAGGAATACGTTGGACCTATATAAACATTCTAGACGATCTATAGTTTGCAGATGATTTATCCTTAATATCACAAAAACCAGAAGACTTACAGCTGACCACCAACAATCGGAAATAAAACGTAACGGAGGCAGGTCAGTACGGATAAGGATAGGAAAAGCAAAACACATATTCATCACTCTGAAATCTATTTGGAGATCTTCTAAACTCATCACAAAGGACACATTTTGGATTTTCAACACTAAATTCAAGTCAGTTAGTTCTTCTGTGAGGCTTAGAAACTTGACACCTTACGAAAAGAATTTTGAACAGACTTCATGAGACTTTTATCAGCAGCCTACATCGCTGGCTCCATTATGAAAATCAAATGGGTGGAATAAATGTTTTCATTTCTTCGCATTCCCAGCGTAACATAAGGCATCAAGCTAGAGGCTTGAATTTTATGTAGCAATGTTTATTTTTACAAGGTGGGACTTGCTAGCCTCATACCTAATCTTACCTCTTTCCCAACGTTTTATTAGTGGCTGAATAAAGTAAAGGAGTGCATCGGCCGGGAATCAACCTGAAACTAATCTGGAAATCTTCGTCACTCAGCATCAACAATAAAATTCAGACGGATTTTCAATACAAACAGCGTCAAGTCAGTCAGCTCTTATATACGGATCAGAAACTTGGCGGGCAGGTCACAAAGAATATTTCCAACAGGCTATTTCAGAGCTTCATCAACAACTGTCTTCGCTTTTTACTGAAGATCAGATGGCCGGGCTGGAAAGAATCACCAACAACAAACTATAGGAAGGAGTACACAAAACAAGAACCAATGGCTGAACAAATATGCAGGAGAAAGTGGAGATGGATTAGACACTTGCTGAGGAGGCCACTGGATGACATGGCGCGTCAGACCATTGCTCGAGTGGAACCTGAAAGGGAAGCGGCGAGTGGGACGTCAGTGCAAGGGTTACATGGAGGAGATCGTGTGGAGACTATGGACTAACATGGATGCATGTGAAAAGTACAGCAGAAGCAAGACAGAAGTGGCAAGTGGAGACGTGCAGTTGAAGCCCTATGTTCCACTAGGAACCCAAAGGAACAACAATAATAATACATACAGTTGACTAGCTTCAACTCTCAAATTCTAAACATTTAGTTGCGTGGTCAAATCCCTATGAATCTATTTCACTTTAGGTGACCATGTAGTATCTTTTTTCTTCACAAAGTAAGTGGGACTCATAACCTGTTGCGCAAATAATCTGTTCTATATGACTGAGTTCTTACAGAAATATGGAAATATGTAACCATATCGGCATACAAGTATTAAAATGAAAGTTAATATAAAAAAAATATATAAAGTGTTATCTTTTCAATATATTTTATTTAACAGAATGCCTACTGGTTTGAACAATATACATGGGCATTATTCAAAGCACTTTCACATATGCTTTCAATTGGTTATGGACGTTATCCACCAAGTTCACTGCCTGAAGCATGGATCACTATTATTAGTATGATGACAGGGGCTACATGTTATGCATTATTTGTTGGTCATGCTGCTGCACTGATACAATCTTTTGATGCTTCAAAGAGAAAATATCGTGAAATGGTAAGTTTAGACAGATTCATTTTGCTATTCCTTGTTTTCTGAGTGAAACATACTCACTGATTATTTAAACTTTAATGTTTCAAAAGAATGCTTACTGAACAAAGAATGCTCTTTTCGATAACCTCTTCATCAGCAGGTTCTATAGTCATATATACACTATACTAAATGGATGAATTGGTGTTGTGGACAACATTCTAAATGTCTAAATGAGGATTTTTTCTACATTAATTCTTGAATAACATCAGATCAATAGTATTAATGGATTACAGTTCAATGGCATCAGCATAACAATACACGGAATATTAGACAAATTAAAAAAATAATGATACAAAATCATGAATTTATAGTCTCCACTGAAGGTCAGCCAGGACAGTAGTTGTGGCTGGCTTGACTTGCTTCTTTTGAACACAAAGCACTGGTTGTTTCACACGAATCACGATAGCCTCTGCTGTTTTGAGCATGAGGTACCTCTCTGTTTTTGGCAATTTATTTGGTGCCCGGTAGATGATAGAGAAGGATTCCTCAAAGCCGGCCTTGTGGCCGGTTCGGACCAGAAGATTTAATATCAAACTGTTAATGGTCTTAACTACACCTTTAATTATCCATACTAGGAGATGTTCTCGAGCACGAAAAATCAATTCCTAGAGCAACGGCTGATATAACTCGTTCCACAAATGCAGTTAAATTTGCAGGTACAATTGGAAGTGACTCGTTTAGGTACTTCATCTATCAATCGAGGAATAAATATCGGTCGTGTAGAGAATAAGACGTATAGTTCACCAGCATTAAAAGTTCTTTGAACTGATTGTCTTGATTTTTTCGTAATTATTTCGCTTGGAACGTCTCTCTTGAATTGCATTCGTATATATATAAAGGCTTCCTGTTTACGCAAAAAAGTGTATCCCTTTTCCGCTTTCTTTGTCATGTGTTTCTTGATAAATTGGTCGGGATAGCTATTTTTGATCAAGGTATCACATACAATGCTTAATTCATCTTCAGTTACTTCTTCTGAGCATATAGCTCTAACCCTATGGCTGAGGGTCTTCATTAAATTTCTTTTGTACTTGATAGGAATGAAGCTGTGAAAATATGTAAATTGTCCTGTCCATGCACTTTTCCTATGGGAATTCCTTTTTTGCTACCATCTGGTTTTTTTGTAATGACGAGTACTCTTTGTACAGTAACCATTCTTTTGAAAATTTTAATGGGCATATTAATTCAGTTTTATTGTTTCAGCTAACGTTTTGAAGAGAGTTGACCTAGATTCAAACACAGGCTCTTCATGTGACTGGTGAAAGCCCTGTTACTGAAACACCGATACACAATCGTTGGGATAATCTTATCGTCTAACACTTTACACGAAAAACATTTTGATATAGCCGAAATATTCATCCAGACATTGAGAAAAAAAATTGAGTATGGATAAACTTTCTAATTTCCCCTCCTCGATGTATAGTTACCAGTTTGGTTGCTCCTGTGGAGCCATGTAGCTGCTTGGGGTACAGTTAAGCGTGTTTATTGTTGGTTCTCTGAACACCAGCCTGAAAAGTGTCTAAGTAAGGGACAATAGAAATTCATTCCTAGGTCTATTCAGTCTTGTGAGTAGAGAAGGCGAGATTGATGTTAACAAGGCAATTTTCAGAGTCATCTACCGCATACTAACTAATCTTAGTCTAACCATAACAGTTCGTCTACTACATATTATTGAGGCTTTTGTGATCTACATTAAGGAACCTAAATTACGTATGTATTCAAAAGAAGTTGGTTCAGACACTGTACATACTTACCTTGACCATCAAGGTTTTAATGATCCTTAATTCGTTATGGAAATTCCCTGAATTTTATTTGATATTCCGTTTGCTATAACATGCTTATGCTTATTATAACTTAAACGTCTTTCGTGACCTGTAATTTCAATGACCTTAGCAAATCAATGGCATTTAAAAACCACCAATATTGTTGCGAACATCGCTCTGTGTAGTTAAATAAAGGACAAGCAAAATCCATTCATATTGCTATTCTATCTCATCTTATGGATACAGAACACAAAATTGATGTCAACGAGGTGGCTTTCAAAGTCATTTACAGCATACTAATAAATCTCAATTTCGCCTTAAGAGTTCGATTACTACATATTGCTGAGGCTGACAGTTAGGACCCACATAAAGGAGCCTAATTTGTGCATCCGAAAGAACTTAGTTCTGACATTTTCATTACCTTGGACATTTAGATTTGAAAGATACTCAATTTTTGTGGAACTTTCCAAATTTTAGTTGATATTCTATTCGCTACTATATCTTTATTATTATTAATGTAATTCCTTTGTGATCTTACTTTACAAATTGATATTATTTTAAAAAAACACTCATATTGTTATTGACTACTAATCTAGAATATTCTATGTATGTAAGCATGCATATATAATTGTAGAGCCAGAAGAGGAATTTATCGAAAAGGGGATATTCTTTACTCAGTTGGTTTTTCTAAAAACCGTTTTGGTTATCATTAAAGAGTGAGAGATGAGTTATATGACTCAGAAGTCTATAAAGCACTAGCTATAATTACAAATACTTTTGTAGCTTGTATAAATTTTCGATAGTTAGTTTGTAGAGATCTGAATTTGTTTCAGGTTTGACTACTAACTGACACCAATTAGAGAACTACTGATAACCATGGAGTACTGGATAGCTTTTTCTTCCAGATGGAGTCGTGTGTGCCTACTACCGATGAGTCCCTAGTTCTTGGAAATTAATCTGATGCTCATTAGTGACTGGATATGGGACGAAGTTTCCTGGAGTTCTAGTGAGAACTAGTAATCAGTGGAGTCCACCAGGAGGTTGGAAGTGAGGACGAATACTCACGGACGACATCAGCTGCTGGCAGCCCCGTTACGACCACGAACTGGTAGAAGTCAGAATTCATGGGCCGACGTGTCACACCCTAGTTGTTGAATGGTCCACGAGCATGACTTGTAACCGGAAGGATCTGAGTTCAAAAACTGGTGAGTGCATAGAGCTGATGGATCCGAAACTAGGAATAAAACAGCTGGCTGTTTAGTACTTCCTGGTTTTCAATGGTTCTTTAGCCAATAATAATCCATAGTCAAGCATTTATAAAGCTGAAACTTGGTGAAATTGTGGTAGAGTAAGTATAGAAAGTCAATGACTCACCTAGAATAGTGAAGTAGCAAAACATTTGTGTTTTTAAGGTTAGGTTTAACCGCAGTTCCAATCATAATTTCCAAAATCCCACTACGATCTAAATTACTTTATAAAAGAAGCATTCAGCCAAGAGAGAAATGGAAGTCATCCTCTCTCTCTTCGATGAGATGGTGTGTTTGCTTTTATCTTTAGATAAACCTGGGGATATTTTATGTTATCTTCTCACTGGTATTTTCAATGTCTCTTTCCACTAACATTGTACTTGCTACTTAGAAGGATATTAAAATTGTTTTGGTGCCTAAATCATCAAGTGAATCAAATGTTAAATCTAGACCTAGTTTTATTACCTCACCATTTTGTAAAATAATGCAGGAACTTAATATACTTAATCTGGAACCTTCATTGAAGGCTTTCAATGATCCTAAACTATTAGCTTATAGACAAAGTCAGTGTACTTTAGGTATCACCGTCGTCTTACATAATAATATTGTCTACAATTTAGACAAGGGTGTGAAATATGTTCGGTGTACTCTGTATGTAGGCCTCTTTTGTTGGACAAGCTTGCTGTGAAACAAGTTGACAAAGCCAATTTTACTAAGTATGAGGATAATCTGACTGTTTCCATGCCGGTTACTATTAAATCAGATTTTTTCGAAATGAATAACTTCCTGTTAGAAGTTAGTTGGTGGTCTTTGTCAAATGGTGTGAAGTTAAACCCTCCAAATGCTAGCTTGCTGTTCCACTTGTCGATACAAGCGTGATTCACATGGACTGGTTGGTGAACATGATTCTACTGTCACAGATAGCAGTGAAGTTGAAACCATGTCAAATGACAAATATGTCGGATATTATATTTTCACTAATCTTCTTTTCTCTTCTTCCCACATCATTTCAGTTTTTAGAAAGATGTTTCGTTTGACGTTCTACATGAGGAAGTTGAGAGAATCTGATATCACTCAGTTTCTAGAATTACGGTTTATTGACTCGTACAGGCTATCTAACTATCTACCTTTACTTCTCTATTGTTCCCCAACTCAATCCTTCCTGGTCTACTTAAGGCTGACCTGGTTTCACTGAGAAGGGTACTGAAAGCTGGGGTGTCACTAGATCAGGCTTTCAGTACTGTTGTAGACAAACACATGGACTCATATGGGAAACTAGGTGGGGGGGAATTAACTTGTCGGACGCTCATCGTCCTGCCGACACAACTGCCTACTTACATATTATCAGGTGTGACTAGAATTGATTATAGACGACCTAATGCTCGGATGAATAGGTATAAACATTCTGTAATACCTTAGTTGGCACACTTTTGATGTGATATGAGTGAAGTGTGAGGCATAAGACCACTAAATTACTGAGAAACACTGATTGCATGGCTATTTTTGTTCCTTCCTTCCTTCCTTATGATACTGTTCTAAACCTTTTCAATGAAACTTGAATTTTATATTCATATTCTTTCTACACAATATTATTAATGTAAATACCTCTGTTTAAATTATCGGTGGGAAAATTGAATCCTATACTGTGCTACACGCTGAAAATTTCATATTCGTATGCAAATTACTGTCTGCAATAAACACTTTAATTTTATCCCATGTATATGGTAGTGTTTCATGGCAATGAAAACTGTTTTGATAAACGTGTCATTAAAACCACGGGTAGTACAGCGGTTAGGTAGCTCACCGACTATGCACATGGTCAAGGGTTCGATCCTTGGTCGACGCACACTTGATATCAGTGGGCGGACTGTTAAATTTGGACTACTGATATCAACAGCTGAAAATTCCATTGCTGTACCAAAATACGGTGTGGAATCAGGCGACAATAAAAAAAACCTCCACACACAAAGCATTAATCGAATAGAAACTAGAATCACGTAAGTGAATTGAGTGATGTAACTCGCCTAGTGGGATCGTGTAGAACTCAACTGAAGTTGAAAAAGGGTTCAGTCAGGGCAGGTGTCATAAAAGTTGAAATTTAGCACCGGTAAACGTGAAGGTAATTAAAAACTAAAATCTCCAAGTTCAAAAAAGCTAGGCATTAAATGCTGTAGGTTCACTGACTGAGCAAATTTTCTTCTGTTTACACAGTTAAAGATTTAGTGTCAAGGATTGTCGTAGATTCTGTGGTTTGAAGGAGTTTGATTCTTGCTACTTGCGTACTCTATAGATGACTGTGAAGTTGGTTTGCAGATTGGTTTGGTGTCTAGGGTAGGGCTGTGGAGCGGACGTTTATTCCTCATCAGTAAAACCATGAGGGTAAACGTTCAGTGATACGTATAGCTAGCGGAAGCTGAGTACAAGCAGTATATCTTTCTCCAAGGGATAGGTGAATTGCTAGATACACATTAATGAGGCTAGTAATGGTCGCGTATCTTTCACACTTATACAAGTCATTGGTTTTGTAAAAACAGTAAATCCCAAATTCAGCTGAAAAGATTGTTTTCTTCGGTTTCTTAATATTACTACCGATGAGTGTCTGCTGAATTCTACGTCCAGAAAAAAAGCTTTTTGGAGAACGGAAAGCATGTGTGTGGTTCTGGTGGATTGGGCTTCATAGATTTTGGGATAAAGCATTCAGGGTAGCCATTTTCAATAACTACCTTTTCTATGGTGCTCATCTGTAGTTAACAAAGTAATACAATGATAAAATCTATGATTATCTACCCACTTGGCCTATTAATATTTAAATTTAAGCAAAGCAAAGTATTAAGTAACGTTTTTACTGGACCACTGTGAAACTACCACCAAAAATTTTACCTCAAAGGAGGACGATGAAATCTTCTCAGTTAGATCATCAAGGTTTGTTGGTTCCACATCAGGGTTTCATGTTATTTATTCACTCCGATCAGCCACTTGATTTTCACTATGGAACGAAGGCAGCTGTTGATAAAAGTCTGGAGCCTGTAGAAGTCGGTGCCAAAAATTCGAATCTTGCTCCTTGTGCTGAGAACAGAAGATTTCCGCACTAGTCTCAGAGTAATGAGTGTCTGTTTTTCTTTCCATATCCTGCCTAGCTTTGTCACCGTCATCGTGTCGACAGCCATTAGTTGGAAGATACTGTCAGATAGGAAAAACAGTTGACTGCCTTTAGAGTTCTTGCGTTAATAATGATCGGTGCATGTTAAGCGCCTCCATCACTTCTACCTCTTCAGGTGAAAGGAAACAAACTTACCGAAGATAACAATACGATATCTCTTCATTTCATGGTCAGTGAACAGATAAATATTATTGCATGGAGGATTTAATCATGATTAAATCCTCCATGCAATCAAACAAAAATTCCTACAAAACCAATACTTGAAGATAAATATTATGACTACATTGTTATTATTCCCTAGTTCTCTAAGTGAAACGTAGCGCTTCAGAAGAACATCCTCACGACGTTCTATTATCCGTAGACCTCTTTAGCTAGCATCACAAACACCTATATGCCCGTATTTTCTTTTCAAACGATATCCTCGAAGACACTGTTGAACATCCAACTCGTCATTTCCCATTCAGGTTCCAATCGAGCATTGGCCTGATGAGCGGTGTCACCCAATGGTTTCCTTAGCTTATGTCCGATCCATCTCCATTTTATTCTAAATATTTGTTGTCCGGTAGGTTCTTGGTTTATCCGTCCCCACAGTTTCTTGTAGCTGAACCTTTTTGGTCATTTAGTCTTTAATATACAATCAATGGGCCTGTTGATTTAAATTCTGTAGGCAATTAGAAATGCCTTTTACGACACGCAGAGCCAAGTTTCCGAGCCATATAGAAGAGCTGACTTGACACTGGCGTTGAAAATCCTAATTTTCTTCTTGACACTGGTTGCACCAGATTTCCACATTGATTTCAGGGTAATGAAGGCCTGTTCTGCTTTTTTGATCCAACCTTTAATATTCCCATCTGTACGTGGTGTTTATAAGTGAAACGATATTGACTAGTTCTCACCTTAAATGGCTGGGTGGATGGCTTCAAAAGCACATTTCCATTTCACCCCTTTTCTCTGAAGTCTTTATTTTTCGGCTTGCTCCACGATTACCAACAAGCTTTCATGAACTCCTCTATGTTATCTTCGAACACTCAACTAATGGTTTACCATTTAGGATCCCCTCTACAGCCTGTCTTGTGATGCCATTTACCGGTCTGCTAGGTATTTGTCCTATTCATCTTCACTTTTGCTACCTATTTGTTGATTGATTGGTGGTTCTTTGTTGGTTCCATATTAGGGTTCCATGTTATTCATCCATTTCGATCAGCCATCCGATTTTTGGTATGGAACGAAGACGTTATTATTGTTATTTCTTTAGCTCCGAGGGAAAAATAGGGGGAGGGATTCAACATCTCCACTTTGTTCTATTTTCTTCTGTCTTCTTCATCTTGGTCTACCACTGCGCATAATTTCTCATCCCCTTCGCGCACAATCTCCTCCATATCGCCCTAGGATGACCCACCCATCGCTTCCCAATTTGGATTCCACCCGTACGATGGCCTGATGCACGATGTCACTTGAAGGCCTACGGCTGTTGGTAAAAGTCCGCAGTAGCCTGTTAGAAATACTTTGATTTGAACCTAGGGTTAAAATCCTAGTCTTGTTCTTGATGTTAACTGTAGCAGATTTGATATTCTCATCCATGTCGCCTGTAGCTGAAACGATGCTGCCTAGATAGAGGAAAGAGTTGGCCTCCTTCAGACGTCTCCACTTTATTATAGTTGGCACTTGCCAGGGACTTTCATCCCTTCTCTCTTCTCAGCTGAAAGGACACAAACATACTAAAAATAATAATATATCTTTGATCGCATGGAGGATTTCATCATGAGGTGATATCAGTTAGAGAACCACTCGAAAACCAATTAGGGAGTACTGGACAGCTGTTTTGTCCTAGTCTGGGAGTCCTCAGCAGTACGCACCCACTGGAGTTCGAACCCAGGACCTTCTGGTTACAAGGCAGATTTGGCAGTAACTCATCGAAGAAGACATTGCGAAATGGTCGCGTTATGTCGTGAATTGGCAGAAGTTAGAATTCAAGGATCATTGAACCGGATCTCAGTAGCTCAATGGTCTATGATCTAGCTCGCCTTGTAACCAGCAGGTCATGGGTTTGACCCCCGGTGGGTGCGTACTGCTCAAGAGTCCCAAAACTAGGATGAAACATTTGTCCAGTACCCTCTGGTGGTTTTCCATTGGTTCTCTAACTGATGTCAGCTCATGATGAAATCCTCCGTACAATCAAAAAAAATCCCTACAAAAACCAATACTTGAAAATTAATCTGATGCTCACTAGTGACTGGCCCTATTCAGGCAGTTAACCTGGGGTTCTAGTGGGAAGCCGTGACCAGTAGGTTACAGCAGGTCGAAGATGAGGCAGTAACTCATCGAAGAAGACATTGCGAAGTGGTCGCGCTACGTCGTGAATTGGCAGAAGTTAGAATTCAAGGACCATTGGATCGGGTCCCAGTGGCTCAGTGGTCTACGAGCTCGCCTTGTAACCAGAAGGTCCTGGGTTCGAACCCCGGTGGGTGCGTACTGCTGAGGATTCCCAAACTAGGACGAAACAGCTGTCCAGTACTCTCTGGTGGTTTTCCATTGGTTCTCTAACTGATATCAGCTCATGATGAAATCCTCCGTACAATCAAACACAAAATCCCTACAAAATCAATACTTGAAAATAATATTTCTTTTCACATTTTGTGATCAATGGAGTGGTAAATCTACTAACACAAGATAAATATTGCCAATCTGTGTACAGTCATTTCTATAGTTAATTCAATTAAAACTCATGAAATAGATAATGGCCAACTTGCTGTTATCAGATTCACTATATGACACAAATAAAAGTCATCTAAGTTGACTTGACCCTTTTGGGAGTATCTATTTCTTTTACACAAACAACCATGGTGGGAAGAGAAATGAGGTAAGACAAAATCAACCGGATCATTTTTTTAATAGCGCTAAACGCCTAATCTGGTCTCTGAGTCAACTACTGCCTACCTACCTATCACCCAACATGCGCTTATGTTTATGCCATATTCACCAAAAAATATTGTACATAAATCATTTGACCAGAATAATAAATATACTTATTAAATCTTCGAGTATACAAGTGGATGGAGCACCAATTTAATTATTATTATTCTGATCAAATATAAGTTTCCCTGAGGTTATAAATAACTTTTGTGCTAAATGATTGCCAATGCAACTGGAAATATGTAATTTCATACAATGATTCCACTACATAAATTTGAATAAAGAAAGAAGAAACACTGGCGCGCAGAATAATCTGGATCCATTTATATTTCCTTGGTTCGCATTATCAGCTGCGTACAACTTGAATTCTTAAATAAAATAGAAAGTGTACAATTTTAACAAACCTTCGTCCAATAGTAAGCATACGGTCAGAGCGTCATAGTGAAATAGAGCGTTGCAATTTACAAGGTGTCCACAGTCCTACGACATATATATATATATATATATATATATATCTTGGTAGAGAGAAGTTTCTTGAAAAAAATTATTAACAGTTGTGTTATTGGGATGGTAGCAAAAGAAAATTAGTAATAGTTGCGTAATTAGATAAGAGAAGATCAAAATTTAGGTGCAGATGAGAAGTTTATAATGTAATACGGTGTGCAGAACTCAGAAGATCAAGAAACATTATCTCTTAAGGGATTCAAGTGAAAAATAAAGAGGGAGGAGTGGAAAGATAAGTTAACAAAACTAGAAAACAAAAAGTTACTAAGAAATGAGTCATTAGGGTAACTGAAGTCCAACAACGGATTCTTTCTGGACACATAAGTAACGGTTCAATCGTTTCATTGCTATAGCTTCAGCAAACCTGAGAAAACCTGAGGTACTTGAGGTATTTTGAATGATTCCAGCACATCTACTCAGTGTCCTGTGTCAATCAGGTGTTTGAAGATTGAAGAGATTAAACAATTCGGTCCTTTTAACTAGAGACTCCTTGGTACATACTCGCAGAATCTGACGTAGGCTCTCCCCTCTGTTCTTCCAATGTAACTGCTCCCATAGATACATGTGAATTGGTATGCATAGTTGGAGGTAACATGTGAGGGAAATATGAATCCTTGAGATGAATACCTTCCAACGTGTACACTGGTAAAAAAATTAAATTAGCCAATAAATGGTGAATGAATCATAATTGAATCATCTTGAATGATGACATTATTGAATGATTTCACTAAACGTTTAGGCTTATGCATCAACATAGATCACTAGAACACTGATGGGATAATCGTCGGAAGGGTTTCAAGTCGGATGAGGAACTGGGAACATTTAGTGACCCATTTAAAACCACCAATTACAACACTGTTGTTTCTCACACAATCGGAATTCCTCTACCATCGTTTCAACTGCAGTTGGTGGCATAGATAAAGATGTCAAATCCAGAAAGGATAGGAAAGATAAGAGAGGCACTCTCAGTTCTGTGGAATCTGTGTGGAAACCTTATACACTCAGCATCCAATACGTGATTTGGATTTTGAAAAATGCTGTCAAGTCTATCAGTTCTTTCGATATGCTTTAGAGACCGAAACCATTTCGAACACGCTATTTCAAACTCTCATCAACAACTGTCTTCGCTGGCTAAATGCTGAAGATTAGAGTGTTAACCCAAAGGGATAAGCAACAAGGAACTCTTGCTGTTTGACAAACTCACCAAGAACCTGCTGTATTATTATGAATGTCCTGTTGAATTCCGGGTGGAACATAGGGCTTCAATAAAACATCTTTTCCCCGCAATCCTCTCCAGCTGTCTCCAAGATTTCTCACAGCCTCTGATCCCAACCCTGCAGGATCCCATCCATGTCACTCTTGAACCAATGCTCAACTCATCTCTACCCACTGGGGTTCCATCTAAATACTGGCCTGGTGCTCCATATTATTCAACGGTCTCTTCAGCGCCCGTCTGAAGCATCTCCATTTCCATCGTCATACTTTTTGAGCAATAGGTTCTTCATCGGTTTGCTCTCAAGATTTCTAATCCCTTCCTCCATGTTTTCTTCCTTTTGGAACCCGCGAAGCAGGCGGCCAGCAGGCAGCTGTTGGAAATGTTCTTCGTGACACAAACACCACGTTTCTTACCCATATAGAAGAACTAACTCACTTGACGTTGGTATTGAGAATTTGGAAATTTGTTGTTGATAATGAGTGCAGCAGGTTTTCAAACTGATTTCGGAGTGATGAAGGACTGCCTCACCTTTCTGACTCTGCCTTTAACTTCTTTATCCGTGCCTATCTCCTGTAGTTGAAACAATACTGACCACACAAATGGGAGAAATAGCCTCTTTTTATATTTATCCCGTTGGTAGTGATTTGTGCTTGTTGTTGTTGGTCACCAGGTATCTTCATCACCTCTATCTTCTTCATGTTCACATGAAGTCCAGTCTTTGCTGCTGGCTTCCTCCGCCAGTGTATTGATTTTCGTCCGTCGGTCTTGCAGCGTAAAGAAATAACCAAGAGTGAAGAAAATAGAAATGGATCTGGGACACATTCAGGAAACTGTTGAGCAATATCGCACACATGACGGCCCCTTGAGTGGAATCCAGATAGTGAACAACAAGTTCGATAACTTGGAGAAAGTCGTATCAGAAGGAGATTGAATTTATTGGCAACCTTGGAGCCAGACAGAAAACAGGATGGCATGGAAGTGTGCTACTGAAGTCATATGTTCCACTCTGTACCAAAGGGATTAACAAGTTTTGTTCTTCATAAATATGCGCATACAGAAATATTTTCATATGCAAATTTTCGTCTCACATGCGTATTTTGCTCAAAACCTATCTCTGTCTTCTCACCATCTTTACTAATGAATATGTAAATATATAAAGGTTCTTTTTCCTTTTATTCTAATATGTACTATTTTTTTTCATTTAAAAAAACGCAATTACGGTATAAACTAGAGCTAATTAGGTATCAATTTCGTGCGTTATTTGTCTTAAGACGTACACCTAATGAGGTCTACAATATGAGTATGCTTCAAAATGGCCATTAAGAAGACTGACTGAAGTGATTTGGTTCTTGATGTAAAGAAAGATTAACATATCCACAGAGTAGTACTGTTACTCCTGTATTTTTTTTTCTAAGTTTTAAGCTTGTTGTGATTAAGCATTCTCCTGAACTGCCTTTAATTACATAACTACGTGTGCAAATCAACGAGTCTTTACAATGAGATTATTTGAATTCCTAATATCTTTTCATTCATAAATGAAACAATCCAGTCGTGTACTCATTTTTGGCCAGAAGAAATAAGATTTTTTCACAATTTCTTTAGATCATGAAGCCTTTTTTCTTGTTTACGGACATTATTGGAATTTGTTATTGTTATTACTACAATTAAGTTATATCGGATCAGGGAATATACATATCAGATAAGATGAAATATTTGAAGAAGACGGTGTCAGAGAAGAAAATATTCACTTCGACGAAGTCATCAACTAGGCTTTTGTTATGTACTGGTCGAGAATTTAATAGTCCTGATGCAAGGAAGACGGAAATCAGAAGACCACTAGGTTTGCGATGATACTTCTATTTTCCAAAACACCAGGAGAATCAATGTCACACAAGAGTGTGAGAGCAAAAATATATGAATTGTCCGAACAAGTGTGTGTACACAAGTGTGTGAGCGAATATTCAAAATGAACAAATCAATAGACAGTCTTAACATGATTGGCTAATTATAATGGAATATCGATCCATATATACATAGCAAAATATATCAGACTGTCAAACAAACACACATTATATGGATACACATCAGCTTTACACTCCTGTATTTATAGTTCATGGTTGACAAAGATCCAAGACTGTTTCCAGTCAAGGGGACTCAAATGTGATGATGAACAGTAAGATAGGATAAGAAAATATATAAGGATCATAATCACTGCGAAAATTAACTCAGTGCAATTAGGAAGCTGGATGCTCGGAACCCACTAGATTTTCTTTTGTGATACGTCGTGATACAGACAATGTGTAATAGAGAAGATTTGTAGCTCAGGTGTATGATTTGCAATAAGTAGTGTTCTCTGAGCTGGTTGGTTGGTTGGTTTAGTTGAGGAGCTTTCGTCGTCCCCCACTGCTGGACAACATCCCCCTTCAGCGCAGTTTTTAGCACAAAGTGATGGACATCAGTTTAATTAGGACAATGTCGAAATTTTAGACAGAGAAAACACCAAACGTGTCAGAGAATTCGTAGAAGCCTGGCACTCAAAAGAATATGCAATTAACAGACATGTTAATATAGACCAAATCTATCTACTAATAAAAAGTGAATCATGTGACCAGGAAGTTTAAAATCCAAGTCAATAAGAAGTGTCGAATTCAAATCCAAAGATAGTCACCGGGAGATGCAGTTCTATCACTCATGGAAAATTTAAATCAGTTCACTTTATGCTGAAAATTCCGCTGAATATGTTGTACAAAAGGAAGACAATGAAAGTTCCGCAATTAAACCAATCAGCTCAAAGAACAATAACTAATTGCAGACAATGTATGCCAAAGGAATATTATGCTCATATGTTCCCTTAGTTCAATTCGCCATCAGCAATAGAATACTATGTATACTTGGACATTCTGTTTCGTGTCGTTTGATTCAAACCAAAATCACACCCCCAGTAATTGGTTAACGGAATATAAACTGTAGATATATAAACAACCGTTTGATTGATGAAAAATATACTTTGGTTCCCATGCCCTGCCTTCTGTTGTTAAACTATGCATATGCCTGCATTTATCCATTGCTAATTAGCCCGGATAGTGATCGCGAGTAGGTTTGACAAGTGGAAGCATTGGACGACCAGTGTACTCAGCTCTATGTGGGTAAATAAACCAGTATACGCATTCTGAAGTGGTCCAATGAGACAGATTGTCTTACATCTGGGTATAGTTGAGTCACTAGCAATCCTAAACTCTAAGCTCACACAATGTATTCAAAAGAAATGCATCCAACTTTTGTTTCTACCAAGGGAATCATCAAAAGTCGATCCTCTCAATAGTGTGATTATCTTCCTTCCATTATGGGTAAATTTTGTTTTGATAAAGTCTCACAGTGTTAGACAGTAATGTTTACTGATGACGTTTCGAGCACAACTTATTGCCGCCCATAATCATATCAAGACACTACTCACACGACTTCCTAAATTCATTTATATAGTTCCATTGTTTTTCTCTTGATTTGATTGATAATAGTATTTTCCATATTTCAGGTATGAGTGACGAGTCATTCCTATTGCATGTGTTGGGTGTAGACTCGATGAACAAGGATTCAGTAATCAACCTCTCTCTCCACCTACCTAGATTACTTTTTAGAATTTTAACCCTCTCCCACTCGATTGTGTGGTTGTGTGTTAGCGCATGCATTGCAATTGCTGAGCTTTTTTCTAAATTATTTATCTTCTCGGGTCAACCATTCTTACCTTAGCTAAATTTTTATGCTCTGACAATCTGACTACCCCTGACCTACTAGTTTGACCTATGTAGTTGACCTCACAGTCATTGCATGGTATTTTGTAAATAATATTATTTTGTCTAATTGGGTCAACTGGGTCCTTTAACCTACAGAGCTTGTCCCTGAGTGAGTTTGTAGGTTTAAATGCCACCCTAATTCCTATTTTATTCAGAATCCTACATAGGAAGGGTCTCAGATGTCCCCTCTTTATATGGTATAACTGTGGATGACTTATATTCTTTCTTATTTATGTTATTATTACTAGTTTCCCAATTATTTTTATTTTGTTTTTGGCCTTTAATGATCTTGATTACTGAATCTTTGTTCATCGAGTCTACACCCAACACATGCAATAGGAATGACTCGTCACTCATACCCGAAATATGGAAAATACTATTACCAATCAAATCAAGTGAAAATCAAGAGAAAAACAATGGAACCATATAAGTGAATTTAGGAAGTCGTGTGACTACCTTGGTATGATTACGAGCGGTAATAAGTTGTGCTCGAAACGTCATCAGTAAACATTACTGTCTAACACTGTGAGACTTTATCAAAACAAAATTTGCCCATAATGGAATTACACTGTACCACAGTGCACAAGTTTTATTCTTATATCAATGATTATCTTCCTGTCTACTCTGTTATTACTACATTTTTAATCCTTAAATGAAAAAAGTCGATTCGCTCAGTAATTATGATCCTGGTTTGCCTTTTTTATCCGATCTTCCTGTTTTTTTTAATTACATTTTCATCCTTATTTTCAATTTAACTTATTAGACTGTTGACTGGGAACATTTCTGGAACTTTCTCACCCATTAAACACAAATACAGGAATGTACAGCTACCCTGGTTGATGACTTGATCAAAGTAAATATTTTCTTCTCTAACAGCCTCTAATGTAATATTTCTTTTAATATAGGAAGATAAAGATGGGTGTTGAATTCGGTAGGTCAGTCGATGTGATGCCTAGTTAATACTTGTCAGACCTTCATACTTCCATTTGTAAAGAAATCTAGGTTTCCAAGAGTTGGTTTGTAAGAATTAGATTTGTTTTACAAGTTTGATGACGGATTGATACCAGTCAGAGAACCATTGCAAACCAGAGATTACTGGACAGTTGTGTCATCCTGATTTTGAAAATCATCTTCAGTTGGCACCCACCGTCAGTGTTCGAACCCAGAAAATTCCGGTCACAAGGCAAGCTGGCTCGTATACAATTCAGCCACTGGGACCAAATTGAATGACCAGTCCATGAATTCTAACTTCTACCGGTTCGGGATTTAGTGCGACCATCAAACAATATCATCGGTGGGAAATCCATTCTCACACTTGACTGGTTGGACCTCACTGGTCACGACTTCTCATTAAAACTCCGGGAAACTCGCTAGTGACTTGCAACAGGACGAAGTTTCCTGAAGTTCTAGTGAAGATTCATGACCAGTGAGGTCCAACCAGTCAAGTGTGAGAATGGATTTCCCACCGATGACATTGTTTGATGGTCGCACTAAATCACGAATCGGTAGAAGTTAGAATTCATGAACTGGTCATTCAATTTAGTCCCAGTGGCTGAATAGTATACGAGCCAGCTTCCCTTGTGACCGGAAGGTCTTGGGTTTGAACCCTTGTAGTAGGTGCATACTGTCGATTAGTCCCAAACTAGGCTGGGGAAACAGCTGGCTGTCCAGTACTCCGTGACTGGTTTTCAATAGTTCCCTAACTGGTATCAATCCGTTGTCAAACTCGTAAAAACAAACCTAGGTTCCTCTGAATACCCTATGAACCATTCATTCGAGAGCTTTCCAGCTGGTTACAAGCCCTGTTGTGCTGAAAATCCGTACACACCAGTTGATCAATGAATAATAAACCAAATAATTGCAACGCCGTAATGATTTGATCAAACGTAAAAAACAAATTTGACGATTTTAACACCACCAAATAACAAAAGTATTTTTGTAGACTAAAACAGGTTAGAATTCATGAGTCACTCGAACTCCAAAGCTATGGGTTCTGAGCCCGATGCACAGTGGAATCATCAGTCAGTAATGCTTAAGCAGTCCAAACTAGGACGAAAAAGCTACTCAGTATTCTATGGGTTTTAGTGTTTGTCTGTCTGGATTCAACATAGAACTTGCCACCGAAGTGCACCAGTTCGAGTTGCCACGTTCCAAATAGCACACAGAGGTAGACAAGAAGATGAGTGACGAGAATCAATAGAGTTTGACAAGTATAAGAATGAAACAGAATGGGTAATGGTAGAAAGGAATATAAAAGATTACAGAGACTGAATACATCTGCGCTGGCCATTGACAACGATTTTGAGCCATGTCACCTATTGTCTCCAGCCACTGATTCTTAGAGTCAGTCCCGAGGGCCCCAACCCGGGAGTCTGCATCTCCCTACCCGACCGACTCAGTTTAACTGTCAAGGATTTCATGGATTGATGAGGCCATGTTTTTGTTTGGCCACCACTGGCTCTTTTCCAACCTGAACCTATATCAGCTAGCAAAGCCCGTCGGGGGAGGCGGTGGTTAGGCATGCGCAGCACATGACCTAGCCATCTTAGTCTATGTAACTTTATAGCCTCGTCGATTGATTTTCCCTCTTTGCCTGCCCAACACTCTACGCCTAACGTCAACATTACTTACCTTATTAAACCACCTAACGTGAGACAGAGATCGCAGACATCTATGATCGAAAGCAGTCAACCTTTTCATGTCTTCAACGCGTATTGGCCATGTTTCAGAGCCATAGACAAGGACGGAGCGAACTGGTGAGCAGTACACACGTCCCTTGGTTGAAAGCCGGATGTCACGCCTACGCCAGAGATGGTGTAAGTCAGCGAAAGCAGCTCGAGCTTTTCGGATCCGTGCTGAGATTTCATCGCCAATCAGTCCGTTGGTGCTGGCTGATACAACTTCCCAAGTAGGTGAAGTGGTCAACATGTTCTATCACTTCACTCCCTATCACTAAGTTAGGGGTTGACGTGGTCCAGTCCTGTAGCAGCATCTTACATTTTGCAGTGTGTACCTGTATGTTTGTGCTACAGGCCTTCTCAAACATTACTGGATGACTACATTGCTACACTAGGTATTCGATATCAACAACACGTAGATATTAGTTGTGTTTCGTCATATAGATGATTTCTCATGATCACCATTTTCATTCCATTTTGAATTAAGTCTGAATGTGAACCCTGTTTTCCCCGTTTTATGTCAATTTTAACGTTTATTTCTGATGTTTAATAGCACGATATAGTGCTGGAGTTATTATTAGCTCAAAAACCACTTGTATTTACTTGAACCTGTAAATGAACCACATCTACGGTATGATAGCTGGTGATGTTTCCCGACTGTCGTAACTCTAGGAGATGGGTAGTGCATTCAAACCCATAATGACTGACTGACAGGAATGCTGAAGTTCGAGTTGCAACACTACATGTAGCACACAAAGAAAGTCAGAAGAGAGAAAAAACGATTCAAAAGAAAAATTATAACCACAAATGTGAGGGAGAAAGAATAGTAACTTGTTAAAACAACAGGGTTTTATTAGACATGGCAGACCACAGAGAGTGAATGTATCTGCGTCAGTGAGAACGATTTCGAGGTATATCATGGATTATCCCTTGCCATTGGCTCTTGGCATCACGAGAATCACAACCAGGCAGCCTACACATCCCTACGTGGACCAAACTAACTGTTATGGATTCTATGGATTGATGAAGCCCTGTTTTGGTTTGACCATCACTAGATCTTTTCCAGACTGATCCTATGTCAGGTAGCAATACCAGTCAACGATGGCGATGACAAGACTAGTCATGCGTAACACATATCCCAACCGTCTCAATCGATGTAGCTTCACAAAATCATCAATCAGTTTTCCCTCCTTATCTAACATTTGACGCCTAACTTAAATATCACTCACCATATTATAACACCCAACCTGAGAGACAGAACATAGAGATCTATGATCAAAACCAGACAGCCTTTTCATGTCTTTCACTTTAAATGACCATGTCTAACAGCCACAAAGGAGGGTGAAGAGAGTCTCCAAAACACGACATAAGTCCATGCTTCGAGATGCCAGCTCTCTGGCTAGCTATGCCTGCTGTCCGATTTCGCAAAGCCTCCAGACGTTAGGAGACTATCAGTAGCGCTTTTGCAAGTCTCGTTGCTATTATTGATCACACAGTGAAAAAAAGATGAGGAATCCGCTTAAAACTTCATGTGCTCTTGGAAGTGTGTGGGCAGTTGCTACTTCTTGGCTGCCCATAGTGCGGAATTCAATTTTTCCCCTGAGCAACTGAGAGACAAAATGGAATCAGTGCCGTGTGACTAGAGAGCCTGATGGATAACTGCCTGAAGCCGGTCATACATTGCCTGTATGAGTTGGTTTTTAGAATTGTTTTTGTATTAGTAACTTACTGCTCTCTTCAGATCGCCGTATGGTAAATTGGGATATACACCATTTGTGGACGATCTCTTTTAAATCCCCTTCTCTAGAGTGGAGGGGCAGCATAGCTGGCCGATATCTATGGTCGGCCTGGAAAATTTGGGCTACCGATATCCATGCTGAAAATTCCATACTTGTACCAAAAATACGGTGTGGAATCAAGCTGTAATCAAAAATAAAATTAAATAAATAAAAAATAAAAATAAAATGTTGGTCATCTGAGAGAAACACCTTACTGCTGCTAAACCCTTGTTCCCCAGCAGTACTATTTTGTCCACAGACGCCTCAGCATTGTATAAACATCTTATAATATGCTGATAATTGCTTCCAGTCTAATCGCCAACCTAACGATTTTCTCTAGCCTAGAAAAACCAACAGGAACATTATCTTTAACCAATGTAGCTTTCTGGATCAATAGGAAATACAAACCCGACGACCACATCAAGTTATCAGCTATCGGTCAGAAACCCATCCCGAAGGGGTTAGCAGCCATGTCCCAAAGTGATCAACTACCAAACATTCAGTCCCTTGAGGTTATTGGTGAATTTATTCTAAATGATATATTCAGAATTGGGTGGGTATTGATGGTGAGATTAATTGCGACACTCATGGATCAGTCAACCGGTACTGATGTTTCCGCTACTGCATTTAAATGAAATGAAATTCTGGACCATAACAGCATTCGAATATATAGGCAGCCCTCCAACTACTACCCCAGTGACCTATTGATTGATCTCTGTGACCTATCCTGACAACTTCTTCACAACGTGATGATAAACAGAGAAAAAGGCATCATTCATTCATCTAACAGTTAAGTGTCATAGGTCAGCTAGTATCAATATATTGCACTTAGAGCCATCAGTAAGAGACAAATAGTATGCATTTATATAACATAAAACTGTAGAAATAACATAGAAGTCATGAATTAATAGGTTTGATATCAGGCCAGAGTAGTGATAATGGCTGATACAGCTTCTATTGCACACAAAGTTTCGGTTAATTTAAATGAATTTTAATCGATTCTGTTGTTTAGAGCAAAATTATAACTAACAAGTTGAGAAAATCGATTCAAAGAACGTTTAATACGTTGAAGCTGCGACTTATATTAGCCACACAACGGATTATGATTCCTAAAATGAAGCATCAACCACCTAGGTTATCCACCTCCAGTTGTAAGTATCAATTCAACTGCTTTTGTGTAGCCAGTTATATTGGCTGTTGCCCTAGGAACTTAATTGTTCGTACTCGGAAACATTTACAAGTGTGATTAAATAAAGGTGCGGTTAAAACCCCCAACAGCTCTATATGTTTTATGTTTTTAATCTATACTTTATAATACCTTGATTCCACACACCATTTTGGTGCAAGTATGAAATTTTCAGCCGAAATTTAACATGCCGACGATTAATATCAGGTGTAAGTCAGTAGGGGATTGAACCCCGGCCCATGTACATGGTTGGCTACCGACGCACACAAATAAAGGGAGAACCGTTAGGTCTCCCCACTGCCAAAAACTAAACATCTGACAGCACCCGATTTGGGTCCGTCGCGAATTTCAGCCCCCTGAGGTCCGGTGGTGATCCTTCACCCGGAGTCAAAGCATTCTTGATCACTCTGAACCCGGTGCCTCGTCCAAACACGACATGAAGGTAGCATTGAAGAGTCCCACTCTATCATCTATCGGATATAAAATAAATTACTAAAGGACTCTAGATACCGAACATTTCAAAGAGCAGAGCCTAATAACAATTCCCCGAAATCAACCGACGCTCTGAATGCAAACGAAACAAGGCCAACCAAACCTGGCCTAATGTGGAACCTATAAATTCATGAGTTCTGTGTTACTTCTCTTTACTTATTTAATGTTCAGTCAGTCTAGTGTTATATCAATGCATATTATCTCTCCCTCTCCCTCCCTATCTTACTGATGCTTTTGAAAAGTAATCTGCCGACATTGTTGATTTAATGTAATTTAAAATAGTACTAGTGATTTTGATAAGAGCACTTCTCCAATTATTACTGTCATTCAACTGTAGAGCCTAACAAAGAGGAAGTTATCGAAAGGAATATACTTTATTCAGTAATCAGACTTTTAAGTTAAATTTAGATAAAATCTTTTTTTAATTTGTCTGTTACCTCCTGTCGGAATATTCCTTCCTAACTCAATCATGTGTAACATCAGTCATATTGTAACGGAATGCTTATTTGCAATTTGATGTACAAATATAGGGGAAGTTATGTATACCCAATAATATTAAAACGGTCATTCTGCACAGATCTCCCAAGGTTTCGCTACTTCTGCCTTACGCGCATTGTGTTTCTTCGTCTTCTTTTCGTTTGTGTTATATCTTGCCACGAAATGCCGGTTCTTTTCCTCTCTCTGGCGTCATATATATGTCTCTGCCATTTAATGCATTTTGTGTGTCAGTCAAGATTGAGGATACGTGTCTCATCGACGGCATTGGTTGCTGTCGTTGGCGGTAAATCACGAACTGGTAAAAACTAGAATTCATGAACTGGCCACTGAATTCGGTCCCAGTGGCTGAATGGTATACGAGCTTTGTATTAGACGGTTGAAGACAATCGGTAGGAAGATATAGACATAAGTTTTGCGCTTGTTGACCCTCACCAGTCAGCAAGGCGTATCTGCAACCTTGAAGGAATTCACTTAATATACATAATAATATTAACAGCTTTATTCCAAACGGTATTTGTGGTACAGGTATGGAATTTTCAGTGTGCATCTAATTACCTCACAAATTTCACAAGACTTTTAAAATCAAAAAATAAATAAATAAGTGAAAAAAACCAACGCCAAAAAAATAAAACATAAATAAAAATTTTAAAAAAAACAGCGTCGCGTTTACATTTCAAACAATGCACCACATGATATGAAATATAAAGTTGATGTGTGATAGAGGATGAGAACAACAGTGTAATAGTAACGAGGAAAGGAAAACAAAAACAGCTAATGGGACTATTTGTTAGAGTGCCGCAGTAAGTTTATCCTGTCATACCTAACCGATTTCTCATCACATAACAGCTGTGCCAGATATGGTATTGTGGAGTTTTTGTATTTGGTAGTCCTAGCATATAGCCTCCTATAGCTGCTTCTAGTTCTACTAGATGAAATGCAAGGAGACAGGTGCGTATAGAGAGGATGCTTGGGGTCTGACAATATTCTATTCGCTAGTCTCTTACATGACATTATATGTCTATCCAGAATAGTGTTAACCAGTTGGTTTAACGATATCCCACTTGCCCTACTAACGGCTTTTAGTGCCTGCCCTTCTCAGCAAAGCAAAGTCTTTCTTAAGTAGTCCAGGAAAGACTAATGGGGAGCAGTAAAGGAGGATGGGTAGAATACAAGAATTGACAAAATGAGAAAGCAAAGACTGCTTTATGCAAGACTGGCTAAATTTCCTAATGTAGAACGTTAAGCGAAACATCTTTCTAGTAACTAGCAAGATGTGGGAGAACCAGGAAAGATCGGTGGAAAAACTCAATCCAAGGTACTTGACATAAGATGTATTTTCAACCTCTGTAACGTCAATGATAGTGGGGTCATGTGAGCTAACTAGTTGTTGTAGGTCACGTTTACGTCTGAAAGTCAAACTGACTACCTGGCATTTAGACGGATTAAGCTTAAGTTAGTTTGAAGAGGACCACTGACTAATTTCCGACAGAAATTTATTTAATTTGGAACAATCTGACTGAGAGTTGACAGGCATAGAAACAGAGAGGTCATCGGCAAACTTAACAAAAGTGGCTACATCAAAATGGGGCAAGTCATGTAAGAAAAACGAAAACAGAAAGGGAGAAAGAACAGGACCTTGAGGAACACCAGCTAAAGTAAGTGAGGTAGTCGAGGACTTTCCATTGTAGAGGGTGTACTGCTTCCTATCAGAAAAATTGGAATGCAACCACTTATTTTTCCAGCTCTCAGCCTGCGTTACAGCAAGCTTACTTAGTAAGAGAGACCTGGGTACACAGCCAAATGCAGATGTGTAATCAAGGAAGGCACAGCGAACGTGTTTAGCTCCTTTATCTAAACTAGAGACTATACTATGATGTAGGACAACAGCGGCATCTAACGTACACCTACTGTGTTTATAAGCAAACTGTTTAAGGTCGTTGAAAGGCTTTAAATAGGGGTCAAGATTAAGTGAAATAAGTCTTTCCATAACTTTCAAAAAAGAATGAGGTAAATGCAATGGGTCTAAACTTGCCTCCAAAGCCTCAGGATGGTCGGGGGTGGGTGTCTTGCGCTGCGGGTTGGTCACCCCTCCGCACACCTCTTGAAATGCTCCCATATGACCGGGCGTCTTACATAGCCTCTCCTGAGGAAGTCCTACTCACTGCCTTCACGTGGCGGAGGTGTTTTTCACCAAAGTGAGAGGGCAAAAGCGGATGCCCGGCGCTCTTCACCGGGTTGACTGTCCATTGGATGACAGTCTAGGGGAGATGGCTAAACCCCGATTCCAAACCTCCAACGACTGGCGTATGAAGCTCATCGGAGCTCACCGGCAGACGTATGGACAAAGGGCTTATTGGATGTCCTGGATGACTGGCCCCATTCAAAAAGGCGAATGAACCGGACTCCGGTCACCAGCTGCCAATGGATAATGGACTCCCTACTCCACTCCTACTGCCTTGTAGGTCACACTTGGTTGTGTAAAGGCTAGAGCTGCACTCTCAAACAAAAGGCCGAGCGATGCTGGGGACATCACTCGTACCCAATTCCCATGAAACTTCATGGTTCATGAAGCCGGCTCATCCTCCCGTAGGAGATAGCCGAAGTAAAGTAAAGTAAGTAATGGGTCTAAACTTAACATTAGGTCCACTTCTTGATTTAGGCACTGGAATGATAGTGCGTCGGTCGAGGATTGAACCCCGGACGACATGCATGGTCGGCGAGTGCCCTAACCACTATGCCACCAACGCAAAGTGGTTGAAAATGCATCTAATGTCAAGTAACTTGGATTGAGTTTTTCCACCGATCTTTCCTGGTTCTCCCACATCTTGCTAGTTACTAGAAAGATGTTTCGCTTAACGTTCTACATTAGGAAATTTAGCCAGTCTTGCATAAAGCAGTCTTTGCTTTCTCATTTTGTCAATTCTTGTATTCTACCCATCCTCCTTTACTGCTCCCCATTAGTCTTTCCTGGACTACTTAAGAAAGACTTTGCTTTGCTGAGAAGGGCAGGCACTAAAAGCCGTTAGTAGGGCAAGTGGGATATCGTTAAACCAACTGGTTAACACTATTCTGGATAGACATATAATGTCATGTAAGAGACTAGCGAATAGAATATTGTCAGACCCCAAGCATCCTCTCTATACGCACCTGTCTCCTTGCATTTCATCTAGTAGAACTAGAAGCAGCTATAGGAGGCTATATGCTAGGACTACCAAATACAAAAACTCCACAATACCATATCTGGCACAGCTGTTATGTGATGAGAAATCGGTTAGGTATGACAGGATAAACTTACTGCGGCACTCTAACAAATAGTCCCATTAGCTGTTTTTGTTTTCCTTTCCTCGTTACTATTACACTGTTGTTCTCATCCTCTATCACACATCAACTTTATATTTCATATCATGTGGTGCATTGTTTGAAATGTAAACGCGACGCTGTTTTTTTAAAAATTTTTATTTATGTTTTATTTTTTTGGCGTTGGTTTTTTTCACTTATTTATTTATTTTTTGATTTTAAAAGTCTTGTGAAATTTGTGAGGTAATTAGATGCACACTGAAAATTCCATACCTGTACCACAAATACCGTTTGGAATAAAGCTGTTAATATTATTATTATTAATGATAGTGGGTCCATGTGAGCTAACTGGTTGCTGTAGATCACATTTACGTCTGAATTTGAAGTTGACTACCCGACATTTAGACGGATTTAGCTTTTGTCCGTTTGAAGAGGACCACTGACTTTCTGAGATTCGAGTCAGCGTCACCCAATGATGAAGTCAGAGATGCTATCACCGATGTATTAACGCTAGCGATTGACCTTCTAGGGGAGTGTATTGGATATTTCTTTGATTGGACATTAGTCAGTAACTAGTGTGATGTGTCTAGTCCTATCTTTCCTGCAGACTCAAGTCTATCAGTCAAGCTTGCAATGTAGCCACCATCCTAGGTGGCTAACCATCACCGGACACTGTGAATTGTTGGTATTAGATGGTTGGAGGCAATCGTCAGGAAGCCTTGGACCCAGGATTCGTGCTAGTTGGCTTGGCACCAAAGATATGACTAGACACTTTACACTAGTTAATGACTACTGTCCAATCAAACAATGTATATGAGATTTCTTGTAACCGGAACGTCTTGGGTTCGAATCCTGGTGTTGGGTGCGTGCTGGTGATGATTCTCAAACTAGGATGAAACAGCTGTCCAGTACTCTCCGATTTTCAATGGTTCTCTAACTGGTATCAATCTGTGATCACTTCGTAAAAAAATGTATTTTGTGCCGATGAACGTCCCCTTGTGGTGAGAGCAGGCTGCTAGCCAACTGGTAGACATTAATCGACGCTGATTGGTAGATATTAATCTAGGATGATTCAACAACCAATCACAGCAGACTTAAACGTGGGCAAATATGATTCGCAGATAAATGGCCCTTGTCTTCTGTCGTTACACCCTTATATACTGATGAAATGAAACAACTTTCTTATACTGCCGACTTTACCCTGGTTCTTCAAATGGTGTCATTTAGAAGGAAAAAATAACTTCAAAATGAATCGGGTACTCAAAAATTCTCTGATGAAATTCTTTTAATGAAATACTTTTAGAAAATGATTTATTCCTTTACAGCATTCAAACAGTATATGATACTACTTAAAACAATGGAGTGGGGAATGGTCAACATATTTTGCTACAGTCTGTACTCTTAGTTAACTGTAGAATGAATCACCCTAATGCCTGATTAGCAGATCTAGGATTTTGCCGACAAAAATCACAGATTTCTGCAGTTAGTTTAGGCAGTGTTGCGAGAGACAATTTGGATATTATATAGAAATATACCAATGAATGTGATTATTATTATTCCATTTGGTTCCAAGTGGAACATGAAGCTTCAACAACACATCTCTATTTCATCCTGTCCTCAGAAGGCCCCTTCAACTGGCTCCACAATTGTGAACAGCCTCTCATAACCTCCTGATACGATCTCTTCCATATCACCCATAACTTGTTGTTTCCCATTCATGATCCGATCGAGTGTATGATGCCTGATATCACCTGAAAGTCTCTTCACACTGTGTGTCAGGTTCATACCCATTTTCTTTGGAACATATGTTGAGCAATAGATTTTTGACTGGTTGATCCACAGAATTCCCTATTGTTAATTCTTTCTGACCATTTGATATTCACTAAGGAGTCAGAGAAGACAGTTGTTGATGATCGTTTGCAGTCGTTTGTTGTGATGTGAACACCAAGTTGCTGACCCATACAGAAGACGTGACTGACTTAACATTAGTGTTGAGAATCCAACTTTTATTCCGTACGTTGAGTGCAGCAAGTTTCCAAATTGATTTCAGAAAGAAGAAGGTTCCCCTTGCCCTTCCATTCCAACCTTTGACACCTTCATCTGTACCCCGACTAAATGCAGTTGAGAAAATGCTCCCTCGAAGAGTGAAGAAAGTGACCTTTTCCACAGCTATTCTGTCGATAGTGATAGGCGTTTGTTGTTGTTGTTGCGGTGGTGGTGGTTGATTGGTTATCTCCATCACCTTCGTCTTCTCTGTGTTCACTTAAATTCCTGTATTTGTTTGTTACCTCTTCTGTCAGTTTGTTAGTTTTCGCCTGTAAATATTCAAATTTGTGTGACTTTAGCGATAAATCACCCGCATAGTCCAGACCCTATCAAGTCTTCTTATTATTCCAACGTATTTCTATTTTTCCTGTCCCCACAGCTTTATACATAATCCGGTTCACCACAAAAAGGAATATCATGGTTGATAGTGGGCAGACTTGTCATACTCCCCTCTTTACTCTACAGGCTGCTTTAAGTTTTCCATTGTGAATTACCTGACATGTGACATCGTCACAGAGACCCTGCTGTCATTTCTCTTGTGAATGTCGATAAATCTGAGACAGAGATTTGATTAACCTTCTATGCTCACGTGCAAGTATAGATAAAGTCCTCTGAGTATGACTCATATAAGTAACTTTACAACAACAGTTGAATTTTATTGATACACATTGATGAAGCCATCATTGGTCATTTGTCCTTGACTCACTGCGTGTGTGAGTGTGTATCGGTGTCGCTGCAGGGAGTGTCCCCTTATCTGATCTCTAATTAATTAGAAAATATCTAATAACTAGGTTATATGTGTCCAAACCGAGATCACATTTAACAGTTTGAAAAAATTTGGGCGTTGGGTATATGATATTCATTATAATAAAGGTTTTCTTGTATTTCCCAATGAATGAATGAAAAACAAAACGATATTGTTGTTTGTACTGACGTTTCGCTATTTAGTGCTGCTGCTAACAGCTCTGTCAAAGTATTATTATTAAACCAGAATTTACAAAATCTCAGCATATATATAACAACTTAATCGTCGTTCCTCAGCATAGGGTCAATTTTGCTTCGTCAAACTGGCCAATTGGTAAAGATAAAGCAAAAACAACTGCCCAAAAAAATTCATCAACAAAATCAGCACTGACATTAAGTATGGTCGGGAACGCATTCCAAAAACATGGAAATCAACAGTCGTCATTCCATATAGAGCAGAGACGTCAGACGATACCAAAAGAGTACTCAAATAGTCTCGACATCAGAGTTTCTTTCAAAACATCAGACACACTACAAAGCAACCTGGTCTATATAAAAGACTAAATCCCGAAAGATTCTCTATCTTATTGTGTCTATAAAATAAAATGCCTGGAATGTGGTGCGATATGCATCGAATAAACATCTCGAGAAATCAAAATCAGAAGAAACGAACACCGTGGATCATCTTTTCGGCCACCTAAAAATCCAATTGAACTAGAAAAGCTTGAAAAATCATCAGGCATAGCTCGTCTACGCGCTACAGTATCTAATCAGGTTACAAAATTGATTTTGACAATATTGTAATAATCCAGAAAAAGCATTTCAGAAATCACAAAGAACGTCTAATATCATCAGAAGCACTTCATTCCATCAAATGGAATCCAAATTGTCTGAATAGGAATAATGATGGACTAAAACAGAATCTGACCTGGTTACAACACCGTCAACCTCATAGTCATGAAGTTACAAAATCAACACGAATGTGATAAGCAATTTCACAGTGTAAACAAACGCCGGTTTTATAATTTTACACACTTATCAAATCCACTTCGACCGGAACAGGCTGGATTCAGGAGAAACAAGTCATGTATTGATCACATCGCCACACTACGGATCATCCTTGAACAAAGCTTGGAATGGCAGTCACCTCCCCACCTCACTCAACTTCATCGAATTTGAAAGGGCTTTCGACAGACAGCGTCAATCGAGCGGTGATTTGGCAACTACTTCACTACTACACGATGCCGTCAACAATTATACACCTCATCCAACAGTTATACGACAATTCTGCATGCCAAGTAATCCACAACGGGAAACTTACGGAAGCCTTCGAAGTGACGACAGGAGTGAGGCAAGGCTGTCTACTGTCGCCAATGATTTTCTTGATTGCAGTAGATTGGACGACAGACGACAGGTAACGAGGAAACAAGCATAAAATGGAATCGCACAAAAAACTCGGAGGATCTGGACTTCGTCGATGATGTGTGTCTGAATTCCCACAAACTGGAAGGTATGCAGGTGAAAAGCAGCAAGTTGACAGAAGAAACATCCAGAAAAGATAGGACTTCAGGTGAATATAGGTAAAACAGAGGTGATGAAGATTCCTGGCCAACAGCAACAGCAACGACAACAGACAACAATCAGCATAAATGGGAGGAACCTGAAAGAAACAACCTCCTTTACCTACCGACCTGGGAAGCATCGTTTCAAATACACGCGAAACTGACGAGGATATCAAAGCGAGGATCGGAAAAGCAAGATAAGCTTTCATTACTCTCAAGTCCGTGTGGAGGTCAGCAGCACTCATCATCAAAAAAAGATCCGGATTTTCAACTCCAATGTGAAGTCAATGCTATTCCCTATACGAATCAGAGACTTGGCGCGTCATAAAGAGCATCTCAAACAAACTACAGATTTTCATTAATAGTTGTCTTCGCTCAATAACTCGCTCAAGATCAGATGGCCAGAAAAGATCAGCGACAGGGATCTCTGGGAGCGAACCAACAGAGCAGGAACCGATTGTGCAAGAAATCTTCAGGAAGAAATGGAGGTGGATTGGCCATGCGCTGAGGAAACCATCAAGTGACATCACTAGATAGGCCATTGCTCGAGTGAAACCCGAAAGGGAAGCGGCAAGTTGGTCGTCAGTATGACAGTGACTTGGAGGAGGTGATGTGAAGAGGACATGAAAGCGTGTGGGCAAACTTGGAGCGGGGTGAAAACGTTGGCAGAAAACCGGACGCAATGGAGACGTTTGGCTGAAGCCCTATATTCCTCTAGGAATGAAAGGATATTATAATAATAATAATACGCTTGGTTTTGTTATCTTTACCAGTTGGCCAATTTGATAAAGCGAAATTAACCCTATGCTGAGTGACGATGATTAAGTTGTTATATATAAGCTGAGATTTTATAAATTCTGGTTTAATAATACTATTTTGATAAAGTTATTAACAGCATTAAATGGCGAAGCATCAGTAAAAACAGCAATATCGTTTTGTTTTTCATTCATTCCTTTGGAAATACAAAATACCTTTATTGTGATGATTAACAATTAGGTTGTCTAATATTGCTCACTTATTACTTTATTCCTTTATGTTCCCAATGGAAAATAAGGAAGGCGTCAAGCCATAGCCTTGAAGTTTCTGTGGCAGTGGCATTTATTTTCACGGGATGGGAGTACTAACCTCATGCCTCACCTTCCCTCTTTACCAGTCTTGTTACTGGCTTACCGAGGTAAAGGAGGAGTGCATCAGCTGAGAATCGAATCCCGAACCACATAGGGCGTGGTTGGCGAACATTCTACTGCTATGCCACCGACGCTTAATGGCTGCCTACTGGTGTTTATTTTTCATTAACTATCTATGATAATGCTTAAATATTTTCTTCAAAATATGAAAAACCCACATACATTAGTGATATTATGTATGTCCAGTAAAATGTACACTTGATTCTCCTCCATCCACTATTATTCCCCTAGATGAATCAGTTTAATTTCTGTCCAAAAGTTGGGCAAATATTCCTTTTTTACGCCAACATTTTTCCAATTAAAATGCCACAAATATAACTGAGGGGAAAGAAACCCACCAAAACTAACCACGAATACGCTAAATATGAATTTGCATTTTTCTAAAACTATCTTATCGCAAAATGCTACCAACTCACTTCTTAGGAAAGAAGATATATTTTATCATTATTATTATTTTTACTATTTACGATTATTTGCATATTTCTCGAATGATTTATTTGCACAGATTACAGTTCTAATATAGACAACCAAATAAACTACCTATTAGTAGGCATTCTCAATCTATCCCCGTCTCCCCCATGGAGCATATATAAATGCAAGTGGGTTAATCCTCTCGGTTCTGAGTTGTTGTCTAAAAGAAGTTTATTAAAAAGCCTAATAAAATAAATCATACCTGGGAAAAAACCAAGTTCATCCTTGGATTATATCTGTGTTACTTCTTATACTGTTTTAATACTATGACATCAGTGTCTATACTTTCTGAAGATGGGAGACAGACAGAGAATGCAGCATAAATGATGTCGAATTCGCCATTTTGTAGAATTAATTCATAGTTTACGCACTACACAGTAAGAGACGTGAAATTTCATAATATGTGATCTAATTTGTACTATCTATGAATGGCATTCTAGAAAGCAAAACATCAAAAGCATAAGTGTTAATGTCATAGATAAATTTCATTTTCTCAGCTTTGTGGCCTTGAACTTCAAACGCAGTCTGATTGAGTGCTTGATTCACAGAGCAAGAGAAATCTCTTTGGATGATTAACTTGATGAGGAACTTAATAATATTAGATAGTTACTGGGTATAAATGATTACCCAGAAAATTTTATTGATATGAATATGAATCTAAAATCAAAGCAGCCCAAGGTGCCAACACTTCCTAAAAATGGCATATTCATACCAATTCAGTTCCTCGAAGATAACACCAGCGAGATACTGACACAACGCCTTAGAAATACATTGAAAAGAGCTTTCTCTGCTTCCGAATTACGCTATGAATTCAAAGGCACTCTCCTCTTTTGCGTTGAGGAATAGAAGATAAACTGCCTAATTTCTCCTCTCCTATGTGCATCTACCATTTTAACTGCTCCTGTAGAGTGAGGCAGTTGGTTGCATAGGCCGTACAATTAGGCGTGTTTCTCGTCGAATTTCTGAACATCACTCTGTGTGGTTAAGTAAAGGACAAACAAAATCTATTCGTGGCGCTATTCTATCTCATCTTGTGGAGACAGAACACAAGATTGATGTTAACGAGGTGGCTTTCAGAGTCATTTACCGCGTGCCAACAAATCTCAGTTTCGCCTTAAGAATTCGACTACTTAATATTGCTAAGGCTATTGCGATCGACATTAGGAAGCCTTATTCATGTATCCAAAATAATCCAGTTGAGACACTGTCCTTACTTTGATCATCTAGGTTCCAATGATCCCCAGTTTTAGCTCATATTCTATTTGCTATTGTATTTTTATTATTGTTATAATTTAAGCATCTTTAATGAACTGTACTTCCATTATGATCTTACTTAACAAGTCTGAATTATTTAAAAAACACTAATATTGTTATTGACTAGTAATCTAGATTATTCTATGCATATAAACATGCATATATAATTGCAGAGCCAGAAGAGGAAATTACCTGAGAGGATATTCTTTGCTCAATTATTTTTTTCAAGTATTGGTTTTGTAGGGATTTTGTTTGATTGCATGGAGGATTTAATCATGAGCTGACATCAGTTAGAGAACCACTGGAAAACCTGGGAGTACTGGACAGCTGTTTCGTCCTAGTTACCAGAAGGTCCTGGGTTAGAATCCCGGTGGGTGCGTACTGCTGAAGACTCCCAAACTAGGACGAAACTGCTGTCCAGTATTCCCAGGTTTTCCAGTGGTTCTCTAACTGATGTCAGCTCATGATTAAATCCGCCATGCAATTATTTTTTGTTTTATAGATGTCCGAATGAATATTTTTGCTTTACAGAAATGTCATATTGTTGATTTTAGTCTAAGATGAGAACAAGACTTGTGTGTGTGTGTGGAGTGTTTTAGTCCCACGCATGATTTTTGTAATATTGATGGCACTGGGATAGTTCGAGTAAATTGGTATTAGTTTCCCTTCTAATCTTTGTTGATTGTCTCATGTCTTGTTGATTTCCAAGAAAAGTTTTTGTTTTGCTTCTTATACAATATGGAAGTTGAGATTTTCTGGTATAAATTAAACACTTGTCAACCAGTTTTTTTTGCTTCATGTATTCTGCCTATTCTTCGCTGTTGCCCCTTCATTATTCTTCCTTCGACTTCTCAAAAAAGGTTGTATCATATTACGTAGAACATTGAAGGCTGTCAGTTCAGTTAGTGGTGTGCCTTTGACTCAACTAAATCACACTATTATTGGTTGAAAGCAGTTGGTTGAAACTATCTTGTCTGATACCAAACTCACACGGACCGAATACTCAACTACAACAACAGCAACAATCCAATAACACACAAAAGGAATTGCATACAAACACTATTCAAGAAGGCCAGCCAGGACTCATTGCAGCACTCCCACCTTAAGGAAAATTGAAGAAAAATATTTCATGAACGTCTTCCAAAAGAATGGATATCCACGGAATTTCATCAAAAGACAATCCCCCTCCACAAGCCAACCTATCAAACCAAAAGTCTCCAATGAAAGCACAAAGAAAATCGCCTTACCATATATAAAGGATATTTCAGAGATCATTAAAAGACTCTTCAAACCTTTAGGAATTGACGTCGTACACAAACCAACAAAGTCACTTCACTAAATTCTATGTCAACCAAAAGACTCAGCAACGAGGGAAGATAAAATCAACATCATCTACAAAATAAATTGTAACAACTGTGAAAAACACTACACTGGCTAAAGTGGACGTCCCTCCTCTTCGTCTTTGTATCCGTGATCATAAACTAACCGTCAAAAGACATGATATCCACTCCCTTATATCGCCTTACTGCATACAGAAAACCACGGAAATCAATTTGACTGGGACAACCAGCTTTCAAATATTAGACAGACGAAACAACAAAATGCCAGAGAATTTTTAGAAGCCTGCCTGGTATTCCAGTGAATCGTCAATCAATAGACACATCGACATAGAAAAAATTTATCAACTGACAGGAAGGAAACTCCACACACAAAGGGTCAAAGTTCAAGTCAAAGAAACAATCAACACCAATGCAAGTAGCCTAGAAGGTGTAAAAACACACAAAAACAACCAATCACATTCAAGGTGGTCCCCAGGAGAGATGACTAATGAACTCGTGGAGAAATCTTAAGATTCACGTCAAATTGAAGTATGCGCTGAAGGAAGATGTTGCCTAGTAGGGCTAGTAATGAAAGCTTCGCAAATTAACTATTCAACTCAGAGAACACAACCACATCAAAATCATCCACTTGGGCTACAAGTCTTCTCCATCATATCTAAACCAAGCATCCCCTTTATTATTTACAACTTTTGCCTTGTATCTCTTCGGATAATATCAGAATAGAACTTCATGTGGCTAGTAAGTATAAATATTCAACCACACCATCTTTAAAATCCGGTGTATTTTGTTTCTCAGCCCCTTGTAATCTCAATATTCACACCTTTAAACTTTCATATCAAGTTGAAAAGTATTACCACCTTCAACCTCCTCCTTCGTTATTATGTGGAGTTAAATAATAATAATAATTGTATCTATGCAAACTTATATATATATATATGTGATTGTACAGCTGTTTTTACGAATGAAATCGCCGGAAAGATACCACTGCTAGAACTTCTTGTTCTTTTCCCTATTTTTTTCTTTTCCTTCACGTTCCCAGTAAAACAGGGAAGTTTCTGTAGCAGTGTTTATTTTATAGGATGGGTTTGCTAGCCACATGACCAACCATTCCTCTTTACCAGCATTCTTTCTGGCTTAGCGAGGTAAAAGAGTGCACCTGCAGGGGATCGAACCCCAGACCATATGCAGGGTCGACGAGCGTCCTAACCGCTATACCACCCTCTAATATACCATTTTTGGCACTAATTTTGTGTGAAGAGTTAGATGTTAAAATAGGACTTATAAACATTTTTAAATCAGTAACCGAAATGCGTAATATCAGCAATGATTTTTATTACTGTTACATGTATTATTTATTGTGTTACTTATTTGTAACTGTCAAGTCTTGGGTTGCAGGGATTTGATCGATTGCTGGATTTCATCACGAGCTGACACCAGTTAGGAAACCAATGAAAAAGAAACAGCTGGGAGTACCAGACAGCCGTCTGTTTCGTCCTAGTTTTGGACTTTTCATCAGTACGCACCTACAGGTCTCCAAACGCAGGATCTTCAGGTTATGAGGCAAGCTCTTAGACCATTTAACCACTGGGACCCGACCCGGTTTATAATTCATCATGTTCCACAAATTGTCAGTTTTTATGATTTTATCATTTTTCTGCAATATTATGTATGTATACATTATTAATGACAGCTAAATTGCTGCAATATGTATAAAAATGCTGAAAAATCCATTCAGTATAACTAGTACCGTTTGGAATAAAGTGACTATTATTATTATTACGATGCTAACTTTATACTACTGATTGACCAAAATGAGTAGTTGGACACCATTCAAATCAATAGCCAGTAGTGCTTGTTAGACAGACAGACAGACTATAATGACACAAGAATAGAAATTGTTCACCATGGTCCGGTACAATTCCATCATGGATAAAATTTATTTTGATAAAGTCTCACAGTGTGTAATTCAGTGATATTTACTGATGACCACGTTTCGAGTACAATTTATCATTCCATTATAGATAAGATTTTATTCTGATAAATCGCACAGTGTTTACAGTTATATGAACTGATATAACTGTAAACACTGTGCGATTTATCAGAATAAAATCTTATCTATAATGGAATTATACTCTACCACAGTGCCCAAGTTTTATACTTATACAATTTATCACTATTCATAATAATAATCAAATCAAGGCACTACTCACACACACAACTTTCCGAACTTCGTTTATGTGATTCCATTATTTCACATCTCTCCATGCTCTTGGTAGTAATATTTTCCATATTTCTGGTATGAGTGATAAGTCATTCCTATTGCATGTGTTGGGTGTAGATTTGGTGAGCAAAAATTCAGTGATTTACCTCCCTATTTTTGATTGCACATTCGTCAGTAACTAGTGTAATGTGTCTAGTCCTATCTTCGGTGCAGACTGAATTCTATCAGTCAGTCACGTTTGCAATGTGGCCACCATGCTAGGTGGCTTGCCATCACGGTGCACTGTGGATTGTCTGTATTAGATGGTTGGAGGCAATCGGCCACAGGAAACCTTGGACTTAGGTTTCGTACTAGTTAGCACTCATCAGCTAGGAGTATCTGCAACCTTGAAGGAACTTATCTTCCTTCTGAGATTCGAACCCTTCATGGGTTCCTGCCGATTGCCTCTAATCACCTAATACCAACAATCCACAATGCACCATAATGGCGAGCCACCTAGCATGGTGGCCACATTGCAAACGTGACTGATAGAATTCAGTTTGCACCGAAGATAAGACAAGACACATTACACTAGTTACTGACTACTGTCCAATCAAACATATCCAATGCATTCCTACAGGAAGTCAATCACGAGCCTGAATAGCTCAGTGGTAATGTCTCTGACTGCAGACAGCACTGGGTGACGCGGGTTGAAATCTCAGAAGGGACATGAGTTCTTTCGAGGTTGCAGATACGCACTGCTGACTGGTGAGTGCCAACTAGCACGAAACCTAGGTCCAAGGCTGGCTGCTTGTGGTCGATTATCTCCAACCATCTAATACCAACGGTCTACCTCCCTCCCTCTCCACCTACCTTTATTAATTGTTAAAATTTTAACTCTTCCACCCCCCCCCTCCCCTACTATACGGTTTGATGCTAATCCATGCAGTGTAATTGCTGAGCTTTTTTTCCAAATTACTTATTTTAGTGGGGTCAACCAGAAATTAGGATGGCATTTAAACCAATGAACTCACTCACGGAAAAGCTCTATAGGTTGAAGAACTCTGCTGAACCAATTAGACAAAATGATATGATTTTGATAAAGAAAAGAAGACGAAATTTGCAGTATAAAATGATGCCGTCATTCTATTTCACAGGTTCTCATCAGCTGCACACCCCCACCTGAAATTACAATGCTTATATAGATGATAATAACATACTTTAATGTTTGAGTGGTAGTAGAGAAGAGATACTATAAAATTGGCGCATCTAAATGAAAGCATTACAATGTTTTTAGTTTAAGTTTTTATCATCAATTTATATCCACTTAAAACTTGATAAATACCCTGCTGATGTCACCTCCAACTGCGTTTATGAATTCACGTACACTTGCGGGAGCAAGTACATTGGAAGGACAGAAAGATGGGCTTCTATCCGGTGGCTTTTTGAACATATTCCCAAAAACCTGTGCCTGAAAGGAAGCAGATATTCCCAGAGTGCAATTACCAGACATACTGTTGATACCGGACATCTTGTAGAGATTTCTAAGTCCTTCGAAATATTAAACAGACAAAGGACAGCAAATTTACTACGATTTGCCAAAGCAATCGAAATCAAACGACTTAAACCAGACTTATGCATACAGAAAGAGAGTGTGATTAACCTCTCACTACCTTGGTAACAGAATTTTGATTTTGATTAGTCATCTAATTCAGTGATCTCAACTCACTGAACAAATCTTAATCTCATAAACTGTAACCGCTTTTGTTTCTTGAGTTGCTATGTGAACCTACAAGCTAACACTGTTCTGTTAATCAATTTTTTCTGTTTTCTGTCTTACCCCTCCCCCTCTTTTCAACTTTAAAAGCGTATAAATTGATGATGAAAACTTAAACTAAAAACATTGTAATGCTTTCATTTAGATGCGTCAATTTTATAGTATCTGTTCCCTACCACCACTCAAACATTAAAGTATGTTATTATCATCATCTATATAACCATTGTAATTTCAGGTGGGGGTGTGCAGCTGATGAGAACCTGTGAAATAGAATGATATCATTTTATACTGCAAATTTCGTCTTCTTTTCTTTATCGAAATTTATCAAGGGAACCAAATGTATGAATTCTTTGAAAATGATATGATTTACAAAATAGCTTGCAATGACTGTGAGCTAGGACAACTATATAGGTCAGACCAGTAGTTCGGATGTAGTTAGACTTCCTGTCAGAATATAAGAATTTAGCTAAGGTAAGAATGGTTGACCCCGAGAAGATAAGTAATTTAGAAAAACAAATCCAGCAATTGCACTGTATGCATTAACACAAAAACAACACAAAAGGGTGAGAAAGGGCTGAAATTCTAAAAAGTAATATAGGTACAGCAGGTCGGGTGCCAGGACAAATACTCGCCACAGATCACATTCGCAAGTGGTTGCACCAAATAATGAATTAACCGAAACTCGAATTCATGGACCACTAGATAGGATCCCACTAGCTGAATGGTCTACCAGCTGCCTAGCCTTGTCACCAGCAGGTCCTCGGTTTGAATCCTGGCGATGGGCATGTACTACTAAAGAGTGGCAAACTCGGCTGGCGAAACAGCTGGCTGTCCAGTACTCTTAGATGTTTTTCCAATCGTTCTCTAAACGGTTCCACTTCATAATGAAATCCCACAAAAACCAATACTTAAATATGTTTATGCCTTCATTTTTATGATTGATTTTCGTGAGAGTAAAGAAAAAGAAAGAAAATGAACACTCTTCGAAAGTAATTGTAAGTTCATTCAACTATTTCGTTATATAAGAACAATAACAGATGACTATAGACAACACGGATAACGCTTAGTGATAATTTCATCAGCCTATAAGAGTTCATTCATTTCAACAGAAGACAGAATTTCTTTTTATAATCCAATTCAATAAAGAAATAAAACATAAATAATAATAATAAAATAAATAAATCCAACAAGTTTTAACCCGCTTTTATATTCTTCAATCTTTTCTCTAAGGTCAATGAGTCAAGTATAACAGCTGAGGATAAAAGATTATTTTAAGTATTTGCTGTTGTTTTTTCTCCCCACTGAGCCTATTTTCTGATTTCAGCGCTTTTAAGCGTTTCTCCTCTCTGTGTTCAGTCATATTTCTGTTTTTTTCAAGACAACAGACGTATACTACTTATTAACTACACTCCTACAAGTTCAATACTTGCTTGTGGGAGAAATGTTTATGTATGTATGTATGTCTGTGTATATGCGCAATAAATGACGACACATAATCTTATCATCATCTATTTGACCTTACAAATGAATAATTGAATGTATGATTCAATTATCAGATGGAAAAAAGAATAATTAGATGAAAATAAACTGCCTAAACCTCAACAATTGTGCATTCTCCAATTACGAAGATTATTATTGTTGTTGTTGTTGTTTTTAGTAGTGAATTCTGCAAAATCCGTTGTTTCATTCAACTCTATATTCCATTTGTATTTTTGAGTAATTCTCAGCTAACATTATTTGTGTGATAGAATGATTTTCAACCTAAACTGTAAAATGTGTCATTATTATGAACTAATCAATAATTGTTCTTGAAATAATAGAAAAGATTTGTAACTCAGGTAGATGATTTGCAATTAATAGTGAACTGGTTGGTTTAGTTGCGGCGCTTTCGTCCTCTTTCTGGACGACTTCTTCAGCGCAGTATTTAGGATAAAGTGAAATGATTTAAATTTCTTCATGAGTGAGTGATAGAATTGCGTCTCCCGGTAACCATCTTAACACCATTTACAAAATAAATTGTATGAACTGTAACAGACATTACATCGGCCAAAGTGGGCGTCCACTTCGAATAAGAATCCAGGAACACAAATCAGCCGTGAAAAGACATGGTATAAATTCTTTAGTATCAATGTATACAGACAATTATGGATATCAATTTGATTGGGATAATGTCAAAATCTTAGACAGAGGAAACACCAAATGTGCCAGGGAATTCCTAGAAGCCTGGTACTCAAACGAGTATGCAATTAATAAACACGTTAATATAGATGAAATAAATCAACTGATAAAAAGTAAATCAGTTGACCAGAAAGTTTAAATTCCCAATCAATAGAAAATGGTCAATGCATATGTAAAGATGGTTACTGGGAGACGCAATTCTATCACTTACTCATGAAGAAATTTAAATCATTTCACTTTATCCTAAATACTGCGCTGAAGAAGTCGTCCAGAAAGACGACTAAAGCTCCGCAACTAAACCAATCAGCTCAGAGAACACTATTAATTGCAAATAATTGTTCTTATCAGTGATGTTCCCTTGGTTTCTGAATGGAACATAAGCCTTCAACTGAGTATGTCCTCGTCTGTTCTGTTTTCTGTAGTCCTCTTCAGATGACTCTGAACTCCCCCCCTGACCAACGTCTAACTCGTTGTTTTCTGTTTGAGTTTCACATGAGCACTGGCCTAGCGTGTGATGACGTCTGACGGTCTCCTCTGCCAGTGTCCAATCCAGCTCTATTTGCTTAAGGATATTTGTTGAGTAATAGGTTCCCTGTTAGTTTTTGTTCCTAGAGTTTTCGATTGCTGATTCTTTCTACCTGGCCATTTAATCTTCAGTATTCAACTAATTTCACAGCCATGAAGGACTACCTTACCTTTCTGAATCTGGTTTAAACAACCTCATGGGGGCTGCATGTAACTGAAACGATGCTACCTAGAAAAGTGCACGAGACAACCTCATTCAAATTTACTCGATTGATGATAGTGATTGGTCTCTGATGTTGTTGTTGTTGTTGTTGTTGCTGTTATTTGGTTCTATTCATCACCCCCGTTTCCTTTATTTTCATTTGAAGTTCTATCTTCACTGTCTGCCTCTCCTGCCAACTTGTTAGTCTTCACCTGTAGATCTTAAAATCTGTGTGACATTAAACAGAAATCATCCTCGAAATCTAGATCCAAATCGGTCAAATGTATGTCCCGCGTCTAGCTCCTCACGGTCCACCACAAACAGGAAAATCATCGGTGATAATGGACGGTCTTGTCGCTTCAAAACATTACTACATGACAATACGTTTCAATCACTTGGTGACCTTGATAAATTTAGATAAATTTAAGAAAAAATTTCATTATAAAATGACGTCATCGTCTCATTTTACAGGTTCTCCTCAGCTGTAGAGACTACCTAAAATCATAATGGTTACGAAAGAATAACGTAAAATGTTTGAATGGCAGTATAGAAAACATTATGAGGTTAGCACATCTGAAATGTAAGCATCACAATTTCTAGTTTATTATTATTGTTGTATGCTTTAGTTACTAGAGAAACACAGGGCCTCAGCCGCACGTCTCCACAGCGTTCGGTTCTCTGTCAACGTTTTCACCTAGCTCCACATCTGCCAACATCCTTTCATCTCCTCTTCACATGACCTTTTCCTCCACGTCACCCTAGCGCTGACCACCAACTCGCGGCTTCCCATTCGGCTTCCACGCGAGTGATGGCTTGCTGTGTGACGTCACTTGATGATGGTTTGTTTTCTCAGAGTATGGCCAATCTACCTCGATCTCTTACCGCATATTTGTTGCACAATTCGTTCCTGGTTGGTTCACTCATTGCCAGAGATCCATGTTGCTGATCTTTTTTGGCCATCTAATCTTGAGTAGTATTGAGCAAAAACAGCTGGTAATGAAGGTCTGCAGTTTGTTTGAGGTGCTCTTCATGACGCGACGCCAAGTCTCTGATCTATAAAGAAGCACTAACTTCACATTGGAGTTGAAAATCCGGACTTTATTTTCATGTTCATGCTGAGGAGTGGTGTTGATCTCCACACAGACTTGACAGAAATGTAAGACTGCCTTGCTTTCCCAATCCTCGCTGCTTTGATATTCTCGTCAGTTCCGCAAGCCTGTAGTGGAAACGATGCGTACCAGGTAGCTAGGTAGGTGAAGGAGGTTGCTTCTTTCAGATTTCTCCCATTTATGCTGGCTGATTGTTGTCTGTTGTTGCTGTTGCTATTGTCCAGGAATCTTCATCGCCTGAAGTCCTATCTTCGATGCTCCTTCCATCGCCAACTTGTTGCCTTTCACTTGCATATCTTCCAGTTTGTGAGAACTCAGATACATATATATATATCATCGGCGGTCCATTTAATGCCTATTTCCCCACTGCCCGCTGTCTAGTTTAAGTTGCCATTAATTCATATACTTTCATAATAGGAAAGGAAGGAACATGAGAAGACAGAAAACAGAAAAATCTAATAAACAGTGTTAGGTTGTAAATTCATGTAGCAACTGAAGAAGGTTAAAGTTCATAAGATTGAAAACTTGTTCAGTGAGCTGAATCAATAATATGGATGACTAATCAACATAATCAAAATACAGTTACCAACGGGGTGTCCTCTGTAATGTTTAATTCTATGAAGGATTTGGAAATTTCGATGAAATAATTCATATTCATAAGATGTCTGGTAACTGCACTCTGTGAATATCCGCTTCCTTTCAGGTATAAGTTTCTTAGGATATACTCTAAAACCCGGAGAGAGGTACTTCTATGTGCCCTTCTAAAGTGCCTAATCCCACAAGTTCAGGCTAACTTATAAAGTCAATTGGAGTTGGCGTCAGCAGAGTGCTTATTCACTTTGAGTTGGTTTATAAAGCCTAGCTGTAGGAAGGCATTACTTTATTGCTACTTTCATCTTCAGGTCAATATTTTGTGCCACTGATTCTCCCTTGAATAAGAGACAAATTAACATTTTCTTCTTTGCGACAGTTGAGTGTTTTGCATTCTCGTCTTTTACTTTGCCATACCTTTGGATAAATCTCTTAAAAGACCAATTTTCCCCAAGGTTTTTTCCTCAAAAAAGCCTTATTCTCCTTCCAGCTTGTTGGTCAAACATACCTTTGCGGCTCTTTCTTTCAGTGTCCTTATTTATCCACTCTTACGGTTTGTAGTATGGAAGCTGTTATAGTGAAGATATTGTCCAGTCCAGCTTTATTTCTTGTAGATGGATTTTTCGATTGTACCATCGTTTCTTCTTCTTACATTCCCAGGATTCCATAAAAGAATGCCATATGGATTGTGCGTCGGTGGCACAGTGGTTAGGACTCTCACCGACCATGCACATGGTCCGAGGTTCGATCCCCTGCCGACTCACACCTGATATCTATGGTCGGCCTGAAAAATTTGGGCTAACGATATCCATGCTGAAAATTCCATACTTGTGTCAAAAATACAGTATGGAATCAAGCTGTTATCAAAAAAATAACATATTCAAATAATTCATTCTAAGCTTTTTCTCTTTCATCTTATATAATAAAATGTCAAATTCTTTTGTTTAAATTTTAGTTAAAACAAGTTGAAGAGTACATGGCGTATAAAAAGTATCCAAGAGCACTAAGAAGACGTATTGCTGGTTATTATGAGCATCGATATAAGGGGAAAATGTTTAATGAGAAAGAAATTCTTGGCGAATTGTCAGAATGTTTACGAGAGGTAAGTGATATTTATAGTTGTGGTTAATATGGGTGCTGCTTTGTATTATTATTATTATTATTATATTATTGATTATTCTTCCCTTGGATTCCAAGTGGAATATAGGTCTTCTACAGAAATTCTCCATTTTATCCTGTTCTATGTTGTATGTTCTGTGTTGATATATCTGGACCTGATTGGTCTGTCTCACTTAGATATGTGAGCTCTTTGAATAAACACTTCGGTTATTTAAATGATTCCTAACTCGAAAATATGCCCAGTGGGTGACATATTAGCGTTCGAAGCGATGTTTGCTGCTTCTGAGTCGCTTTAGGTGAGCAGGAGAATCTGTTTGACGAGTCCCAAGTTGGACGAAATCCTCACCCTCGATAACACTGCTAAAAACCCCTAAAAAGTAACAGTAAGACTGATATTGATTTATAAATCTAGGAAGTTGATATGATGATTGATATTCTGGCGAGAAATTAGTCAATCAGAAAATGGCCCACGTAAAATACCCTTGGTAATTTTTTAAAAATCATACGTTACCACGTAAACAAATACTTACTTCCCCTCTTGTCTTTTGTCTGCCATCAAGCTGAGAGATCAGTTAGCTTTTGTGAAAGATTTTTAGGTGTAGACAAGCGATAGTCGTAATTATCGTGTTTTTCACCACAGTCCGACATCCGTCTTTCAACTCTACGTTTTGTGAAATATATAATAGAAATATGTACGATTAGTTCAGGAAAAATAGCCTTCAATTGTACTGCTTTTCTGGTATCTGTCAGTTGATTTGTTGTAAGAAATTATTCATTACTGAAAAGGGGAAATAACAAATCTCAGTGGGATACCTACTTTCTAGGAATTTAGTTAAGCCTTCTGTAGATCATAGAGGTTAAACCTTATTTTCCATCAGTCAATCAGTCTTATATTCTGGTGATAAAGAAGAAGATGGAAGCATTTCTCACACTTAAGCACTTACACATTTGCTCCTTTTACGAGTATTATAGTTATTATTATTTATTATTATTATTATTTGACACCCCCTGCTATGCCTTTAAGAATCCTCCCTTTGACTACTAAAGAGAACCATCCATTTTCAATGCATTATGCGATTTGTTCAACGTTATCTTTTCTAATTATCTTTCGGAATACATACTGTGTGTTCTGTTTCCAGACCAGTGAAATGCCTTCATTCCAATTTTTCATCATGTTTTAATGAATGGTTGTCTGAATTCCTACAAACTGGAAGATATGCAAGTGAAAAGCAACAAGCTGGCGATAGAAGAAGCATCAAAGATAGGACTTCAGGTGAACATGGAGAAAACAGAGTTGATGAAGATTCCTGGCCAACGCCAACAGCAACAACAACACCAGACAACAATCAGCCAGCATAAATGGTGGGAACGTGAAGGAAACAACCTCCTTTACCTACCCACCTACCTGGGAAGCATCGTTTCAACTACAGGCCGACGGAAATGACGAGGATATCAAAGCGAGAATCGGAAAATCAAGACAAGCTTTCATTACTCTCAAGTTTGTGTGGAGGTCAACAGCACTCAGCATGAAGAATAAGGTCCGATTTTTCAACTCCAGTGTAAAGTCAGTGCTGCTATACGGATCAGAGACCTGGTGCATCATAAAGAGCATTTCAAACAAACTTCAAAACTTCATCAACAGCTGTATTCTCTCAACACTATTCAAGATCAGATGGCCAGAAAAGATCAGCAACAGGGAGGGATCTCTGGGAGCAAACCAACCCATCAGGAACAGATTGTGCAACAAATAGGCAGGAAGATATGGAGATGGATTGACTGGCCATACTCTGAGGAAACCATCAAGTGACATCACTATACAAACCATTGCTCGAGTGGAACCCGAAAGGGAAGCGGCGAGTTGGTCGTCAGAGTGAGGGTGACTTGGAGGAGGTCATGTGAAGAGGTAGTGAAAGCCTGTGGGCAGACGTGGAGCGAGGTGAAAGCGTTTACAGAGAACTGAATGCAATGGAGACGCACGGCTGAAGCCTATGCTCCTCTAGGAATTAAAGGAAATAATAATACATTAATGTTGTTATTATTACTATTTCCTAAGGTTTTAAGTGCAATATACGGATTCGACAGCACATCTCCACTTTTCCCTGTTGTCTAAATTCCTGTATTTAGCTTACCCCACGATTGCCGATAGACTCTCATATCATCCTCACATGATACTCCCCCCCTTGTCACCAGCAAACGAACACCTCACTCGCCCTTTCATATCCAGGGTCCAGTCCATATCTATTTTCTTTTGGATATTTCTCGAGCGGTAGGTTCCTGAGTGAAAGGAAAATATGGAATCAAATAAGAGTTCCAAAGAAATACAAGAGTTATATGGAGTTAGAAAACCAGCAAACAAAAGAAAATCAAGTTGGCAGAAATGAACAATGAAGTTGTTACCATGATAGTAGAAGTGATTGTGAATAATTTTCTTTTGTATGCATACCTCTAGCTTTTCTAACTGAATGGCTAAAGTTTCAGCAATACAAAGGAGATGAAAGTGTATTGCATTTGACAGATTAGTTCTCATTTTGCAGATTACTTTGAAGGAGGTGTTTGTTGAGACAGAATAATGACCAGTGTTGACAAGGTGTTCGATTATCTTGCTTCTTATAGAGTCACTACTAACTTTTTGGAACCATTCACAACCGTGTCCTTGAAACTGGTTTACACAGGATACGTAACAAACGACAGATGTAACTAGTTCCACAGCAACAGGTGAACTGACCTACGCACATATAAGTATTCAGATAAGAAATCTTGTCCCCAAGGCCTCTTCAAACCGATGAACGACTGGAAAACACTACTCTCAGCATTTCTGTAAACAGAGTTCTTTATAAAAATGGTGAAATTCTTCTCTTGTGGATGTTGCAGGTTAAGTCTCCCTTGAAATTCAGGTTCATAGATAGTTTTTCTTTTTATGGAATAAGCATGTTTCATTCCCCTGAACTTTTTGTTTGATATTCTGGTGAATATCCATTCTAGATGGAGAGTCTTTTGATAAGATCTAGTTCTGCCTTATGGAGGGTTAGAACTAAAGATGGATCGCCTGAGTGTAGCAAGGGATTTTATGAATTTTCATTTTCATTCAACAGGCACCCTTCCGTAGAAATTCCTAAGCATCATTATGACAACTCATGACCTTTTGTTGTTACTGCCCCTTTCATGAAACAGAGATTGTATATAAGCATGAGACTGTACAGCTTGAGTGGTAAACGAATTCACCGAAGTGATATATGGATAGGACTAATTTGTTAAATGTCATTTTACACGTCTGTCTGCGCTTCTCTCACTCCTACTTATAACCTTTGGCATCCCAGTGGTTGTTCCTTGTTTTATTTCACTAATGAAGTTAGTGCTTCTCAAGGTGATTTAAACATATGTATATACGCAAGCGCTGTCAACCTTTCTTTGACTCTTGCATTCAGACAGCGAAAAGCTCTCTGAATATCGTCCATTCGTCTCTTCTATCTTTTTGAGGCCTGCGGATAGTATTGCTGTTGTTGATAACGATGTGCGATTAGGACAGATTAGTCAGAGCATCAAAGTTAGTATGTAACAACAGAAGACAAAAGCCAGGCAACAGATCGTTTATTCAGGAAATCAACAGATACTTAAAGATTTTTATGTACATTATTATTAGCGTCATTATTAGCAGAGAAACAGCGTCTTCTGATTGGTTGTTTTCTCGCTTTGTGGGCGTTTCTTTGAAGGTCAGACCACATATCTGCGAATTGTATCCGCCCACGCAAAGTCTGCTGTGATTGGTTGTTGAGTTAGTCTTTGTTCTTGTTTCTTTCCCTCATGACCAAGATTTTCGGGAGGTGAACATTGACGTAAATTGCTGCCTATTGATTTTGGCTAGCAGACAGACAGCTCACTGTTCTGGTCATAAAATGGAGTAAGAGACTCTTCTCTGAAACACATGTCTTGATTTCAAATGAAACCCACTTCCTCTAAAACTTACACACATTTTTCTTCTGTTATTTTTTTGTATTTTTCTTTCTTCACTCCAACTTTATTTAGCAAATTATCAATTATAATTGTCGTGCCTTAGTAGCATCTGTTCCAATCTTTGCTAATGCTGATCAGAATTTTGTATCTGAAGTTATTGTCAAATTGAAACAAGAAGTCTTTCAACCCGGTGATTTAATTATTAAAGAAGGAACCTATGGAACTAAAATGTATTTCATTCAAGAAGGTGTTGTGAATATTATTACAAAAGATGGTGTACTGGCTACAAGGTTATCAGATGGATGTTATTTCGGAGGTAAATTATTATGAATATTGAGATTATTACTTTCAATTTTACATTTTATTCAATATAATTATTGGAAATATTAATTTAAAGAGTTGATTTCTAAGGATGCGACTAATTCAACGTTAGATTAGTTAGAGAACTGTCGAAGGTGAACACAAAGAATAATGACAACGGAATGTGAACGCACCGATCACCTTCAGTGCATACCATTTGTTGGATGATTATAGAACCTGCAGTGTATTATACACATCAAAATGCCATTTATTCATCAGAAGAACTAACATAATAATGAGGCACACTTAGGAGAATATTCCACTCTGATATGTCTGGAAAACCTCCCGGTAGAAATGAAGAGTATCAATTATAAAGTTCCACAGGTATCAAAATGATTTCATCTATATGACCGAATAGACACTCTTCTCCCATTTTTTTAAATTTAGAATAAAAATCCGGGTAATAATTATGATAAAACATCATAACCCCACAGTGGTATCAACCCCATTGTCCAAACAGTACATAAAAACGAGGTAAGAATGAAATTTGTGCATTGATTCGTGCACATTGTCGTTTATTTTGGCGCTGTAATAACGGCAGGTTCTGTGATTCAACGAATAGTGTGCATCCAAAGTCACTGGTGTGTTCCCACTTCATGAATGTGTCATTAACTACGAAGTACTAAACAGTTGTTTCATCCTAGTCCAGCACTCATCAACAGTAGATATTGATCATTCTGCTGAGAGATTGAATTCATCACCTACACTGAAAGAGGCAGTAATGCTCCCATTCAACCATCGAATGAATTCTAATTTTTACCAGTTCGTGAGATACATATATTTTTTTTCATTATAGCTTGATTCCACACCGTATTTTTGGTACAAGTATAGAATTTTCAGCATGGAATATCAGTAGCCCAAATTTTGCAGGCCGACCATAGATATCAGGTGTGCATCGGCAGGGGATTGAACACGGGACCATGTTCGTGGTCGGCAAGATTCCTAACCACTGTGCCACCGACGCCTCACCACTAGTGAGCAATGGTGACGGGTATATTTCCTCAAACAATACATGGTGGACCCTACCAATCGCTCAACTTCTCATTCGAATTCTATGAAACCCATCCCACAGTAAGTGACCGATGTACATAGGATTCATTTTTCGAGTGAATATGAAATGGAGAATTTGAAACAGGGAAGACAGATCTATTGCATACTCCTGAGTTGTCAATGCCTGTCTAACTGACGTTAATTCTCGAAAGAATCAATCTTGTTTAAGCCAAAATATTGGAAAACAATCAAGCAAAAGAAACCAAATAAGATCTATAACCATTGACCACGCTTCAGTTCCGTAGGTTGCTGCATTGCTTTCATAAGAATGATTTGCTTAATTCCAAAATAGTACACTCATAATACAGTTTGAAATTATCAGCATTTTTTGCACTGTTGCACCTAATTCACTCAACAGCAATAACAATATGAGAAAAAGATTACAAGGTTTAGATAACAAAAATTGATAATAGCAGCCCTGTGGCATTAGTAGTGACAATATAGTCAAACATGTACAATAAGTGTAATGATAATAATAATATCTACGATTTTTTGAACATGTACCGAAAAGCTTACGTCTAAAGGGAACAAATGCTTTAAACAGTGCCATCACTAGGCATCTTCTCGACACGGGTCATGAGGTGGACGTCGAAAAGTCGTTCAAAATTATCAATAAGCAAAATAGCTCAATTCTCCTTAAATTTGCTGAAGCCATTTCCATCAAGCGCATGAAACCTGATTTATGCGTTCAGAAAGAAGCGGTTATCAGCCTTTCTTTGCCCTGGTAACTGGATAATTTCACCTCTCTTTCCTCCGAATGTGAAATGCTAAAAGTTTCCATTGTGTTTGATTATTATTGTTCGGAATAGTGGTTAATATTGCATATTTATATATGTGTATATGTTTAGTGTATGCGCATATTGATCGATTGATTTTTGTTTAAACTTAACTCTGTGCAAGTATGTTAAAATTGTTGTTGTAGATATATTTAATAATGTCTTTGCCATGTAAGCAGCTGACGAGAAGGCAACGAAATAAAAGATGGTACCATTTTATTCTGCTAAAACTGTAGTTCTTGCTTTGTTCAAATTCATTAAGGGGAATAAATGTATGAAATAATAATGTCAGTGACTAAAATAATATGACAATTGAAACTGTGTCAGTATAAATTACAAATTGGAGAAGGTAAAAGGGTAGTTGATTTCGTCAACTACATCATAAGGTGTAAGCTTCAGGCCTAATACTGTCTCTCTCTGACATAGAATGTGTGGGTTAAATATGGTATCACTGAGTTTTTCTATCGGGTGTCAAAAAAGGTCAAAAGAAAAAAGAAAAGTAATGGTGAAACTAATAATGATGACGTAAATAAGAGAGAATATAAGTCGTCCACTGTTATATCATATAAAAAGGGGACATCCCAAACCCTCTCTAGGTAGGATTCTTAATAAAGCTGGAATTAGGGTGGCATTCAAACCTACTAACTCACTCAGAGACCCGATGGACTCAGTCAAAAAAGAATAATATAATTTATAAAATATCTTGAAGTGACTGTGAGGGAGGTTAACTACATAGGTAAAACTACTCGATCAGGAGTAGTGAGATTATCAGAACATAAGAATTTAGCTTAGGTTAGAATGATTGATCCCTTGAAGATAAGTAATTTAGAAAAAAGCTCAGCACTGCAATGCACTGCATGCATTAACACACAACCACACAAAAGGGTGGGAGAGGGGTTAAATTTCTAAAAAGTAATACAGATAGGTGGGAAGGGAGAGAGAGATTACTGATTCCTGGTTCATTCAGTCTTCACCCATCACATGGAACAGAAATGACTCAACACAAATACCAGAAATGTGGAAGATATCATTACCACCAGCCAAATCAGAGGAGGATAATAAATATTGTTAAAATGTACTCAATTCACATCATAACAATCTAACAGGTTACTTATTATGACTATAAAAACACTTGTCTTATTTCCCATCTGATTGTATTTGATTGTTAATACTAATATTATTTCCTAATGTACATTATCCTATACTGATTTGTATTCAAATGTCTTTACGAGTTGATCATGGATTGATATCAATTCAAGAACCATTGAAAACCAGCACTGGAGTACTGGACAGCTGCTGTTTCATCCTAGTTTTTGGGAATCGTCGGCAATACGCACCCACTGCCAAGGTTCGAACCCAGGACCTTCCGGTTACAAGGCAAGCTCGTATACCATTCAGCCACTGGGACCCAATTCAATGGCTAACCCATGAATTCTTACTTCTACCAGTTCTTGAGCCATTGAATTGGGTCCCAGTGGCTGAATGGTATACGAGCTTGCCTTGTAACCGGAAGGTCTTGGGTTCGAACCTTGGCAGTGGGTGCGTACTGCCGACGATTCCCAAAAACTAGGATGAAACAGCAGCTGTCCAGTACTCCAGTGCTGGTTTTCAATGGTTCTCGAACTGATATCAATCCATGATCAACCCGTAAAAACATAACTAACCCTTACAAAACCAAACTATAGAAAATTCAAATGTCTAATCAATTTCACTCATGAATATAAATGAAGTAAAAATTTATCTGAGCAGTGGTTTGATATGATTATGAGCAATAATTAGTCATCAGTTAATATTACTGTATAACACTACACTGTGTGTGATTTATCAAAATAAAATCTTATCTATAATGGAGTTATACTCTACCACAGTGCCCAAGTTTTATACTTATGCTAATAACTTCTCCTGCTACCTGATGAGATGCAAAGGGAGACTTTTGAATAGATAGTGAGGCGTTGAGAATCAGACAATATGGATTTAAAGCATTTCTCACATGAGTTCAAGTGTCTATCGACTACAATAGGGACGCGCTGACTTAGTGACATACTACCTGCCCTACTGACAAACTTTGATACCCTTCTTAGTATGATATATACCTTTATGAGGAGCCCACAAAGGACTAAACGGGGTAGGCAGTAAAGAACAATACGTAAGATAGAAGAATTAAAAAATTGTAAAAGTTGAGACTGAATGATTTCTAATTGCCTTAACTTCTCAATGTAATTGGTCAAACGAAACATTTTTTCTCAGAAATCTCCAAGACATGGGGTGATGAAGAAATAGCAAAGGAAGGTAGTATTCTGAGGTTATTTAATGCTTGACGAAGTTTCTGTTTCAGTGCCCTCAATGCTACAAGCATCTTATGAACAAACACGTTCGCGGAAATCATGCTTGAATGAGAAGCTATCTGTCTGGCAAGTGAGGGAATTTAAGGCAAGACCATTTATCTTAGACCACTAGCCTATGTCTGACGAGATGCTATTCAGTTAGTTTGGAACAGCCAGATCACGATGTAAGTGATAAACAGGCAGTCAGGTCACCGGTGTGCCAAGAAAGGTATTTCTCAAAGGCTGTAGAGCATCGCCGACAGCTGCTTTCGTTAGCTCCATGCTGAAGATCAGACGGCCAGCCAGAAAGAATTAGTAAAACGAAACCAATCAAGAACCTATTGCTCAACAAATATGCTGGAAGAAAATGCAGATGGATTGAACCCACACTGAGTAGACCATTGAGGGCTAGGCTTTCAAGTAGAAAGTAAATGGAAAATGTCAAGTTGAGTGTCCGGAAGTGACACACAAGAGACTATATTTGGTACAAAATGGCAGTAATGTCGAAGCCTGTTGAAAGGATTTCAGGAAACAGACTGAAAATGAGAATGTCCCGTTAAAGCCCTATGTCCCACTTGGGAACCAGTCTGTCTGGATTCAACATAGAACTTCGCACCGAAGTGCACCAGTTCGAGTTGCCACGTTCCAATTGGCACACAAGGTAGACAAGAAGATGAGTGAAGAGAATCAATAGAGTTTGACAAATATAAGAGTGAAACAGAATGGGTAATTGTAGAAAGGAATATGAAAGATTACAGAGACTGAATACATCTGCGCTGGCCATTGACAACGATTTTGAGCCATGTCACCTATTGTCTCCAGCCATTGATTCCTAGAGTCCCGAGGGCCCCAACCCGGGAGTCTGCATCTCCCTACCTGACTCAGTTTAACTGTCAAGGATTTCATGGATTGATGAGGCCATGTTTTTGTTTGGCCACCACTTACTCTTTTCCAACCTGCACCTATATCAGCTAGTAACGCCCGTCGGGGGAGGCTGATATTTCATCACCAATCAGTCCGTTGGTGCTGGCTGATACAACTTCCCAAATAGGTGAAGTGGTCAACATGTTCTATCACTTCACTCCCTATCACTAAGCTAGGAGTTAACGTAGTCCAGTCCTGTGGCAGCATCTTACATTTTGTAGGGGCGAATCGCATGCCAAACATACGAAGATTGCTTCTCAAGGTGTTCAGAAGACTCTGCTTTATTTTGTCAGCATCCTCCCCTAACAGCACTATGTCATCTGCATATTCTAAGTCCATAAGACTATTCCCTGGTAACAAGTCGATTCCTAAGTCATTACGTTCAGTTAAGGATACTTCCATCAGCATATCTATGATGAAGTTAAACAGAAATGGGGAAAGTGGACATCCCTGTCGGACACCACTGGTTGTTACCAATTCAGATGACAATTCCCCATAAGCCTATACACGGCTTCGTGGGTTTGACTAGAGTGCCTTGATTAGTGCAATGTACTTTCTTGGCATTCCCTTCACAGTCAGACATTGCCATAGTGCCTTTCGATCCACGGAGTCAAAGGCCGCCTTCAAGTCAAGAAATATGACAATTGTTGGACGCCGAAAAGTGTGTCTATGTTCTAGAATCTGTCGAAGAGTGAAGATATGATCTATGCACCCTCTACCTGGTCTAAAGCCTGCTTGATTTTCCCTCGTTTGATCCTCCCGAGTTCTGCTTAGTCTATGCATGATTACTGAGCCTAGGATTTTAGAGACTATGTTCGTTAGGCTGATCCCTCTATGATTATCACACGAGGACTTGTTTCCCCTCTTGAATATCGGTATAATAAGTGACTTACCCTCAGTCTGATGGCACTATCTCTGATTCCCAGATTTTGCCTAGTACCTCAGTTAATCTACAAACTAGTATGTCACCCCCATATTTAAACACCTCCGGGCCCAGTAGACTAATACTAGCAATAATAATACGGAGTTTCGGAGTTAAAACTGAACAAGGTAAGCCATCTACCTAATTAAACACAATAATAACAAAAACACCAAAAACTAGCCACCTAAGTTACAAATCCTACACATTATTCCATTGAATATTATCGTATTCCTTCCTTATCCATTTTAGAAATATGCTTACTAACCAATGCACGACGTGTAGCAAGTGTTGAGGCGGAAACCTATTGTACCCTCTATTCACTGGATCAAAAACACTTCTACGATGTACTGGAGAATTATCCAGAAATGAGAGTAACGCTAGAAAAGGTTGCCACTGAACGCTTACAATCACTTGGTCGGCGAACATCAATTCTACAGTCAACAAATAATGTAAATGAACAGTCGGATTATGCGCTGAAAATTGCTGATGAGGTAATCACCATTGTGTCTACTTATAGGGTGGCGTTATGCTCAATTTTATTCTATTTCATACTAGGGTTGTATGAATAATTATGTCTTATTTCTCAATTTGTACTAGTGTGGGATTCGAACCTCAGACCTATACTACGATATATTAGGAGGTTTAGATATTATGGAGAAGATTTCTAGCTCAGGTGGATGATTTTGATGTGTTTGTGAAGCTTTCATTGCCCCTTAATGGGCAACATCTTCAGCACATACTTCAATTCGATGGGGTGAGCTTTCAGATTTCTCCACGAGTTTATTAGTCACCTCTCCTGGTGACGACCTTGAACGTGTTTTGTTTTCGTGTAGTTCACATTCTCTAGGCTGCTTGTATCGGTGTTGATTGTTTCCTTGACCTGAAGTTTGAACCAAGTCAAGAAAACAATCAGTTCCAATATAAGACGCCTAGAGAGTGTAAGAACACACGAAAACAACCAATCACTTTCAGGGTCACCACCGGTAGAAATGACTAATAAACTCGCGGAGAAATCTGGAAGCTCACCTCACTGAATCGAATTATGTTCTGAAGTTGTTGCATAGTATGGCGAGCAATGAAAGCTTCGCACCTACAAACCATCCAGTTCAGAGAACACAACCACATCAAAATTAGGAGGTTTATTTTATCCTTTAACTCCAAAATACTTTTTTTTCAATACTCGACAAGAGAACAGTTGGTTAGCCGATATAAAAGAACACTTTGACTCTTCAAAATATGAAATATATTTCGGCACTCATACGTCTTACCAGTGATCCATGCTTTACTACTTAGACATAGTCCAACAACAACTGAACATAATTCAACGAAGTGTCAAATTTTCTGGACGTCATTACCTTCAACTTAAACAATCGGCCAACAATACAAAGGTCAGCTACTTATCTCCAGTTCTAACGGTATTTATGCCAGTAAACTGCAATTTTTGTAATGAACATCAGGAATTACCTCTATTTCAAGTTTCACCAGTGATTAATATCGGTTAGAAAGCTGGTGGCAGAGCAGTTGTTTCGACCTTGTTTGCGATTCTTCATTAATATGCACCCACAGAGGTTCGAACCCAAGACCTTCCGGTTACATGTCAAGCTCGTAGAACATTTAGCCACTGGGACCCGATACAGTAGCCTATGATCTGATGCCTACTAGTGACTGGCCATAGGATAAAGTTGTCTGGAGTCAGTTCTATTGAGAGATTGTGACCTCGGATCAATTCCTTAACGTATCTAGGAAGCATTGTCTCAACCACAGGCAGTTAGGAAATCTTCAAGACTAACTGTTAAGGAAAAAAATTTTGAATTTCAACACCAATGTTAAGTCAGTCACTGTTTCTATATAGGTCAGTAACCTGGTGCGTCGTCGAACAGTCTACTGAAGACATTATCAACACCTTCATTCGCTGGCTCCATATTGGAGATCAGATAGCCAGAAGGTATTAGGAACCAGAAACTCTTGGGAGGAACCAATCAAGAACCTGTTCCTGAATAAATGCAGATGAACTGAACACACTCTGGGCAGATCACCTAACGCCAAGCCAGTGGTTGGGTGGAACATGAATAGGAAACGGCGAGAAGGGTGTTAGTGTGAGTGATACATGTAGGAGATCATGTGAGGATTATTTACGAGTCTATGGGCATTCGTAGGGGCAGCTGAAGAGGACTCCAGAGAACAGGGTACAGTGGCGATGTGCTGTTGAAGCCGTATGTTGCACTTGAAACCCAAAGCAATAATTATGAAATAATAATCAACTACTCAGTACTTGTAATGCTCCACAGATTCTTTAACTGATATTGTGTCTTGCCTAGAACTACTCTGAAGGAAATTGGATGCAAGCAGACCGGCCGTATTAGATTCATTTTTTAAGAACATCATTTATTGTTGTGTGCTTTTTTGTGTAAACAAAACTTACCTCAAACAATCGATTTTACCCGTTATATTTTTTAATGATATTTTACTTACAGGTTATAAAACATCAGGTAAGTTTCTAAATAATTTGTCCATCCTTTTGTTTCTGTTTTTTTCAAATATCCATGTTTTATTACAACAATAATTATAAACATGACTAATTATTGTTACCAGAAAACTGCCTTGTTGACTTAGAATATGCAGATGATACATTCCTCCTAGGTGGAGACGCGGAAAAAAATGCGGAGTCTTCTAAACACCTTGAGCAGCAATCTTATAATCTTTCGCATTTGATTCGCTCCTGCCGAATGTAAGATGATGTCACAGCACTGGACTACATCAAGTCCTAGCTTACATGTATGGAATGAATTGGTAGAGATTGTTGACCCCCAACGGACAGGTTGCAGTTAATGAAATCTCACCATGGATACAAAAGTCTGGTATGGGATTTGGCAACTTACGCCATTTCTAGTGTAGACGTGATATCCGGCTGTCGATTAAATGGATGTGTGTACTCCACACCAGTTCGTTCCATCTCCTTTTATGGCTGTGAGATATGGTGGCCATTGAAAGTGAATGACATGAAAAAGCTATCTAGTTGTCTTTGGTGTCTGAGCTCTGTCTAGCCTGTTAGGTAGTATAATAGGGTGAGTAATATTGGATGGAGGATTTCATTATGAGTTGACATAAGTTAGAGAACCACTGGAGAACCTGGGAGTACTGGACAGCTGTTTCGTCCCAGTTTAGGACTTTTCACAGTACTCACCCACCACCTACAGGGTTCGAGCCCAGGACCTTCTGGTTACAAGTTAAGTATCTGCGCCAGCCACTGAGACCGATTTTGATCCAGCCATATCACCGATTGTCTCCAGCCATTGGTTTTTATTGTCCCGAGGACCCCAACCAGTCAAGTAGTCTACACCTTCCTACGTGGCTGGCTGGCTTAAACTAACTGTTGTGGATTTCATTGATTGATGAAGCGATATTGGCTCTTTTCCAACCTGACCCATAGTCAGCTAACATAACCCGTCGAGGAAGTCGTTATTCCAGCCCCAGTATGAACGCCTATGTGCACAATCTCATCTACACATTTCATCTTAATCTCGTCTTTATGTTCTCCTTGTTCATCTGGATGAAACCATTTTGATAGCTGTGGAACTTGAGAACTGGTATCCTTCATTGTAATCAGGAGGTATTTTTCAGATACATCAGGGTGAAATATCCCCTTCAATGTGTCCCATTATTACAAGTATTATTGTGTCAATTCTTCTAGTGAGCAAACGGCTTTTTGATGTGTATAATACACGGAAGGTTCTGTAGTTATCCAGCGAATGGTACGTGTTGAATTTAATTTGTGCGGTCGCAATCTGTGGTTGCCACTTTTAATATTTGCTGTATACAGAATTCAACATTGGATCCCTCTATTATTACTGAATAAAGAACTATCTGTCTCAAGGCGTTTGAAATGACGTCTTATTTTCTGATTCGCATTTTTTTATTTAAGTGATAGCTATTGGTACTCACAGGGTTCATCGTATGTATGTAACGGGAGCAAATAAGAGACTCGGTAACGAACCCTCATTCAGGAAAAAAACATCATGTTTAATATATTCCTAGCCACATTAAAATTCGACTAGGTCAGAAGAGAATCAACCATTCTGATTGGTTGGCAGTCGGTCCAAAGTGTTAAACGAGGTGTCCAATGAGGTTCTTCCATGTCTACAATGCAAAAGTAAATTCAGATTTGAGGAATAAACACACCTCTACCTCTTCTTTAGCCAGCCATTGACTTTAATTGTTAATTTCAGTCTTGGCTGCCTACTATCAATCTACATCACGCCGTATGTATACAGGAGACGAGTATATGGAATTTCTGTATATGATCCCGCTATTATTGCTGAATAATAAAGCATAAAAGAGTTCCCATTGTCAAATGTCTTAAGTCATTGAAATTTGAGTTTTATCTAGTTGAAGTGACGGTAACCATTTATGCAATAGGTCAGTTAGTGAGGAAGAGGGGGGTCACATGACCCAAGATAATCGAAACCTTTGACTCCATAAACTTATATACTACTCATGTCGAAGTAGAAACGTAGTTAATTGACTTATGACTTTTATTCAGTAGCTTCATAGTTCGAATACCATGCCATCTCTTTCAGGCGTCTTACAATAATTATGAAAGACTGACGTCAGCTAACGGAGTTCAAATATCAGAAGATATCTGTTACACCTGAATTTAGGAGGAACACTGATGTGTTCTAAGCCACGACTGATTGTATCAATTATTCAACGGTTGAACACCTACCAGTCACACACCTGGTGCCAACGCGATTTAAGATTGACGCGCTGCTAAACTTCATTTATCAGTTGATAAGCTTGGAGTAGAAGAGGAAGAATAAGAAAGAATGGGAACAATGCCAGTGTAATGACAGAAGACAAGGGTTAGGCAACATATTGTTTATTGAGGAAATCAACAGATATTTATAGATTTTTATGTACATTATTATTAGTGTCATTATTAGCAGAGAAACAGCGTCTTCTGATTGGTTGCTTTCTCGTTGAAAGTTATTCTGTCATCTCATTGGTGGCCGTTTCTTTGAAGGTCAGACCACATATCTGCAAATCGTATCCGCTGACGCAAAGTCTGCTGTGATTGGTTGTTGAGTTATTCTTTGTTCTTGTTTTTCTTCCTCATGACCAAGATTTTCGGGAAGTTAACATTGACGTAAATTGCTGTCTACCAACTGTGGCTAGCAGACAGCTCTCACCACACTAGTTACCCCCACCCCGTAAACAAACAAGCCCTTTGTTTTACTTAGAACACTAAGGAATATAAAAACTAATAATAATAATATTCATGCTTTCTTTGCCTCAACCATTTTCCATTTATTCCTTAAAATTTTTCCTCAAATTTCCATCTATTTTAGCGTCATGCAAAGTATTCAACGAATAATCTTTGTTCCAAAGACAATAAAGAACAAAATGCCAGCAGTAAAATAGACAGTCAAGCGTTGAAATCGAATTCCTGTATTCACAAGACCAATCCTTCATTGTCCACACATAATCCCAAAAAAGAAGATGGAAGTGGTGATGACAATGTTGATGATGATCCCTTACACAGGATTAAGGTGCCTAATTCTTCAACTCAACATCAGCATCAACCTTCTTCTACTCATATTCATCCTTCTTTTGCCTGTTCTTCTTCAACCGCTTCGTCTTCTTGTATTCCCACTTCGACAACTGATCATCAAGCAAATCATCTTCAGGATGGAAAAGGTGGGAAATTTAAACAAGCTCAACCCAGTATCATTACACCACGTGTACATTCCTCAAATAATGAATAATTTGAAGGCCTCAACACTTCTATCCACATTTAAAAATATATATTAATACGTAATTCTATATATATATAAAACAAATTGATTTCACATCTCTTTTGTGATTGGACAAAAAACAGATCCCTATAGCCTCCTGTTCACTGCACACACACACATACACAAACACAAATTGCTCCTCAGTAAATTTGCACAGTTTTCATTGATTATTTTTTCCCTATACATGCATACATGCATCTATCTATATACACGCATAAATATTTTACATATATATATAGGACTACTTTAGAGTGTATATCAGTAGTATCAGAAGTTATTCAAAAAAACATGAACTTAGCTCATTTATTTCACGAGATTAGTCAATCAGGTTTTATGCCGCCTTAATAAACAAACTTGTCTTCTCTTACTCCTGCTCTCTGCCTCCGTGTTTTTGAAGGGATCAGTGTTTCTTTTTTAAGAAAATCAAATAAAGCCGAGCAGAGAGACAGGAAGAGAGATTATGATTGATCCGTTTCATTTAATGATTCATTTATTATTATGATGATGATTATTTTCATTCTGTATAAAACTGAGAATTTTATCTACAATCACTCCGTCTATCTAACTACCTATCTATCAATAATATTGTATAGTTCAAAGTAAAGAGATAAGGAACCCACTGACTTATTTTCATTTCTCCGGGTTTTGAGTGGGACGAGGGACTTCAATATCGCAAACACCAGTATTAATATTTGTGTCAAATTAGCCAAGTATAAAAAACCTAACAGCAAAATCTGGATTAGTTGACCCAAATAAGATGAGAAATCTAGAGAGTAGTTCAGCTATACCACTCACTACATGCAATTACACACAACCACCGAATATAGGATGGGATAAGATGACAGTTTTAAAATCTAATTTTTTTTATTACAGCTTGATTCCGACACTGTATTTTTGGTACAAGTATGGAATTTTCAGCATGGATATCGGTAGCCCAAATTTTGCAGGTCAACCATAGATATCAGGTGTGTTTCGGCAGAGGATCGGACCTCGAATAATGTGCATGGTCGGCGGGAGTCCTAACCACTGTGCCACCGACGCACAAGGTGTCACAAGGTGGAGGGAGAGATTGATAACAGAAGCTTTCAATATAGAAAAAAAATCCCCATTTAGACATTTAGAAAACAGAAAGATTGAGCAGCGAAGAAATATTTACTTTTTAATTAGATCCTCACCTCACTATGGCTCTACTCTAATATACACGTATAGCATTTTAATTACAATACACAACAGTTTGCCAATCAAGTGGCCCGGATATGTTTGTTAACAATAATTAAACGGTATCAAAATGTCAATGGGTTAATAATTAACGAAGAAAATTAATACACATTTAAAAGGTAGAAATGGTTAGAATGAATTAATTTTAGGAGGATAACACGTAAATTAAAGATGAAAGGGTCAAAATAAATAATAAATAAAATCATTTGACAATTATAATTTTTATAATTTTAAAGGCTTAGGGGGAGGGAGGTGAAGTAGTCTTGTTTATGCACTCTTGTGACGATTGCCACGGTAAGGAAAGTAGCTGTACAAATTTCTTCTGAACACACAGGTGTGGCTTCTTCAAGTGCATTCCTATTGCTTCAGCTGTCTGTAGAAGACGAACTCGTAGAGCAAAATTAAGATTAGTAGGAATGCGATAGATAATTTTAAATGCTGTATTAACATCAACCTTATGCTTACTATCTACAAGGTGTGCTAAAATAGAACTACGAATAGATCTTGTTTGTCCCTTGCTTAACCATGGTGGATGATGCTCGGAAATACGATGATGAACCTGTCTAATTGTACGCCAAATGCAGCTGGCCCCGCAGCTGCAGTCAAACTGGTAGATACACAGAAGCTTTGTTTATCGAATCAACTGAAGGGGAGCACGTGTAATAGGAATGATTCAACACCTGTTCAGCCAGATATCTAGAAAATTCTACTACCCCATCGATGACCAATAGGAGAGAACAAAGAAAACTATAAAACTCAAGTTTCAGAGTCGTGTGATTACAATTGGTGATATGATTATGAAGAATAAATTTTGTTCGAAACGTCATCCAGTAAATAATACTGTCTCACTGTGTGATGTATTCATCTAATAAACAAACTAATATGGAACAATTACCAGTATTTTATCGTGCCCTCTGTAATCTCTCCTAACTGGCTCCACAATCGCACTCAAGCTGTTACCTCCTCCGCAGACAGTGTCTCCACCGAATCGGCCTCTTACCTACACCTACCTGTTTGTTTCCTCCTATTCCATTCAAGTCATTACTGATCTGTTGCCCAATGTCATCCAACGGTCTTTTCATCGTGTGGAGTCCAGTCCATCCCCATTTCTTCTGACATTATATTTGCGCGTTCCCAGAGCTCCCTGTTGCTTATTCTTTCTGATCCGTTGGCATCGAGTGAAAGCAGAGGCTGATGAAATGCTTTAGGTGGTACGTCAAGTCTCTGAGGCATACAGAAGCAATCGCTGAGCTGATACTGGTGTTGAAAGTTTGAATCTTGTTCACTATGCTACTGGCAGTAGGCTTTCCACACTGGTTTCAAAGTAACTTATATCTTTCCTGATCCTCTAATCCCGTTTATGATATCCTCCTCTGTGCCAACTACCTATAAATAAAAGGATTTTTTTATTCCTTTACGTTCCCAGTAGAATATCGGGCGCCTTCGAGCTAGAGACTTGAAGTTTCTGTGTCATTCCTAAACTTCTCTCCCTACTTACTTAGAGAGGTAAAGGAAGAGTGCGTCAGTGGCCGGGGATCGAACCCCAAACCACAAGTGTGGTCGGCGAGCATTCTACCACTATGCCACCAACGCAAAACGATGCTTCCTAAATAAGGAAAAGAAGTGACCTAGTTGACACTTCTCCCCTTGATAGGGATTGGTGCTTGTTATCGTTGGTTAGGTATCCTCATCACACCTTTGTCTAGTCTGTGTTCACTTGCAGCCCTGAATTCGTTGTATACCTCTGCTGCGAAGTTGTTGGTTTTTTTCACACTGAACTTCGAGTTTATGTGACTTGACACATAAATCATCTGCGAAGTTCAAATTAGCGAAATATAATCAATTCATAGGTAATCCCTACCAAGACATTAATGAAAACAAAATATGAAGTTCAACGGAGAGGCGCTTCTCGGCGAATTCATTTTCTTTATTCTAGTGTTGGTTTGTAGGGATTTGATTGATTGATTGATTGATTACAGCATTTCATCACGAACCGACATGATTTGAAGAACCATTGGAAAACCAGCTGGGAGTACTGGACAGCTGTTTCGTCATAGTTTGGGACTCTTCATCAGTATACACCCACTGGGGTTTGAACCCAGGACCTTCTGGTTACAAGGCGAGCTCGTAGATCATTCAGCAGCCACTGGGACCCGATCCAACGGCCCATGAATTCTAACTTCTACCAATTCATGACAAAGCGCGACCGCCAGTCAGTGTCTTTGGCGAGTACTTGTCCTCACACTCCACCTGCTGAACCCTACTGGTAACGACTTCCCACTAGAACCTATTTTCTTCAGCTGCAATAAAGCATTTATACACAACACTCGCGGTGAAATTCACTACTGAATCCTAAATTATCTTTCTTGATGTGGAATTAACAAGGAGACCCGATGGGATCTTCCAGAAGTCAGTCTACAGGAAACCCATTTGGAACTGTCAACTAGTGACTTTCTACATGTGCGTGTCTGTTGTAAGATAACGGGAATTCATTAAATCCCTCACCATTCCTAGCCGGAACACCTCCCCTCTGACGCATTAGAGGCAGAACTAGATCTTCTGAAAGGAACCTTCATATAAAGTGGACACCTACCTAGTATCAATGACACGAATAACAAACCAAAAATTCAGAGGAACAAAACATTACTTGTTCCGAAAAAAAATTTTACATGAACCTGGATCCCATTGGAGACTTAACCTACTATCTTCCTAAGGGAAGAGTTGCAGCACTTTTGAGATCATTCTTCCCAGTAACGTGAAAAGCAATGTCCCCCTCGATTATGGATAAAATTTCATTTTGATAAAATCACACAGTGTTGTACAGCAAAATTAACTAATGACTTTTCGAGTACAAATTATTGACATGATTATGAGCAGTAATAATTTGTGCTCGAAACGTCATGAGTTAATATTACTGTACAAGACTGTATGATTTATCAAAATAAAATCTTATCCATAATGGAGCTATATTTTACCATAGTGCCCAAGTTTTATACTTATAGCAGTGTTCTCTAGTTATCTATTGGTGTTGAGAAAAAGATCTCACATTTGACCACTTTTGTGTGCGTATCAGTTCACCTGTATCTGTGAAGCCAGGTACATTGATCATTCGACACGTATCCTGTCTGAAAAATAGGTTCAAGAACACTATCCTGCACGGTTGCACAAAGGTAGTAGAGACTCTGTAAGAAGTGCGATGATTAAACACCTTATCAATACTGATCAGCATTCCATCTCAAGAAACGCTTCCTTTAAAGTTATCCATAGAGTGAAGAACAACCAAGCAAAGGCAATACTCTTTCATCTCCCTTGTATTGCTGAAGCTGTAGCCATTTAGTTAGAAAAACTGGACCAGGCTTTCGAAATAAAATTATTCACAACCGCTTCTAGTATCACATACTATCACCATCATGTCAGCCTTACACCTAAACTAAACTCGTCGTTTCATCCCACTCAAGTTCCACTCGAGCGAGTATTGGCCTGATGCATGATGTTATCCAACCGTCACCTCAAAGGGTGGAGTCTGGTTAAACCCCAATTTTATCAGTATATTTGTTGGTTAGTTCTCAGAGTCCCCTGCTGCCCGTCGTTTTTGGTCTTTAGTAACGCGGGAAGGCAGCTGTAGATGAAGCTAAGCAGTCTGTTGGAAATGCTTCAGCTGGGGTGGCAATTCTTTGGCTCATGTAGAAGATCTCACTCAACAATGGCATTGAGAATCCAAATTTCGTTCTTTATCCTGAGTGAGTGCAGAAGATTTTCAGAATGACTTCAAAGTAATGAATGTCCTTCTTGATTCTCCAGCCCTGCTCCTGATGTCCTTATCCGTGCTGTAGCCTGCAGCTGTATCGATGCTTCTCAGATAACAGAAGGAGACCGTTGGAGGTGCTTGATGCGTGTTTTTGTTGTTGGTTAAGTATCCTCATCACTTTCGTCTCCTTTATATTCACTTGAAGACCCATCTTTGTTGCCTACCTCTCCTGTTAACTTGTTGGCTTTCTCCTGTGGATCTACGAGTTTGTGTGACGTCAGTATAAATCATGTCTAGTCCTCATCCAAATATTAAGGAAAACAAAACACGTATTTCAGAGGAGAGGATCTTTATTCCGCGAATTCATTTTTGATATGATCCCACATATTTTGGTATTGACTGTTAATCTTGCATATATGGTATATTATCATTCTCACACATTTTCGTATTGACTGTTAATCTTGCATATATGGTATATTATCATTCCCACACATTTTGTTATTGACTGTCAATCTCGCACATATGGTATATTATCATCTCTCACGCACTTTGTTATTGGCTATTAAGATCAATTATTTCAAATGCTGTTAGCTGTCCATATTGTTGTAAAATGTATAAATACCATGGCTTTCTTTGTCGTTGTTGCACTTCAATACACAGTCACAGTCCAGCCTTTGTCTTTTGATATTTGCGTGCTTTACTAAATCGGAAGGTACGACAAGCAGATAGGCAGATTAGTTCAGGCGCAGACAGAGCAAGGTGAAAACGTCTTCCTTGAATTCCCTACAGTTATAACAATTTTCCTCTTCAGTTGTACAATCAGATTTATACACCATACCGGTAATAAAATTAACTGTTGAAATAGAAAATGAATCCGAAATTCCCTTTGTTCATGAGGAATAAACAAGAAGATCCGCGAGGAACATTATAAAGGTCAGATCACAGAAAACCCGATTAAAACGGTTCACTAACAACTGTTGAGCAGAAACGACAACTAATTAAATCCTTTGCCAATCCCCAGCAAGAGCATTTCTAGCCTTGAAAACCTTGAAGCAGAAGAAAATATTCTGAAAGAAACCTTTATCCAAAATGGATTCGTACGTAGATTCATTGGCAATAATATCAAACCAAAAGTTCAGAAGAACGAAACATTACTTGTTCTAAAAGAGCAGTTTTACATGAACCTGGATTTCAAGCAAGACTTAACCTGCAACATCCCCAAGAATGGAATGTCACCATTTTTGAATAGAACACTCTTCACAGAAACGCCAAGAGTGTCATCCATTGATCTGAAAAAGTCTTAAGGACAAGATCTAGTATCTGACTATGTGTGCACATGTCAGTTCACCTGTTGCTGTGGAACCAGGTATATTGGTTGTTCGACGCGAATCCGGTCAAAAAGAGTTGAAGAACACCAACCCACAGACTTGCAGAAAAGTAGTAGTGGCTTTATGAGGAGTGAGATAATCGAACACCTTGTCAACACGGGTCATTCTATCTCAACAAACACCTGCTGCTTCAAAGTAATCAAAAAAGTGAAGAATAACCTCTGAAAGGCAACACTCTTTCATCTCCCTTTGCATTGCTAAAGCTTTAGCCATTCAGTTAGAAAAGATGGAGCTATCCATACAAAAAAAGATTATTCAGAACCACTTCTACTACCATGGTAACAACCTCATTGTTTAATTCTACTGACTTGATTTTCGTTTGTTTGTTTGTTTGTTTTCCTAACTCCTTATAACTATCGTATTTCTTTGGAACTCTTACATAACGGCATATTTTCCTTCGTTTTTAAATGCACTCTGATTACAAATCATTCACTTAATTATTTATCTAGTTGACGTCACTCTAATACGCTTACTCAACTCCTTTTATGCACTGACTAATATTGACAACTATGTTTGTGACAACTGATCACTTTTGTTACTACCCTCATTCATGGAATAAAGATTGTATATTAATGCGATTTTACAGCTGGGGAGTAAGAGCCTCTTCGCTGAGCTACGTGTTTTGTTAACATTAGTATAAATCACCCACAAATTCTGGATCTTCTGGAGTCTTCCTGTCTGTTAAGCATTTTCCCATCTTCAACCTTCCCCCCTCAATAGTCTGTTCTATGGTTCAGTCCACCACAGTTAATGAATATCGTCAGTGACAGTAGGCAGCGTTATCTTAAATCCCATCTTCGCCTCAATAGCTTCGCTTAGCTTTGCGTTGTAAATCACTTGGTATGTGACGTCATCGTTATCATCATACAAGTGTTGAATACTCTTAATTGGTGACCCAGGTTCGAATTCCAGTTGACGTACTCCTAAACCTCACCAAGCTTACTACCCGACTATCAAGCCTTCATAAGAAAGAGCCGTTAGGTTGCGTTTGAGGCAAACAACGTCACTCTTTAAAAACGAATCCACAGTGCTACTGATAATTCAATATACTCGATACCTCATATTCCACCTCGATACCTATATACCCTAAGGGTTAACACGGAGATTTAAGTTAAACCCCACAGCAATCCAACAAAACAACTGACTCAGTGATGTTGACAATTACTCTCCCAAAGTTTCACTATAGGGAACCAGTCTAATGCTCTTACACTTGTAGATTTATTAGCCCATAGCTGTCATCATCAAACAACAATCGGTGCTGGCCTGTTCACTCTTCAAGTTGACTGTGTTGAGCTGTCAAACATCTCCCATTATTTAACACATTGCCGTGTTATGTCCCCTTTTTCCTGTAGAACTCTTAGTTCAGAACAGGACAGAACACAGCATTATGTAACACTACCCACTCCAAAATATTGTATTTCATACGACCAGTTTTCTTCTGCTTTGACCTGCCAGCTGTTCTCTAGTCATATATATGCGTACTATCGTATCATCGTGTCTTACCGGCTCGTCAACATTCTTCACCTCCTAAAAGATCTGTGCAGCTATCCCCAGGTGCTCTGAATTTCAACCTCCGCGTCACAGGTTCGAACCATACTTCGCCTATCAAAGTTTGAGCAAAAGAAGCAACAAAAACAAAACTCCAGTTGAAACAGAAGTGATGAAGACACTTCCTTCACTTCTCTAAGCGATATCACTTGAATTGCAGGCAGACGGTATGAGTATGGGTGTCTTAACCAGAATCGGAAAGGCGAGACAGACCTTCATCGATCTAAAATCAGTTTGGAAATCTTCTGCACTCACTCATCATAAACAACAAAATTCGGATTCTGTTCAACACAAATGTAAATTCAGTCAATTCTTCTCTGTGGGTCAGAAACATGAACGGCACGTCACCAAAAGCATTTCTATTCATTCATCAACAGACATTCATTCCAGACATTCATCAACAGTTGCCTTAGACGGTTCCATATTGAAGGTCAAATGACTGACTGGAAAGGATCAGCAGCAAGCAACTTTGGAAACGAACCAACCAAGAACCAATCGGTCAACGAATATTGTAGAAGAAACTGGAGATGGAATGAGCATACGCTAAGCAGACCCCGGTGAGTGACATGGCTCATTAGGCCAGTGCTCCATAACAGTACTGTGGAATTTCTATACTTAACTGTCCAAGCATAAAGTCTTCTATAGCTGACTGTAGTTCTACCTTGTAAGATGCAACATGAAAGTTGTGTAGTGAGACGGTGCTCAGGGTCGGAAAAGATCACATTCGCTAATTTCTTTCATGAGTTCAATTTGTCTATCTACGACAGTATTAACAAGTTGGTTTAGTGACAACCCACTCATCATCCTACTGACAGCTTTTAATCAGTATGTATGTAATTAAGCCTTTCAGTGCTTTTAATAAAGAAACCTCACACTTACATCTTATGATTTCATCAATTATTGATGTCTTGTTTTGACTGCCTGCCTCTTCTTTATTGTTCCTTTCGCACACCTAATCCATGAGTAGAAAGACAGTGAATAAACATTCGTAAAACATTCTTCATCCACCAAGATATCAATTAACTAACCTATTTATATGTACTCACTCTGAAAATTATACACAAATGCTAAATAGTTGAGCAATACAGCACATACTACTCAGTAATATGAGTAGTCAGAAACCACTTAAATCAACACATTAATGCTTACCAGTACTGACAAAAAAATTATTACTCCTCTGGCATGTGCTACTGATAATATTGGCCAGGAGTATATAAAGGGACATTCATCGGCATACAAACATCAAATAGTAGGGAGATAGATTTGATGTCTGAGAGAGCAAATGATGACTGCTCATCAGTTCGCTCCGTCCTTCTCTATGGCTCTGAAACATGGCCAATACGCGTTGAAGACATGAAAAGGTTAACTGCTTTCGATCATAGATGTCTGCGATCCCTGTCTCACGTTAGGTGGTTTCACAAGATAAGTAATGTTGACGTTAGGCGTAGAGTGTTGGGCAAAGAGGGAAAATCAATCGACGAGGCTATAAAGTTACATAGACTAAGATGGCTAGGTCACGTGGTGCGCATGCCTAACCACCGCCTCCCCCGACGGGCATTGCTAGCTGACATAGGTTCAGATTGGAAAAGAGCCAGTGGTGGCCAAACAAAAACATGTCATCAATCCATGAAATCCTTGACAGTTAAACTTAGTCAGGTAGGGAGATGCAGACTTCCGGGTTGGGGTCCTCGGGACTCTAGGAATCAATGGCTGGAGACTATAGGTGACATGGCTCAAAATCGCTGTCAATGGCCAGCGCAGATGTATTCAGTCTCTGTAATCTTTCATATTCCTTCCTACCATTACCCATTCTCTTTCACTCTCATACTTGTCAAACTCTATTGATTCTCTCTACTCATCTTCTTGTCTACCTCTGTGTGCCAATTGGAACGTGGCAACTCGAACTGCTGCACTTCGGTGTCAAGTTCTATGTTGAATCCAGACAGACAGACAGTGTCTCGGAGATACATGGGAGACATGGAACACAAAGAAAGACAATACAAAAGGGAGCAGAAGGAGCACGAACCGAAGAATTGTGCGTCGGTGGCACAGTGGTTAGGACTCTCGCCGACCATGCGCATTGTCCGAGGTTCTATCCCCTGCCGAAACACACCTGATATCTATGGTCGGCCTGCAAAATTTGGGCTACCGATATCCATGCTGAAAATTCCATACTTGTACCAAAAATACAGTGTGGAATCAAGCTGTAAAATCAAATCAAAAAAAAATAGTCTGTTAGAGATAAGAAGTACACAATCTGGTTACATAAAGATACCAATGTGGTCAACTAGCTGGCTGGCCCCACATTACTTTGTTTATTAGATGTATCACACAGTGAAACAGTATTATTTACTGTTTCGAACAAAATTTATTCTTCATAATCATATCATCAATTATAATCACACGACATTGAAACTTGAGTTTTATAGTTTCCTTTGTTCTCTCCTATTTGTCGTCTTGGGGGTAGTAGAATTTTCCAAATATTCAGCTGAACAGGTGTTGAGTCATTCCTATTCCGCGTGCTCCCCTTCGGTTAATTCGATAAATAAGACTTCTGTTATCAATCTCTCCCTCCACCATGTTAGTTGGATTAGATTTTAAAACTGTCATCTTATCCCATCCTATTGTATGGTCGGTTGTGTGTAATTGCATGTAGTGAGTGGTATAGCTGAACTATTCTCTAGATTTCTTATCTTATTCAGGTAAACCAATCTAGGTTTTGCTAGGTTTCTATGCTCCGCTAGTCTGACTGCCCCTGTTCTACTACTTCGACCTGACAATCATTCCAGCAGGGTATTAAATAAGCTAAATTGTTTTGTTTCAAAAGCTCCACAGGATTGATGCTTTAACCGACAAAGCTTGTTTCTAATTCAGTTTGTGGGTTTCAGTGCCACTTTTATTCCTACCAGAATTGTTAAGAATTCTCCGTGGTGTTTATGAGGTTCCTTCCTTGTATGGAATTACTACTGATGATTTAGATTCCTTATTGTTGGTGTTGTCTTGTGCATGTTCGACATGCGCATGTCGTTATTAATATTACTATTATTGTTATCATCACTATCACTACTATCATTAGTTATTTCATTTTTACATTTCCCCATATACTTTCTGACTAATTTATCAGGGTAATTATTAAGTTTCAAAGCTTTTCTTATATGTCTCACTTCCTGTCTTGTATTTTCCTTGGTACTACTTAGTTTTTGTGCTCTATTATTTAAACATTTCACCAATCCTATTTTCACTGACATAGGATGGGATGATCGGAAGTCCAAATACCTGTATGAATGTGTGGGTTTTCTGTAAACACACACTGGTGTGTCTGACTTCCCATCTTCTTTCTATCTAATAAACAAACTAATATAGAATTACTTACTGGCACAGTGCCCAAGTTTTACAGATATATTGGTGGCCCCACATTGCAAACTTGACTGTTAGAATTCAGTCTGTACCAAAGATAAGACTAGACACATTACACCAGTTACTGACTAGTGCCCAATCAAAAAAACCAGGGAGTAGTGGACAGGTACTTTGGCCTATGTCGAAACACTTCAGCTGTGGGAATCCATGACTCTTGAATATCACGAACCGACATAGTAGGAATTCATGAATTATTGGATTCACCCACAAGAGGCTGACCTCGTAACCTGAAGGTCCTGGATTGGATTGCTAACGGGTTCATAGGTGCACACTAGTGATGAACACTTCTCAGCTAGAACAAAACAGATGACCAGTACTTCCTGATGGGAGCCTAAGATGATCGATCCATAGAAAACCTACGTGGAATGGTCAACTAACAAGCTTTTATAGCTGGGTACCCATTCAACAAAAGCGGAATTTAATTAAATCACTTGCCACCCGCAAGTGAGGGAAATTTTCATCCAAAATGGATACCCAATAAGATTCATTGACAAAAACATCAAACCAAGAGTTTGGAGAAATGAAACTTCACTTGCGCCTAAAATAAACTCGACATGAACTTGGATTTCAAGGGAGTTTAGCAAGCGATATTCTCAAGAGAAGGATCACATCATCTCTGGGAAGAACATTCTTTGCAGCAACGCTAAGAATAGTGTCCTCCAGTCACCCACTGATCTGCAGAAACCTCAAGGACAAGATCCCGCATCTGACCACTTCTATGTGCATATATCAGTTCACCTGCTACTGTGGAGCCATGTACATCGGTCGTTCGACGCGAACCCTGTCCAATAGGATTCAAGAACACTATCCAGTCAGCATGGTTGCAAAAAGGCAATAGTGGTGGAATAAGGAGTGCGATAATTGAACATCTGGTCAACACTGATCATTCCATTTCAACACACGCCTCCTGCTTCAAAGTAATCTACAGAGTCAAGAATAACCTATCAAAGGCAATACGGTTTCATCTTCTTTGTATCGCTGAAGCTCTGGCCATTCACATAGAAAAACCGGAGCTGTGCATACAAAAGAAGATTACTCAACCACTTCTACTCTCATGGTAACAACATTTTTTTATTTTGATGACTTAGTTTTGTTTCTTTGCCTGTTCTTTAATTGCTTATAATTCTTTAATTGTCTATAATTCTTGTATTCATTTAGAACTCTTACGTAATCTCGTATTATCTACTTTGTTCCTATGTGTATCCTGAGTAAAACTCACTCATCGAACTATTCACATTATTACACAACTTCTTTTTTAACAACTGCTGTTTGTGACAACTCATCACCTTTTCTACTACAGTAATTTCATTAACACCTAATTTCCTTGATTGATTTTGTAACTCCAACAACCAATCTTCACCTGTTTAGTTAAAATAATCATAACCAATTGTATTTTTGTTTGACAAACTTTATGTACTTATATATTTGCGATTGTGCAGCAAAGAAAATGAATTCGCCGCCGAAAAGAGACTGTTCGCTGAACTACGTGTTTTGTTTTCGTTAATGCCTAGATGGAGATGATCCATGAATTTTTATAACTCTCTACTTTTATTATTTTTTTTTTTATTTTTGATTACAGCTTGATTCCCCCACTGTATTTTTGGTACAAGTATGGAATTTTCAGCATGGATATCGGTAGCCCAAATTTCGCAGGCCGACCATAGATATCAGGTGTGCGTCGGCAGAGGATTGAACCTCGGACCATGTGCATGGTCGGCGAGAGTACTAATCACTGTGCCACCGACGCATAGTGGTGGCACACTGTGTTGATTCCAGACAAAATCTATACTGAAATTAATCGAAATCTAAATATATGATAAATCCATAATCGAAATAAAATGTGTACCATTGAAAGACACTTAGTAAGACTCCGGTTGTTTTATGCATTTATTCCCCTTTATGATACGGGTTTTGAGGTGGAAATCTCAAAATCCTTTAAAATTATCAATAGACAAGAAAGCTTGATTCTCCTCGACTTCGGCGAAGCAATCTCTATCAAACGCTTGCAAGCCGATTTATGTGTTTAGAAAGAAGCAGTTATGAGTCTTTCCTTACCGCCTTGGTAACTCCTTTTCATTCGATTACGTAATCTTTGACTTTAACCCCACAGCCCCTTTGATATAGTGTCACTTTGCTTGACTCTTGTTTTTTATGATTTGAGTTGAAGTCGGTACAATGTCACCCAATTTATTAGTCACTCATCATCTTACCTACCTCTCGTCTTTATTACGCTGGCTTCAAAACTACTCCTCTTTTGAGTTCAGGAGTAAAACAGAAACTGCCTAATTTCGCCTCTTCCATGTGTATCTGCCAATATAACTGCTCCTGTGGAGTGAGCCACTTACATAGGCCGTACAATTAGGCGTGTTTCTCGTCGGATTTCCGAAAATCACCCTGCATGGTTGGTTAAGTAGAGGACAAAACAAAATCTATTCGTAGTGCTATTCTATTATCATCTTGTGCATACAGGACACAAGATTGATGTTAACCAGGCTTCAAGGGTCATTTACCGTATACCAACAAATCTTAACTTCACCTTAAGAGTTCGATTACTGAATATTACTGACGCTGGCTGTTGGGATTCACATTAAGAGGCCTAATTTGTGCATCCAAAAGAAGTTAGTTCAGACATTGTCCTTACCTTGGCCATCTAGGTTCGAATGATCCTCAATTTTTTCGTAGAAGTTTCCTTAATCTTAGTTGATATTCTATTTGCTATTATATCTTTATTATTATTATTATTTAAGCATCTTTAATGAACTATAATTCCATTGTGTTCCTACTTTACAAATCGATATTATTTACCAAGCATACTAATATTGTTATTGACTACTATTCCAGAATATTCTATGTATATAAACATGCATATATATATAATTGTAGAGCCAGAAAAGGAAATTATCGAGAAGGATATTCATTGCTCAATTATTTTGTGTTTTATTATGGAACTCCTTTACCACGGTATGCATACATTTATTTTGTTTAAACCTGAACTCCGTGTTTAAAAACTGTATAAGCGTAATTTTCTGAGCACTGTTCACTATGTCCAGAATCTCCTGTCAACTGACTTCATTTAAAATTTATTAATATGTTAAAAATTTTCTGTACATAAACTTCATAATTAATTTAGACGATAAGCAGCTGATGAGAAGCTAACGATTTACACGATGATGGTACCATCTTATCCGGCACAAACCTCTGTTGGTCTTGCTTTATTCGAATTCCCGTTGTTTATTTGCACCAGTGAACAACGGTACAGTCAACAACAACAACAACAAAAATAGGACAAAATCAATTCCGTATTTCTCGAGATTCTTTCAATGGCTACCTAGATGACATTCCATTCTACAAAAAAAACAAACCTATCCTGTAGTTTCTACCAAATTAAGAGATATGTGTGTATTTGTTAACCAAATAACGACAAATATAACATAAGGATATTAATTCAGTTACAAGGAAGCCAAGTCAAATAGGATTGACCTACTAAGGATGTTTTTTGTATTTTTCACATGTATTTCTTGTGCGTTAAAGTTTCTGTAAGAGTTTGATCGATTTTGTGGCGTAGAGTCGCTATTCCCACGCCTAAAAACAGTTTGGAAATCTTCTGCACTCAATCAGCATAAACAACAATATTCGGATTCTCAACATCAACGTAAAAGTCAGTCAGCTCTCCTATATAAGTCAGAAACTTGAAGTCCACATCACGAAAATCATTTCCAACAGGTCAGCGTAGACATCATGAAAAGACTAGCTGTCTTTGATCATAGGCGCCTGCGTTCTATCCACATCCCGTGTGAAGTGGTATAATAAGGTGAGCAATTTTGAGGCTAGGCGTCAATAGACGAGGCTGTGAAGTTACATCGACTGAGGTGGTTAGGACGTGTGTCATGTATGCCTACTCATCACCTTCCTCGACAATGGGAAATGTTAGCTGACTTAGGGTCAGGCAGGAAGAGAGCTAGCGGCGGTCAAACCAAAACATGGCTTCATCAGTAAATGAAATCCACAACAGTTAATTTAGCCACGTAGGAAGGTGTAAACTTCCAGGTTGAGGTCCTCGGGACGGTGAAGGCCAATGGCTGGAGACAATCGGTGATATGCCTGGCTCAAAATCGTTCTCAGTGGCGCAAATGCATCCACTCCTTGTGACTTCTGACACCCAATGAAACTATATTGTTCTTCGATATTACTATTCCTATGTCTCACACCTCTGTTTACTGTCTCTATTATGCATTTCTTCTCTTTGTGTGTTACATGGAGTGTGGCGACTTGAACTGCTGCACATCCGTGGAAAGTTCTGTATTGAAAACAGATAAACAGGGTAGACATTTATCAACAGCTGACTTCACTGGCTCGATAGTGAAGATCAAATGGTCAGCCGGCTAGAAAGAATGAACAAGAAGAAACTCTGACTGGAAACAAACCGACCAAAAAACCGATGTAGGATAAAAAAGGAGATGGATCTTGTACATGTTGAGAAGGCCGTCGAATGACATCACACGCCAGGCAATTTCCCGAGTGAAATCCCAATAGGAAGCAAAAAGTGGGTTGTCAGTGCTAGGGTGACATGAAGGAGATAAGAAATTATGATCAGTCGCGGACCCAGCTGAATAGGACAGCACCAAAGAGAACAAAATGGTGATGTGTTGTTGAAGCCCTATATTCCACTCGGAACCCAAGGGAAATAATTAAGGAGTATAAAAGCAGACAAGCAAACAATAAAGTAGATCTAACCAAATCCGATACTTCAAAATCCAGAAAGATTTCATGAGACCATTAAATGAATTCCCATATATCAGTAATGGTAGACAAAATCTGGAGTTTGACTCACTTGTCAAGCGCGTAAACACGCAACAATTTAGAAAAAGGGAGCAGATCACTAGGAATATTACTGTTATTATTACCAGCTTAGGTTTCGAGTGGAATATACGTCTTTAGCAGCATACCTTTATTTCAGCACTGCTCTATGTACTCCTCCTTAGCTGGCCCCGTGAGTGCCCATAGGCCTTAATATCCTCTTTTCAAACTCTTCTATGTCACACTCGGATGCCCAATTCATCGCTTACCATTTTAAGCGCTGATGTGCGATGTCATTTAACAGTCGCTGCAGCGTTTGTCCAATCCATCTTCATTTTTTCCATCATATTTGTTCGGTGATAAGCTCTTGAGTGGTTCGCTGCCAAAGCTCCACACTCCTACCCATTTCTCGCTAGCTATTGACGAAAGTCCCCAGACTGTTGGAAACGCCCTCTGAGATTCACAGAGTCTCTGATCTACATAGATACAATAATTTAAAATTAGTATTGAAAAATAGGATATTGTTCCTTATGCTGAGTGAAGAACATTTCTAAAATGGTTTCAGAATACTCACGCCGCATTCAACGGCCTCATCTGTGATCGAAACGACAGTCCCTAGATAAATGGAACAGGTGACCCCTTACAGATTCTTCAATATCTTCAACAGCGTACAGTCAACAACCAAAACACTGTGAATTAAAAACAAACACCTAACTAGGCTTAGTAGTAAAAGTATTCTGAGCCACATATATCTCTAGTAACACAATGATGTGAAGTCGATGTAGTAAGTTGAGTTGAAATTAAATGAAAAGCAAAGTGGAATGCCAACCCAGTTTACTTTGATTGGACACCAGTCAGTGACTAGTGTAGTCTGTCTAGTCCTTTATTTGGCCTAAAAGCTTCCTGTGGATTGCCTCCAACCGTCTTATACCAACAATTCAAAGTGCACCATGATGTCTGTCTATTTTCGACATAGAACTTCGCACCGATGTGCGCCAGTTCAAGTCGCCACACTCCATGTAACACACAAACCAAGAGAACAAAGTAGGAGAAATGCATAATAGAGACAGTAAACAGAGGTGCGACACAAAGGAATAGTAATAACGAAGAACAATATAGTTTCATTGGGTGTCAGAAGTCACAAGGAGTGGATGCATCTGCGTCAGCCATTGAGAACGATTTCGAGTCATATCACCAATTGTTTCCAGCCTTCCTTGGTTTTAACCGTCCCGAGGACCCCAACCAGGAAGTCTACACCTCCCTACGTAATTGGCTTAAATTAACTGTTGTGGATTTCATTGACTGGTGCCATGTTTTCGTTTGACCGCCACTAGCTCATTTCCAGCCTGACCCTATGTCAGCTAACATTGCCCATCGATGAAGGCGATGACTAGGCATACGTAACACATATCCTAACCATCTCATTCGATGTAATTTCACAGCCTCGTCGATTGACTTCCCCTCCTTAGCTAGCACTCGACGCCTAACCGCAATACTGCTCACCTTATTATATACCAGTTTACACGGGAGATAGAAATCAACTAACGTTAATCCAGCACAATTACTATTCATCCTAGAGTACCAAGTCACGGGTTGAGTAACTTAACTTTCCCTAACTCGTCTCAGAGCTATAAAACAATGAACGATAATGGACACAACTGGAATAATATACGTACACATGTAAGCACTAGCAGAGCCCGTGTTATAAGCAACGCCACTAATTACATCACAATCCCCACAGGCCATTGAACCTAAGAAGTAATTACACCACTGCCAGCGGATGAAAGCATACTTAAAAAGACAAACACAGAGTCTTAGTCAGAAGGCCAAACTTCACGATTACACAATTCTACTAAAGAGCTTAAGCTCTACAGGAGAATTACTGTATATTTAGCCTTCTGCTCTCTTTACAGTTGTACACATCATATTCGTGGAAAAAGCTCATCAATCTTAGCAGTAAACACACCCCTAAACTTACATATATTTCAGGATGATCGCAAGGAGTTGGCTCTTCGTCGACTCGCTTCAAATACTCTTCACAATCACTTGTCGTTTTTATACCAAAGAGAATAAATCATACGCAGGAATGACTCACAACTATGGGTTATCATTATATACTGAGAAAGGATATGGTTACTATTTGGTTGAGGATAAATGATCCCTCCAAGTACCTTTCGTTTACAACCGATCCACAGACTTAATTAACGGAACCTACCTGAAATGTTACAAAACACACCCTCACAAAACTTCGAAGAGCTATGATTGTGTTAGAAGATAATCGACAAAGCCTCAAAAAGAAAAATAATTGAACCACATAAATTCCCAGGAGTGCTGGCATTTTTAACCACTCAGTCAATATAGAACCTAGAAGTTACTTCAAACAGACTTCACCGAATAACCTACTTTTGACTACAGGTAGGATAATTCAACTTTCTTGACACTCATTATAGGTTTGCCTATAAAGCTTATCCATACTATTGAACATTCTATTTCATAATTATGGCAGCCATTGAATCTTGTTACTATAAATACGAGTCTAGAGGACAGAAAAGTAACTGATTTCATTTCTTTCTGACTCCTCAGTCTCCTCAGTGACATAATCCTGTAGGAAAACCAGTAACTTCAAACTATCCCTTTAAAAATAATGATATAATAAGGCATACCGGAGGCTTCAAAATCATTAGAGGTTTGTGAGAAGAGACAGTATACAATCTAAGCTTTTAGTTCAAATATTCAACTAAATACAGTAGAAATGATAAATGAATTATCACATAGCCTTTACAACTTAGGCTGTATCTTCCGGATCTTTCGGATATTCAATATTTAAAGAAGATGATGGCATGACAATTTTGGGTTCCTCAAATTTAAACGTAGGAAACTGCGTCATATCTTTTCCTTCTGCGCCAAATATACGATCCACCTTGGCCAGCATTTCGTTGAGCTCTTTCTCTTCTTTTGGTGTTGCATCTGCTAGACCATTTGGACTTTTTCTAGAATCATTAGATAAGTCTTACGATTAGAATCATATTTACTCGCTCTTTTGACGATATTCGCGTAACCTAGCAATAAATGATTGCTGAATTGGGTCCACTGATTTGGATATCGGACCTGAACCCGCACCTCCTGGAGCATCACATGGGCATGGCTGCTTGGTAACGGTCCTACAGACTTGATACAGAACAGGTCTAATTATCTTCGAGCGAAACATAACGCAATAATTTGACTGGCCCCCCACAAGTACAACGATCAGTATTCAATAGCTTCGTAGTGAATAAGTATCAGATTACAGATTTATTGGTTGAGGAGAGAAGGCTTGGAGCTTATTTTAATCCTTTTCTAGTGAATTTCTGTGGTTGTCTAAACCCTTCTTGAATGAATCAGTTGAGGTTGCAGATACCACTTCTTCTGGGAGTCAATATCCAATATCCAATATCCAATATCGTTTTTACGAGCTAGTATAAACCAATTTGATTTCTTTGTGCTCGCTTCTTGATTGTGAGGTATAGGTTCTTGATCTTCGGTAAACTTCTGCGTAGCTTGTCCCGCCACTCGACTGTCGTAGCTTTGGTTGACTCCAAAGGGAGTAGTGCTGGGATTAATTATATGTGGTTTGTAGTATGAGGTATGTTAAGACTGTTACTACTGTGATTGGAGTTGATCCTTTCGCCAGTTAGTCCTTCGGTATTGTCGACAAGAGAAAAGAGATAGTAATAATAATAATAATAGTAATAATAATAATAATAATAATAGATATAATTAGTGAAGCTATTCAGACTAAGAGACAGAAACGAAAATAGGAAACGTAACAACAGTCAGCTCATGAAGTTTGAAGAATAATATATATATCAGTAATAGTAATAATAATAATAATAGTAATTATAATATTAATAAGTTGTCAGGAGAGTAAGACGGGAGAGAATGTAAAGAAGTAAAATGACGAGTTTAATTATCTACCCTGATTGGTAAATGCGATTTTAAGGAGATAGGCCATTTGGATGCAGTCCTTGTATCGCTGCATGGTTGTCCAGCCTTCGCTTAAAGGCGTCCAAAGACGGTGCCATAGCTACATCTGCCGGTAAGGAATTCCAGGGACGACAAACCCGCAGTGAAAAGAAGTGGGAGCGCACCCGGGTCCTTGCCCTCTGGTGAGCTATCCTTCTGGGATTTCCACGTGGAAGCCTATACCTACTCAATGGCAGAACACCTTTGTTTGGGTGATTCTGGTCATTTGTTATTTTGTAGGCAGTAATCAAATCCCCCCTAAGCCGACGGTAACTAAGTGTGAACAGGCCTAATTTCTTCAGCCTTTCATCATATGGTTTGTTTCGGAGACCAACCACTCCTTTTGTTGCCCGTCGTTGGACTCTTTCCAAGAGGTTGGCATCTCTTCTCAGCATTGGGGGTGCAATAATATTATGCACCTCAAGGTGTGGCCTGACGTATGTTTTGTACAACATTAGAAAGAGCTCAGGAGTGAGTGCACCTAACTGTCTATGCGTAAAGTGTATGACCGCATATGCCCTCGCTACATCCCCTGTGTAATTTACGCTTGTGTCCATTTTTTCCGTTAGAACTAGACCTAAGTCGCGTTCCGACGTTGTGCAGGACAAGCTTTCATTGCACAGGGTGTAACTTGCATTCTGCAGTCTACAGGTGCGCAACTTCACTACTTTGCACTTTTTCAAGTTGAAAGTCATGCCACTGGCCACCGCCCAGTCTTCCAGAAGGTTTAGGTCTTCCTGTAGCCTATCTGAGTCCTCCGGACACTTTATCGCCCTCCATATTTTTACGTCGTCAGCGTACAGGAGAGTCGGGCAGCTCAGACGGCGTGGTAGATCATTGATGAAAATCAAAAACATCAGTGGTCCTAGGATAGAACCCTGCGACACTCCTGATGACGATCTGTGCCAAGATGATCGGACTCGGTTAACCTTAGTGCAAAATTGCCTGTCGGCTAGGTAGTCCTTCAACCATGACAGAAGTGGCTCACCTATGCCTGCCTGTCTTATTTTATGTAGGAGAAGGTCATGGTGAACAGTGTCAAATGCCTTCTCAAAGTCTAGGAAGACCACATGGACTGGTACGTTCAAGTCCCAGCATGATGTCCAGTCGTCCCAAGCTGACAGTAGGTTAGTGACGCAGGATCTGCCTTTTCTGAAACCATGTTGGGCTTCATGCAGTATATTAGTCCTATCGAAATATTCCCTGATGTGGTCGTCAATAATACTTTCCAGTACTTTTGATACCACTGGGAGTAGAGCTACTGGTCTATAGCTAGCAGCGTTTTGCCTGTCCCCACCCTTGAAGATTGGAGAAAGGATGGCTCTTTTCCACTCCCTTGGCAGGGTCCCCGAATCCATTGAGTGTTGGAACAAGTCGCACAGGGGTCTACAGAGAGCCTCGGCGCACTGTTTCAGAACAGATGGCCTGATGTCATCACAACCTGGGGACTTCCCAGGTATGAGTCGCTGTAGCTTCCTTAGTACTATTGCGGGGTTTATTTGGGGAGTAGTCGCTAGGTCTTCCTCCTCTGAAATAGTGGTGCCACCATTTTGGTCCGTAACTGTAATATCCACATTGCTGTTTAGCTGTTTAGCGAAGGCTGAACTGAATGTTTCAGCCATCTCCAGACTAGTGAGATATTGACCGTTTGGGCCTACTAAGGCGCATGCCCCTTGGTTTGTCGGTTTTCTTTCCGACATGAATCGGTACAAGTTTTTAGGGTTTGATAGGAGTTTTTTAGCAAGGTTAGCCTGGAATGACCTTCTGTCCCTCCTAACTCTTGCATTACACCGGTTCCTGAGTTCGAGGTATGCATCATGGTCGGTCTGACTCTTAGATACACGCCACGTAAACCAAGCCCTCCGCTTTGCTTGCAGAATACGTTGCGTGCCTCTCTTCAACCATGACGTCTTTCTCTTAGGCTGTGTTGTGACTAAAGGGACGGTATCCGAGATTGCTGCATGGATAATCTTTTTTACCACTTCCCAGTGTTCATCCACAGATAGGTCGTCCCATGCTAAGGGCCAGTCTGCGTCGGACAAGAGCCTCCGCATTTCAGCATAGTCAGCCTTGCTGTAGCACAGACAGCACAGACAGAGTCAGTTCCAAGAGTTTATGACTCGTTGTTGGAACAAGTATTTGACAGCAATATGATTCCTCCTTGGCTTTCGAACTCTCTTGCTATGTCCTCTAAGGTGTTCCGACCTGGTGGGAAGAAAAAGAGGGAGTACGTCAGGTCCTTAGCCACTATTTGAAATCTTAAACATTGTGATTAAATCTTCTCTCTGCCTACGGTATGGGAAGGAGAAGAGATTTAAGCTGTCTAGTCTTTCCCCGTATGTTAAGTTAGTCATGACGAGAACCATACGTGTTGCCTTCCTTTGAACCCTTTCTAGAATATGTGAGTCGCCTTTTAGACAAGGAATGGTGGCCTGGATGTAGTTTTCCAGTCTTGACCTCACCAGAGATGTATATAAGGATGTGAACATATCTCTGATAATTCTAGTAAAGCCTCTGCGAATCGCCCATAAGGACCTGAAAGTACATGCAGTACATGTATTGTAGTTTTTAAATCGTGGCTAACTATGAGACCTAAATCCAAATGAGTTTGCATCGATGGAAGTATTCTTCCATCTAGCTCGTAGGAGCTGGTGCTTGCTTGTCCGATTCGCATATTGCGCATTTTGGCACATCAATCGGGGGCATCCATTCTATGGGCCACCCTGAGAACTTGTTGAGGTCCTCTTACAACGTGGACGTATCACTGCTGCCCTTCAGCTCTCTCTAAATTTTTAAGTCATCTGTGTATAGGACCATAGGGGGTTCAGTGAGCAAAGATAACTCATTGACATACAGATTAAATAGGAGAGGACCGAGTACCGTGCCTTGTGGCACTCCGCTATGTACTGCTGCCAAGGGGAGAGTTTGGAGCTGATGCTTACTTTCTACCTCCTGTCTGTGAGGAATTCCTTAAGCCATTTTAGTAATCTGGGTTTGGTACCAAGACTTTCCAACTTCATCAGTAGTCTTTTGTGAGGTACTTTATCAAAGGCTTTGCTGAAGTCTATGAAGACGACGTCAGCAGGTCCTCTGTTTCTGCTTAATTTGACTCAGCTTTCTCTTGCAGTCAGGAGGTTTGACAGGTATGAGAGTTTCCTCCGGAAGCCATGCTTTGCTCCAGATAACAAGCTGCTATTTCCCAGATATGCCATGGTACTTTTCTTGATAATTCTTTCCAGTTTCTTGATTAAAGTTCTGGTGAGTCTGATTGGCCCATAGTTTGAAAGGGCTTTGTCTTGATACTCCATTGTGCATGAGAATTACTATGGCGTCTTCCCAGTCACACAGTTTTAGCCGATTTAGGAGAGAGAGATTGGAGATCGTGATCAATGGACTGGTTATGTGAGCGGATAGCTCCTTGAGAAGCCTTGGATGGATATTGATTTCTCTGCAACTGGTTTCATTAGGCAGTTGAGCTTGATGTTTTGGTCGGCATCAACGGAATCTATCCCGTGTTCCTATGATGCAGCAGAGCTGATCCTATGGGGAGTGATGGCTTCTGTGTGAAGACTTGGGAGAAGTAGTCAGCCATCACTTCTGCTCTTTCTTGGTCTTCCTTGATTGTACATAGTCGGGTTTGGGACATCACTGGATATTTTATTCCTGCAGCTCATGTACGAGGAAATGTTCTTGCGTTGGGCCTATGCATTTTGAGCCAGGTGTGCCTCGAACTTCATCGCTGATTGGTGGATATCCGCAATAGCTTTATTCCTAGCAATGTTATATAATTTCCTGGCCTCAGGAGTCTCAAGTGTGGCAAACAGGTTCCAACATTTGTGTTTACGTCCTAACAACTTACGAATCACTCGGTCTATCCAAGGGAGGCAATGTTTCCAACCGTTTGAGACAGACCGAGGGTTCAGTTACTTGGGCGTAAAATTGTTTAAATTGGTTCCATGCGGCTTCTACTTGGGACTTTGGGTTGATGTACCAGTTCACTGAGTTGGCTGCTGAGACGATAGCATTTATATCAAACGTGTGGCTGAGCTGGTGTTTTTGCCCATGATGTTGTTTCTGTGAACCTGAAAGTGAGCACAACATGATCACTTCTTTCTAAAGGAGGCAGATGCTGCATCAGATCCACATCCTCACCGTGGAAGAACACTAGATGCAGAGTTGAGTAGGAGTGCTGTGAGTCAAAGCGCGCGGCATTCATGACATGTTGGACTAAGGCCAGCGAAATGCTCGATTCCAGTAGTTTATGATCAAAGCAGCTGTTTAAAGATGGCGTTGTAAGGTTTTTCCAGTCAAATATTGGGGCGTTGAAGCTGCCGACTACAAGACTTTGATATTTCGATGTCTACGGGCCTAGCTTCTCTATCAGGAAGTCATCTGCAATGCATTCAGGACTGTGGTACACTGCAATGAAGTCAATGTCTTGGCCTGTGCATTTAATACCCTGCATATGCATCTAATACCCTGCAATGATTGTGAGGTCAAATACATGGGTTAAACTAGTAGAAATGGGGCAGTCAGACTAGCCAAACATAAAAACCTAGCTAAATCTAGACTGGTTGACCCGAATAAGATAAGAAATCTAGAGAGTAGTTCAGCTACAGCACTACGTGCAGTGACGCACAACCATACAATAGGATGGGATAGGATGACAGTTTTAAAATCTAATGTCACAGGGTATAGGGAGAGATTGATAACAGAAGCTTTGTTTATCGAATCAATTGCAAATGCATGTAGTGTATGTTCTGACCTATGCATTTAAGTCTGCGGCGTAGAAGTTCTCACGATCCACTTTCGTGAGCGAGTGCTTACATGCTACGCACGGTTAAGCGTTTCCTGAGGTAGATGACTACTCCACCTCCTTTGTGGTTTAGTCGGTCTACCCTACGCACTTCGAAGTTTGGCAGGTTAACTTCATTGTCAGTGATATCGGGCGCGAACCATGTCTCTGCGGTGGTAATTGCATCCGGATTTCCAGAGTCTATCATATAACCTAGCTCAGTCCGTTTGTTCAACAGGCTGTGGGCGCTTGTGTAGTAAACTGTCAATTTAGTTTGGAGCTTTCGCTGCCTACCCACAGAGGTTTCGAGATCATCAAACTGCGAACTTTGACAACCCGAGGACCCTTAATCTTAAAATTCATTTCGTTTTTCGGAGTCGTTCTCTAAGTTCTACGGCCGTAGACTGTCTCTCGACACGGCCTGGTAGGTATAAGTCGGAACGGACACATGCCTGATCCTTCAAAAATTTGAGAGTTGTTTAGAGTGACATCCCTCTCTTCTTTTGAGCTTAGTATGACTTTGAGGAGGCGTGCTGGCTGATTTACTGTAGGGTCAGGCTTTTGTCCGATTCTATATGCGCTGTGTATTGTATTGCCCGATACCGTTTTTGTTAGTAGCTTATCTAAGAGGAGTTCTACCAAGTTGAGGTCATGCCCGAACCTGACCTTACGATCGACGGGCGGTGGCCCATGCTATGAAACCATTTCTTACAGTTATCGCACTGCATTCCCTTGTAGTGGACATTTAACCTCTGAACTTTTGTTTAAACTCACTCACCCCACTTTTGGCTCTTCTGGATTTTTTGGTCCGTGATTTTTCCTGACGCACTTGGTTCGCTCCCTCGTTGTGCTTTCATACAGCGCACTCTTCGAGCCTACCTCCAGTCGAGTCAGCAGATAAGTTGTACAGTCACTTTATTTATTAAATCTGTTATTCAGTTACATCAAATACAACTCATACTACGAATTCTTTCCATTTTTAGCCTTTGAACTTTGATTGCGTTAATCAGTACTTACACGTTAGGTAGAGTACTGGTAAGGTTATAGGACGTTGAAGTTTTTAGTGAGTGTGGGGATATCGAGGTCTATTTTTTGTCTGGCCCCAACACTTACAAGTGGTGAGCCCGTTTTCACCGTTTTCCGCCGTAGTAGCTTAACGCTTTAATAATTCTTTTAACATACCGTCTATTTTGTTATTTTTTTGTTTTCACGCACGGTTATAAAGATTTGATTTGTTTTGTTTGTACTTATATTGGTCTTTATCACCTAGTTAATACTTTGTCTTGTGTGCAAGATGGCTGACAACGGTTTTGCGTCAGAGATGGCTATAACGCTGCAACTCCCCGCCTTCTGGACACATCGTCCAGCTGCATGGTTCAATTATATAAAGGCTCAGTTTGCCATTAGACACATAAACTCACAAGAGACCAAAGTAAACCACGTGATTGTGAGCCCGCCTGAAAATGTCATAGACGAGGTGTCTGACGTTCTTGCAGATCCGTCTCCGGATCGGTACGAGCGGCTCAAACAGGCGTTAATTCAAAGAGTCGCACTTACTGACCAACGGAAAGTGCAGGAACTTTTCCGAGATGTTCAGTTAGGTGACCGCAAGCCCTCACAAATGTTGAGGCAGATGAAGCAGTTAGTGGCGGACTTTAAAATTGACTAGGTCTTTCTGAAACAGCTTTGGCTTCAAAGATTTCCTCACACAGTCCAGGGTATCTTGGCACCGATCTACAATAAATAAATAAATTTATTCTCATGATACAGTACATGAGGGACGCCAGTTTACAGGCATCATCAAACTGTTACAGAAATAGGACCATATTATTCAGTTACAATTTACAGTCGATAGCAAAATATGTTTAACATGTACACTGGAGATTATACATACACTTGATAAATGTTAATCCCAGTAGTATAAAACATCCTTTTCACTTATGTACAATAATTTCTGTGCATGGTTGGAAAAATCTGCTAGATTGTCAGTGAGTAAAACACATCAGGAAATACAGGAGTATTGTCTTCGCATTAACAGAAAAAACCAGGTCTTTGGTGGATGGGTTATAAGTGCCTGGGAAAAAAATAAAGCTTGAAGTCAATTTTCGTACATAATTTTGTTGTGTGCAGAACCCTTGAATTATAGTTCATTGATGTGTTATTTTGAAATCGGTGATATGTTTATCTCATTTGATCTGCAATGTCATTGTTGGGAGTAAAATACATAAGCTTTAGACGCATTAATTAATGGATTTCTACTGCTTGTGGGTATTTACTTCTCATGAGGAGGGTTTTTGAATTTTAGTTGTTCCGACATCAGTAGTGGATATTGACTGCTCGGCAACATTACAGATATAAGTTCATCACATTATCTTAGGAAAGTTGAGTTGTGGTTGGTAAGGTATATATGAGGCCCGACGAGCGTGCATCTGTCCATGTGATGTTGTGGTGAGTTATATCTTTTCATGTTGTCGGCTTATGTCCATTTCATTCCACTTATTGTGTTGCGTAGAAGTTTTACAAACGAAATGTTTTTCTGTCTGTTTGAGGGTAAGTATCTTAATCGTTAATGTTTTATCTAAAATTATAAATATAGGCAAAAACAACAGGTGTAGTATTTAAGCTTATACATTAAAATGACCTATAATTTCGGAGGCTCTCAGATAGGAACTAGGACTACTACCGTTTGCAAACTCTTGTAGTTTGTCGTTAAGCACTTTTTTGAATGAGGCAAATGTGCCTGCTTGACGCATTACAATTGGTAGTTAGTTCCTGAGTAGAAAGCCGATAAGTCTGCGTGACTTTGACACTTGTTTGGAGATATGTTCAGAAAATGATAAGTCATGTGAGTATTTCAGTCCTAGGTCCAATACAGATTCCAGTCGTAAGAGTGCATGGCCTTGAATTGTCAGGTCAAGTGCCCCTTACAGGAGATAGCCGAGGCAGCTGATAGAGCGGTAGAGGCCATCAATCCTAAAATTGGCATTTCCGCAACAGTAACCGCTGCTCCCGCTCAGACTAAAGATTCTTCCGACGGGGGTCATCAAGCTTTGATGCGGTGGCCCATATAGCCAAGCTATACGAGATCTGTGGTATACGACAGGAGATTGACTCCAGGAATCGTGGACGCAGTTGCTCGAGTTCGCGTAGTAGTAGACCCTTGTCACGTGCTAGCAGCAAGCGCCGACAATCCCGAAGTAACCAGCCTGGAGTGTGCTGGTATCATTGACGTCACGGAGCAAAAGCCCAAAAGTGTACTCGCCCGTGCACCTTCGATGTTCAACAATTGGGAAACTAGCAGGCCAGCACGTACTGGCTACTAACGTCGCTGGCGAACCACTCCCATGTCGCATCTTCTATGTTACCGACCGTAACACGGGGATACGCTTCCTAATTGATACCGGAGCGGAGGTCAGTGTAATCCCACCCACAGTAGAGGAGCGCAGGCGGCCAATGTCTCTTCAACTGCGAGCCGCAAATGGTTCGCCAATTGCTACGTTCGGTAGGCGCTTTATAGACCTTAACATCGGTTTGCGTCGTTCATTTCGTTGGGTCTTCCTGGTGGCAGACGTTACCACAGGTATAATTGGCGCGGATCTATTGCAGCACTACCAATTACTGGTAGATACAGGTAATCATAAGTTAAGAGATCCTGTCACAAACCTTTCCGTCAGCGGTATCGTCACACAAGGCCCAGCTCTCAGCCCAGTATACGCTACACCAACTTTAGCTGGACCATATTCTGATATACTTCAATCCTTTCCGGACTTGTTTAAACCTACCCGTTGTCTACCAAGCGTGACTTCTAATGTCACACATCATATTGTTACGACTGGTCCGCCAGTTTTCGCAAAGCCCCGACGGTTGTCTTCGGAAAAACTACAAGCCGTTAAGGCTGAGTTTGAACACATGTTAGAAATTGGAATCATCCGGCCTTCAAGCAGCCCGTGGTCGTCACCTCTACACGTGGTACCCAAGAATAACGGGTTAGATTGGCGACCTTGTGGTGATTATCGCAGACTTAATGCGTAGACCGTGCCAGATCGTTACCCGGTACCCCACATACATGATCTTACATCTTCCCTCAATGGTGCAACGGTTTTCAGTAAACTTGATTTAACTAGAGCATATCATCAGATCCCAGTTCATCCTGAGGATATTCCTAAAACGGCAGTCATCACTCCTTTTGGTCTTTTCGAATTCCTCCGCATGCCGTTTGGTCTCCGCAACACCGCACAAACATTCCAGCGTTTCATACATGATGTTTTGCGCGGATTAGATTGCGCGTATGCCTACCTGGACGATATTCTCGTGGCTAGCCCAGATGAAGCTACTCACCGTAGGCATTTGCAGATAGTTTTTGAGCGATTAGCAACACACGGTTTGACACTTAACATGTCAAAATGCCAGATTGGCGTACATTCGTTGAATTTTCTGGGACATGTCGTTAACGAACATGGCATTCGACCGTTACCTGAGAAGGTACTAGCCATACAAAACTTCCCAGAGCCTACGTCCATGAAATCTTTGCGCACATTCCTAGGCATGGTAAGTTATTACCGACGTTTCGTTCCTCAATGTGCACATATTTTACATGCACTCACAGACCTTCTGAAGGGTAAATGCAAAACCTTCAGCATGACACAAGAGGCTAGGGAAGCGTTCCAAAAAATTAAATCAGCGATTGCAGACGCAACCATGTTAGTTCACCTAGACACCCAACTTCCGCTTAGCATCTCGGTTGATGCATCTAACACAGCCATTGGAGCTGTACTACAACAACAAGCGCACAACTCATGGATACCGGTAGCCTTTTTCTCTCGGAAGTTGTCGGCGACTGAAGCGAGGTATAGCACTTTTAGCAGAGAACTCCTCGCCATCTATGCCGCTATCAAGCATTTTCGCCATTTCGTCGAAGGTCGGAAATTCACAGTATTTACCGACCACAAGCCATTAACGTATGCCTTACGCACCACTTCTGACAGGTATTCACCACGTGAATTACGCCACCTGGACTACATTTCACAGTTCACGTCCGATATCCAGCATGTATCTGGGATTGAAAATCCTGTTGCAGACGCTTTATCTCGCGTGTGCACTATGTCGATGCCACCAGCCATCGATTTTAACAAAATGGCTGAACTCCAACGGACTGATTTGAACTTCGAAAGTTTGTCGAAGAAAACCTCCATGAAGATTAAACGTGTCCCGTTGCCGAACAGTGAAGCGTTCATACTGTGTGATTTGTCAACGGGCACTCCTCAACCTATCGTCCCCATGTCTTTGCGCCGCACCGTGTTCGAGTGCTTACACAACCTCTCCCACCCTGGGATAAGAGCGACTGATAAGTTGATTTCGGCCAGATTTGTGTGGCCTGGTGTTAATCGTGACGTGCGTAACTGGGCACGTGCTTGTGTCAATTGCCAACGCTCTAAAGTAGCCAAGCATAATACCACGCCGTTGGGGACGTTTGCAACCCCAGATGCCCGGTTTCACCATGTACATCTGGATATCGTGGGTCCCCTACCTCCTTCAAACGGCTACTCGTATTTGCTTACGTGCGTAGATCGTTTTACACGTTGGCCTGAGGCCTTTCCTATACCAGACGTAACGGCTCAAACCACCTGCCGTATGTTCATGGAAGGCTGGGTTGCTCGTTTCGGATGCCCTTCTACCGTCACTACCGACCGTGGGCAACAATTCGAATCAACCAGCTTCAAGAAACTGTTAGAGCTGTTGGGATGCAAACGCATCAGGACAACCGCATATCATCCAGCGTCGAATGGACTAGTAGAGCGCTTCCATCGTCAGCTAAAAGCCTCGTTGATGGCAGTAGATAGCAGTAGGTGGACAGATTCTCTGCCTTTGGTCCTACTCAGCATTCGTGCTACACTAAAGGAAGATCTTAAGTGCTCTCCAGCCGAGTTGGTGTATGGCACTACCCTTCGTTTACCAGGTGAGCTTATCTCTCCTGATGTTTCCGAGCCAAAATTTCCCGAGAGCGCCTGTTATGCCCAGAGTCTTAAAAGTTTTATGCAGCGCATCCGACCCGTTTCCACACGCACGCAAAACAGGAAAGTACATGTCGATCATCGGCTGGATGATTGTACTCATGTTTTCGTGCGCCATGACGCTGTGCGCAAGCCACTACAACCTCCATATGATGGACCTTTCAAGGTCCTTAGTCGCAAAGATAAATTTTTCGTTATTGAGCGATGTGGCCGCCAAGACACGGTAAGCATTGACAGGCTTAAAGCGGCGTACATCGAAGAATCGATACCCTCCACGCCAGCTCATCCAAATAGCCCCACTGAACCTGGTACTAGCCCGGACTCCATTACGACCTCACCCCCGGTGACGAATGATGATCCTCCTACGGTCGCTAGTAAAGCCCCTGTCACACGCGCAGGTCGGCGTGTGCACTGGCCCAAGAGATATGCAGAATTCCTTCCCTGAATTACTCCATAGTTAATGCTAGTTTGTGGTTCTTATTCCTTGTTACACTTTTTAATTCCATTTTGCTATATTTACTCTAGTTGGTTCCGCTTCTGGATACATTTTTTTCCGAGTACTAATCCTTTTAATTTTTTCTCTCGTTACAGAGAACCAACAGCAGTTTATACTTTTTTCTTTTCATTTTACCTCAAACCACTCGCTAGACCCATTGGCGTTAACGTCATTTTGTAGTACACACAATTGGGACATTTCAAACATTTTGGTGTATATGTATATATTTTATTTTATTTTTCGTATACGAGAAAATCACGAAAAAAACAATAGAAAAAAATATAAAATAAAAAAACTAAAACAAACCATTGAAAATTTAAAAAGAACTCGTACTGCATAGCTCTATGACCTGTTGCATATTATTGCCCATGACTGTGTCACTACTATGCCGTACATGTTCATCCTCTCATTCTATAGTCACAGACCCGACTACGTTCACTCTGTTCATGCCCTGCTACAAAGTATTTATTTTGTGCACCGTATTCGTAATTCTTTTTCACCCTTTCACTCATAGCAACATTTTTTTACAATTGCCATTGTAAATACGCCTCGCTATCCGTTTTACCGATTTTCAAATCTTAACCTCTTGTTACATCCCTTTCTGTTGCTTTTACTTTGTTCCTTCTTATATGCTGGCATGTTCATTCCTTTTCGTATTGCTACTAGTTTCGGTTGAAGCGGAGGGATGGCGCATCAGTCTAAGATGAAACTTGGACATAATGAGTCGTCTTCCCGCCATAACGACCTGGGTAACGGAGGTAAATCATAAGACCTCCACATAATTCAGTCCGTAATGGTATGTCGTTAAAAAAAATAAATAATAAAAAAACTGGATAAAAATAAAAGATATAAAAAAATTTGTAAAAAAAACAGACAACTCAGAAGCTTAAAATCACACCAAGGCACCAGCGTTATTTCTTCTTATATTCTGTCTTACCCCATGAATCATGTACATATTGCCCATAAATTATCTTCATTTTTTCCTTCATTCCTTCCTTTTACAAATTTTTTTACTATCTACAAACTCCCTGGTTGCTTCACTGCTATTGTACAAAGCCTCGCTACTGTTGTGTACCAAAGCTTGCTGGTATCCCACCAACCTTCTAAGGGGGATTACCTGTAGTGGACATTTAACCTCTGAACTTTTGTTTAAACTCACTCACCCCACTTTTGGCTCTTCTGGATTTTTTGGTCCGTGATTTTCCTGACGCACTTGGTTCGCTCCCTCGTTGTGCTTTCATACAGCGCACTCTTCGAGCCTACCTCCAGTCGAGTCAGCAGATAAGTTGTACAGTCACTTTATTTATTAAATCTGTTATTCAGTTACATCAAATACAACTCATACTACGAATTCTTTCCATTTTTAGTCTTTGAACTTTGATTGCGTTAATCAGTACTTACACGTTAGGTAGAGTACTGGTAAGGTTATAGGACGTTGAAGTTTTTAGTGAGTGTGGGGATATCGAGGTCTATTTTTTGTCTGGCCGCTACACCTACACCCTCTTCAACTGGAAATGGGCACATAACGCTTCCACAGCGGTTCCTTTTGATCACCATGCTTCTTAGAGCAGGTTGCGGTAAAAAATTTAAATGTGACTCTACATATAGCCTTCGTTAATAAGTAATAAAAAAAACCAACAAGTGCACGAAAATGGGTATAAATAAGCTATAAGAACACAACTTCCTATAAATAATATTAATAATATTTTAGCGTGTGGAATTCACTCCTTTTTCAAAGTTCACGCATCTTGGGACGCTATTGTTGAATTTCGCCCGGCATATTTTGTTAGGTAACTGCTGTTTTCAGTGCCTGAACGAACGTTTACTTGAAGTTATCAGACAGGTTCAATGGTTCAAGCCCGTCTCCAGGATATTGAATATAGCATGGCCTTTGAGTGAGCGCGTCGTTTCGTTTTAATTCGCAATGTGGTTCTTGAGCATCAGTTTCTGAGAGGGTTTCTTTCTGCTTCAGAATATATTTATTTCCGAAGATTTTAAAGCTTTAGCACTGCAAAGTTCAAATCACCTTACTAATATCGCGGAATTTATAGGGGCAATCAACAACTATGGCTTTTTACGAAGACCTTAAAGCCTCTCTACCTTGCGTAAGTTTCAAGTGACTGCATAAGTAATTTATAAAAGTATTTGGTTTTAATGCTGTTTGAATTGCACCTGCAGCCACTCTTGACACTATGATTAAAATAATGTCTAGAATGTTAAACTTCTACATATGCATTAAATGTACCACTGGATACTAATGTACGTTACTACTAACGCGGAATACAATTAGCTAAGTTAAAGTCATTTGCACTACCTGTTGTTACCGATGAAGTTATACATATGTGCAGTATTTAGTTGTAATGAAGTCCTAAGTTACTAAGTGATCACCTAAAAATAGTACATACAATTGTAGTAAAATGCTGAGAATTCCATTCTGTATCACAAGTACTGATTTGGAATAAAGCTTATGTTATGTGATGTTATGTTATGTTACATATGTATATGTAACATAATATTAATTTTTCTGATAACTTTTGAGGCCAGTAGTCCAACACTCACTATCGTTTTTTGCGGGTAAATGTGAATCAATTCGATACTTTGTGCTCGCTTACCTTACACGTAAGAAGCGAGCACAAAGAAATCAAGAATTTGTTTACTAATCTGTAAAAAACGATACTGGGTGTTGAGTTACTAGTTACGGAATTTGTTAAAAAAATTGATGCTAAATCAGTATATATTCGTTTTCTCGATCATGAGGAGAGCTTTACGGAGGTTCGCTAAATAATCATTCTCGAGTTCCCATACTTTCGTGTGTTGATTGTTAGGAGTCAATCTAAATGAGCTTTCCTGCAGATATCAACGTGAATATTGTAGTAAAAGTTTACAAATATCAAGAAGGAAGAGTTACTTTTTGTGATGCCAACAACAAACTATTATCCGATCTGGAGATATCTGTACTTTAATTAAACGAATTACAGGATTTGAAAAATGACTGATATTCAGCATATTACGTCACAACTAGTTTACTGACTTATTGGGCACTAGAAGTTATGTGAAACTTATTTAGTATGAAGCTGATTTCTATGTTTCTTGAGTATTTGAATCACAGAAATTACTGCTGTCTAAAAAATCTTAAACTCGGTATTTTACAACCCTTTGAATGAATATTTTGTATTTGGACTTGGACTTGTTACATCGGACGATTAAAGTACATAAGCAACAATTGTAGCGATAGAAACAGAAAACAATTATTATTTTCAGTAAAGTCGTTAGTAATTCTCAAGTGGTAATGAAATATACTGTGATGTGTACCAAAGAATAACATATACTTGCTGTGACAGTAAAAATAAGACATTCAATATCAGTATGAAGAGAAATATGGAGATTTTAGATGTAATGAATACCAGTTTTATGTATATACATATATATTTTCCTTCACGTTCCCAGTGGGACATAGGGCTTCAAGCTACTGGCTTGAATTTTTTGTAGCAATGTTTGATTTTACAGGATGGGGTTGCTAACCTCATGTCTAACCTTTCCGTTTTACCGGCATTATTTCTAGCTTACCGAGGTAAAGGAGTGCGTCGGCCAGGAATCGAACCCCGAACCATGAGCATGGTCGGCGAGAGTCCTAACCGCTGTGCCACCGACGCACATATATATATATATATGCAGAAAACGCAGTGAATATTGCTGATGCTCCTGTTGCTAAAATTCTGGAAGAAAATAAGGGTAAGCCTTGATTTTAAAGTAGGACATCTGGTTGAACGTCCAAAGAAGGGAGCCCTAAGTGTTCACATAAACTGGAGAGGAGTCATAATTCTCTCCACGCCAAGCGAAGTGTCATCCTGGGAAGGATGAAAGATTCTTTGGATGTAAAACTGACGCCAGAATAAGCTGAACTCAGGAAAGGCTAACCATAAGCCATCAGCCTCAATGGGTTGATCTCTGACGAAGTCTCGGAACGGATACAGAGGGCTAGTTTCCCATATGCCAGTTTACGCCGTCTCTGGCGTAGACGTGATATCTGACTATCGACTAATGGACGGGTGTACTGCTCATCAGTCCCTTCTGTCCTCCTCTATAGCAGTGTGTGAGACCTGGCCACTGAAAGTAGAAGACATGAAAAGATTAGCTGTCTTTGATCATAGGTGTCTGCGTTCTATCCACATCCCGTGTGAAATGGCATAATAAGGTGAGCAATATTGAGGTTAGGCACCCGTCGATTTCTAGGTAAACAGGGGAAATCAGTCGACGAGGTTGTGAAGTTACATCGACTGAGATGGTTGGGACGTGTGGTACGTATGCCTAGTCATCGCCTTCCTCGACCGATGGGTAATGTTAGCTGACATAGGGTCAGGCTGTAAAAAAGCTAGCGGAGGTCAAACCAAAATATGGCACCAGTCAATGAAGTCCACAACAGTTAGTCTAAGCCACGTAGGAAGGTGTAGACTTCCTGACTGGTTGGGGTCCTTGGGACGGTAAAAACCAATTGCTAGAAACAATCGGTGACATGGCTCAAACTCATTGTTCTTAATGGCTGGTGCAGATGCATCCACTCCTTGTGGTTTATGATTTCCAATGAAACTGTCTCACACCTCTGTTTACTGTCTCTATTATACATTTCTTCTACTTTCTTCTCTTGTTTCATGTGCTACATGGAGGAGTGTGGCGACTTGAACTGCCGCACATATGTGTAAAGTTCCATGTCGAAAACAAATAGACAGCATTGTTTCAAATTCAGGCAGTATTTATGAGAATGTCCAAACCAGACAGGATCAGAAAAGCAACACAGACCTTCTGTAATTTGAAATCAGTGTTGGAACTCGCTACACTCAGCATAAAGAACAAGATTCGGATTTTCGACACTAATACCAAGTTAGTCAGTCAGTCAGTCTATCTGTCTGTCACCAAAAGCACTTTGAACAAGCTGATTTTCCTTAACAGCTACCTTCACTGCATACGGAAGGTCAGATCGCCAATTCAGATAAGCAACAAGGAACTCTGGAAATAAAGTAACCAACGCCTGTTGTTGCTAAAAAATAAAGCTAGTGGAAGTTGGGTGAAACTGCGTTCCATGTCGTCGAGAGGAACCTGAATGGAAAACGGCTAGTTGGGGGAGGGCCTTGGGTGACACGAAGGAGATAATTGGGATGGAGATGAGAGCTTATCGGTAATCGTGGAGCCAGCCAAAAAGAACTGGATGGAATTTCTATGTGCTGTTGGAATCTTATATTCCACTCAGACTCCAAGGGGGGTCAAAATATATGGAGCTTGGCTGATTGTTGCCTTCCGATCACTGAGATGGATGGTTGTGCTTGTAACCACGCATACGCTTCAAAAGATTATAAGGACAATCTGAAAGAATGATAACGAAATTGAAAATACTATTAGATGAATAAATGAAACAGCCATGTAGATGAAAATGGACAGTATTATGGAATACTACCAACAAACATAGATGAATCGCGATGCATCATTATTGAGGAATATTTGTCTTGTCCAAAGGTGAACTGGCGAAAATTCTATGTTTAAAATACACAACTATAGTCATAATAATGTTGCCTATCTTTTATTCTTCTGAAGCATACTTATAACAATTATAACTGCTACAAACTATATGAGATTATATTTCATATAACTATTACCATGTGAGCTCTGAATGAAGTTTAGGCGTCATATTAATCTACGCTGAACGAATTTTAAATTGGTCAGATACACAAGTGTTGGTTTGTAGAGATTTGATTGATTGGTTACAGGATTTCATCATGAGCTGACATTGTAAAACCGTGGAGTACTGAAGAGATGTTCAGTACAGATGTTTCATCTTAGTTTGGGACTCTTCCAACCCAGGACCATTAAGCCACTGGGACCCGATCCAGTGGCTCATGAATTCTAACTTCTGCCAGTTTACGACATACCGCGATTGCTAGCCAATGTCTTCGGCGAGTATTTGTCTTCACACCTGACCTGCTGCACCCTACTGGTCACGACTTCTCAGTAGAACCCCAGGTTACTACCTGCCTGAATAGGGCAAGCTATCAGATACACCTTTTTGTTGGTTATCGCAAGTTACAGGGGAGCCAGTGAAATCACTTTCACACATGTATTTACCCTGTTTTTGCTCAATTTTTCTCAAAACTTGGTGTTAATGAGTTTCCAGCAATTCGATTTTATCTGAAAGTTAGTAAAAGTTCTCAATATCCAATATCTATAACTTTTGTATAGCTTATTCTTGTTTGTTTCCAGAAGTATACACTATTATTTGGTAAATGCACACTTCCATTTTAAAGTCTATAGTTTTACAAGTCCTCAGGTGATCACACTTTTTACTCATAGAGTTCAGGGGTATAGAACTCTGAACTAACTTATTTGTTCATATAAGGGCATGAGTTTAAGCCTCAAAAGTGTACATAAAATGTAGTGAAAAGGAGAGCTATCAAACTAAAATGGAGAATATGTATAGAAGACAGAATAAGTGAACCACGAAAAGTGTAGATTTTCAGAAATTTGACGATAATATGCAGTGAACGCTTAATCGTTCATTCATTCATTCGTTTTTGGAGTTGCAAAGGCCTCCTGTGACTAACCTTCACCGTTTACCAATGTAATCACTAATGAATGCGCCTCGTTTATAAGTTCCAATAGTCATGAAACCTATCTGCCTGATTCTGATCTACTACCGTTTAAAGTTTAACAGTATCCACAGAAGTCTTTATATGAATTTTGTCGTCAACTTTTGACTTATTCCCGTAATTAATGTCATATGCCAAGTGGGTAGGCCACACAAAGATATCAGACCGAAGTATTTGCATCGGAAAAGTCACTATTATAAGAATGACTTAAGAGGTGGAGTGTATATCCGTATCATTTCGAGTTGTTTTTTTGGTTTTGCATAATATATCCTTCCACTGAAATTCACCAAGCGTAGGCAGACAAAAGGTTCATGTGGCATTTTTCAAACTGTATCATCTCTGACGTAGACATAGTATCCGGCTGGTTATCTATCAGAGGATGTGTGCACTGCTTTGATGAGCAATGTTAGCTGGTATGGGATGAGGTTAGAAAAGAGGTGGTTCATGGTAATGAAATCTTTGAGTAAGTTTGAACCAATTAGGGAGGTGTAGGCTTGCAATTGGTTGGGGTCCTCTAAATGCGAAGAACCAATCATAATAGCTGGAGACTACTGATGGTGATGTGGCTCGAAATAGTTTTCAGTGGCGCAGATGCATTCAATCTTTATGATCTCCCGTATCCATTAAGCCCTAATGTTTCTCCATGTTACTATTCTTTATCCCTTATATTTCTTCCTACTACCGTTCTTCCGAATCTTCTTTTCTCTCTTTTTCCACCTTTGTGGGCTACTTGGAGTGTGGCAACTGGAACACCTGCACTTATCTGCAAAGTCCTATATTGAAACATGAAATCAATGTCCCCAAGAGTTAAAAAAAAGTTGCCTGGAGTTCTGGTAAGAAGTAGTTACCAGTTGGTTCCTCCCAGTCGGGAGTGGGGACTAATACTCGCCGCCAATGACACCTACTAGTTCCAGTCACGCTATAACCACCAGTTAATAGAGGACAGAATTCATCGGCTGGCTATTGAGTTGGGTCCCAGTGGCTGAATGATCTACGAGATCCTCTTGTGGCTGGAAGGATCTAGGTTCGAATGCCAATGTGTTCGTACTGAACGAAGACAGTTTCCTTATTTACTATGGTTTGTTTCACCTTTAGATTTTCAGATCTTCCATAATTTTTGATGAATTTTGGGTAAATTTTGAAAATCAAAGTTGAATAGACCATACTTAAATTTCAATAGTTTTTGTCTTATCAGCTATGAACGAGCACTGATCAGAACTCTGTTTTACATAGACAGAAGAATATGCTCCACAGAAATGCATGAAGAAGAACTCTTAAACATGAAGAAAGTTTCGGAAAACAATACTTACCCTCCGAAATTCATCAAAAAGTATGGAAGATCTGAAAATCTAAAGATGAAACAAACCAGAGTAAATAAGAAGCCTATCTTCATCTCACTGGATTTTAAAGATGATAATATTTCAGGAATAATCAATGAAAGACTGAAAACTTCTCTATCCAGAACTTGTCATACAGTCAAATTGGTTCCCCTTTATCGAACAACAAACTTTTTGGTACAATCAAAGGTTGATATATACTTTTTCCATGCCAGTTCTTACAATGTGTGCAGATTTACGTATATCTGCGAAGCACTTACATCGGGAGAACAGAAAGAAAGACATATCTCAGATTCTTTGAATATCTTTCAGGTTAAATCATAGATTGATATCAGTTAGAGAGCCATCAAAGACCAGCAGGGAGTACTGGACAGTTGTTTCATCCCAGTGTGGGATTCATTTGCAGTACGCACCCACTGGTTTTTGAACCCAGGATCTTCCAGTTGCAAGGCAAGTTTATATACCATTCAGTCACTGGGATTCGATTCAATGACCAGCCCATGACTTCTGACTTCCACCAAATAGTGATTTTAGCATAACCAGTGGGGTCCATTTAGTCAGTAGTGAGGATGGAGCTCCCACCGATGACATTGGTTGGTGGTCTCTGAACGTGTACCAAAAAGTTTAAGTCTCAAGGGAACAAATGCTGCTGGCAGATATCTTGTTTATACGGGTCATGAGGTAGACAGCCTAACAGAAAATCCTTCAAGATTATTAATAGACGATATAACTCTCCTCTCCTCAAATTCGCTGAAGCAACCGTTATCAAACTTTTAAAACTTTATTTATGTGTTCAGAAGGATTCATTTATTAGTCTTTCTTTACGTTGGTAACTCAACGCCTAGTCTCTTTTTCTCAATTCATTACATAATGTCTTGCTATTACACCCTCCAACCCCATTTTCGCTTTAGTGTAATTCAGTTCTGTGACTTGAATTAAAACCACCAAACTATTACTCATCACCAACTTCTCTCCTCCTGTTTTGACTGTGCAACTCAGTTTTCAATGTATTCAACCCTTGGTTTTGCAAGATTTTGACTTTGTTTTGTACCTTTACCTCCTTCATAACTTATATAAGTGGAACTTCCGAACATTGTTTATTAAAAGCTGTGTCTCTGTTAGCAAGAATCATTTTGGTTCTTGCAAGTGGAACAAAATTCTAAGTACATTTACAGAATCGACTTTTAGGTTGTAAGCAGTTGAAGAGAGTCCGACGGCGAAATGAATGATGACCCCATACTATTATTCTGCATAAACATTTATTTTTACTTTGTTTAAATTTATAAAATTTATTTATTTTATTTAAAACACAAAACTTGGCACAGTACGGCACCAAGTAGATGCACCACAATAGTAATAATAGTAATAAAACAGCATATAAAACGAAAAGTAAAAATAAAGATAGAGAACGGATAATGTAATTCATCTGGGGGGTGGGGGGAAAGCAGCCATATTTAAAAGGTTCTAACAGCATTCGTCAATTACTGCCGGAGATGGAAGAAAGAAGGAAACTGCAGCACGTCCGCCATTGATAACTGTGATTCCTAGCCATATCCGATGGCGTTTCAAGCCACGGATTCGAGCTATCTCTCGGACTCCAACCAGGGAGTCGTGACGCACCAATTGATGCTAACCTAACACAAATATCCTTCATTCTGCGACGGCATGTCATATTAGGCTGACCACCTCTCCACTTGTTCCATCCCGTCCCAGGGTTGGCTAGTGAACAGAGACCTGTGCGGAAGCCTATGGGATGACATTCGTAGCACACGTGCATCTAGCCACCGATGCCGGTATTTTTAGATGACGACACTCAACGATTGATAACCTCCATTGTATCTAAACACACACCCGCGAACCTCAGAATTACTCACATGATGATGCCATCGAACGCAAGCAGTCCTACAGGGATAGTGATGATCGAATACGCAGAGTCACCGCACATTCTCAGCTCGGAGAGGCTAAAGGGTATAAACTTCTGCAATTTTCTGATCTGTTTTCACACCTGCATCGGTGGCACAGCGGTCAGGGCACTCGCCGACTATGCACATAGTCCAAAGTTCGATTCCGGGTCGACGCACACTTGATATTAATGTTCAGTCTGCTAAATTTCGGCTACCGATATCACATGTTGAAAATTCCATACTTGTACCAAAATATTGTGTGAAATCAAGCTATAATAAAACAAAAAATAAAACATTCCAAAAATACTAAGAACAAAACACAGATTTCTTATCAGTAACTCTTATATTGTCTCCATTTCACCTGTTCTTCTTCTCCTTCTCTAAACTATTAGGTTACCCAATCTAGTTCACTTAATTGGGTTGATTGTCAGTCAACCGACACTTATCCCACTGATATTTACCGTGATGATATAACATTTTCAAATTTATTCTCAGAAGATATTCTAGTTCATTCATCGAATACAGTCCATCCAATTATATCTTCTTCTTCTGCCGTTGCTGCTGACGACGACGACGACGTCGATGATGATGATAATGGTGATGCGAATATGTTATGTACACTTCAGTATGGAACTGGTAATAATCCGTCAGTGTATACAACATCTTCAGAATGTGATCATTATAAAAAATGTCGATCATATTCAGAATATGATTTATTCCCAATTAAATCACGTCATTATGATGATGAAGATTATAAAAGTAAGTTTTTTTATTCTTAGATTATTCTAATGTAAATTTATTTTGTGCGTATGAGTGTGTGTGTGTGTGTGCGTGTGTGGTGATTCAGTGGAAGAATGCTCGCCGGCGACGCTAGACCTTCGGGTTTGAATTCCAATGCAAGTGAATTCTGCTTAACCACGTTTAGTTTAACAGCCGGTAGTAAGCCTGAGAAAGAGGGAAGACTAAGACCTTTTGAGATCACACACCATTGCTACTGAAAATTCAAAGTTTGGAACCCTATGTTCCACACGAGGTCACTGGAAAACGATGACCTTTAGGTCAAGAAATATAACGATTGTTGGACGACAATGGAAAGTATGCCTATGTTCCAAAATCTATCGAATGGTGAAGATATAATCAATACACCCTCTCCCTGGTCTAAAGCCTGCCTGGTTCTCTCGTGTTTGTGCCTCCCGAGCACCACTCAGTCTACGCAATATTATTGAGCCTAGGACTTTAGATACTATATTAGTTAAGCTTAATCCATCTGTGATTATCACAGGAAGGCTTGTCTCCCTTCTTGTATATGGGGATAATCAGTGACTTATACCAACCCCGACGGGATCTCCCCTGATTCCCAGAAAACGACGAAGTACTGAACTGTAATTTCTTCGTATTTTGGGAGTTTTCTGCAGTACTCACCACACAAATTGCAAACCTAGGACCTCTTGGTTACAAATTGAGCTCATAGAGCATTCAATCACTGGGATGTGATCCATTGGCCATTGAATTCCAACTTCTACCAATTCTTGATTTTAATGAGATTGGCACCAGCCAATGTCATCTTCGAGTATGTATCTTCACGCCCCACATAGTAGTCCGCAGCAGTCACGAATTCTCACTAGAAATCCAAGCAAATTTATCCTGTAACCAGCCTCTAGTGGGTACGTACTGATGAAGAGTAACAAGCTGGGAAGAAATAGGTATCCTGTACTCTCCGTTTTTCCAGTGGTTCTCTAACTGGTGTCAGCTAGTGATCAAGCTTGAGATTTAAATAAAATTGAGAAAATGTATGTGATATCTCATGGTAATTAAAACAATGGTGGCTAAGTTTCTGAAAGCGCTATTTTGTAGACAGATACTGAACACAAAATGATTGTTAACAAGACTTTTAAAGTCATCTGAATTTTATCTTAAATGTTCGTCTTTTATGTATACCTGAAGCTATTGGAATCCACCTTAACAAGCCCCAAAATTATGTCTTCAGACTAGGTCCATTCAGATACTTTCTCTGTCTGTCTGTCTGTCTGTTTTCGACATAGAACTTTGCACAAATGTGCACCAGTTCAAGTCGCCACACTCCGTGTAGCACACAAAGCAAGAGAAGAAATTAGAAGAAATGCATAATAGAGACAGTAAGCAGAGGTGTGAGACAAAGGAGGAGTAATAACGAAGAACAAAACAGTTTCATTGGAGATCATAAGCCACAAGGAGAGGATGCATCTGCGCCACTCAGAACGATTTTGAGCCATGTCACCGATTGTTTCCAACCATTGTTTTTACCGTCCCGAGGACCCCAGCCTGGAAGTCTACACCTTCCTACGTGGCTTAGACTAACTGTTGTGGATTTCATTGACTGGTGCCGCCAAGTTTTTGTTTGACCGCCGTTGGCTTCCTTCCAGCCTGACCCTATATCCGCTAACATTGCTCGTCGAGGGAGGCGATGGCTTGGCATACGTAACACATGTCCTAACCATCTCAGTCTTTATAACTTCACAACCTTGTCGACTGGTTTCCCCTGTTTACCTAGAACTCGATGGGTGCCTAACCTCAATATTGCTCACCTTATTATGCCATTTCACACGGGATGCGGATAAAAAGCAGACACCTGTGATCAAAGACAGCTAATCTTTTCATGTCTTCCATTCTCAGTGGTCAGGTCTCACACACTGCTATAGAGGAGGACGAAGCGGACTGATGAGCAGTACACCCACCCTTTGGTCGATAGTCAAACATCTCCTCTACGCCAGAGACGGCGTAAACTGGCGAATGCGAAACGAGCCCCCTGTATCCGTTCCGAGATTTCGTCAAAGATGAACTCGCTGGCGTCGGCTGATAGTACTTCCCAAATAAGAGAAGCGGTCAACGTGCTCTACCACTTCACTTCCTATTTCTAATCTAGGAGTCGGTGTAATCCAGTCCTGTAACATCATCTTGCATTTGGCGGGAGCGCATCACATGCCAAACATTCGTAGATTGCGCCTCAAGGTGTTTAGAAGACTCTGCATTTTGTCAGAGTCATCGCTTATTAGGACTATATCGTTGCATATTCTAAATCAACGAGAGTATTCCCTGATGGTAGTAAGTCAATCCCTGAGTCGCTGAAGTCACTTAGGGTTAAGTCCATTAGTACATCTATGATGAAGTTGAATAGAAAAGCGGATAATGGGCATCCTTGATGGACACCACTAGTCGTCACCAGTTCAGATGACAACTCGCCGTAAGCCCTCACCTGGCTGTATGAGTACGAGTAGAGTGCCTTAATCAGTGCAATGTATTTTCTCGTCATTCGCTTTACACCCAAGCATCTCCAGAGAACCTCCCAGTCGACAGAGTCGAATGCTGCCCTTAGGTGAAGAAATATAATGACTGTTGGACGCCGGTAGGAATTCCGGTGTTCTAGAATCTGTTGTAGGGTGAAGATATGATCAATACACCCTCTTCCTGGTCTAAAGCCTGCCTGGATCTATCGTGTTTGTGCCTCCCGAGCACCACTCAGTCTACGCAATATTATTGAGCCTAGGACTTTAGATACTATATTAGTTAAGCTAATCCATCTGTGATTATCACAGGAAGGCTTGTCTCCCTTCTTGTATATGGGGATAATCAGTGACTTACACCAACCCGATGGGACTTCCTCTGATTCCCAGACGCTGCCTAGTACCTCAGTTAATGCAGACAGTAAACTGTCTCCACCGTACTTAAATACCTCTGAAGTCATTCCATCAGGTCCCGCTGCTTTGCCTAGTTTCAGATTGGTGACAGCTTTAGTAACCTCAGTTAGGGATGATGGACCTGTGTCTATATCCCATTCAGGGAGGTGTTGGATGTTCGGAAGGTTGAGCGTGGCTGCGGGCCAATTAAACTGCTCCTCATAGTGCTCTTTCCAGCGACCCAGTCGTCTATCCTGGGAGCTAATTATAGTGCCATTTTTCTCCGAGATTGTTTCACTAATGATTTGTCTTCTCTCACTCGTTTCCCTGATGAGTCTAAATAGCTGTCTAATGTTGCCTATCCTCGAGGCTTTCTCCATCTCTTTCGCTTTTGTCACCCACCACTGTTTACGGTCCTTGTGGAGACTTTTCGTGAGTTTCCTTTTGTGCATCTTTCGCTCCTCATTGAATTCGGAGCTCGCCAGAATAAGTCTTCTAGCATCTATCAGTTCGGATGAGGCGGTGGAGATCCAGTGGTTTTTACTCACCTTTGGGTTTACCTTATTCACAGCTTTTACAGCTGTATCCATGGCTGTCTGGATATTCTTCGAAGCTTCTTCAGGGTGAGCACAGCTGTCGGACTCAGATATGTGTTTAGCTAGTTCTTCCTCAAATACGGATTTCGTTTCCTGATCGAGCTGGGGACGTGATGGTTTTACCGCCAGCTGTTTCCTACGTCCGTTCAGTCGTAAGCACACCCGAGCGCGGACCAGTGCGTGATCGGTATCTACACACGTGTTCCAGAAGGAGAGATACTTTCTCTACATTGGCCATTGTTGTCTGAACTACCTATAATTGCTGTTTAAATTTCCTTCTTGATTTGATATGATGTGTTTATTAAGCGTAATTACTTATGCAGAAAGACTGTTATAATTTATGTAGTGGGCAGTGATTGAAGGTAAATTAGCTTCGTAAAATGTTTCAGATTCATCGTACCAGTGAATACCAGTAATAATAATAATGGAAAGCCGTGACCAGTAGGGGACAGCAGGCTGAAGATGAGGCAGTAACTCATGAAAGAAGATATTGCGAAGTGGTCGCGCTATTTCGTGAATTGGAAGAAGCTAGAATTCGAGGACCATTGGATCGGCTCACAGTGGCTCAATGGTCTACGAGCTCGCCTAGTAACCAGAAGGCCCTGGGTTTGAATCGCGGTGGATGCGTACTACTGAAGAGTCCCAAACTAGGATGAAACGGCTGTCCTGTAATCCCTGGCAGGTTTTCCAGTGGTTCTCTGACTGATGTCAGCTCATGATGAAATCCTCCATGCAATAATTTTTTCATTCCTTTGCGTTCCTAGTGGAACATAGGTCTTCAGGCTAGAGGCCTGAAGTTTCTGTAGCAGTGGTGATCATTTTTACGGGATGGGGTTCCCAGACAGCCTCATGTCCAACCTTCTCTCTTCACCAGTCTTATGACTGGCTTGGCGGGGTAAAGAAGGAGTGCGTCGGTGGCCGGTGATCGAACCCCGGGCCACATGAGGCGTGGTTGGCGAGCGTTCTACCGTTGTGCCACAGACGCATACCAATAATAATAACTGTAGTTTTATTCCAAATAGTACTTTTGATACAGTGTGAAATTTCCGACGCAGCACAATACTACTGCATCTGATTTTCTCTCTACACAGTACAGGGGGAAATAATCAAACAGGGCATTTACGCTGATAATATTGTTCAACAAGAATATAAATATAAAATCAAAACGAAAATATTAACTGCGTCGGTGGCAAAGTGGTTAGGACTCTCGACGACCATGCACGCGGTCAGGGGTTCGATCCCCTGTCAACGCACACCTGATATCTATGGTCGGCCTGCAAGATTTGGGCTGCCGATATCACATACTGAAAATTCCATACCTGTACCAAAAAATATACAGTGTTGAATCAAGCTGAAATCAAAAATCAAAATCAAATAATAATGAAAGAAAGAATAAGAAAGGCCGTTTACTTGATGTTTTGCAGTAGGTTACTAGTGTCATTCATGCCCTACACTTTTGCCATCACATAAATTGTGTGCCTGCCCAACAAGGTTTTGTAAAGATATAATACTTAGTCGTCCTAGAATATAGTCTTCTATAGTTGCTTCCAGTTCTACCTGATAAGATGCAAGGAGAGAGTTGTGTATAGAGAGGATGCTCAGAGTCTGACAAGATGATATTCGCTAATTTCTTTCATGAATCCATGTGTCTATCTACAACAGTATTAACAAGTTGGTTTAACGTCCCCTCACTCTCCCTATCGACGTCTTTTAATACCCTTCACAGTGTAACGAAGTCTTTCTTAAGTAGCTCAGGAAAGAGTAAGGCGTGGGGGTGCAATATCGGAGAACAGGTAGAATCCAAGAATTAACAAACTGCAAAATTCTTGTTTTAGACCTCCTTAAGTAGAGGGTCAGACGAAATATCTTTCTAGAAATTAACATGATGTGGGGAAACTAAGAAAGACCAGAGGATAGACATAATGCAGGGCATTCAGCATTCGATTTAGTTTCTAATTCATTGCCATATATATGATGGGAACAAACCACTTCATGTAAATCATGTTAGCATCTAAAAGTGACATTAACAATTTGACATTTAAGCACCCCACCTTGTCGATAGGCTTTTTACATTTAGAAATAATACGGAAATTTTCAAGGTTCTTATTAACGTCATGATAGAACTTTTTGATCACATAGATCTATAGATTTGCACGTTTACGATGGTTACCAAACATCTCCTTGATATGCGTCATGAGGTGGAGATCGCGAAATCCTTTAAAATTATCAATAGACAAAGGAGTTCGATCCTCCTCAAGTTTGCTGAAGCAATCTCCTCTATCAAACGCTTGAAACCAGATTTATGTGTTCAGAAAAAAGTAGTTATTAGTCTTTCCTTGCCCTTGCAACTGGATGTCTTTATTCTCTTTTTCATTTGACTACGTAATCTTTGACTTTAGCCTCACCCCTTTGATGTAGTGTAATTTTACTTGTCTCTTGTTCCTATGCTTTGAGTCGAACTCAGTACATTGTTAGCTAATTTATCGGCCACTCAGCACCTTACGTATCTCTCGTCTTTATTACGTAACTGCTTTACCATTGTATGCATACATTTATTTAGTTTAAACTTGAACTGCCTGTGTTAAAACCATATAAGCGTAATTTTCTGAACACTGTTCACCAATTGTGGAACCTTCTGTCAACTGACAACATGTAAAATTTTCAAGCATGTTGAAACTTTTCTGTACATAAACCTCATAATTTATTCAGGCTGTAAGCAGCTGAGCTGATGAGAAGCCAACGAAATAAGCAATGATGGTAGCACACTTTTCTGCCTAAACCGCCACTGTTATTCTTGCTTTATTCAAATTCACCAATGGGAATAAATGCATGAGGTTTCCATTCTGCAACCACTTAATGTATATCATCTAGTGTGCTGCATTAGTATGTGCGTCGGTGGCATATTGGTTAGGATTCTCGCCGAACATACACATGGTCCGCGGTTCCATCCCCTGCCGACGCACACCTGATATCTATGGTCGGCCTGCTAAATTTGGGCTACCGATATCCATGCTGAAAATTCCATACTTGTACCAAAAATACAGTGGGGAATCAAGCTGTAAATCAAAAATAAAATAAAAAAATAAAAACAGTTCATTATTTGGCGAGGAAGACAATAGCCTGGCATGCGTAACATGTGTCCCATCTACCTCAATCATTGCAGCCTTACAACCTTATAAACAGACTTTCGCTCCTTATCTAACACCCTACTAACATCAGGATTACTGATCATGTTGCACTACCTAATAAGAGAGATAGTTAGCCTCTTTATATCTTCTTATCTAAACAGCCATGTCTCACAGTCTTAAAAAAACAGACACAGCTGACTGCTGAGTAGTATATACACTTCGTTTGACCGGTTGTCCGATATCAAGCTTACACCATAGATGATGCAAGTTTACCACTGTCAAACTAGCCTTATGTATCTGTGCTGTGGTGTTGTTAGTAGGCATTTCAGTGGGGCTGATGCAACATGTTCAACCATTTAATTCCGTACTGCTTGAAATAAGATAATTAATGTACGAGCAAACTAATAATACTGTGCGTCGGTGGTTTAATGGTAGCATACTCGTCAACCATTCACGTTGTCTGAGGTTTGATTCCCAGCCGATGCACTCCTAAACCTCACTTGGCCTATAACTTCCTCCAGTTAAGACGAGAGGTTGAGTGCGGGTCTAGCAACTCCAACCCGTAATTAGCAGATATCACTGCTACTGCAACTTCAAAGCTGAAGGCTGATTCTCTGCCTTCCATTTGGAGCTCAGAGGAATAAAACAAAAACTAAATGTTCACTGGTAGGTTTACACGTATTTGACTGGTTGCAGGTGATATCGGTTAGAGAACCATTGGAAAACCTGGGAGTACTGAGCAGCTAGTTGTTTCGTCCTAGTTTGGGACTTTTCATTAGTACGCACCGACCGACCCGGGTTCGAACCCAGAGCCTTCTAGTTACAAGGTGAGTTCGTAGACCATTAAGCCAATCCAATGGCCAACCCATAAATTTCAACTCCCAATGCACGATATAGCTAAAATATTCATTCAGACATCTATAAAACACAAAATAATTGAGCAAAAAATATCCTTTTCGATAATTTCCTCCTCTTCTGGCTATACAATTATATACGTATATGTTTACATACATAGAATATTCTAGAATGGTAGTCAATAACAATTTTAGTGTTTTTTTAAAAATAATATCGATTTGTAAAGTAAGATCACAATGGAATTACAGTTCATTAAAGATGCTTAAATTATTATAATGATAAAGATATAGTAGCTAATAGAATATTAACTAAAATTAGGAGAATTCCACAAAAATTCAGGATCATTCAAACCTTGATGGCCAAGGTAAGGATAATGTCTGAACTAACCTCTTTCGGACACATAAATTAGGCTTCTTAAGGTGGACCCCAACGGTGTCAGAAATATTTAGTATGCTGGTATGTGGTAAATGACTTTGAAAGCCACCTCGTTGACATCAATCTTGTGTTCAGTATCCACAAGATGAGATAGAATAGCTCTGCAAATAGACTTTTTTTGTCCTTTACATAACCAACCATGCAGGATGATGTTCGGAAATTCGACGAGAAACACGCCTAACTGTACGGCCTATGTAAGTGGTTCACTCCACAGGAGCAGTTAAATTCACGATATTGTGTCACCACTTGCTTATATCATCGTCTGGCGAGAATTCGTCCTCACACCCGATCTGCTGTACTCTTCTGATTATGACTTCCCTAATATTAGTCTGTTTAAGTGACAGAGACAATGTTGAGCGCGAAACCTATGACTTGCTTTGTTGTTAATAACATAATTTTGGCCCTTGTTATTTCCCCCTTATACCCTCTTATTTGTACTCTATAGTGAACAACCTTCTTAAACATACTTAGCTACTTAAAATTATTATCATTGGCTTACATTTTTTGTACTTTACTCTATTCCTTCTTTTGTATATCTACTGGGTCCGACTATATTATCATTATGATTATTACAAAATTGTCCTGTCATTAACCATCATGTAATATTAGTTTTGTGGTTGTTCTTGTTCGGCACTATTTAACTGACAATCTTGTTTGTGAACGCCACTATCACCATCTTAAAAAATTTTATATTATGCAGGATTACTCACACTACCACAACAAACACTACATTAGTGCTGACAATAAAAATAAAAAACCCTGAAATGTTTATTTTATGATTGTTTAGCGTAGTTCAATCAAATTAACTGATCATCTTGGCTATAAACATTCCTAAGAATATTTCATAACTTCTTGTATGATTATAGCTGTTACTGTTCACCACGCATACACATATCATAGCTTCCACTACCCAATACTGAAATATTATTCATTATTGGTGTTTATCTTCCTTTCTACTTGATATTTTTATTTGCATTTTTTGTTATTTTTGTGTTTCTTTCCGGTTTTTGTTGTTGTTTTTTTATATTTATTTTTTTGTAATACTCCTTTTAAATGTACGATGAAATTAGATGCAATATTGTGGATAAAGTGCTGAAAATTCCACACTGTACCACCAGTACTGTTTCTGGAATAAAAGCGAAATTTGTTGGAGAACCATTGGAAAACCTGGGAGTACTAGACAGCTGCTTCGTCCTAGTTTGGGACTCTTCATCAGTACGTACCCACCGGGATTCGAACCCAGGACCTTCCTGTTACAAGGCGAGCTCGTAGACCATTAAGCCATTGGATCGGGTCCCAGTGGCTTAATGGTCTACGAGCTCGCCTTGTAACAGGAAGGTCCTGAGTTCGAATCCCGGTGGGTACGTACTGCTGAAGAGTCCCAAACTAGGACGAAGCAGCTGTCCAGTACTCTCAGGTTTTCCAGTGGTTCTCTAACTGATGTCAGCTCATGATGAAGTCCTGAAACCAATCAAATCCCTACAACCATCACTTGAAAAGCGAAATTATTATTGATATTGTTTTTGTTATCTGCATTAATTGTCTCTTTTCTGTGTGTGTTTATTTCACTAGGTCATCGTCATTCATTGTATCCAAGTAAGCGTCAGCCAGGCAAACATTTAATATCCCGTAAAGGTCGTCGTTTTAAAGAACAACTTTTAACCACACGTGAAACAGATAAAACAAATAATAATAATAATAAAAATAATAATTTTTCATCAAGTAATAATTTATTTAACCCTTTGCCCTGTGAAAATTCAACAGATCCCTTATCCTCCATACCTATTGAAATTGATGAACAAAATACACAACCATTTATTACAAATTTAATTTCCAGTGATTATTCACATCCAAAGGATGAAATGAGTATACCACCAATAACAAGCGAACAGTTTGCGACAGCAACAACAACAAGAACAACAACTATTATACATAATGATGAAGATAAGTATTCCATAATCTCTGTAATGAATAGTTATCAATTGGATCCAGCTAGTCCATCACTAGCTGATAAAGCATGTACTCTATCTCAGTTGGCTAAAAGTCGTCGTTATATCATTGATTCATGGTGTATTCTACCCGTGAGTAATCAGAAAATTCATTCAAATATCTTTTTATCAAATGATACAATACTGGGCAAACATTCATCTTCGTCTGCTTCGCCTTCCTCCTATTCCTCCTGGTCCGCCTCCTCTTCCTCCTCCTCCTCCTCGTCATCACCATCGCCATCATCGTTAATCTCATCTCTGTCTGCATTGAATGTAAACTGTGATTCTTCAATCTACAGAAGTTCTTTAGACTTGTTGAAATCATCCAGTTCTTCTTATATTCATTATCGTGATCATCCAATGAGTTCTCTGGATCATATTAGAAAAATTCGAAGAAGGTAAGAATTTTGCATTGTTTCTTTTATATATTTTTTTTCGTGCAACAATTTGTGTTTATAAGTTTTAGGACATAAGGATGTGGCTTTACACAGGATGATGATATAGTCTTCCCAGTGGAACACAGAGCTTCAACAGAATATCATGATTTCACTCCGGTTTGTTCCACGATTTTCTGTAGACTTTCATCTTCTTCTCCTTCTCATCCTGACACGATCTTCTCCATGTGACACTCGAAGCAATGCCTAACTCTTCGTTTCTCTTTATCGGGTTCCACTCGAGGGGTTGGTGCGTATTTTCACGCAGTTATTTCCTCAGCCTACGTTTGATCCATCTCAGTTATGGCAGGTGAAAGGTTCTTGGTTGGTTGGTTCATTCCCAGAGTTCTTTTTCGATCACACTTTCTGGCCAGCTATCTGATTTTCACTATCATCCAGAGAAGGCAGCTATTAATGAACATGTGCAGCAGGTTGTTAGAAATGCTATTGGTGAAGCCCCCTAGCAATTAGGAATTTCAAACCGCCTTTATACATTCATCAAAAACAATTCGCAATCACACTAAAACTCCCTTCCTTGGTAAACTTTGTTTTGATACCAGCCAGAGTAGATGTACTATTACCTCTCTTCTTCGGTTTATTCATCTTCATTGTTATTTTCACCTTCAATATTTCCATTAAACTTAACCTAAGTAGTCTATTTTCTCACCTCTTGACTCTTTATTAATTTCTTGCATATATATTCCTATGAAAAGTACGTGGAGGTGTGATCAGATTGTTCAAAATGTTAAAAAGACGGTTGCAGAGAAGAAAATTTTCTTTTCGACAAAGTCACCGTCAACTAGGAGGCTGTACATTCGTGTATTTATAATAAATGGATGAGGAAGTTCCAGAATAATTTCTGGTTAAGGGTCAAATTTATAAAATTACAATAAGGAATTAAAATGACTTAATAAACAGGGAGACGGATAAAACTCAAACAAAGTAGCAACATAATTATCGAGGAGATTGACATATTGTGCAATTAGGGGTAAGAAATGTAGAAATAACAAAAATAGACAGGATATTTGCATAAAAAATCTAGTGGGATCATAACTAATGTGACGAATAATTGTTTATGCAATCAGGGATTAAATATGTAGAAATAATAAAATGACCAAATAAACAGGAAGTTCGGACATGAATAATTGGTAGTGTAAACAGGGATTAAAAAAAACTTAAAAAGAACTCGAATAAACAGCAAGTTTTGGATAAGAAAGGCAATGGGATGGTCATTAATAAAAGTATATACCTGTTTATGATGACCATGGCAGGGACAGGGGTTGGACGTATTTCTTTGGGATAAAAAGCGTGAGTTTAAGCTTTTGTATAGCTAGCGCTTCAGCTATGCTAAGATGTCTTACTTTCACTCCCTTTGACAAATTTGACTGAATCTTGTATATTATTTTGAAGCATTTTTCGAATGGCGCTGATTGTCCTGAATTGACTAGATGTTCTATCATTGAACTATATACACGTTTTTGATCTCCTTTTACTAACCAGGCTGGATAGTGTTCACGAGCGCGTTTTTCAAGTCGGCGCATAGTACGGCCAACGTACTCAGCTCCACAAGAGCAAGTAAACTGGTATTTGCACGTTGAGGTGGCCCAATGCGACAGCTTGCCTTTCGCATTCTGGCTGAACAGTTTCTTGCAGACAAACGTCAGTCGTAGGCTCGTGGCGAAACTATGTTTTCCTCAGAGATTTGGAGAGGCGTTTACGAAGGATTTCTGCTTCAATCTCACCTTTGAATTTTAGATTGAGCAGAAGTATTTTCTTTGGAACGGATTGAACTTGTTCGGAGTGTGTTGTGCGCAAATACAACATTATACACACGATTCAGACAACTTACATCTTCTTATTGCTTTGTCTAACTAAATACATAAAGGGAACATTAATTGTTTTAAATTACAAAATTGGTTGAAACGTCTATATAAGTATAAATGTAGTGATTAGATTGTTCAAGAGGCATTTCTCAAACATTTATTCCCGTATACCTACTACTTAAATACATCAATCAGTAGTGTAATACGTCATTCAAATCTAATTATTCTAGTCTAAAGTATTTGAAAATCTAGATGGTACTCTGTCTCTCTCTCACACACACACACACAGAATAACTCATCTAAATTAATGATTAAAATAAATAATGTTATCAATTATTTTGAATAAAGTTTAAATGTTTAATAATAATTCTATACTTTTTAAAAATAAATTATATTTATTCAGTAGGGTAGCCAAAAAGGCTGGACTGAATGAGTAAACTGTCAAAGGGAATGCCAGGCAATAACACACACTCTGCAGACGTTGAGAGGTGTGTGTGTGTGTGTATGTGGACTCTTTTACTTGTCATAATTGTGTATGCCTGTGTATGTGCATACCGTTATTTAAGAAAGGAAAAAAACATGACAAAATGTTGAAAAAAGCATAAGTTTCTTTGCACTCTCTGTTTTTTTATAAGCTTTCAGTAAAAATATTGCAGCGAAAGAAATATATATATATATATATATTGTACAATGATGTTCACATGTGATAGATAAGTCATTCGTCTGTATACACCAACACCGACACACACACACACAGACAAAGTCCACATACAAAAATGTTCACTGCATTATAAAAGTTTTTGTATTTCCCAATGAATGAATGAAAAAGAGCAAAACAGTATTGTTGTTGTCGTTTTTACTGACGTTTTGCTATGTGGTGCTACTATTAGCTTCATGAAAGTAGTAATCTTAAACCAGAATTTACAAAATCTCAGTCTATAAATATCGACTTAAGTTAGAAATTAAATACCTAGACGTCATTCTATCTGCTGATCTTTCCTGGTCATCTCATATCTTGATGATTTCTAAGAAAATATTCCGTCTTACCTTCTACATCAAGAAGTTAAGACATTCTGGAATAACTCAACCCAACCCTTACTCCTACAATTTGTTAACTCCCGTATTCTGCCTATTGTTCTCTATTGTTTCCCCTTAGTTTTTCCTGGACTACTGATGAAAGACTATGCCTTATTACGCAGGATGTTAAAGGCTGTCATTAGGCTAAGCTACGTGACACTTAACCAGTTTGTTAATATTCTGGTTGATAGGCACATGGACTCATGTGAAAAGTGGGCTAAATCCATTTTATCTAACTCACAACACCCTCTTCATTCACAACTCTCCCCTTGTATCTCTTCAGGCAGAACCAGAAGTCTTTATAGAAAACTATATACTTGAACTCGCAAGTACAAAAACTCATCCATAACCTACTTAGCTCGTGTTCTGTGCGGTAAAGAAAGCATTAGGCGTTATACCTGTAACTTATTAAATATTCAGTAGAACAACTGGATCTCGTCTTTCCAACTCATATCATTTATAGGTACAAGGTTTTTCTTTCTTTCTTTTCCTTTTCTCTCTCTTTTTTCTGTTATGTGCAGCTTTGTTTCTTTCTCCCGCTTACGCCAGTAAATATGTTAGAACCTACTTTTCAAACACCTTCAAACCCTCTGTTCAGTTTTTGGCTTTGCTACCGACATGCTAATATTTTGTTGTCAAAACTAACTGAGATTACCCTTAATCTATGTAGAATTTTATTTTATTGTTAATTTACTAACTGGATGCAATACTCTAGTGAAATGCTGAGAATTCCATTCTGTATCACAAGTACTGTTTTGGAATAAAGCTATTATCATTCATTCATTCAATTGTTCTTCAGCTTGAGGTAGTCTTTTATTACGCTGGCAAATTGGTAAACATAACTGTTTAAAATTACAAAACCAGCACAGTGAAATAGCTGATTAAATTTGTGTTAATTTTGTCACTTTATGTGGCGGAGACGGGTGTGAGATCCAGATCAAATTCTGTCTTAACTCCATTATAGATAAGATTTTATTTTGATGAAGCCACACAGTGTAGTGTTATACAGTAATATTAACTGATGACCACATTTCGAGCACAAACTATTGCCACTCATTATCATATCATGTCACTCACTCATTCAATAACACGACTTTTTTCCTTCATTTATATACATGAGTGGAATTGAATAGGTATTTGAATAAAAATCAATATGGGATAATTTACATTCAGAAATAATAAAAATATGAGTGTTATTGATCAATTACAATCAGATGGGAAATAAGACGAGTGTTTTAATAGTCAAAATAAATGAGTAACTTGTTAGAATGTTATGATGTGCTTGAATTGAAATAGAATTTTTAGATTATTTATTATCCTCCTCTGATTTGACTGACTGGTGGTAATAATATCTTTCATATTTCTGGTATTTGCATTGAGTCATTTCTATTGCAAGTGTTGCGTGTAGACTCAATAAACCAGGATTCAGTTATCAATCACCTCTCTATCCACCTGCCTGCGTCGGTAGCACCGCGGTTATGGCTCTCACTGACCATGCACGTGGTCCGGGATTCGATTCCCTGCAGATGCACACTAATATCAATGGTCGGCCTGCAAAATTTGGGCTACTGATATCACATGCTGAAAATTCCATACTTCTACCAAAAATACTGTGTGGAGTCAAGCTATCATCAAAATAATATATATGTATATATTACTTCGAAGAATTTTAACTCTCTCCAACCCTATTGTGTTGTGTGTTAATGCATGCAGTACAATTGCTGAGCTTTTTTCTAAATTACTCATCTTCTCGGGGTCAACTATTCTTATTATTTCTGAATGTAAATTGTCCCATATTGATTTTTATTCAAATACCTATTCAATTCCACTCATGTATATAAATGAAGGAAAAAAGTCGTGTTATTGAATGAGTGAGTGACATGATATGATAATGAGTGGCAATAGTTTGTGCTCGAAATGTGGTCATCAGTTAATATTACTGTATAACACTACACTGTGTGGCTTCATCAAAATAAAATCTTATTTATAATGGAGTTATACTCTACTGCAGTGCCCAAATTTTACACTTATATCAAATTCTGTCTTAATCTATCATTCCCACTCAGACAACTTGTATTCCATTTGATATGAGGTCCTTCTGATGATGACCAAATGACGTTCTTTGTGATTTCTGAAATCTTTTTCCTGGATGATTTCAGTATTTTTAGAATCAATTTTGTGGCCTGACTCTACTATAGCATGTAGACCACACTATGACTGATGATTTTTCTAACTTTTTTAGTTTAACTGGATTTCTCGATGGTCAAATAGAGGTGGCGGGTCTACGGTGTTCATTTCTTCTGATCTTGATTTCTGTCTGGCGAGGTTTGCCCGATGTATATCACATCAGCCTTCAAGCATTTTATTTTATAGATGCAATTAAATTGTGAATCTTTTGGAATTTGATCTTTTGCATGGACTAGGTTGCTTTATAGGGTTTCTGGTGTTCTGAAGAAAACTTGATAACAGCATAAAAAATTATTTCATGTTGATGAACGATGATTCAGTTGTTATATGTATATAAGCTGGGATTTTGTAAATTCCGGTTTAATAATACTTTGATAAAGCTATTAGCAGCATTAAATAGTGAAACGTCAGTAAAAACAACAATATCGGTTTGTTTTACATTCATTGGGAAATACAAGAAAACCTTTATTCTAATGAATATCGCATATACCAATGCCTAAATTTTTTCAAAAAGTGAACTTAATTTGGACATATATAAATTATGCCAACCAAACTGCTATCCGTGGTTGTCTGTTTGCAATGACTTAAGGGAGTGGATATTGTTTATTTTGACTGCCTGTTTATGTCCATGGTTTAGAAGACGAAGAGGGCGTCCACTTTAACCAATGTAATGCTTTTTACAGTCATTGCAATTTATCTTATAGAGTCTTTTGATTGAAATAGAGCCGAATGAAGTGATTTTGTTGATTTGTGGTCAACGTCAATTCCAAAATGGTTTTAATAACCATCACAGGGGATTTCGGAGATGTCCTTTATATATGTATAGTGGGATAACTTTCTTTGTGCTTTCAATGGTGACTTCTAATTTCGTTGACTGGGTTAAGTGCAGATATCTTTTAAGGAAGCTAAGTGGGCATCGATTATTTCTTTGGAAAATGACTATGAAATGCTTTATTTTCATTTTCCCCAAGGCTAGAGTTTTCTAATGAGTCCTGGCTTTCTTGGATAATGTTTGTATACAACACTAAATGTTATTAAATTGTTGCTGTTGTTGTAATTGAGTATTTGATCTGTGTGAGTGGCTTTTCTGCATGCTTGAGTTTCTAGCATACAAGTATACAGGTTTGAGCTGCAGGTGGTGTCGAGTATGGAAGCTCCTCAAATAAACCATCCAGCTCTAAGAACATAAATACACCAAAGTTTCTTTTCTCTACTCTGAAGTCTCCGTAGATATGAAGGTATTTTTAAAGGATAGAGTCTCCCAACCCCCTCTGTTTTTTGGGCTTAGAATGGATGTGCAAAACTAGGCCTGGTTTCATGTAATCTCACTGTTGAAAAAAACACATCAGTCTATCACACAAAAACTGCTTCATAAACCATTGAAGAAGACTGACTGACTGGTTTCAACACAGAAATTTGCACAGATGTGCAGCAGTTGAAGTTGCCACTCTACATGTATCACACAAAGCAAGAGAAGAGACAGAAAAGGGTAAAGAAAGATTCAAAGCAGAGATAATAAATTGCGATAATGAAAGGAAGACGAAATTTGCAGTATAAAGTGATATCACCCTATTTCACAGGTTGTCATCAGCTGCACACCCCTACCTGAAATTGCAATGGTTATATAGATGATGATAATAACATACTTTAATGTTTAAGTGGTAGTAGAGAAGAGAAACTACAAAAATGACGTATCCAAAATGTAAGCATCACTACAATTTTTAGTTTATGTTTTCATCATCAGTTTATTGTTATTATTGTTATTATACGCTTTCAAAGTAGAAAAGGGGGGGGAGGGGTAAGACAGGAAACAGAAAAAACTAACGAACAGTAGGTTCACATCACAACTCAAAAAGAAAACAAAAGCGGTTACAGTTTATAGATTGAGATTTGCTCAGTGAGTTGAGATCACTGAATTAGATGAAAAGTTAATGTAATCAAAATTGATATGATTATGAAGAATAGTTTGTGCTCGAAACGTCATAGTTAATATTACTGTACAACACTGTGTGATTTATCAGAATAAAATCTTATCCATAATGGAGTTATGCTCTACCACAGTGTCTAAGTTTTATACTTATATCAAATCAAAGTTCAGTTACCAAATGAGTGATAAATTAATCACAATCTCTTTCTGTATGCATAAGTTTGGTTGGTTTAAATCGTTTGATTGCGATCGTTTCGGCAAATCGTAGTAAATTTGCTTTCCTTTGTTTGTTTAATATTTTGAAGCACTTAGAAATCTCTACAAGATGTCCGGTATCAATAGTATGTCTGGTAATTGCACTCTCAGAATATTTACTTCCTTTCAGGCACATATTTCTTGGAATATCTTCAGAAAACCGGATAGAAGCCCTTCTTTCCGTGCTTCCAATGTACTTGTTCCCTCAAGTGCACTTAAATTCATAAACCCAGTTGGAGGTAACATCAGCACTGGTATTTATCCAGTTTCGAGTGACTTATAGAAGAAATGGTGCTGTATAGTGTTATAAGTTTAGCTGCAGGGAGGGAAGGAGAAAAGTAATATGGAAGAAGAATAAAGTTTTATTGGACATGATATATCACAGAGAGTGAATACCCTCTGCTCGATAGAGAAGGATGATTTTGAGGCATAACACCGATTATCTTTAGCTACTGGTTCTTAGAATCTTCAACCACCAGCCACACAGTCTACACCTCCCTACGTGGCTCAAACAAAGTTTAATTGAATTTTAGATTTTCCCGTCGACTAATTGGACCGAAATGCTCGGTCTCAGGTTGACATGTCGGCTTCTTGTTCAGATGCTTCGACGATGTCTGGGCATGTAATTAGAATTGAGTTGGTGGATGGTGACTAGCAGTGGAATCCAGGATGCGTATTTCGTTCCACTTGTGATTCGTCATCTGGATGTGCCTGCATTTCCCAGTGGATGATGAAGTTCCCGCCAGATGATGAGTTCCAAATAGGGCGAAATGCGCCCCCCCCCGAGCCTTTGACTTAGAGTCTAATCTGCAAGGAGCAGCGGAGCAGCGTCAGGAGCTGCATTCCCATGGTTTCCGGTGACCCATATGGGTTCATACGCCATTTGATCCGATTGGATACTGGAGCCCATGTACCCCATATGGTAACTGCTTTTAGTTTAACCGCTATCCAAAATAACCTTCCTGACATGGTAGGTCCTGCAGGGACAGAGTCCCAGACAGTTTAGCATGTTTGGTCATTACGGTATTCAAGCCTGACCACCACCACGACAAGGCAGCAGCCACCTAGCCTTTTCACTTTCAATTGCCACCTTATCTCACAGCCATAAGAGGATAGAATAATCTTCACGGGTTGAACAAAAGTTTTTTTAGAATAATAACTCATCCACCTCCTCCGCACATACATATTTCTGTTTATTTTAATCGAAGGGTCGTCTTTTTTTCATATGTATATATGTATTCATGTTTTGAAAGAAAAGAAGCGCTTCACACTTACTTCATAAGTAATCAAATCGATCAAGGTCATCATATACATACGTATATGTATATGTATGTATATTCTTCTGAACTGTCTATACTCATTTAAAAGAAAATATTATTATGTTTAAAGGAGCAGTTAAAAAAATATCAATAAATTTTGTCTAGTTGTGCGGATTATTAGTCACGTACGTACATTGCTGTGAATAAGGCATAACTGCTTTCTAAATAAAAAACAAACATTTATTTTCAAGTGTTGGTTTGTAGGGATTTGATTGATTGGTTACAGGATTTCATCATTAGCTGACATTGGTTAGAGAACCATTAGAAAACCAGCTGGGAGTACTAAACATCTGTTTCATCCTAGTTTGGGACTCTTTGAACCCAGGACCTTCTGGTTACAAGGCAAGCGAGCTCGTATACCATTAAGTCACTGGGGGACACTCTAACCAATGTCAGCTGATGATGAAAATCCTGTAACCAAACATTTATTTATTAAACTACTTACTTACACCGTTATTCATTCATGGTGGCGTTAATGGTGGTGATGATGATGATTTTGACATATCCATATATATATCATACGATAAAAGAAAAATAAGTGTGCACAGTAACGATTTCAATCTCTCATTCCTTTACGTTCCAAGGGCTTCAAGCTGTAGCTTCGAAGTTTTTCAGTAGTCGTGGTTTTATTTCTGAAAAGGTGGGGTCGCTGGATTCACCTGGCCCCCAACCTCCCCTTTTTAATGGCCCTATTATCGGCTTAGTCAGGTTTAGGAATGCGTTGGCTGAGGATCGAACCCCAGACCATGTGAGGCGTGGTCGTCTAGCGTTCTACTGTCCGAATAGCTCAGTGATTATGTCTTTAACTTCAGAACTGGGCGATACGGGTTCGGACTTCAGTTGTTTCTTGAAGATTGAAAATAATAAGCCTTACTGACGAGTGCCTACATATATATCTTTTATATAACTAATAATTTTAACCACCATTCGATATTCATTAATGTTTAAGTGTCGGTTTTTTCGGGGAATGGATATTAGTTAAAGCACCAATGGGTGGCCGTTTCCTCGTAGTCTGAGACTTTTCATCGGTGTGCATTGACTATGAAATGGATTTCCTCGAGTCCCAGTGACAGAAGTCGTGACCATATTGGTTCGCCGAGTTGGTTATGAGGACAGTATCTCACCTAAAGTACTGACTGGCGATGACGCTATATATCACGAACTGGCAAAAGTTAGAATCCGTGAGTTGTTAGATCCCATACTATTGCTTGGATGATCAATAGGTTGGTCTTGTAACCTGAAATGGTTCTGGATTTGATCCCCCGAATGAGGTTAGGGATGCATATTGCTCAACAGTTCTAAATTAGGATTAAACCAGATGTGCAGAATTTTCAATTCATTTTTCCAAACGGCGTATCGATTACACTCTCAATTTAAGCAGAAGCAGGATTGACAGTGACGGAAGCAGCTTCCCATGTGTTAGTACGGTTAAATCATCTTCTAATGTCACATAAATTCCAAGACTTGTAGGCGAAAATTAAAAAGTTAGTTAAAGAGGAAGAAATGAAGACAAGACTTCAACTAAACATAGAGAAGACTGAGGTAATGAAGAAAAGCAACCAACAACATCAACAAGGACCAATCACCACCAATAGAATAAATTTGAAAGAGGTCACCTTCTTCATTTATCTAGGAAGCGTTGTTTTAACTACATACAAACGGCACGGATTAGGATGTCGAAATCACAATCGGAAAGTCAAGGCAGACATTTATTACCCAGCATCTAGATTGAGGAACAAGCCTATAATTTTCACCAACAATGTTAAGTCATTTCTTCTACATGGATCAGAAACTTGGGGGACTTGGGACAGACTGCTGCAGACTTTCATCAGAAGGTGCCTTCTTCGGCTCCATAGCGAAGGTCAGATAGTCAGTTAGAAAGAATTAACAACAAGAAATTTTGGGGATAAACTAATTAAAAATTTACCTTTCAGTGAAAATTCTGAAGAAAATCAAGATAGACTGCACACACTCTGAGGAGACCGTTGGGTGACATTGCCTACTAGGCTGTGGCTCGAGTGCGACCCGAACGAGAAACGAGCAGTTGGAAATTCCAAGGTTATATAGTAGAGATCGTTTGGGGAGGAGATGAGACACTATGGGGAATTTAGGGGCCAGCTAAATAGGAGTGTGGAGAAGAGGGTGAAATGGAGATGGGCTCAGGTTGAAGCTCTATGTTCCACTTGGAACCCAAGGGAATAATAATGATAATCGTAACCTGCTTACCATCTGTGAAAGTGTATGAAAATACTAAAGATCGTTTATGTGGAACATATTGATTTTATGATACTTTTTGTAAATAAAAACCTCCAATTAAAAAACCATTGGAAATCAAAATACACCGAATAGTTGGGTGTTTCAACATTAACAACACAAATTCTCACGATGGGCACTTTACCATCTAGTCATCTTTCTGGATTCATTTTACTAAAGATAATACATGATGTAATTCTGCCATCATACAATTTCGTTAATGAGTAATTTCACTAAAATTTTACTTTATTGTTTCCATATAATATATTGCTCGACCGAAAGCTGCTACCTTGACGTGGTGGTCGGGCTTGAACACCGCAATGACCTAATCAAGCTATACTGGCTGAGACTTATGTCTCTTGAGGTTCTACCATGCCAGGCAGGTTGTTTGGATAGCGGTTAAACAAAAAGCAGCTACCTCATCCAATACCATGATCCAAACAAATTCACAAAATTTCATGCCGGATCGGCCGTGGCCCGGATTAACAACGACCGCGCTTCCTGCTGCCGTGTCACAGGGCGGGAGTGATAAGTATGCTACTGAGGCACACAAAACAAGAAGAACGAACAAAAACAGGCCGCGTGTGACCGGCCTCAAGCAGTTGTCCCCTGGGCTCTGCGGTCACGCAACCAACTTCCACGGTGTGGGCAGCCGGGAAGTAACAATCGCCCTCACAATCCGAAATGCACACAAAACCTCTCTAATCCTCACTTATCTTTGTCTTCATCTTCATCTCTATTACCTTGCCTTCCCCCACTGATGCAACTCCTCTACTTGATGGCTCCTCACTCCCTCTTCACTCTGTGTCCACTAAAAACGACGAAAGCCAAAAAACCACCACGGATAGTCTCCTAAAGCCACGCCACCAATTTCATATAGGAGCATTTAATGTTAGGACACTTTGCCAAATAGGACAACAAGCATCACTAGCTAAGACCCTGGCATCTCGAGCCATTGATGTATGTTGTGTTTCAGAAACACGCATACAAGACCCAAGTGTGGTTATTCACCTAACCCCACCTGGCCAACAGGATGAATCTTCAAAATTCACCTTGAGGGTGTCAGGAGATGCCACAGCTAGTTCACGGGGATTAGCTGGCGTAGGGATAGCTCTGAGTACTAGGGCAGAAAAGACATTGCTTGACTGGATCCCAGTAGATAGCCGAATGTGTGCTGTCCGTCTGAACGGATCAGTAAGAAGGAGAAAGGACTGCACTACTCGCCGATGCCTTTTCGTAATCTCCGCCTACGCCCCCACTGACTGCAGTTCGGATGAAACGAAGGATGAGTTCTACCAAAAGCTGTCTAGTTTGGTGAGAAAGGCTAAACGCTCAGATATAGTCGTTCTAGCTGGTGACTTTAACGCTCAAGTAGGGAAATTGTGTCAATCTGAGAAGGATGTCGGTGGCACCTATGGAGTTCCGTGCCAGCGAACCGACAACGGTGACCGTCTCCTACAGTTCTGTTCAGATAATCATTTGTTTCTTGTAAGCACTAACTTTAAACACAAGGAGAGACACTGTTTAACCTGGCGACCCCCATCATCAAACCAACGCTGGACACAAATAGACCACATAGCAATAAGCTATCGTTGGCGTGGGTCGGTAGGAGATTGTCGCTCCTTCTGGAACACGTGTGTAGATACCGATCACGCACTGGTCCGGGCTCGTGTGTGCTTACGACTGAACGGACGTAGGAAACAGCTGGCGGTAAAACCATTACGCCCCCAGCTCGATCAGGAAACTAAATCCCTATTTGAGGAAGAACTAGCTAAACGCATATCTGAATCGACAGCTGTGCTCACCCTGGAGAAGCCTGGAAGAATATTCAGTCAGCTATAGATACAGCTGTAAAAGCTGTGAATAAGACAAATCCAAAGGTGAGTAAAAACCACTGGATTTCGACTGCCTCATCCGAACTGATAGATGCTAGAAGACTTATTCCGGCGAGCTCCGAATTCAATGAGGAGCGAAAGCTGCACAAAAGGAAACTTACTAAAAGTCTCCGCAAGGACCGTGAACAGTGGTGGGTGACAAAGGCGAAAGAGATGGAAAAAGCATTGGCGATAGGCAACACTAGGCAACTCTTTAGACTCATCACAGAATCGGGCGGGAAAAGGCAATTCATAAGTGAGACTATTTCTGAGAAAAATGGCTCCTTAATTAGCTCTCAGGATAGACGCCTTGAACGCTGGAAAGAACACTTTGAGGAACAATTTAACTTGCCTACAGCCACACTGAACCTCCCCGCCATCCACCACGTACCCGAATGGGATATAGACACTGGTCCGCCGTCTGTAGGTGAGGTTACAAAAGCTATCAGTAATTTGAAACGAGGCAAAGCGGCAGGACCCGACGGAATTATTCCGGAGGTGTTTAAATATGGGGGTGACATACTAGTTTGTAGATTAACTGAGGTACTAGGCAAAGTCTGGGAATCAGAGACAGTACCATCAGACTGGGGTAAGTCACTCATTATACCGATATTCAAGAAGGGAAACAAGTCCTCGTGTGATAATCATAGGGGGATCAGCCTAACGAACATAGTCTCTAAAATCCTAGGCTCAGTAATCATGCATAGACTAAGCAGAACTCGGGAGGAACAGACAAGGGAAAATCAAGCAGGCTTTAGACCAGGTAGAGGGTGCATAGATCATATCTTCACTCTTCGACAGATTCTAGAACATAGACACACTTTTCGGCGTCCAACAATTGTCATATTTCTTGACTTGAAGGCGGCCTTCGACTCCGTGGATCGAAAGGTACTATGGCAATGTCTGACTGTGAAGGGAGTGCCAAGAAAGTACATTGCACTAATCAAGGCACTCTATTCAAACTCACGTAGTCGTGTAAGGGCTTATGGGGAATTGTCATCTGAATTAGTAACAACCAGTGGTGTCCGACAGGGATGTCCACTTTCCCCATTTCTGTTTAACTTCATCATAGATATGCTAATGGAAGTATCCTTAACTGAACGTAGTGACTTAGGAATCGACTTGTTACCAGGGAATAATCTAATGGACTTAGAATATGCAGATGACATAGTCCTGTTAGGGGAGGATGCTGACAAAATGCAGAGTCTTCTGAACACCTTGAGCAGCAATCTTCGTATGTTTGGCATGCGATTCGCCCCTGCAAAATGTAAGATGCTGCTACAGGACTGGACGACGTCAACCCCTAACTTAGTGATAGGGAGTGAAGTGATAGAACATGTTGACCACTTCACCTACTTGGGAAGTTGTATTAGCACCAACGGACTGATTGGCGATGAAATCTCAGCACGGATCCGAAAAGCTCGAGCTGCTTTCGCTGACTTACACCATCTCTGGCGTAGGCGTGACATCCGGTTATCAACCAAGGGACGTGTGTACTGCTCATCAGTTCGCTCCGTCCTTCTCTATGGCTCTGAAACATGGCCAATACGCGTTGAAGACATGAAAAGGTTGACTGCTTTCGATCATAGATGTCTGCGATCTCTGTCTCACGTTAGGTGGTTTCACAAGATAAGTAATGTTGACGTTAGGCGTAGAGTGTTGGGCAAAGAGGGAAAATCAATCGACGAGGTTATAAAGTTACATAGACTAAGATGGCTAGGTCACGTGGTGCGCATGCCTAACCACCGCCTCCCCCGACGGGCATTGTTAGCTGATATAGGTTCAGGTTGGAAAAGAGCCAGTGGTGGCCAAACAAAAACATGGCATCAATCCATGAAATCCTTGACAGTTAAACTGAGTCAGGTAGGGAGATGCAGACTCCCGGGTTGGGGCCCTCGGGACTCTAGGAATCAATGGCTGGAGACAATAGGTGACATGGCTCAAAATCGTTGTCAATGGCGCAGATGTATTCAATCTCTGTAATCTTTCATATTCCTTTCTACCATTACCCATTCTGTTTCACTCTTATATTTGTCAAACTCTATTAATTCTCTTCACTCATCTTCTTGTCTACCTCTGTGTGCTATTTGGAACGTGGCAACTCGAACTGCTGCACTTCGGTGCCAAGTTCTATGTTGAATCCAGACAGACAGATATAATATATTGACTCTACTATAGAAACGGCTTACTAATAGATAACGCATTCGAAAGGTTACTGGGAACTCGACTTTGCTGTGATAAATACCTCCCATGCCCTCTGCACTACGCTGATGAAGCTTAACTTCTTTGAGCTGAAGATGTGCAACAACTCTAGGGCTTGATAATCCTTGCTTTTTCTTAAATCCTTTGCATCTTGTAGTAAAATATAAGTGATCCGGATCTCCGACTGCATATATTTGGTAGGGGCAGTTTTGCAACCAGGGGTGTTATCTTACATCACTGGATTTTAGCAGTCAGTTTTCAAGCAGTATGAACATTAATTCAACTTTTTTAAACTAGGATAGCTACTGCTAAAGAAAATAAGCACTGATCGCATATGCTAGTTTGCGCCGTCTCTGGCTTAGTAGACGTGATATCCGGCTACCGACCAAAGGGCGGGTGTACTGCTCATCAGTCCGCTCCGTCCTCTTTTATGGCTGTTAGACCTGGCCATTGAGAGTAGAAGACATGAAAAGATTAGCTGTCTCTGATCATATGTGCCTGAGTTCTCTCTCCCATGTGAAGAGGTATAATAGGGTGGGCAATATTGTGGTTAGGTGTCAAGTGGTAGGTAAGGAGGGGAAATCAATAGACGAGGCCGTGAAGTTACATCGATTGAGATAGTTAGGACATGTGTTACGCATGCATGCCTAGCCATCTGTTGCTTTCCTCGATGGGCGTCATTTGCTGACATAGGGTAAGCTTGGAAAAGACTTAGCTAGTGGTGGTCAAACGAAAACTTGGCTGCGTCAATCAATGAAACCCACAACATTCCGTTTGAGCCAGATTGAGAGCTGTAGACTTTCTGACTGATTGGGTTCCTCGCGACGGCAGAAACCAATGGCTGGAGACAATCGGTGATTTTATAGTCTCTACTGAGAGCCAGGGCAGTAGTAGGGCTAGAGTTGCTTTCGTTTGAACCCAGAGCACTGGTTGTTTGCGGCGAATCGCAATAGCCTCTGCTGTTTCAAGCATGCGGTGCCTCGGTGATTTCGCGAGTTAATAAGGCACCTGGTTTGATGATAGAGAAGGATTCTTCCACACTGGCTGGCTTTGTGGCCGACCAGTTTGCACCAGATTGTCCAATATCGAACTGTTAATGGTTTTAACTACACCTTTACTTAGCCATAATGGGAGATGTTCTCGAGTGAGCACGAAAAATCAAGTTTCCAGAGCAACGGCCTATATAACTCGCTCCACAAGAAGCCACTTTATATACGACTACTATTCATGGGCGATATACCATGTGAGATAATTACGAGGAAATTAAGAAAATCGGTTCAAAGAACTTTTAATGCTGGCGGCGAACTACACGTATTATTCTCTACACGACCGATGGTGCTACCTTGACTGAAAGATGAAGTACCTAGACTAGCTAGCCACTTCAAATTGTATCTACCAATTCAACTGTAGAGCCTGATGAAGAAGGGATTATCGAAAAGAGTACTGCTCTTTGTTCAGTATCCATTCTTTTGAAAAAAATAATAAAAATAACAATAATATCAATCATTCAAATAATGAATGATTTAAGTAAGCTTATTATTATTATTTATGAGGTGTGATCTGTTTATCGCAATAAATATAAAGCTTGCAATAGGTGAAATAAATTGTAGACTTAATGCGAAAAGATTTGATCCGATCAAATCTGTTGCGAATCACGTAGGTCCAACAAAGTGTACAGATATTACTTTTTCAGTACTTTATTACGCCTGATAATACATAATAGAGTTCACATTCATGTAGCGTTGTGTAGCTACGTGATTTTGAGTAAAACTAGGACAGAAATTCCATTATGGACGAAATTTTATTTCGATGATAAATTCTCAGTGTTTAACAGTAATTTAAAAATCCCCATTGAGTCATATGAAAAAGAGAAGACGTTCAGCGAACAGACTCTTTTCACCGGCCAATTCATTCACATAGCTGTACAATCGAATTTATATATAATTATTTGTGTGTGTGTGTGTATGTACATGAGGTTTGTCAAGTTTAGATTGTTAATCAGGTAATAAAAGAATGATCTAATATAGAAACAAGGTTAATCAGACAGCGACCAAAGTAAGATTGAGTTAGTAAGTTAGATGACGTAATATAATTGACTGAAATGTTTCAACTTAGGTCAGGGTAGCAACCGAGGTAATTACAGGTAGAGGATAAGTAAAGGTGGGGTAGAGAATAATGCCGATTAAATTAGGACTAAAAGTGAGCAGATATATTGGATGACATAACATAAGTGACAAGAAATTGAGCGGTGGTCAAGTCAGTAACAGTGTTAATGAGGTGTAGAAATTAAATCGGGTGGGGATAGAGAACAAGAGAGTTGAAAATGCAAAATATTACAATTAAGAAGACAAAATAATACTAATGAAGAGACAGAAGAGAAAAATATTAGGTAGAATTTACTTGTCGGGTATTAAGACAGAATAGGTCCGTTGCAAGTGTAGTGATTGAACGAACTTCTTCTGTATGCAGAGTTAAGCGGTTAGCAAGTGAATCGCCACTGCTTCTGCAGTTTGAAGAAGTATGATTCGTACACCTTTAGGAAGACTACTTCTTACTCTGTAGACGACTTCGAAGTTTGTTTGGGGTGTAGCTTGGTGTCCAGAATTTATCAGATGTTCTAAGATGGAGCTTCGATGACATCGTTTTTCTCCTTTGTAAAGCCATGTTGGTAAGTGTTCGGTGATACGTTTGGAAAGCGAACGCTGGGTACGGCTGACACACCTGCTACCCTGACCTAAGTTGAAACATTTCAGTCAATTATATTACGTCATCTAACTTACTAACTCAATCTTACTTTAGTCGTTGTCTGATTAACCTTGTTTCTATATTAGATCATCCTTGTATTACCTGATTAATTATCTAAACTTGACAAACCTCATGTACATACACACACACACACACACAAAATAGTTACATACAAATTCGATTGTACAGCTATGTGAATGAATTGGCCGTTGAAAAGAGTCTGTTCGCTGAACGTCTTCTCTTTTTTATACAGTAATATTTAATGTTAACCACTCTTCTATCCCTAATCACACAGCTTTCTAACTTCATTTATATAATTCGATTATTCCTCATCTCTTTATTTAATTGATAGTCGTGTTTTCCACATGTCTGGTATTGGTGATGAGTCATTCCTATTGCATGCATTGGGTTTAAATTCGCTGAACAAAGACTCAGTAATCAACCTCCCTCTGAATCTCTGTCCATCTATCTATATTGCTTTTTAGAATTGTAGCTCTGTCCTACCTTATTGTGTGATTGTCTGTTAACGCAGTTCGTGTATTTGCTGAGTGTTTTTCTAAATCACTCATCTTCGTAGGGTTAGTCATTGCAACCTTTAACTAAATTCTTATGTTCTGACAATCTGACTATCTCTCCGATCCACTGGTAATGTAACGTGTAAATTTTATTATTTTGTCGAATTGAGTCAGTAGGGTCGTTTAACCTACAGAGTTTATCCCTGAGTGAGTTTGTATGTTTAGATGTCACCATAATTCCTGCTTTATTAAGAATCCTACGTAGAGTCTCAGATGTTCACTGTAGATGCCTTAATTTCGTACTTATTTGTGTTATTGTCAATAGTTCCACTATTATTTTTCCTTTTCTTCCGAGTAAATTTTATATCTTCTTAGCGGATTTTTATGGGGTAGTCATTTAAAACTAACACTTCTTCTTGTATCTGTTTCATTTCATTATTTTTATTATTCCCTTGCCTTCCAAGTGGAACATACGGCTTCAACAACACATCTCCACCTCGTTTTATTTTCTACCATCCTCTTCATCTGGGTCCACGATTGACCAAACTCTCTTATCTCTTCCTTCCCAACACGATCGCTTCTATGTAACCCTCGCACCAATGACCTCGTCGCTTCCCATTGAAATTCCACTAGATCACTGGGCTGGCGTGCGATGTCATTCGGCGGCCTCCTCAACGTATGTCCGATCCACCCATCTCCATTTAGGCTTCATGATATACTGCTTAGTAGTGTTATTGCTCGATTTGTTAGATACACTCAACTAAACCTGGTTTCACAGATAGATAACGGATGAGGTGATGAATTAAAGTCGAAATATCTGTTAACAGAATGCGTTGGCATTTTATAAACTCTGGTATGCAGTTTACATTCTTCTGTTCGTCTTATTTTGTGATCTAACGTAGCTAATTCCCCCTTGTTCATTTCCTGATTCGAAACTGAATTTTATTCGTTACAGGATTTCATCATCAGCTAACATCAGTTAGAGAACCATTGGAAACCAGCTGGGAGTACTGGACAGCTGCTTCGTCCTAGCGCGATCCCTAGCAAATGTCTTCGGCGAGTATTTGTCCTCATACCCGACCTACTGCACCCTACTGGTCACGACTTCCCACTGGAACCCAGGTAACTACCTACCTGAATATGTCAAGTCGCCAGTGAGCATCTCATTGATATTCAAGTGTTGGTTTGTAGGGATTTGATTGGTTTTAGGATTTCATCATGAGCTGAATTGACAGAGGTTAGAATTCATGGTCTGGCCATTCGATTGGGTCTCAGTGGCTCAATGGTATACGAGCTCGCCTTGTAACTAGAAGGTCCTTGGTTCGAACCCCTGTGGTGTATGCGTACTGCTGAAGTGTCCCAAACTAGGACGAAACAGCTGTCTAGTACTTCCAGCTGGTTTTCCAATGGTTCTCTAACCAATGTCAGCTAATGATGAAATTCTGTAACCAGTCAAATCCCTACAAACCAACACTTGAATTTTATTCCCTTTCCTATTGGGTTTATTTGTGCGTAGAGACTATTTTTAACACTGTGAAATTGTCATCCACATATATCGCTAACATATCTTTGGAGTAGAGTTAAATGTATGAAGTGCCATACTTTTGGAAATGTCGACAACGATATCTGACACACGTAATACATGCAATAGGAATGACTCACCACTACTACTAGATATATGGAAAATATTACTACCAATAAAATAAAGAGATAAAAACTAATTGAATCTTACAAATGAAATCGAAAAGTTATGTGAGTAAAATATTGATATGATTATGAGCAATGATTAATTTTACTTGAAACGTAGTCAACATTATATATTACTATACATAACTTTCATTGGACACTAGTAACTATTGTGATGTGCCTAGTCCTTTGTTTGGTGCAGACTGAATTCTATCAGTCAGGTTTGCAATTCTGGGTAGTTCGCCATCACGGTGAACCCGAATAGCTCTTCAGTGGTACCGTCTCTGACTGCAGGCAGCTCTGGGTGACGCGGGGTTTGAATCTCAGAAGGGAAATGGGTTCCTTCAAGGTTGCAGATACGCTTTGATGACTAACTGGTGAGTGCCAACTATCACGAAACTAATGTCAGGCAAGGCTTCCTGTGGCCGATTGCCTCGAAGTGTATTTTTTTTTCCTTCACGTTCCCAGTGGAACATAGGGTGTTAAGCTGGTGGCTTGAAGTTTCTGTAGCAGTGTTAATTTTTACAGGATGGGGTTGCTAGCCCCATACCCAACCTTTCCGCTTTACCAGGATTATTTCTGGCTTAGCGAGGTCAGGGAGTGCGTCGGCCGGGGATCGAACCCTGGACCATGTGCATGGTCGGCGAGCGTCCTAACCGCTGTGCCACCGACACTCCTCGAACTATATATATATATATATATATATATATATATATATATATATATATATTGATGAAGGTTTTAGGGTAGCCCAAGTTTTAAGCAGGCCACCAATGATTATGATTTCCCGTTGATATATATCTAAGTGAATTCGTTAATGGACTCCTTGAACGGATTGTTTCTCTTGTTTTAACCTGTATCAGATGCCCTTAAATAACATATCTTTTTAAAGATCTCATAAACTGCTTTACTTCTATAAGTGTATACCAATTTGTATTGTTGAACATCACTCAGAAAACACATCACAAATGAGAAATTGGGACTTGTAGTAATTTCTTTTGGAACTAGATCAAATAATTTAATTTATCAGTATTAAGTGCTTCGGTGGCACAGAGGTAGGAATGCTCGCCAACCACGAAGGTGGTCCGGGGTTCGAACCCCAGCCGACTCACTCCTCCCTTACCTCGCTAAACCAGTAATAAGACTGCTTAAGGGGGTAGGTTTGGCATGAGGCTAGCAACCCCATCTCTTAAAAATAAACACCACTTCTATCGAAACTTCAAACTAGAGGCTTGAAGCCCTATGTTCCACTGGGGACGTAAAGGAATAAAAAAAATCGATATTAAGGTAGCCTAGTTGCTGTATGTGTACAAAACATGGTTTCATTAGTCAATGAAATTTATAACAGTCAATTCGAGGCAGCCAAGTAGGGAAGTGGAGACTGTGTGACTGGTTGCGGTCCTCGGGATGGTGGAAAGAACCAATAAAGGCTGGAGAAAATTGGTGAAATGGCTCAAAGTCATCCTTCTCAGTCAGTGATGTTACAGATTCATTCACTCTTTGTGACTTGTCATATCTAATAAAACTTTATTGTTCTTCCATATTACCACTATTCTTTCTCTCTAACTCACACTTCCGTTTATTATTTGTCTCTTGGATATCTATTCTTTTGCTTTGTGCGCTATACATGGAGGGTTTGTGGCATCTGGAACTGGTGCATATCTGTTAGCTGACGTAGGGTCAGGCTGGAAAAGAGCTAGCGACGGTCAAACGAAAACTTGACTTCATCAGTCAATGAAATCCACGATAGTTAGTTTAAACCAGCCAGCTGCGTAGAAAAGTGTAGACTGACTTCCTGGTTGGGCTCCTCGCGACGGTAAAAACCAGTAGTTGGATACAATTGGTGATATGGATCGAACTCATCGTTCTCAACGACAGCGCAGATTCATCCACTTCTTGTGATTTATGATTTCCAATGAAACTATATTGTTCTTCGCTATCACACCTCTGTTTACTGTCTCTAATATGCATTTCTTTTACTTTCTTTTCTTGCTTTGTGTGCAGAGTGAAGTGTGGCGACTTGAACTGGTGCACATATGTGTGCAAAGTTCTATGTCCAAAACAGACAGACAGTAAATCTGTGCAAAATAGTTTTATGTTGAAACCAATCAGTCAAATCTGATGAAGATTGACATGAACAAAATTGACCTCTGGATATTGTCATGTATACCGTGTAACCTCAAAGTTGTACAGGTTTATATGGTATTATAAAAGGTCACAAAAAAATGTTTATAAAAGTCAACCATTAACATCATTCGCTAAAAAAAAATAGAATGAAAATACATGCCAGGAGAAATAATGAACTAATTACGAAACTTAGTCGACTAGTTTTATATAGTCTAAAATACATTAAGTGATGGAAGTCTTTCAGAAATGATTATCATTAAAACTACATGTACCGGAAAGCAGAAATACCGTTCATAAAAGTAAGAGATTCAGAAAATGCAAGTCAGGAATCTGAAAGGAGAAAATAAGGCAGAAAAACCCTAATGAATGTGCTTTACATAATACCGAATTACCCTAAAAGTTAAACGAATGGAAAAGACCATGAAAGTGAAAGGCTTTTCTCATGAACTGACATAGGTTAGAGAAGTATTGGAAAACCACCTTGGAGTATTAGACGGCTGTTTTGCCCTAGTCTGGGACTCCTCATTAGTACGCACCCATCGGAGTTCGAACCTATGAGCTTCTGGTTACGCGGCGAGCTCATAGACCATTAAGCCACTGGGACCGGAGCCTGTGGCCAGTCCATGAGTTCCAATCTCTGCCAATTCATGATACAGCTCGACTGTCACTAGCCAATGTCATCTTTGCTACGTATTTATCCTCATACCTAACCTGCTGTACCCTACTGGTTACGATTTCCGACTAGAATCCAGGTAACTGCCTACCTGAATGGAACTAGTCACTTGTGAGCATCAGAATAATATTCAAGTTTTGGTTTGCAGATCCCAGTGGCTCTATGGTTCACGAGCCCGCTTTCCAACGGCAAGGTCCTGCGTCCGAATCCCGGTGGGTGCGTACTGCTAAACAGTCACAAACTAGGACGAAACAGTTGTCCAGTACTGCCGTATTTTCCAATTGTTCTCTAGTTGATGTCGGCTCATGATGAAATCCTGTAACTTAATCAAATCCCTACAAACCAACACTTGGATAGTAAAAGGAACTTCACAAATTGCTTCTGTATACACAATCTTAGCGTTTTTCTTATGATATGTAACAAGAGCTTCTACTGTTGACAGAAGAGTTAACCAAAAACCCTTTGAACGATTTATTCTTACCACATATATACATATATATCGCTTTGAGTGAGTTATCTAATGATGCGGAATAATTTGTAAGAACAAGTTTTTCAATAACTGAGTTATTGATTCAAATGAACTGTCGTCAAGACTTCTGTCTGTCTGTTTTCGACATAGAACTTTGCACAAATGTGCACCAGTTCAAGTCGCCACACTCCGTGTAGCACACGAAGCAAGAGAAGAAAGTACAAGAAAAGCATATTAGAGACAGTAAGCAGAGGTGTGAGACAAAGGAGGAGTAATAACGAAGAACAAAACAGTTTCATTGGAAATCATAAGCCACAAGGAGTGGATGAATCTGCGCCACTGAGAACGATTTTGAGCCATGTCACCAATTGTTTCCAAACATAGATTTTTACCGTCCCGAGGACCCCAGCCTGGAAGTCTACACCTTTCTACGTGGCTTAGACCAACTGTTGTAGATTTGATTGACTGGTGCCGCCAAGTTTTCGTTTGACCGCCACTAGCTTTTTTCCAGCTTGACCCTATATCCGCTAACATTGCTTGTCGAGGAAGGTGATGAGTAGGCATACGTGACACACGTCCTAACCATCTCAGTCTTTGTAACTTCACAACCTCGTCGACTGATTTCCCCTGTTTACCTAGAAATCGATGCCTAACCTCAATATTGCTCACCTTATTATGCCACTTCACACGGGAGAGAGAACGCAGGCACCCATGTTTGAAGACAGCTAATCTTTTCATGTCTTCCACTCTCAGTGGCCAGGTCTCAGAGCCATAGAGGAGGACAGAGCGGACTGATGAGCAGTACACCCGCCCTTTGGTCGATAGTCAAACATCTCGTCTACTCCAGAGTCGGCGTAAACTGGCGAATGCGAAACGAGCCCTGTGTATCCGTGCGGAGATTTCGTCAAAGATCAGCCCGTTGGCACTGGCTCATAGTACTTCCCAAATAAGAGAAGCGGTCAACGTGCTCTACCACTTCACTTCCTATTTCTAAACTAGGAGTCGGTGTAGTCCAGTCCTGTAACATCATCTTGCATTTGGCGGGAGCGAATCGCATGCCAAACATTCGTAGATTGCGGCTCAAGGTGTTTAGAAGACTCTGCATTTTTTCAGCGTCCTCGCCTAGAAGGACTATATCGTCTGCATATTCCAAGTCAACGAGATTATTCCCTGGTAGCAAGTCAATCCCTGAGTCGCTGAAGTCACTTAGGGTTAAGTCCATTAGTACATCTATGATGAAGTTGAATAGAAAAGCGGATAATGGGCATCCTTGACGGACACCACTAGTCGTCATCAGTTCAGATGACAGCTCGCCGTAAGCCCTCACCTGGCTGTATGAGTACGAGTAGAGTGCCTTAATCAGTGCAATGTATTTTCTCGTCATTCCCTTTACAGCCAAGCATCTCCAGAGAACCTCCCAGTCGACAGAGTCGAATGCTGCCTTTAGGTCAAGAAATATAATGACTGTTGGACGCCGGTAGGAATTCCTAGGATCTGTCGGAGGGTGAAGATATGATCAATACACCCTCTTCCTGGTCTAAAGCCTGCCTGGCTCTCTCGTGTTTGTGCCTCCCGAGCACCACTCAGTCTACGCATGATTATTGAGCCTAAGACTTTAGATACTATATTAGTCAAGCTAATCCCTCTGTGATTATCACAGGAAGACTTGTCTCCCTTCTTGTATATGGGGATAATCAGTGACTTACACCAACCCGATGGGACTTCTTCTGATTCCCAGACGCTGCCTAGTACCTCAGTTAATGCAAACAGTAAGCTGTCTCCACCGTACTTAAATACCTCTGGAGTCATTCCATCAGGTCCCGCTGCTTTGCCTAGTTTCAGATTGGTGACAGCTTTAGTAACCTCAGTTAGGGACGGAGGACCTGTGTCTATATCCCATTCAGGGAGGTGTTGGATGCTCGGAAGGTTGAGCGTGGCTGTGGGCCAATTAAACTGCTCCTCATAATGCTCTTTCCAACGATCCAGTCGTCTATCCTGGGAGCTAATTATAGAGATAGTTTCACTAGTGATTTGTCTTCTCCCACCCGTTTCCCTGATGAGTCTAAATAGTTGCCTGGTGTTGCCTATCCTCGAAGCTTTCTCCATCTCTTTGGCTTTTGTCGCCCACCACTGTTCACGGTCCTTGCGGAGACTTTTCGTAAGTTTCCTCTTGTGCAGCTTTCGCTCCTCATTGAATTCGGAGCTCGCCGGAATAAGTCTTCTAGCATCTATCAGTTCGGATGAGGCGGTGGAGATCCAGTGGTTTTTACTCACCTTTGGGTTTACCTTATTCACAGCTTTTACAGCTGTATCTATGGCTGCCTGGATATTTTTCCAAGCTTCTTCAGGGTGAGCACAGCTGTCGAACACAGATATGTGTTTAGCTAGTTCTTCCTCAAATACGGATTTAGTTTCCTGATCGAGCTGGGGACGTGATGGTTTTACCGCCAGCTGTTTCCTACGTCCGTTCAGTCGTAAGCACACACGAGCGCGGACCAGTGCATGGTCGGTATCTACACACGTGTTCCAGAAGGAGCGACAATCTCCTACCGACCCACGCCAACGATAGCTTATTGCTATGTGGTCTATTTGTGTCCAGCGTTGGTTTGATGAAGGGGGTCTCCAAGTCAAACAGTGTCTCTCCTTGTGTTTGAAGTTAGTGCTTACAAGAAACAAATGATTATCAGAACAGAACTGTAGGAGACGGTCACCGTTGTCGGTTCGCTGGCACGGAACTCCATAGGTGCCACCGACATCCTTCTCAGATTGACACAATTTCCCTACTTGAGCGTTAAAGTCACCAGCTAGAACGACTATGTCTGAGCGTTTAGCCTTTCTCACCAAACTAGACAGCTTTTGGTAGAACTCATCCTTCGTTTCATCTGAACTGCAGTCAGTGGGGGCGTAGGCGGAGATTACGAAAAGGCATCGGCGAGTAGTGCAGTCCTTTCTCCTTCTTACTGATCCGTTCAGACGGACAGCACACATTCGGCTATCTACCGGGATCCAGTCAAGCAATGTCTTTTCTGCCCTAGTACTCAAAGCTATCCCTACGCCAGCTAATCCTCGTGAACTAGCTGTGGCATCTCCTGACACCCTCAAGGTGAATTTTGCAGATTCAACCTGTTGGCCAGGTGGGGTTAGGTGAATAACCACACTTGGGTCTTGTATGCGTGTTTCTGAAACACAACATACATCAATGGCTCGTGATGCCAGGGTCTTGGCTAGTGATGCTTGTTGTCCTATTTGGCAAAGTGTCCTAACATTAAATGCTCCTATATGAAATTGGTGGCGTGGCTTTAGGAGGCTGTCGGTGGTGGTTTTTTGGCTTCCGTCGTTTTTAGTGGACACAGAGTGAAGAGGGAGTGAGGAGCTATCAAGTAGAGGAGTTGCATCAGTGGAAGGAAGGCAAGGTAATAGAGATGAAGATGAAGACAAAGATAAGTGAGGATTAGAGAGGTTTTGTGTGCATTTCGGATTGTGAGGGCGATTGTTACTTCCCGGCTGCCCACACCGTGGAAGTTGGTTGCGTGACCGCAGAGCCCAGGGGACAACTGCTTGAGGCCGGCCACACGCGGCCTGTTTTTGTTCGTTCTTCGTTGTTTTGTGTGCCTCAGTAGCATATTTATCACTCCTGCCTTGTGACACGGCAGCAGGAAGCGCGATCGTTGTTAATCCGGGCTCGTCAAGACTTAAATATGTGTAAAACTTGGGCACTGTGGTTGTTAGTAATTCCAAATTAGTTTGTTTATTAGATGTATCACACACTGAAACAGTATTATTTACTGGATGACGTTTCGAACAAAATTTATTACTGTTCATAATCATAATAAGGCAGGAATAAAAGTGGCATTCAAACCAACTACAAACTCAATTAGAAACAAGCTCTGTCGGTTAAAGCATCAATCCTGTGGAGTCTTTAAAACAAAACAATCTAGTTTGTCTAATATCCTGCCAGAATGATTGTCAGGTCAAATACATAGGTCAAAGTGGTAGAATAGAGGCAGACTAGCCGAACATCTAGAGTGGTTGACCTGAATAAGGTAAGAAATCTAGAGAATAGTTCAGCTATCGCCAGCACTACATGCAGTTACACACAACCATACAATAGGCCTTATAGGATAAGATGACTGTTTTAAAATCTAACTGATATAACAGGGTGGAGGGAGAGATTGATAACAGAAGCTCTATTTATCGAATCAACTGGCTGAGAATACGTGTGATGGGAATGATTCATCACCTGTCCCAGATATCTGGAAAATTCGACTACCATGCCTACGATAACAAATAGGAGAAAACAAAGAAAACTATAAAACACAAGTTTCTAAGTCGTGTGATTACAATTGATATGATTATGAACAATAAATTATGTTTGAAACCTTGTCATCTAGTAAATAAATACTGTTTCACTGTGTAATATATCTAGTAAACAAACCAATATTTCGTCAAGATTTGACAGAATAGTTGTAAAATATTTGGGCGCCGATTGAAAAGTAGACATTAGTAAAAAAAAATTGTATTTGTAAAATCTCAGCGAGATTGAAATGAGTAATGCCGACGTTTCGTTCGGCAATCTGATTCGAACGTCTTCAGGGAAATTTTAAAAAAATCAACATAACAGAGGTTTATATATAAAAGGAACACGCCTTGTTTTTAAAAACGTTGTCCAATCATAAGTCATGAAACAGATATCAATATGTATAATAAAACTGAGTTATTGGTTCGTCTAATTTCTCCTTTCGATAACAATATTAGGAGATCTTCTTTTGCAGGCCTAGACAACATCTTACTCATACTCAGCTCCTCATCAGGAGCAAATGAATTGATTTATGCACATGGATGTTGCCAACAGTGAAATATTGTCATCTACATTCCGTTTCCTGGTTTCTTTATTTAACTAACTGTATGGCACTCTACACACTTGCTGATCAGGTCATTGTTTCACTTCAATTAACACGGCTAGTGAAAGCTATCATTTGAATGAATGGTATGTATATAACTATCTTCAGTTATGACCCATTGCCTCATTAGCAGTTTACCAAGTTGAGGCTATCACAAATAGTCTCACCATCGATTTAATTTGGTGATTTTATACGTATGTAAATAAGCTCTGAACTCTACTCATGCAGAAGATTCATATGGTCTTCATTCTGTGTTATATTGAAGTACTGATTAAAATACAAGGACAACGGATGAAAAAGGATCATAAATTATGTAGATGAATAGATCTTTTTAGGTAGTTCATAAAATTTACTGTCATTCAAAAATACATGAAGAACCATATAAAAAATAAGACTAGTAAGGTAAATAATGAAAATAATATAGAATTCAAATCCTGTTCAATGCTGTCGTATGAAAAAGGAACTTCAGAGCCCTTATGTGAGATTCTCAATGAGACTAGAATTACGGCGGCATTCAAACCAACCGAACAACCAACTAACTCTTTCAAAGATAAACTTTGTCAACCTAACGACCTAATAGATCCAATTAAGAGAAATAATATAATATAATCTACCAAATACCATGTAATGCTGATTGTGAGGTCAATCAAACTATTAATTACATCGGGGTCAATTCGATAACTGGAACATAAAATTTCGACTACACCTAGAATGAATGATGATTGACTCTTCTAAGTTAAATAACCTAGACGAAAACTCGGTTATCACACGCGATGGTGTGGGTGGGACGGGGTGAGAGTAGTAAAACGTAATATAGTTAGTTAGGTTGGTAGACAGATAGGTCAATCACTGAAGCTTTATTTATCGATTCCACACCTCACGCTTGCACGGAATGACTCAACGCCTACACCGAAGAAGTGGAAAGTGGCAACAAACAACAGAGTGGGAAGAGGGAAAGAGAGAAGGAATGTATATCTAAGACAAATTGTGAAACCATGTGATATAATTATGATCAGTGATAATTTGAGCTCGAAACGTCATCCAGTTGTTAATACTGCACCGCTGCATGATGTTTAAAATTAACTTATCTGACATGGAATTATATTCTGCCACAGTGCCGAAGTTCTACTCTTACATTAATGATAAGTAGTTATCCTACAAAGGGCAATAGGAATTGAGAGGAGGTTGTAGTAAGGCAACAAGTTCGTACAATTTATGTTATTTAGTCAAATCCATACTTGAAAATTATTTTACTGCTCATCACTGATGACTGATTGCAAAGTGGACTTCTTGAAGTTCCAGTGAAATGTCGTCACCAGATGGGTCCAACGAATTGGATGTCATGACAGATACTCGCCAACAGATATAATGATAGATATATACATCGCGAAATTGCAGAAGTTAAGATTCATGAATCACTGGATTCTATTCCCCCTGGTTTAATGGTCAACCCTCTCATCTTCTAACCTAGACGTCCTCGATAACTACCGGATGCGGTCGAAACAGCTATAAAGTACTCACTGGTCTGCAATAGTCCTCGTATTGATGTCAGTTCATTATATTACGTGAAATTAAACAGGTGTGATAGAACGATTAAAGATGGTTTTGACAGTGAATTGAGACAGGAAATAACGAGAAAATAGCGACACTACAGTCGATTTTCTTTTTATTCCTGTACATTCCTAGTGGAACATAGGGTTTCAAGCTAGAGGCCTGTAGTTTATGTAGCAGTTGTGGTTATTTTTACTGGATGGGGTTACTAGCCTCATGCCCAACCTTCCTACCTTACCAGTCTATCTACTGGCTTAGCAAGATAAGGGAGGAGTGCTTCAGTCGGGGTTCGAACCCCGGACCACCTGCGCGGTCGACTTCGTCCCACTGGCTTAATGTTCTACGAGCTCACTGACCTTGCAACCAGAAGGTCCCGGGTTCGAACCCTGTCGGTGGATGAGAACAGTAGATTACACACCTAGAATTTCAAGTATACTTAACACATAAGGTGATTATGAAAACCGAAGATTGGACATTACACTGTCTTGAATGCCGAAATCAGCTTTTTTCTGATTTTAGCTGATAGACAGAAAGTTATAACACTAAAAATAATATTTCTGTTAAAAACTTTAAATTAATATTATGCCTTCACTTCACATTCCCTCTTAAGGAGTTCTTCTATCAATCACATACATGAATTATGCTTTTTTGGGCTTAGAGCGCTGAATTGTTTTCACCCGACCCCATTAACTTCCTATGCATATCTTAATTTTTAGATACTATGTTAGGTAACAGGTCATGAGAATTTCATTGTTTTGCAGCAGCGAATTAAATAGACATCGCATAGTAAAGTAACCTTGAGCCAACCAATCAGACTGCTGCCCAGCATTACACATGAATGCTTTTCATAATCTTCGTTACAAGTTTCATCCTAACCTCTATCATAACCTCACCTTAATCCTATTGTAACCTTAACCCTGAATCAGCATGAAACTTGCAACGAAGATAGTGAAAAACATTCATTTGTATTGCCAAGCACCGGTGTGATTGGTTGGCTCAAGGTCATTTGACCATCTGCCGTCTACTATTTACTGTTACCCACTGTTGTTTTTCTTTTTAAGTCTCTCATTTCATCACCGATGATTTTCTTAATTGTGGTGGACCGGATTATTCATTAGACTATTGTGGGCGAGGAGTCAGGGATACTCTGGACCAGCGATAAGAAGATGCTGAAAGATCTAAATTTCATGCGTGGATAATATTTGTCTAATGTCACACAAACTCGAAGACTTACAGTTGAAAAGCAACAAACTGGCTGAACAGGCAGCGAAAACATGACTCCAAGGGAACACAGAGAAGGCGGAGGTGATGTAGATAACCAACGAACCGCCACAGCAACAACAACCAGCACCAATCACCACCAAGAGGAGAGATTTAACAGAAGTTACTTCCCTGACGTGTCTGGGAAGCATCGTCTCAACTATAGGTGGAACGGATGAAGATGTCAAGGCTAGCCTGAATTGGATAGTCAAGGTATTCCTTCATCAACCTGAAACCAGTTTGGAAATCTTCTGCGTAGTGCTCAGCATAAGAAACAAGATTCGCATTTTCAACTAAAATGTGAAGTCGGTTCTTCTATACGGGTTAGAACCTTGGCCAGCGTCTAACTAAAAGGATTTCCAACAGGTAGCAGATTTTCATCAACAGCTGACTTCGCTGATTCCATACTCAAGATCAAATGGCCAGCCAGAAAGAATTAGTAACAAGACACTATGGGGACAAGCCAACCAATAGCCTATTGCTCAAAAAATATGTAGGAGAAGGTGGAGATGGATCGGGTGGCACAGTGGTTAGGACTCTCGCCGACCATGCACATGGTCCGACGTTCGATCTCCTGCCGACGCACAACTGATATCTATGGTCGGCCTGCAAAATTTGGGCTACCGATATCCGTGCTGAAAATTCCATACTTGTACCAAAAATACGGTGCGGAATCAAGCTGTAATTATGGTGAAATCCTGAAACCAATCAAATCCCTACAAACCAACACTTGAATAACAATGAGATGCTCACTGGCGACTTGCCCTATTCAGGTAGGTAGTTACCCGGGTTCTAGTGGGAAGTCGTGACCAGTAGAGTGCAGCAGGTCGGGTGTGAGGACAAATACTCACCGTAGACATTGGCTAGGGATCGTGCTATGTCGTGAATTGGCAGAAGTTGGAATTCAAGGACCATTGGATGGGGTCCCAGTGGCTTAATGGTCTACGAGTTAGCTCGCCTTGTAACCAGAAGGTCCTGGGTTCGAATCCCAGTGGGTGCGTTCTGCTGAAGAGTCCCAAACTAGGACGAAGCAGCTGTCCAGTACTCCCAGCTGGTTTCCAATGGTTCTCTAACTAATGTCAGCTCATCATGAAATCCTAAAAAAATTGAATTAAAAAAAAGTATACATTGAGGAGGCTGCCGAATGATATCGAGCCCAATGCAGGCCAGTGCTCGAGTGGAATCCAAATGGGAAGCGATGAGTGGATCATTCTAGGTTGACATGGAGGAGATCGTGTAAGAGAATAATAATAGTAATAATAAATTTCATTATATACAAAACTCAGTATGATTTTTCTCATATACTTTATAAAAGTTATTTATCTGTTTTTATTTCATCTCATTTCTTAGAAGTAAACGTCGTATTCGCCCACTCAGTTCATTTTTCCAGCCAAGTTTAACTAAAGTTAGTGAAGAAGGCTCATCTATATCGTCTACAGATAGTGGATCAGATTCACTTCCCTCGGATACACAACACCCCATCAAAGACAATAATAATAATAGTAGTAAAGATTTCAAAGAATTACAAGATTTATTCCCTTCTTTATCAGTTTCAATCTACGATTATAAAAGGCGTCATGAATCCCCTCCAGACCGTCAGTCAAAGTCATCTAACATGGCTTTTGAGATATCACCGTCTCAAAACTTGCTGTCTTCACTGGAAACATCAAAAGTCAATGATAATCACCATTGTGGTGACACTGGTGATTCAATCTCAAATCAACAGTATGATGAAGAGTTAATCAAATCCCTGGAAGTGACAACTCATAATTTGAATGCAAATAATTACTACGAGAATAATAATGATGAGAATAATCGTGATGTAACGGATGGTACTACCGCAGGTGATCACGTCATAAGCAATAAGTGTGATAATGATGCGACTGAAGGTGACAAAAGTAGTCGTGCGGTAAGTCATTGTAGCTTGAAAATCCCCATTGAGTCATATGAAAAAGAGAAGACCTTCAGCGAACAGACTCTTTTCGCCGGCCAATTCATTCACATAGCTGTACAATCGCATTTATATATAACTATTTTGTGTGTGTGTGTGTACATGAGGTTTGTCAAGTTTAGATAATTAATCAGGTAATACAAGAATGATTTAATACAGAAACAAGGTTAATCAGACAACGACTAAAGTAAGATTGAGTTAGTCAGTTAGAGTAGAGAATAATGCCATTTAGATTAGAACTAAAATTGAGCAAATAAGTTGGATGACGTAACATAAATGACTAGAAATTGAGCATTGATCAAGTCAGTAATAGTGGTAGTGAGGTGTAGAAATTAAATCGGTAGGGGGGTAGAGAACAAGAAGGTTGAAAATGTAAAATATTACAATTGTAAAGGCAAAATAATAATAATAATGAAGCGACGAAAAAGGGAAAAAAGTAAAATTTACCTGTCTGGTATTAGGATAGATTACCTCCATTGCAAGTGTAGTGATTGAACGAACTTCTTCTGTATACAGAGTTCAAGGCTTAGCAAATAAATTGCCATTGCTTCTGCAGTTTGAAGAAATTTGACTCGTACACTTTTAGGAAGACTTCTCTCTTATTCTGTAAACGGTTTTGAAGTTTGTTTGTGGTGTAGCTTGGTGTCCGGAATCTATCAGATATTCTAAGATAGAGCTGCGGGGGAGGGAGGGCATCGTTTTTCTCCTTTGTAAAACCATGCTGATAATTCATTGTGTATTTATCGACTATCTCATCACGATAATCTCTAGTTAGGCGGTTTGCATATCTCTATTTGTACCATATGCTTAGCTCTGTTGGACGCTACTTATCATATATTTATCATCATATAAACTCAATAGTAGACAGAATCCAATTCACTTCTGAGTCAGAGAATGAACAGGGTGAGTTGGACATGCTAGACTGTACAATAAAACGGAAACAGTATGGTGGCTTAGATTAGATACTAGCATTTATAGGAAACCAAGAAGCAACCTCCTTCACCTACCAACCTGGGAAGCATCGTTGCAACTACAGGCCGACGGAACTGACGACGATATCAAAGCAAGGATCAGGAAAGCAAGGTAAGCTTTCATTTCTCTCAAGTCTGTATGGAGGTGAACAGCACTACTCAGGAGGAAAATGAAAATAAGATCCGGATTTTTAACTCCAATGTGAAGTCAGTGCTACCATACGAATCAGAGACTTGGTGCATAATAAAGAGCGTCTCAAACAAACTACAGAACTTCATCAACAGCTGTCTTCGCTCAATACTACTCAAGATCACATGGCTGGCCAGAAAAGATCAGCAACAGGGATCTCTGGGTAATGAACGAACCAACCCAGCAGGAACTAACTGTACAAGAAATATGCGGGAAGAAGTGGAGGTGGATTTGCCATACTCTGAGAAGACAAGTGACTGACATCACACGTCAGGCCATCGCTCAAATGGAACGCGAATGAGAAGCGGTGAGTTGGTCGTCAGTGTGTTGGTGACATGGAAGAGGTGATGCAAAGAAAAGATGAAAGCATGTCGGCAGACGTGGGGCCAGGTGATGAAAACGTTGGCAGAGAACTGAACGCATTGGAGACGTGTGTCTGAAGCCCTATGCTCCTCTAGGAATTGAAGAAAACAGTAATAATAAATAATAAATTTGTAGGGAACCGATATACTCCAATAAATACTTAGGTGTTAATTGTTTGCACCCGGAATCAGTAAAGATGGGTTTAGTTAAATGTCTATATAATCGGGCGAAGAGCCCAACTATCTAGTAAGCCAGAAAATTTAAATAATGAAATTGAATAAATAAATGAAGTATAACTAGTGAATAACTAACTATCCACCAGAAGTTATTCAAAAATGTATGAAGAAGCATAGAAAAAGTGCTTTTAGTAATGCAAATTACGAAAATAACGGAAATATTATAGAATTCTAAGTCTCTATATTACCGCTGTATAAGGAGAGAAGGTCAACGGCCTTACTCAGGATTCTCAATGAGGCTGGAATTCGGATGGCATTCAAATCAACCAACTCACTCACAGATCAATTTTGTTGGCTTAAGGACTGAATAGGTCCAATGAAGGAAAATGATATAATTTTCTATAGTTTAGTTTGTTAGGGTTAGTTTTGTTTTTACGAGTTGATCACGGATTGATATCAGTTAGAGAACCATTAGAAAGCCACCGGGGAGTACTGGATAGCTGTTTCATCCAAGTTTGGGAATCATCGGCAGTACTCACCCACTACCAGGGTCTGAATCTAGGACCTTCCGGTTACAAGGCAAGCTCGTATAAGATCCAGCCACTGGGACTCGATTCAACGGCTACAGCATGAATTCTAACTTCTTCCAATTCGTGATTTAGCGCGACCCCAACCATTGCTGTAGGTGGGACACCCATCCTCACACATGACATCTGGATGGACCTCACTGGTCACGACTTCTCACTAGAACTAACTCCAGGAAACTCCATCCTGTAGCAAATCACTAGTGAGCATCAGATTAATTTTCTATAGTTTGTTTTGTAAGGGTACTCCGTGGTTTTCAATGGTTCTCTAACTGATATCAGTCCGTGATCAACTCGTAAAACAAATAATATAATCTATCAAATACCATGTAATGCTGACTGTGAGGTAAATTACATAGGTCAGTCAAACTAGTAGATCTGGGTACATTTAAGCTAGCTGTAAACGAAACTTCTTATTATACCCCTTTCCCCATAACTGATATTTTCACTTTCTATACACGTGGTTTAAAAAACCATTTGACCTTGTAGCTGAAAGACAGCCTGATAAACTGGCTTGTAAACGTAGTAGTAATAAATCAGATGACAGGTATTCATTTATTTTATATTTGATTACAGATTGATTCCACACCGTATTTTTGGTACACGTATGGAATTTTCAGCGTGGATATCGGTAGCCCGAAATTCGCATGCCGACCATAGATATCAGTTGTGCGTCGGCGTGGGCTCGAACCCCGGACCATGTGCATGGTCGGCGAGAGTCCTAACCACTGTGCCACCGACGCACAGCCAGCCTGGTAGACTGGCTTGTAAACGTAGTAGTAACAAATCAGATGACAGGTATTCTACGAAGATTAGGTGTGAAAATGAGATATTTACAATTAGAAAGTCTAAACAACAGCTGATGCGTTTAATTATTATTATTATTATTATTAATCAAGTGTGCGGAATCAGTTTGCAATTCACTTACACCTGGTTGACTGACCGACTGACTGACTGGCTGGTTTCAACGTGGAACTTTGCAGCAGTTCGAGTGGCCACACTTCACTCTGAACACAAAGCAAGAGAAGAAAGTAAAAAAGAAATGCAAAACAGAGACAGTAAACAGAAATATGAGGGAAAAATGATAATAATATGGAAGAACAGTATAGTTTTATCGGATATTATAAGTCACAAGGAGTGGATGCACCTGCGCCATCCATTGTGAACGATGCGTTTGAGCCATATCACCAATTATCTTTAGCCTTCATTGGTTTTTACCGTCCCAAGGACCCCAACGAGGAAACCAGTCTACACCTTCCTATGTGGCTTAAACTAACTGCTATAGATTTCATTGACTGACGAAGTCAATTTTTGGTTTGACCACCACTGGCTCTTTTCAAATTACACCTGGTTTTACATCATAGACTCAGGATATGGATTTCCAAACCACATTTCTAGACATAACTTAATTTTCTTCAAATTAATTGTTGGATGAATAGTTGTCGTTAGAAAAGGAAATATAAACAATCCGTAAATATTGGTTGCAGGGTTTCATCATGAGCTTACATCAGTTAGAGAACGATTGAAAAACCCACTGGGAGTACTGGATAGCTAGCTGTTCCTAGCTGTCAGCCTAGTTTGGGATTCTTTGGTAGTACGCACCCACCGGGGCTTGAACCAAGGACCTTCTGGTTACAAAGAAAGAGTGTGAACCTCCGGCGAGTCCCGAAATAGGACGAAACAGCTGTCTAATACCACCTGGTTTTCAGTGATTCTCTAACTGATATCAATCCGTTTTCTAATCTGAAACAAGTTGAATCCCTATAAACTGACTCCTGAAAACGAATCTGATCCTTGCTAGTGACTGGCCACAGGGTGGAGTTGCCAGGAGTCCTAATGAAACATTATGATAAGTGGAGACCGCCCAGTTTGGAGTGAGGAAAATGCTGACCTGTGATACTGACTGCTGGTCAAATTAAAGTCACGAGTCGGTAGGAGTTAGAATTTAGGAACCATTGTATTGGATCCCAGTGGTTGAACGGTCTTTAAGCTTGACCTGTATCCCGAAGGTCATGGGTTCCAACTCTGACAGGTGTGTACTGCGTATGATCCCCGAACTAACTGGCTGTATAGTACCTCCTGGTGATTTTCAATGGTTCTATAACTGACACTAATCTGTGGTCAGACCGGAAACAAGCCAAATCTCTGCAAACGAACTCCTGAAAATAGTAGTCTTCCATCATAAAGTTATCCCAGAGAATCTTACCATCTATGGGAATCGCCATCAGTTTTTGTATATTCGACTTCGACAAAAGGAAAGACAGTAATTCAGTACATATTTAATTAATAGATGAAAACATCCCCTTTTCTCTCTTTACATTTACATGAATGTTATTGTTATTATTTGTTTATTACGTTACAAATGAAATACGAGGCTTCAGTGGAACGTCTCTATTGAATTCCCGTCCACTGTCATTGCTTTCATTTCCACCTTAAATGACGTTCTCTATCTCACACTTGGACCCACATTAAGTCCGTCAACTCCTATTCGGTCTTCACTCGAGGATGTGGATGTGTAGCGTCACTTGAAGGTCTCATCAGAGTATGTCCAATACTTCTTCCGTTTTCTTCGACAAGTTTGTCGGTCAGTATGTTGTTGGCTGATTCGCTTACCACTAACACCAACACTCCTTGTTGCTTATCTTTGGTGTCTGTCTGATCTTCAGCATGGAACAAAGACAGCTGTTAGGACCGCCTGTGGTACCGTCAGTGTCAAGTCTCTGAACTAAACTGAAGTGTTGATGTAACATGAATATTGAAAATCTGCATGGTTATAGTAATAATAATCACTTTATCCCAAACAGTATTGATCATACACAGTGGAATTTCTCGGCGTTACATAATTAGATGAAAAACGGTATGAAAACATCCAGTTACCAGGCAGTGTAAGGAAAGACTTATGATAACCACTTCTTTCTGAACTCATGAATCAGGTTTCAGGTGCCTGATGGAGATTGCTTGGGTAAACCTGAGGAGAATTGAACTCTTTTTGCGTATTGGTAATTTTGAAGGATCTTACGACTTCCACATCATAAACCATGTCAAGGAGATGCCTGACAATAGCACTGTTGAAAGCATTTGTTCCTTTGAGATGTAGGCTTTTCGGTACATGTTCAGAAAATAAGAGGTATGCCCTTCTTTCTGTTTTCCCAATGTAAATCCTTCCGGCAGATACATCCAAATTTGTATACACAATTGCAGTTGATATGAGGAGAGTTACTGCCAACTTTTGACTGTATCAAAGAGCATGTAGTCCGATAAACCCGAACCAACTTAGCTGCAGAATAAGCTCTAGCTAGTGACATATTCAATTTTCTGTCGATTATTCCTGCAATATTATCACCTTTAAAATCAATTCGTATGAAGACAGGCTCTTTTTCCCCCTGTAATTTGTTTAATATATGATTCTTCATGTTTTCCGTGGTTGTTAATGAACCTCTGAAGGTAACCGTGATTTTTCAACATCTTTCCGAGGAGAATCAAAAATTCTTCCTCTAATTTTTCTCTGTAGACCATATTCTACTGACTATGTCTGGAACTACAAGTAGTTTGAGGTGTACAAAAGTAAATATTCCACGGGTGCAATCTGAGTATTTGGAATTTGATGATTACGCCTGAATAATTTGTGTTTTTTTTTATACTAGCTTGACTGAAGTTATCTAAACATTAAAATGTGGATGTGTTAATTATTCACCTTATATATGATTAAAATTTTAAGGTCAGCTGTTTGAATAGCCTTACCTTATTATTAATTCACTGCACTGCACTGTTAAACACGTCGCAATAATGTGATGGATGTGATATGAGTGGTTTAGCAATCAAAACTGTGTGATGACATCTCACCTCGACCTGTACGCTTTTCTTAAAAATTCGTTTTATTCGAATTATGATTTGTTCAGTATAATTCTTACAGCTCGTAGACCATAAAGCCAGTGGGGCGAAGCCGACCACGCAGGCGGTCCCGGATTCGATCCCCAGCCGACTCACTCCTCCTTTACCTCGCTAAGCCAGTAGTAAGACTGATAAGGTGGGAAGGTTAGATATGAGGCTAGTAACCCTATCCAGTAAAAATAATCACCACTGCTAAATAAACTACAAGCCTCTGGCTTGAAGCCCTATATTCCACTGGGAACGTGAAGGAATAATTATCTGCAGTAGTGTCACTTACTTACTTTACTTTACTTCGGCTATCTCCTACGGGAGGATGAGCCGGCTTCATGAACGTCTCGAATCATCGCTGCCCAGGCGTGGCAATTTGTAAGAGAGTTCATGAAGTTTCATGGGAATTTGGTACGAGTGATGTCCCCAGAATCGCTCGGCCTTTTGTTTGAGAGTGCAGCTCTAGCCTTTACACAGCCAAGTGTGACCTACAAGGCAGTAGGAGTGGAGTAAGGAGTCCACTATCCATTGGCAGCCGGTGACCGGAGTTCGGTTCATACGCCTTTTTGAATGGGGCCAGACACCCAGGACATCCAACAAGCCCTTTATCCATACGCCTGCCGGTGAGCTCCAGTGAGTTTCATACGCCAGTCGTTGGAGGTTTGGAATCAGGGTTTAGCCATCTCCCCTAGACCGTCATCCAATGGACAGTCAACCCTGTGGAGAGCGCCGGGCATCCGCTTTCGCCCTCTCACTTTGGTGAGAAACACCTCCGCCACGTGAAGGCAGTGAGTAGGACTTCCTCAGGAGAGGCTATGTAAGACGCCCGGTCATATGGGAGCATTTCAGGAGGTGTGCGGAGGGGTGGCCAACCCGCAGCGCAAGGCACCCACCCCCGACCATCCTGAGGCTTTGGAGGCTATTTTCTCGTCATTTCCTGCCTCAATTCACTGTCAAAACCCTCTTTAACCACTCTACTATATCTATTTAATTTCAAGTCACATAATGAACTGACATATCACAAATCATGTACTGATCAAATTGCAACTCTACGCATCATCATCGAACAAAGCATGGAATGGCGATCAAACCTCTACCTCAACTTTATAGACTTTGAGAAGGCCTTCGACAGACAGCGTTGACCGCGAAGTAATTTGGAAACCACTCGAGTACTACGGCGTGGCGTATCCCAAATATTCATCAACCTTATTCTACAGTTGTACGACAACGGCACATGTCAAGTCATCCACAACGGAAAACTCAGAGAGGCGTTTGGAGTAAACACATGAGTCAGACAAGGGTGCTTACTATCACCAATGACATTCCTAATTGTGGTGGACTGGATTATGCGTAAAACGGTGAGTGGGAAACGAGAAGACGGGGATATCCTGGACCGGACGGACGCGAAGAACCTAGAACCTAGAAGACCTGGATTTCGTGCGTGGGTGATTTATGTTTGATGTCACACAATCGAAGACTTACAAGCGAAAATCGACAAACTGGTCGAAGAAGCAGCAAAGACAGGACTCCAGGTAAACATGGACAAGACGGAGGTTATGAAAATAACCAACCAACAACAGCAACAGCATCCAACGTCAATCACCATCAACGGTAGGGATTTGAAAGGAGTTACTTCATTCACTTATCTAGGGAGCATTGTCTCAACTACAGGAGGAGCGGACGGGATGTCAAATCGAGAATCGGGAAGGCGAGAAACACATTCATCAACCTGAAATCAATCTGGAAATCTTCGTCACTCAACTCAGTATCAACAACAAAATTCAGTCGGATTTTCAATACAAACAACGTCAAGTCATTCAGTCCTTCTATATGGATCAGAAACTTGGCGGGTCACAACGAATATTTCCAAAAGGTTGCAGACCTTTATTAACAACTGTCTTCGCTCTATACTGAAGATCAGATGGCCGGAAAGAATCACCAACAAGGAATTATGGGAACAAACAAAGCAAGAACCAATCGGCCAACAAATATGCAGGAGAAAGTGGGGATGGATCGGACACTCGCTGAGGAGACCACTGGGTGACATCGCGCGTCAAGCCCTCGAGTGGAACCCGAAAGGGAAGCGGTGAGTAGGACGTCGGAGTAAAGGTGACATGGAGGAAGTCGTGTGAAGAGGAGTTGAAAGAATATGGATTAACATGGATGCAGGCGAAAAGTACAGCAGAAGACAGAAGCAAATGGAGACGTGCAGTTGAAGCCCTATGTTCCACTACGAACCCAAGGGAGCAATAATAATATTATTATAATATCACAAGGGAACCATTGGAAACCAATGAGTACTTTATAGCTGTTTCTACCCCGTCCGGTACTCATCTAGGACGTCTAGGTTACGAGATGAGAGGGTTGAACATTAAACCCGGGGGAATAGGATCCAGTCAGTTATGACTTATAAATTCTTCCATTTCGCGATATATATATATATGTCACCGCTGCTGGAAGTCCACTTTGCAATCAGTCATCAGTGATGAGCAGCAGGATGATTTTCAGGTATGCATTCGACTAAATAACATAAATTGTACGAATTTGTTGTCTTACTACAACCTCCTCACAATTCCAGTTATCTTTGATAGGATAACTATTTAACATTAATGTGAATGTAGAACTTGGGCACTGTGGTAGAATGCATTTCCATATCAGATAATTTTATCTTAAACATCATATGGCGATGCAGTATTAACAACTGGATGCCGTTTCGAGCTTAACTATATGGATTTAGTCACATGGTTTCACAATTTGTCTTATATATGCATTCCTTCTGATGATATTAGATGGTTGGAGACCATCGGCCACAGGAAGCCTTGCCTGACATAGGTCTCGTGCTATTCGGCACTCACCAGTCAGCAAGGCGTATCTGCAACCTTGAAGGAACTCATATCCCTTCTGAGATTCCAATACGCGTCGCCCAGTGCTGAAGTCAGAGACCTTACCATTCCTTCTCTCTTTCTATCTCCCCCCCCCTTTGTTGTTTGTTGCCACTCTTCATTTCTCCATTGTAGGTGTTCCGTCAATCTAGTTGCACATATACGGTGTGGAATCGATAAATAAAGCTTCAGTGATTGACCTATCTGTCTACCAACCTAACTAACTATATTACGTTTTACTACTCTCACCCCGTCCCACCCACACCATCGCGTGTGATAACCGAGTTTTCGTCTAGGTTATTTAACTTAGAAGAGTCAATCATCATTCATTCTAGGTGTAGTCGAAATTTTATGTTCCAGTTATCGAATTGACCCCGATGTAATTAATAGTTTGATTGACCTCACAATCAGCATTACATGGTATTTGGTAGATTATATTTTATTATTTCTCTTAATTGGATCTATGAGATCGTTAGGCCGACAAAGTTTATCTCTGAGAGAACTGGTTGGTTGGTTGGGTTAAATGGTACCGCGATTTCAGCTACATTGAGAATCCTACCTATTCAACAAATAAAGAAAGAAAATATTACTAGGGAATAACTAACTGCTCATCATAATTTGTTCAAATGTATGAGAAATCATAGAAAAAAAGTTGGATTAGTAATGAAAATAACAAAAATAATGTAGAATTTAAAGCCTCTGTAGCACTGTTGTATAAAGAAGGAACATCAGAGCTCCTGTGCTACACAGTACAAGCGTCCTTTGACGAAAATGCACTTATCATGTCTACGTAAGAGATGAGGTATGGATAAGAAAAATATCTTAATATAGCAAAACTATTCATTCAGACATCTGTTGAAACACAAAATACTTGAGCAAAGAATATCCTTTGCGATAATTTCCTCTTCTGGCTCTACAATTATATATATATATATATGCATGTTTATATACATAGAATATTCTAGATTAGTATTATTTATTATTATTATTATTTCCTTTAATTCCTAGAGGAACATAGGGCTTCAGCCAGACGTCTCCACTGCGTTCGGTTTTCTGCCAACGTTTTCATCCCGCTCGAAGTCTGCCCATATTCTTTCATCTCCTCTTCACATGACCTTCTCCAAGTCACCCTTGGACGATCAACACGCCGCTTCCCTTTCGGGTTACACTCGAGGGCTTGTCTAGTGAGTGATGTCACTTGATGGTTTCCTCAGAGTATGGCCAATCTATCTCCATAACAATATTAGTGTGCTTTTTAAATAATATAGATTTGTAAAGTAAGATCAATGGAATTACCACAGTTCATCAATGATGCTTAAATTATAATAATAATAAAGATATAGTGGCAAATAGATTATCAGCTAAAATTAGGAAAATTCCACAGAAATTCAGGATCATCTTGGGAAATTCTTTCTTCTCCTTGTTGAGATTTCATCAGTCATGAGTCCATTAAGGCTGATACATTTTCCCCAAAAGTGGAATACTAAACACATTCAACAGTTCCTCTCCCTACCCGTAAATTTACAGCTAGTACAGACGATTTATTCGTATTATTATTCTTTTAAGTTCCGCCTGAAACATAAGGCTTCTACAGTACATCTACGTTATGTTCTCTTCTCTGCAGTCCTCTTTAGTTGGCTACACGATTGTCAATACGCTGTTATCTGCTCCTCACAGGATCTCCTACACGTTACTTTTAGATGCCCAGCTGGCCTTTTCCCATACGCATTCCATTTGACGGTCTAGCTCGTGATGTCACTGAAGAGTCTTCTCAGCATGTTTTAGATACACCTCAGTTTGTTGAGCAATAAGTCTTTGATTGGTTCGTTCCAAGAGTTCCTTGTAGCAGATCCTTTCTGGGCATCTTATGTCTAATGTTATAGAGCGAAGGTATCTATTGATAAAAGTTTGAAGTCTATTGGGTATGCCTTTCTGTGGTTCGTATCCGCCTCGTCAGATCAAACCTCGTCTAATTTATTGGTTTGTCCTGAGCCCACGAGAATACATAAGTTTGAGTGTGGAGACACCAAACGTACCCCTTTAAAAAATCAGCCCACTCGATACAGAAACTTCACTGCATATAACAGATGATTTATGCAACACCAAATATTTCAGTCGTGAATTGCACCTGAAAATATGCTCAAATTTCACTCTAACATATTAGAAATTTTTTTACTGAGTGATCACTGCTTTGCATTTTATTCCTCATATACCATTAAGTCAAATTATTTTAATCATGCTGGCTAAATAGATGGTTGGAGGCAGTTGGTAAGAAGCCTGACCTAAGCTTCATACTTTTTGACAGAATTCATTCAGCACTAAACAAAGGACTAGACGCCTAATCCTAATGTTACTTGCTGTCTACCGTCCAACCAAAGTATCGATCAACGCAGCACACATCTACTTAGTGTAAAGACAGAGGAAGAGAAAGACACCTGAGCAGATAGACAAATGAAGCCAAAAATGATAAATCTATTAAGAAAAAGTTACAGACAAAGTGAATGAGACAGTTACCTGGCGCTGAGTTCAGGGTGATCAAGAATGCTCTGACCCGAGGTGGAGGCTCACCATTGCACGTCGGTGGGTTGAAACTCGCTACGGACCCTAATCGGGTGCGCCCAGGCGTGTAGTTTTTGTCATTGAGGAGGCTTCACGATCCTTCCTTTTATAAAATTGTGCATCGGTGGTGACACAGTGGTTAGGACACTCGCCGACCATGCACACGGTCCAAGGTTCGATCCCTGACCAACGCACACCTGATATCAGGTGGCCGGCCTGCAAAATTTTGACTACCAATATCACATGCTGAAAATTCCATACTTGTACCAAAAATACTGTGTGGAATCAAGGTATAATCCAATAAATGTATGTATAATTGGCCTCCTTGATGAATGTCAACAAGCTCGAAACCTAGATTAGGCGAGGCCCCTCGCAGATCGCCTCGAGCCACTCTGATGGCAAGTCATCTAGCCTGGTGGTGGTCACATTACACACTTGAGGGATACAAGAATTCCATCGGTAGTAAAAACAAACGGCTAGATTGCACGACAACGAAGTTACTTATTTACTTTTGTTTCAGGATTTCATCATGAGCTGACATTAGTTAGAGAACCATTGGAAAACCAGCTGGGAGTACGGGACAGCTGTCTCCTCCGTCCTAGTTTGGGACTCTTCAGCAGTACGCATCCACCACCGATATGGTTAGAACCCAGGACCTTCTGGTTACAAGGCGAGCTAACTCGTAGACCATTAAGCCAATGGGACGCGATCCAATGGCCCATGAATTCTAATTTCTCCCACTTCATGACATAGCGCGATCCCTAGCCAATGTCTTCGGCGAGTATTTGTCCTCACACCCGACCGGCTGCACCCTACTGGTCACGATTTCTCACTGGAACCCCAGGTAACTACCTACCTGAATAGGGCAAGTCGCCAGTGAGCATCTCATTGTTATTCAAGTGTTGGTTTGTAGGGATTTGTTTGATTGTATGGAGGATTCCATCATGAGCTGACATTAGTTAGAGAATCATTAGAAAACAGGCTTGGATTACTGGACAGCTATTCCCTCCGTCCTAGTTTGGGACTCTTCATCAGTAAGTACCCTCTGGGATTCGAACCCGGTTTTGTGTTTAATCGAATTATCGCTAAGATTCTTATTCATTTAATCAAGGATATCTTTTGTTTTTTGCTTTGCCTTCATTTTCCAGCTGTTTCCCAGGATATAGAATGACAACAACATCCAAATATATTTCCAATCTATGCTGATAAAAATAAAATGGGCGGGGTGGGGGTAGAAAGAAGGAAAATAGAAATGAAATTTTAATCTTTATACATACATACATACATATATCGATTTAAATATGAAGATTATTCACTGCTGGTCAACACAAAAACAATATAGGAATGAATAATTTATTCCAATAGAAGACAGAAGAAAATTTACCCATATATATATGCTTTGTTGTTTTTGATTTCCCTCTGTGAATTGGTTTGAACAATCAAGCGATACGCCAACTGCAATAAAAGCAACAACAATAACAACAACACCAACGAATAGACAGCCAACATATGACAGTCAATCATCTGATATCATGAGAGATGAGTAGGTTGTAAAAATAAAAGAAGTCAACAAAATAACAAGAACAGACGAAGAAGACACAGGAGAAGATGGAGAGAGAGTTTTTCAAAACAAATGGATCTGAAGTATATCTGATGAGATAGATAGATAGATCGATAGATAAAATAAGCGAAATCTGATGTGAAGTGGAATTTTCTCTCGCATATCGAATTCATAAAAGCAAAGGGATAAAGAGAGAAACAATTGGGTAAAGTTGTATATACATATATTCCAACTGTCTTAATTGCCTCGATAGACCTTCTAACCTTGAGGAGTAATCTCTTAACTATGCTTTCAATATTATTATAATTATTACTTATTTATATCAAAATTAAACGACGTTTCTATTTGGCTCTTGTTTTTTCTTTCTGTGTAGTTGTGTTCTTTGAACTGGCGAAGCTTTCATTGTGACAGTCATACTAGACAGCATCGTCAGAGTATACTTCAGTTTGAAGTATGAATTTTTAAAAGTTCTCTACGAGTTATTCGATCACCTACCTCTCTCTCTCTCTCTGCCTGATCTGAGTACTGGAGTACTGGACAGCTAGGTGTTTCGTCCTAGTTTGGAGATCATCATCAATATACGATTATTATTATTATTATTACTTCCTTTCATTCCTAGAGGAACATAGGGTTTCAGCCGCGCGTCTCCATTGCGTTTGGTTCTCTGCTAGAGTTTTCACTTGGCTCCAAGTCTGCTCACATGTTTTCATCTCCTCTCCATATGACCTCCTCCAAGTCACCCTTGTACTGACGACGAACTCGCCGCTTCCCTTTCGGCCTGGTTCCACTCGGGCAATGACTTGTCTAGTGATGTCACTTGCTGATTTCGTTTTTCAGAGTATTGCCAATCCATCTCCATTTCTTCCTGCTTATTTGTTGGTTGGTTCGCTCCCAGAGGTCCCTATTGCTGATCCTTTCTGGCCATATGGTCTTGAGTATTAAGCGAAGACAGCTGTTGATGAAGGTCTGTAGTTGATTTAAGATGCTCTTTATGACGCGCCAAGCCTCTGATCCGTATAGTAAGTAGCACTGACTTTACATTCCAGTTGAAAATCCGGATGTTATTTTTGATGTTGAGTACTGTTGACCTCCACACAGACCTGAGAGTCTTTCTGTCTGTCTGGATTCAACATAGAACTTGGCACTGAAGTGCACCAGTTCGAGTTGCCACGTTCCAAATAGCACACAAAGGTAGACAAGAAGATGAATGAAGAGAATCAATAGAGTTTGACAGATATGAGAGTGAAAGAGAATGGGTAATGGTAGAAAGGAATATGAAAGATTACAGAGACTGAATACATCTTCGCTGGCCATTGACAACGATTTTGAGCCATGTCATCTATTGTCTCCAGCCATTGATTCTTAGAGTCCCGAGGGCCCCAACCCGGAAGTCTTCATCTCCCTACCTGACCGACTCAGTTTAACTGTCAAGGATTTCATGGATTGATGAGGCCATGTTTTTGTTTGGCCACCACTTACTCTTTTCCAACCTGCACCTACCTATATCAGATAATAATGCCCGCCGGGGGAGGTGATGGTTAGGCATGCGCAGCGTGTGACCTAGCCATCTCAATCTATGTAACTTTATAGCCTCGTCGATTGATTTTCCCTCTTTGCCTGCCCAACACTCTACGCCCAACGTCAACATTACTTACCTTATTATACCACCTAACATGAGAAAGAGATCGTAGACATCTATGATGGAAAGCAGTCAATCTTTTCATGTCTTTAACTCGTATTGGCCATGTTTCAGAGCCATAGAGAAGGACGGAGCGAACTGCTGAGTAGTACACACGTCCCTTGGTTGACTTGAGAGTAATGAAAGCTTGTCTTGCTTTTCCGATTCCAATCAATACACAAACCCAGGACCTTTCGGTTACAAGTAAAGCGCATGGAATATTCAGCCACTTAGACCCACCTCAACGGCCAGCTTATGAATTCTGACTTCTATCACTTTGTTATCTTAGCGTGACAATTAGCCAGTGATTTCCAAAAGTAGAACGCAACATCCGGTTGTCCAGTACTCCCACTCTTTTTTCGATGATTCTCTAACTAATGTCAGTCTTTGGTCAAACTGGAAACAAAATCAAATCTCTGCAGTCTAACTCTTGAAAATCTTGTCCGTGTCATTGTTTCTGTTGATCGCCTATTCAATTGAATCCCAAACTTTCAAGAATTTTCTGGCGGTTATCGTGTTTTTCTCTGTCCAGGATTTGATGACTGTTCAAGTTGAATTGGTGTCCATAGTTGTCTGGATAAATTGATGTGAAGGAATATCTTTTAATGGCTAGTTTATGTTCATGGATGCAAAGACGAAGAGGGCGTCTACCTTGGCCAAAGTCCTGTTTTTCACAGTTGTCGGAATTTATCTCTTGTAAATGATGTTGGTTTTCTCTTCTTTCGCTTCTAAGTCTTTTGGTTGACATAGAACCAGTCGAGTGAAGTGATTTTGTTGGTTTGTGGGTGACATCAATTCGAAATGGTTTGAGTAGTCTTCCTGTGAGTTTGCAGATATTCTTTGTGTATGGTAGGACAGTTTTATTTGTGCTTTCATTGGAGACTTTTGATTTGACCGGTTGGGCTGAGGGTAAATGTATTTTGGTGAAGTTTCATGGATATCCATTTTGTTTTAGAATATGGCTATAAGATATTTTTCTTCCACTTTCCTGTAGTTAGGAATTCTCCAATGAGTCCTGACTGTCTTGAATAATGTTTACATACCGCCCTTTTTGTGTGGCATTGGATTGTTGCTGGTGTAATATAGTATTTGATCTGTATGAGTTGATTTTCTGTATACATAAATTTCTAAATTTCCCTGTAGAATTTCGCTTATGCATGTGACATCAACGAAGGGCCAAGTTAAACTTAAAGCCCCATTAACTACCAATGGAGGACGACCGCACCAATGACCTTGAAGTGCTCACTCAGCAAGTTAGTGAAACTTGGCATATAATGTTGCCATCATCAATAAAATATGCTCATCGAAGTGCTATGCTATTAAATAGGATATCTGGCAATTTTCAGCTTAGGTGTTTGGGAAAGATTAAGTTACTGTTTAAGCCAAGGACGAGTCAATAATAATAATAATTTTCCTTCACGTTCCCCAGTGGAACATAGGGCTTCAAGCTAGTGGCTAGGAGTGCGTCGGCCCGGGATCGAACCCTGGACCATATGCATGGTCGGCGAGCGTCCTAACCGCTGTGCCACCGACGCATAAGGACGAGTTAGGGTTAGGCTAACTTATTAAAGGTAACATTATGGTCAGTTCAAGTTAGATTATTGTTAGTTTAGGCATATTTTCACGTTAGAGTTAGATTTAGGAGAGATGAGGGTTATTGTTAGGGTAAGAAGACCTAAATAGTTACATGCATAGAATGTGGTTGTCCACTGTGGTGGAGTATAATTCCATTGCGGGTAAAATTTATTTTGATGAATTCTCATAGTGTTATACAGTAATATTTACCGATGACAACGTTTCGAGCACAACTTATTGCTCAGTAAATATTACTGTATAACATTATGAAACTTTATGAAAATAAATTTTACCCACAATGGAATCATACTCTGTTGATACTCCAACCTAAAACTGAGGGCTGTCTTTATCACATGTGAGATCAAGGTATCCCCTGTAACACTTTTATGCAGTTTTTATGTAACTGTTTCATAAATATATGTATCCCATAAACAATAATGCCTCCTTCACGTGATTGGTGCGTTTGAGGTCATTCACTGATTGGTAGTTGGTGGTGCGTTAAGTTTAACTTTGGCGCGTATCCAAATGCATTCCATCCAACTTCCGGGTTGTCCTTTTAAGTTTTGTAGGAGGTATCCCACGTTACTCAATAATCACCTCATGGTTTTTTTTGTTAGTTTCTGTCCATTCAAAGCTTATGATGCTCTGATATCCAAGAGTACAATTATCTTTTGGTTGTCTATTTGATGGAAGCCTTGGATATTCTCCGACTATTGGGTTGGGGATTCAATAGAGTGATCACAGGATGTAGCACCTAAAATCGACTCTTTGTGCCATGAACGCAGGGAACTGCTTCTTGCGTTCTAATCCATAGTCTTCTGAATCTTCCTTGAGGAAATCACATTCACAAGACACTCCAAACACATCAAAAAGAAGATCATCGGCCGTAGAATCTGACAGCCTATTCAGCAGTAATAACACCAAAAATTAGAACTTACCTCAACAGTGCGGTTAGAAAAGGTAAAATTCTGAGTATAAAACAAGCACTGTAGAACAAAATTAGTAAGACAAAATTCGACTGTAAAAATTACCCCACATTCATTTAGAATATTCCCAAAATGGTGGAAATAAACACTCTTTCCTCAAGAATCATACACCAACAATTATCAAAGACAATCCAAGATCAGAATCACCTTCACTCACTTAAACAAAATCACATCGTTAAACAGCCCATTATCAATGTATTTTCACACAATCAAAATGAGAAGCAATAGAATTAGAGATTAAACCGGGACAAAGCTTTCATTACTCTTCCTTGGCACGTCCACGTCAAGAAAATGAATATTAGACTCATTCTCCATTTCACGTGTGAATTTTATTGCTAAATGGCAACTATTAAATGTATTTAGTGTATAATTAGAAACAAGAATAGTAAAGATGCCGTTCACATACCTTTCATGCAGTTGAAAACCTTTGGTCTCTGTCTTCAGTTGACTAATTTCCACACTAATCATAGAACAATCAGTAAACAGAGGACCCCATAGGAGACCCCGTGGTAATACTGTTTATTTTGTGTGTAGATTATTCCACTACCTGCCAGTTGTCCACTGAATATGATTCTGAATAGTAGTTTTTCCAGTTCTTCTGCATCCCAAATGGAACATAGGGAGGGCTTTAAACGTGAGCTATGAAGGTTCAGTACAAGTGATTTCATTTTTATAGTATAAGGTTGTTAGTCTCATGTTCAACCTTCCGTCTCTACGGGACTTACTACTATGGTGAGAGCTGGCTGTTAGCTAAAATTGGTAGACATTAATTTACGACAAAATAAGAACAAAGACTGACTCAACAATCAATCACAGCAGACTTTGTTTGCGTAGGCGGATACAATATGCAGTAGATAATCTGAACTTCAAGAAATGGCCACAAAGAGATGAAAGATTAACTTTCAGTGAGAAACAACCACCAATCAGAAGACTGTGTGTGTTTGCTTACAATAATCTATAATAATGTACATGAAAATATGTTGATTTCCTGAATAAACGATGTGTTGCCTGTCCCTTGTCTTCTGTTGTTACACTACCAGCTAAATGGGCTTAAGGAGTGCGTTGGTAGGCGCCCGAACTACGACGGACCATTTGAGATCTGGTTAGCGAGCATTTTAACGCTGAACCACCGATGTGTAGCTGGTAAATATTTTCAGGTCTGACTGGGAACTGATTGGTTTCAACATAGAACTGCTTTGCACAGATATGCACCAGTCCCAGTTGCCACACACTGCCCATGTAGCACACAAAGCAAGAGAAGAGAGTACAGAGAGATCCACTAGATGAGTGAGGCAAAAGAATATTGAGTAATATGGACGAAGAACAGAATTTTAATGGATATTATAAATCATAAAGAGTGAATTCATCTGTACCAGCCATTGAGAATGACTTTGCGCTATATCACAAATTGTCTCAAGCCGTCGGCATTGGTTCTTACCACCATTTTGAGGACCCCAACCAATCGGGGAGTCTACACCTCCCCACGTGGCTGGCTAGCTTAAACGAACTGTTATGGATTCCACTGACTGATGCACACTATGTTTTGGTTTGACCACCATCAATTAGCTCTTTCCCAACCTGATCCATCCTATGTTAGCAGCTAACATTGTCTGTCGTCTAAGAAGGCAATCGATAACTAGGCATGCATGCGTAACACACATTTCTTAACCATCTCAGTCGATGCAACCACTTCATAACCTTATCGATTGATTTCCCCTCCTCCTCCTTAGCTAGCACTCGACACCTAACCGTTATGCAGGTCGAAATAAACACCGATGATTTAGCATATATAAATATGCGTATGTATGAATTAATTTGACCAATATACATCCGTTTTAATTTTGCTGATTTCAGTTCAGGTTTAGACTTTTATTTTATCATTAATTTGAAGTGAAGTGAAATACTCAGCATAATTGACAATGGTATAAAAATATTTTTTATATATGTTTCCAAACCAAGTTCACGTTTAATAGCTTGAAAAAATTTGGCTATTGGGTATATGATATTCATCATGATAAAGGCTTTTTATATTTCCCAATGAATGAATGAAAAATAAAACGATATTGTTGTTGTTTTTACTGACATTTAGCTATTTCAAACGCTGTTAATAGCTTTATCAAATTATTACATAACCAGAATTTACAAAATCCACTCAGCCTATATACAATAACAACTTAGTCATCGTTCCTCAGTCTGGGGGGTGTTTTTCGTTGTCAAATTGACCAATTGGTTATAATAACAAAGCCAGGTAGGTGTAGGTTGTTGGATTTGATAAGTGTGTAAAATTATAAAAGCGGCGTGTGTTTACATAGTGAACTTATTTATCACATTCGTGTTGATTTTGTCATTTCACGAGGGAGGGAGGTGTTATTATTATTATGTCCTTTAATTCCTAGAGGAACATAGGGCTTCAGCCACGCGTCTCCGTTGCCTTCGGTTCTCTGCCAACCTTTTCACCCTGCTTCAAGTCTGCCTACATGCTTTCATTTCCTCTTCACATGACCTCCTCCAAGTCGCCCTTGCACTGACGACCAACTCGCCGCTTCTCTTTCGGCCTGGATCCACTCGAGCAATAGCTTGTCTAGTGATGTCACTTGATGGTTTCGTTTTTCAGAGTATGGCCAATCCATCTCCACTTCTTCCTGCTTATTTGTTGGTTGGTTCGCTCCCAGAGGTCCCTATTGCTGATCCTTTCTGGCAGGCCAACTGATATTGAGTAGTATTGAGCGAAGACAACTAATAATGAAGGTCTGAAGTTTGTTTGAGATGCTCTTTATAACGCGTCAAGTCTCTGCTCTGTATAGTAAGTGGCACTGACTTCACATTGGAGTTGAAAATCCGGATGTTATTTTTGATGTTGAGTACTGTTGACTTCCACACAGACTTAAGAGTAATGAAAGCTTGTATTACTTTTCCGATTCTGGCTTTGATATCCTCGTCAGTTCCGCCTGCAGTTGAAACGATGCTTCACAGGTAGGTGAAGGAGGTTGTTTCTTTCAGCTTCCTCCCATTTATGCTGATTGTCGTCTGTTGTTGTTTTGCTGCTGGTGTTGGCCATGAATCTTCATCACCTCTGTTTTCTTTATGTTCACCTGAAGTTCTATGTTCTCTGGATGCTTCTTCTGCAAACTTGTTGCTTTTCACTTGCATATCTTCCGGTTTGTGGGAAATCAGACATATATCATCGGCCAAGTACAGATCCACCCAGGGTTTCTGTGTCAGTCCATTTTATGCCTGTTTTCTCATTTCCCGTTGTCTGTCGCATTATCCAATCTACTGCAATCAGGAAGATCATTGGCGATAATAGACAGCTTTGCCTCACTCCCGTTCTCAATTCGAAGGATTCCGTGAGTTTCCCGTTGTGGATTATAACCACGTTAAATTCTGTTTTAGTCCATCATCATTCCTACTCAGACAATTCGGATTCCACCTGATATGAAGTGCTTCTGATGATATTAAATGTCCTTTGAAATTTTTTTGATTTTTGACAATATTGAAACCCTCCGGAGAAAAGATTTCAAAAATCACAAAGGACGTCTAATATCATCAGAAGCACTACATATCAAATGGAATCCGAATTGTCTGAACTGAATAAAAATGACTGACTAAGACAGAATTTGACCTGGTTACAACACCTCCCTCCCCTATGAAGTGACAAAATCAACATGAATGTGTGATAAGCAAGTTCACTATGCGAACACACTCTACTTTTATAATGTTACACACTGATCAAATCCAACAATCTACACCTACCTGGTTTTGTTATCTTTATCAATTGACCGATCAACTTGACGATCAACGAAAAATGACCCCAGCTTGATGAACGATGATCAAGTTGGTAAACTTTATTTTGATATCATAACAGACGTAATATTATTCAAATGAACTGTCGTCAGGATTTAATAGAAGTAGACATTTGTAAAAAATTATATTAGCAAAATCTCAGCGAAATTGAAGTGAGTAATTCCGTTTCCTGCATTCGGCAATCTGGTCCGAACTTCTTCAGGGAAATTAATCGAAATTAACATAACAGAGATTTATATATAAAAGGAACATTTTTTGTTTTTAAAAAAACTTTGTCCAGTCATGATGGATATGTATCACTAATTAACAATACTTGGTCAAAATTCCTGACTGTCCATGTCTTCTTATGGAGATGTTAAGAAATGTTTTTACAACTGTTTACCCCCACACACATACACACTGTGTTTAAAGTGTTTAACAAGGGTAGACCAATATTTGTAAGTATGAGGTCAAAATTTTGATCACAGCTCATACAATTATGTTTATTGCACTTGTTGATATTCGTTTTAGGCTTATGACTGGACAAAGTTTTTAAAAACAAAATATGTACTTTTTATTATAAATAAACCTCTGTTATGTTAATTTCGATTAATTTCCCTGAAGAAGTTCGGACCAGATTGCCGAACACTGGAAATGTTGGAATTACTCATTTCAATATCGCTGAGATTTTACAAATATAATTCTTTACAGACGTACTATTATTACCTTTGTTATTTGGTTTAGTGATCTTCATTGTTATTTTGACTTTCAATATGTCCTTTTAACTTGACCTAACTTGTCTATTTTCTCACCTTTTAACTCTTTGTTATACTGTTATGTACTCGTCGAGTAGTTAATAGTCCTGACGAGGAAAGAGGGAAATCAGCTGAGATTTTGTAAATTCTGGTCGAATGATACTTTGAGAAAGCTGCATTAAGTAGCGTCGGTGGCACAGTGGTTAGGACTCTCGCCGACCATGCACATGGTCTGAGGTTCGAGCCCACGCCGACGCACACCTGATATCTACGGTCGGCCTGCAAAATTTGGGCTACCGATATCCATGCTGAAAATTCCATACTTGTACCAAAAATACAGTGTGGAATCAAGCTGTAAATAAAAATAAAAAAATAAAAAAAAACGACATTGCTGTCGTTTTATTTTTCATTCATTCACTGGGAAATACAAAAAACCTTTATTATAATAAATATCATATACCCAATACCCAAATTTTTTTCAAACCGTTAAAAGTGAACTTGGTTTGGACATATATGGACTTATTTCTTTTGAATACGCACCTGCGGCTTCTCGATGTATATTGCGAGGGTTTCTGCAGTACAGATAAGTCGGAAACATACTGTTTTCAGGAGGTTTCTGCTGAATTTGTAAATTACTTTGAAAGAATCAGTTGAGGTGTTGTGGGAGGTGTTGATCAGATATTCAATAGTGGCGCTTCTGATTGAACCGGTGCCTCCTCCTTTTTGCAGCCACGCCGGATAATGTTCTTTAACACGTTTTGAAAGGACACGCATACAACGACCTATGTACCTAGCTCCACACGAGCAGGTGAACTGGTCTATGCACATTGATGAGTATAGATCATTTTATACTACAAATCCAGTCTGCCTTTCCTTAAACGTGTTTTGTTTTCACTAGCGCTATACTGTAATAGAAATATTATTTTTGGAAATAGCGCCATTATTATGGCAGTTATTATCATGTTACACGTCCATCCCTCATCTGTCAGTAGGATGATGAACAGTTGAACGCAAAATGTCACTCAACTTCTATGATAATTTTCAATGCATAATAATTTTAAATTTGAATGAACAATAGGCGAGTGTATATATGATTGAACCAACCAAAATGAAAAATAAAAACACAACAGCAACTTTGTAGAAAATAAAAATTTTTATCCGAAAATATTTTTAATTATAATAAAGGTGTTTTGTATTTCTCAATGAATGAATGAATGAAAAATAAAACGATATTGTTGTTGATTTTACTGACATTTAGCTATTTCAAACGCTGTTAATAGCTTTATCAAATTATTACATAACCAGAATTTACAAAATCCACTCAGCCTATATACAATAACAACTTAATCATCGTTCATCAGTCTGGGTTCATTTTTCGTTGTCAAGTTGATCGGTCAATTGATAAAGTCAACAAAACCAAGTGTAGATGCCTGTGGGATTTGATCAGTGTGTAACATTATAAAAGTTGTGTGTGTATGTTCACATAGTGAACTTGCTTATCACACATTCGTGTTGATTTTCTCAGTTCTTTTGGGGGAGGGGAGAGAGGTGTTATAACCATGTCAGATTCTGTTTTAGTCCATCATTCCTATTCAGTTCAGTCAATTTGGATTCCACTTGATATGAAGTGCTTCTGATGATATTTGACATTCTTTGTGATTTCTGGAATGCTTTTCCTGGATTATTTCAATATTGTCAAAATCAATTTTGTGACCTGATTCTATAGCATATAGATGAGCTATGCCTGATGATTTTTCAAGCTTTTCTAGGTCAACTGGATTTCTCGGTGATCGAACAGGTGCTCTACAGTGTTCATTTCTTCTGATTTTGATTTCTCGAGATGTTTATCCGATGTAGATCGCATCACATTCCACGTATTTTGTTTTATAGATGCAACTAGATACAGAATCTTTAGGGGTTCGCTCTTTTATATAGACAAGGTTGTTTTGTAGTGTGTCTGATGCTTTGAAGAAAACTCTAATGTCGAGCTGATTGAGTACTCTTCTGATATCGTCTGACGTCTCTGCTCTATATGGAATGACGACTGTTGAAGTCCATGTTTTCGGAATACGTTTTCGACCATACTTAATGTGTGTGTTGATTTTGTTTATGAAGTTCCTTGGGTAGTTGTTTTGCTTGAGAGTTCCAGTAATGTTTGATATTTCTTCTTTTTCTTTCTCATCTGTTATCAGGGAGTGTGCTCGTCTAAGAAGACTTGAAACAACTGAGACCTTTGAGCTGATTGAGTGTGATGATTTGAAGTCTAAATATTTATTGGAGTGGGTTTTCTTCCTCAATATGGATATAATAAAATGTCCGTTTTCCCTCCTCTTAACTAGGCCGTATAGAAATGGTAGTTAACCGACGTCTGATTCTGCTTCCGAAGTGAACGGGATTCTGGAAGATACACAGTTTACTATCTCCAGGATTGAACTGTGTAGATGTCGGTTTAGCACTACAAAAGTATCATTTACATATCTTAACCATATTCTAGGAATGAGTATACTTTGTTTTCTTATTTAAACGTAGTTGTTAACTTACACACTTACACGCATTCACTGCACATAAATTTCAATCTCCAAAAAACCATTTCTGTCTACCCCCCGCGTCCTTGACAGGATCACTCATCCATCTGGTGTTTATAATCCTTATAAATGGAACTTAACATGAACATGATTCATGAGAATTTATTAATGTACATTCGTTGTCACTCCTAATCATTTACTTTGTAATACGGGTGATCAATTTAGTAGTATTACAATTATACATATTACCAGATACACGCAATATATTTTGGACTATAATCTATTAACAATCGAATTGTAAATAATTTCTCTTCAGGTTCTTACAATTATAAAACAGTTATGATATTTGTTGTCGTTACAATAGTGGCCAGTTATGCGGCGGGTAAATTTTCAACGTAGAATAACAGATTAGCAGTTATGGGGTGTCAAAATAAATAGTCATATTTGTGTGACAAATGTGCTAGGCTGAAATCGATTACCAAAATATTGTGAAACGGGAGACAATGGTGATGGTGATTAATCATAATAGATTTGTAGTGTGTGGGGTAACGAAACAATTGACAAATCAGTTCAAGGTTATAAAAGGTGTCAGGTGAGTGAGTGTCTAGTACAAAGTGGTCTGTGTTAAACAGGAGATAGTAAGACTGCAATGAGAGGTGGTTTATGATGAAATAACGAATATGTGAAATGAGAGAGGTGGAGGCATATATTGAGAAAACAAATAATATCACTATTAGCAATACGTCCGGATAGTATAAATAAAAATTCGATAATATTGAGGGAATGTTTGCATAAAGGGCATAAATTATGACGAATAATAATAATAACTGTAATAATAATATTTGTAATAACAAGCAAAGGAAAAAGACCAAGAGGGTTAAGGGGAAGGAGCACTCTACGTGAGAAGAAGAATCATCAATCCAAGTTTGGCCACGGTAGGAACAGCGTCTGGACGTGTTCTTTTTGGATGCAAACTTCCGGTTGAGTCGATCTTATTGCAACAGCTTCAGCTATGTGTAGGAGATGTAAGCGAACTGTACGTGATAACGACTTCGGAATTCGGTATATAACCCTGAAAGCTGTGTTGACACCGATGCGATGTCCAGTATCGACCAAGTGTGATAAGATCGAGCTTTTAATGCATTTAATTTCCCCCGCTGCTGAACCAAGCTTGTAAATGTTCTGGAACCCATAGACGAACCTGCCTAATCGTGCGCCCTATATAACTTGAACCACAGAAAGAGTTGAAATGGTATATGCATAAAGAAGAAGAGCTAAGGTTAGGTGAGACATCTTTGAGTTGCTGGGTGAACATTGGACGGCTAGTGAAGGATAGACACAGACGTGCAGAGTAGAACGTGACCTTGATCGCCCTGGTTAAACGTTGCATTAGAATCATAATAAGGCGAATAAAGTATAATTATATTTTTATAGTTTACACACAATGATAAGTTTTGTTATTGGTAATATTTCGAGCAAAATTACTGCCCGTGTTCACACCACTGTTGGAATTGTGCCGATATTTTTGAGGTTTCTTTGTATTGCCTCTGATGTACCATTTTTATATTGTATTGCGACTGTTTTTTTCCATTCTTCCTTCTTGTTATTCTCCGGTTTTACCCTCTTTTTTCTCTTTTTTATATTATCTTTTATAAATTCTCTAGGGTAGTTGTTTTCGAGTAGCATTTTGAATAGGACTTTTATTTCTTTACCCTGGTCCTCTGGTGCTGTTGTAAGTCTACGTATTCTATCTGCAAGACCGTGTATTAGTCCTCGTTTTACCGAGAGTGGATGAGCTGAGTAATAATCAAGGAATCTTCCAGAATGTGTGGCTTTTCTATATATCGTTGTTTTTATGCTACCATCTCTCATTATTTCTAGTTTGCAATCTAACATGGGCAGTTCTCCAATTTCATTCTCTAATTCCATACTGAATTTTATTGAGTCGACGTGTCTGTTTATGTGTGAGAAAAGTTTCTCAGTATCGTTTTTTTTCACTATTACTAGTGTGTCGTCTACATATCTCCACCAACATTTTAGTGACAATTCCAACAGTGGTGTGAACACGGGCAGTAATTTTGCTCGAAATATTACCAATAACAAGACTTATCATTGTGTGTAAACTATTAAAATATAATTATACTTTATTTGATCTAATCCACAATGCTCAAACTTTTTACTGATATTAACATAATAAGGCGGCCTGCTTAAATCTTGGGCTACCAACATTTCCATCCTACATATTGCATCTAATTCCTCGGATTTATTTTGTTTTATTCATTCAATTATATATCCAAGTCGCATTACTTACTCTCGCGATTATTTAAAATGTTTTCAACCTGTTGATTTACGAGTATATAATAACCTTAAGAAAAAGCATCATGGTGGGTATCAGAGATCATTAAATTGTATTCCAATGAATCAGATGACTGTTCCTGTGATTATGAGCACAAATTGCAGGTCATTATCGAACAAGATGAACTACTTGTATTCTCTATTATACTCAAATGTATATTGTAATACTGGTGTAATTACTCTTCAAGAAACTTGGCTCCATGATTCATATGACGATAACGTAGTCTTCTTAACTGGTTTTACAATCTACAGACAAGACCGATGCAGCTCAAAGAAGAAGAGAGGTGGTGGTGTTGCCACTTTTATAAACTCTCAGTGGTCTACTGCCAACAACGTCTGCTTCAAATTCTCAAATGACAATATTGATTGTATAACTGTAAAATGTCGACCTAAACACTTATCTAAGTATAGCTTCATTTTTGTCACAAATATCTATATCACACCTTGTTGCAGTCCCTCAGAACTATCTATCTTCGCTGATGAATTCACTATTTTTGCTGCTGCTTCGTTTGGTAACTCCTTACCTATAGTGACTGGCGACTTCAACTCCTGTGACTGCAGTTTTATTACATTGCTGGGCCATGAAAATGTTGTTAATTTCCCAACTCGACAAAATACTTCACTTGATATAGTATTTATAAATGATTCTGGAATATACGAAGCTCGTAAAAGAGCCCCACTCTTCAATTCTGATCATTGTATTGTACGAGTCTTACCCAAAATTTACGGAAAGTTACACAGTAAAGCCTTCTCGAACTTGTCTAAGAAAGTTGTTCACAGATGCTACTCAAATGAGAACGTACATCATCTTAGAAACATGCTCAGTGACACAAGATGGGATCTGTTTAATGATGATTCACTTGATGACAATATCTCTGATATTACATCCTATCTGAAATTCTGTTTTGAAATCTGCTGTCCAAAAGAAATACTATTCGTCAAATTTGACCGTTTCTCCTCGCCCCAACTTAAAAGGCTTCGTAGAGAGAAGGAAATACTGTATAAGATGAAAGATGAAAGTGGTGCGAAAAGAACTAACTTCTTAATTAAGTCTGAAATGCAGAGGTTGAAAATAATAAAAAATATAACAATTTTTCTTTCACGTTCCCAGTGGAACATAGGGCTTCAAGCTAGTGGCTTGAAGTTTCTGTAGCAGTGTTTATTTTTGCAGGATGGGGTTGCTAGCCTCATGCCCAACCTTTCCTCTTTATTTCTGGCTTAGCGAGGTAAAGGAGTGGTTGCCCGGTGATCGAACACCGGACCGTGAGCATGGTCGGCGAGCGTCCTAACGGCTGTGCCACCGACGCTAATACCTGGGAGTACTGGACAGCTGTTTCATCCTAGTTTGGGACTCTTCAGTAGTACGCACCCACCGGGATTCGAACCCAGGACCTTCCGGTTACAAGGCGAGCTCGTATACCATTAAGCCACTGGGACCCTGATAGGATCCCACATCTTTTGGTATTGACTGTTAATCTTGTATATATGGTATATTATCATTCCCACACATTTTGTTATTGACTGTCAATCTCACACATATGGTATATTATCATCTCTCACGCACTTTGTTATTGGCTATTAAGATCAATTATTTCAAATGCTGTTAGCTGTCCATATTGTTGTAAAATGTATAAATACCATGGCTTTCTTTGTCGTTGTTGCACTTCAATACACAGTCACAGTCCAGCCTTTGTCTTTTGATATTTGCGTGCTTTACTAAATCGGAAGGTACGACAAGCAGATAGGCAGATTAGTTCAGGCGCAGACAGATCAAGGTGAAAACGTCTTCATTTAATTCACTACAGTTATAACAAATTGGCGACGGGGTTTACCTTAATTCATTGCAGTTATAGCAAGCAAACGACGACAGTTTTTATTCTGTTCAGCGCAGCTATAGAACATTTTTGACTGTGTTAATTACAACCCAATTACAATGTCTATCTCTCTGGACGATCTCAAATCTATCTTGCAGCAGCAGCAGGTTCAGAATGAAGCAGCTCAACTAAAATTAATCGAAGCTCTCACTCAGAAGCTGTCCATTCAAGTTCCATCAACATCTCATTCTGACAAATATGAAAGCATCTCAAATTCCATCAGTGAGTTCAACTACGACCCAATATCTGGTCTCGTATTTGATGCATGGTTCAATCGTTACGAAGACGTTTTCCGTATTGAATGCTACATGTTTGATGATGCTGCCAAAGTCCGATTGTTACTAAGAAAACTTGGTACTGTTGAGCACAACAGATATGTTAAATTCATTCTGCCTAAGAACCCACGTGAGTTATCATTCGATGAGACAGTCACCGTTTTATCACAAATCTTTGGTGAACAGTCATCCATGTTTAATATTCGGTATCAATGTTTTCAGTTGACAAAAATGCCTTCCGATGATTATGTGACTTACGCTGGCAAAGTGAACAAGGAATGTGAAAGGTTCAAACCACACGAAATGACATCAGATCAGTTCAAGTGTTTGATTTTTATTTGTGGGTTGAAGAACCCAGAAGATACTGACATACGAACTCGACTTCTGTCACTTGTGGAACAAGACCCGAAAATGACTTTACAAATGGTGACAGCAGAATGCCTACGTTTAATCAACTTGAAGCACGATACTGCTATGGTGGAGTGCAAACGACAGTCGTCTGAATTTGGTTCAATTAACACAGTGAAAAGTCCTCCGATCACCGTTAAGCACACAGCACGTCAGTCTCAGAATTCAGCTAAACCTCCTTCAGTGTGCTGGCACTGTGGTTCGTGGCATTTTGTCAAGTTCTGTCCTTTCAAGAAGCATAAATGCCGTAATTGTCACCGTTTTGGACATAAGGAGGGTTACTGTACACCGCAGAAAAATCCTTCGGTGAGGAACAGAAGTAGTCGTTTCAAGCCGAAACAATCTCCTCGAGTACAGACCGTTTTCACTACTTCCAAAGTCGAGTTCGCCAGCAAACGTAAGTACATAACACTAGATATTAATGGCAAACGTACTCGTCTTCAGTTGGATACGGCATCAGATATCACCGTAATTTCCCGAACTACGTGGCGCAAACTTGGTTGCCCACAGATTCTGCCGACCGAGCATGTCGCCAAGAATGTCTCTGGAGATATACTGAAACTTGTGGGTGAGATAAATTGCCAGGTTCAGTTTGGTGAGCATCACTTCAATGGTGTATGTTACGTCACAAACTACCATGATTTGTATTTGCTTGGTCTTGACTGGTTAGACAAGCTCCATATCTTTAATGTACCATTAAATTCAGTATGCTCTAATGTTTCGTCCTCACCACACAACGTTGTTCCCGGAGATGTATCTGATCAATCTCTCTTGCAACGCCGTCGTCAAAAGCACGCTTCTGTCTGCCAGGACAAACTTGGTTGCTGCAAACTGTTTGGCATCCAGCATATTCGTAGCCCCCCGTATCATCCCCAATCGAATGGACAGACTGAACGTTTCGTCGACACCTTTAAGCGTGCTTATGCAAAAGCGAAGGGGGAGGGAACAACAGAAGAAATTTTGGATAAATTCTTGCTGCATTATCGTACGAATGTAAAAGGACAGTTATGTGTCAGACACACAGATCACACTCTATCCAGTACCACGCAAAGGTCAACTCGACAAAGAAGAGCTCCGAAACCTTTTCAAATAGATCCAAAAAGCAAGTCCTACACTCTTTACGGGGAGAGGTGATAGGATCCCACATATTTTGGTATTGACTGTTAATCTTGTATATATGGTATATTATCATTCCCACACATTTTGTTATTGACTGTCAATCTCACACATATGGTATATTATCATCTCTCACGCACTTTGTTATTGGCTATTAAGATCAATTATTTCAAATGCTGTTAGCTGTCCATATTGTTGTAAAATGTATAAATACCATGGCTTTCTTTGTCGTTGTTGCACTTCAATACACAGTCACAGTCCAGCCTTTGTCTTTTGATATTTGCGTGCTTTACTAAATCGGAAGGTACGACAAGCAGATAGGCAGATTAGTTCAGGCGCAGACAGATCAAGGTGAAAACGTCTTCATTTAATTCACTACAGTTATAACAAATTGGCGACGGGGTTTACCTTAATTCATTGCAGTTATAGCAAGCAAACGACGACAGTTTTTATTCTGTTCAGCGCAGCTATAGAACATTTTTGACTGTGTTAATTACAACCCAATTACAATGTCTATCTCTCTGGACGATCTCAAATCTATCTTGCAGCAGCAGCAGGTTCAGAATGAAGCAGCTCAACTAAAATTAATCGAAGCTCTCACTCAGAAGCTGTCCATTCAAGTTCCATCAACATCTCATTCTGACAAATATGAAAGCATCTCAAATTCCATCAGTGAGTTCAACTACGACCCAATATCTGGTCTCGTATTTGATGCATGGTTCAGTCGTTACGAAGACGTTTTCCGTATTGAATGCTACATGTTTGATGATGCTGCCAAAGTCCGATTGTTACTAAGAAAACTTGGTACTGTTGAGCACAACAGATATGTTAAATTCATTCTGCCTAAAAACCCACGTGAGTTATCATTCGATGAGACAGACACCGTTTTATCACAAATCTTTGGTGAACAGTCATCCATGTTTAATATTCGGTATCAATGTTTTCAGTTGACAAAAATGCCTTCCGATGATTATGTGACTTACGCTGGCAAAGTGAACAAGGAATGTGAAAGGTTCAAACCACACGAAATGACATCAGATCAGTTCAAGTGTTTGATTTTTATTTGTGGGTTGAAGAACCCAGAAGATACTGACATACGAACTCGACTTCTGTCACTTGTGGAACAAGACCCGAAAATGACTTTACAAATGGTGACAGCAGAATGCCTACGTTTAATCAACTTGAAGCACGATACTGCTATGGTGGAGTGCAAACGACAGTCGTCTGAATTTGGTTCAATTAACACAGTGAAAAGTCCTCCGATCACCGTTAAGCACACAGCACGTCAGTCTCAGAATTCAGCTAAACCTCCTTCAGTGTGCTGGCACTGTGGTTCGTGGCATTTTATCAAGTTCTGTCCTTTCAAGAAGCATAAATGCCGTAATTGTCACCGTTTTGGACATAAGGAGGGTTACTGTACACCGCAGAAAAATCCTTCGGTGAGGAACAGAAGTAGTCGTTTCAAGCCGAAACAATCTCCTCGAGTACAGACCGTTTTCACTACTTCCAAAGTCGAGTTCGCCAGCAAACGTAAGTACATAACACTAGATATTAATGGCAAACGTACTCGTCTTCAGTTGGATACGGCATCAGATATCACCGTAATTTCCCGAACTACGTGGCGCAAACTTGGTTGCCCACAGATTCTGCCGACCGAGCATGTCGCCAAGAATGTCTCTGGAGATATACTGAAACTTGTGGGTGAGATAAATTGCCAGGTTCAGTTTGGTGAGCATCAGTTCAATGGTGTATGTTACGTCACAATCTACCATGATTTGTATTTGCTTGGTCTTGACTGGTTAGACAAGCTCCATATCTTTAATGTACCATTAAATTCAGTATGCTCTAATGTTTCGTCCTCACCACACAACGTTGTTCCCGGAGATGTATCTGATCAATCTCTCTTGCAACGCCGTCGTCAAAAGCACGCTTCTGTCTGCCAGGACAAACTTGGTTGCTGCAAACTGTTTGGCATCCAGCATATTCGTAGCCCCCCGTATCATCCCCAATCGAATGGACAGACTGAACGTTTCGTCGACACCTTTAAGCGTGCTTATGCAAAAGCGAAGGGGGAGGGAACAACAGAAGAAATTTTGGATAAATTCTTGCTGCATTATCGTACGAATGTAAAAGGACAGTTATGTGTCAGACACACAGATCACACTCTATCCAGTACCACGCAAAGGTCAACTCGACAAAGAAGAGCTCCGAAACCTTTTCAAATAGATCCAAAAAGCAAGTCCTACACTCTTTACGGGGAGAGGTGATAGGATCCCACATCTTTTGGTATTGACTGTTAATCTTGTATATATGGTATATTATCATTCCCACACATTTTGTTATTGACTGTCAATCTCACACATATGGTATATTATCATCTCTCACGCACTTTGTTATTGGCTATTAAGATCAATTATTTCAAATGCTGTTAGCTGTCCATATTGTTGTAAAATGTATAAATACCATGGCTTTCTTTGTCGTTGTTGCACTTCAATACACAGTCACAGTCCAGCCTTTGTCTTTTGATATTTGCGTGCTTTACTAAATCGGAAGGTACGACAAGCAGATAGGCAGATTAGTTCAGGCGCAGACAGATCAAGGTGAAAACGTCTTCATTTAATTCACTACAGTTATAACAGACCCAATGTATGTTGAATGTAATATATAACCAGAAATTCATATCCTGCAAAAATCCTTCTAATATGTGGAAACTATTTAAGGAAATCACTGGTGGTAAGCAGATAAACAATATTCCATATTCTTTTAATGTATGTACTCTTAACAAATCTTTTATTTACTCCCCCTCAAATGCCATGCTTCCCAGCATCCCTTGTGTTAATAATAGCCCCTTTCCAGGTTTTAACACAAATGATGTTCAAAAGTACCTCAAATCTCTAAACCCTCCTCACAGCCTAGGTCCAGATTATGTACCTAGTATTATTTTTAAAAAAATGTTCTGCTTTCTGTGTCACCCTCTCACTGATCTATTTAACAAATCTTTTTCCGATAACATTGTGCCTGCCGTTTGGAAGGGCACTGAAGTTGTACCCATACCTAAATCATCTACTGGAGCATGTGTCAAATTTAGACCCATTGCTATTACCTCTCCTTTTTTGAAAATTATGGAGAAATTACTTTTACTTAGTCTTGTACCTTCGCTTAAATCCTTTAATGACCCTAAACAATTTGCCTTTAAGTACAGTAGAAGCGCTTTAGATGCAGCTGCCGTCTTATATCATATCACATTGCTTCCAGTCTAGACAAGGGGGCTAAATTTGTTCGTTGTGCCTTCCTAGACTATACATCTGCTTTTGACTAGGTCCCTAAGGACATCTTATTAAACAAACTTGCTGCTGGTCAAACAGAATGCTGGGCTGTTAACTGGTTACATTCCTATTTCTCAGAAAGAAAGCAGTACACCGTGTATAAAGGGAAGTCTTACACTTCATTGCCTACTGAAGCTAGTGTGTCCCTCTACGCGCTGTTCTTTCTCCTTTTCTTTTTTCTTTCTTCTTGCATGACTTGCCTCACTCTGACGAAATAAACTTTGTGAAGTACGCTGATGATTTAACGGTTTCAATGGCTGTTAACTCCCAGCTACATTGTACTAAAATAAATAGCTTTCTATCGGGAGTCAGCAAATGGTCTGAGTCTAACGGTTTTAAACTGAATCCTTCTAAGTGTCAAACTGTCAATTTAAACTTAAGATGTAAAAGACAGTTAAAAGAAGCCGTCGATTCTCATGACAGTTGTAAGATTGACGACAATGATATAAGAATCAAATCAGAAATTAAGTATCTTGGACTCATTGTCTCTTCTGATCTCTCCTGGTCTTCCCATGTCTTAGCGATCTCCAGTAAAATATTCCGCCTGACATTTTACATTAGGAAGTTAAGACACTCGGGTATAACTCAACCCCTCCCTCCTCTTACACTTCACAAACTCTTGCATTCAACCTATTCCTCTTTATTGTTCACCCTTATTCTTTCCTGGTTCGCTGCTTAAAAAAGACTATGTCACAATTCGTAGAATACTGAAGACGGTCAGTATGGTGGGTGTGTCCCAGTGGACCACATAGTTAACGTCGTTGTCGATAGGCACTTGACTTCGTGCAATAAATTTGTTAGAGGGATTTTGTCTGACTTGGAGCATCCACCACAGCACCCTCAGCTTCCTTTCACCTTGCATCTCCTCAGGTAGAACAAGGAGTAACTTCAGAAAACTGTATGCTCGCACGTCTAAGTATAGAAATTCTATGATACCACACTCGTCACATATTTTATGTGATGAAAATAGAGTCAGGCAAGAATTAACTAACTAACCTTTCTCCCTCATCTAGTAAATAAACAATTTCCTCCATCCATCCATCCCTATATACCCTCAAGTTTTACTTTTATTACTTCTATTATATTTATGGTCCTGTTACTTCTCTGTTTTTTTACTCTCATAATTGCAAACACCAACTTATCTCCATGACGGCTGTAATCTTTGTTTTTCCCCCACTACATCATGTAAAGCGAAGATTATATTCAATATTTTTAAACATGTTAGGATTTCCATACCGCATTAGCAATACTGTGTGGCACAAGCCAACGGCAATTTTCACTTGTATTCTTATTATTATTACCCTAGCTGTTATCCTTATTATTATTTCCATCTTATATGCTGCATGTTTTTGACATTACCCCTATTGTAAATGTGGAAAATTATCTGTGTGATTAATTTTTATTTATAATTTAAGGAAATTAGATGCAATCTTGTGATTAATGCTGAAAATTCCATTCTGTATCAAAAGTACTGTTTTTGGAATAAAGTAAATCATTATTATTATTATCTCCGCAGGAGTATCTCCCTTGAATTGGAGACGTAAAAACAGAGGCTTTTTCTCCACAGTTGTCAGTTCATGTTCGCGTCTATTGTAACCTATGTTGGCTTTAATGAACTTCTCTGGATATCTATTCTCACTTAGAATATCCCAGATGACCTGTAGTTCTTTCTCTACACAATCTTCGAAACAAATAGACCTCGCTCTAAATGTTAAGCACCTGATCAGATTAAATTTGTACTTGATCAGTAGGAAGCTAAGGAAGTGTGTATACTTGTGGTGAGAGCAGACTGCTAGCCAATCGGTAGACATTAATCTACGTCAATGTCTAGGTCACTAATATTGGCCGTGAGAAAATATGAACAAGTCTGATTCAACAACCAATCACAGCAGACTTAATGTGGGCAAATATGATTCTCAGACAGATGGCTCCATTTTCTGAGGTTACCCGAAACAACCAATCAGAAGACTGCGTTTGTCTACTTGAATAAGCTATAATAATGTATGTGAAATGTACATAAATACGTGTTGATTTCCGTAATAAAACGATCTGTTGCCTGCCCTTGTCTTCTATCGTTACATACTGAGCATTGGTGTCTAGGTTTCTAAATATGGTTTTTTTGACGGAACCATCCTCTCTTCTCGTTATGGAAATATTTCATACTATTAAATCTAATTGCAAATAACTTTTAGAAGTCTGATCTAAATGATTCGATGTTACTCTCCTCTTAAAAACCACTAAAGTTGTCAATAACATTCATCCTGTCATTACCATGGATACATAACAGTTGAACCTGATGATGAAGTTGTCGAAAGGAATATTCTTTTTTCAATAATCAATCTTTCGAAGTTTATATTTGTAAAATCTCAGAAAAATTGAAATGAATGATTTTTCAACGTTTCGTTCGGCGAACTGGAGTGTGTATGTGGGTAAACAGTTTTAAATCATATGTTAGCCTCTTCATATGAAGATACAGACAATCGGGAGTCTATTTAATTCAATTTTAGACTTTCCTGTCGATTGATTGGAGTGAAGTGCTTGGTCTCAAGTTGACATCTCGGCTTCTTGTGCAGATGTTTCCACGATGTCTAATTACTTACCCAGACATCATCGAAGCATCTGCACAAGAAGCCGAAATGTCAACATGAGAATTGAATTATTTCATACATTTATTCCCCTTAATGAATTTGAACAATGCAAGAACTACAGTTTTAGCAGAATAAAATGGTACCATCTTTTATTTCGTTGCCTTCTCGTCAGCTGCTTACATGGCAAAGACATTATTAAATACGTCTACAACAACAATTTTAACATACTTGCACAGAGTTAAGTTTAAACAAAAATCAATCAATCAATATACTCATACACTAAAAATATATACATATATAAATATGCAATATTAACCACTATTCCGAACAATAATAATCAAACACAATGGAAACTTTTAGCATTTCACATTCGGATGAAAGAGAGGTGAAATTATCAAGTTACCAGGGCAAAGAAAGGCTGATAACCGCTTCTTTCTGGACGCATAAATCAGGTTTCATGCGCTTGATGGAAATGACTTCAGCAAACTTAAGGAGAATTGAGTTATTTTGCTTATTGATAATTTTGAACGACTTTTCAACGTCCGCCTCATGACCCATGTCGAGAAGATGCCTGGCGATGGCACTGTTTAAAGCATTTGTTCCCTTTAGACGTAAGCTTTTTGGTACATGTTCAGAAAATCGTAGATATGCCCTTCTTTCTGTCCTTCCAATGTAACTGCTCCTGCAGATACATGTAAATTTGTATACACAGTTGGAGGTAACATGAGAATTGAATTAATTAACTATTATGATCCATCGCACAAGAGGTGGCCAGCTCTCATGATTTCCTAGGTGGTCTAGAAGAATAACCCTTTGGCATTTGAAACTGTGGGCACTAAGTTCGAGCCTCTGTGGGAACATCATCACTGACTGACTGGGGAATGCAGGTACTTCTAGCTGGAGAACGAGTCCCCATGAGGATGAAACGCGCAGTACTCTAGATTCGACTGCTAGTCATTATCCACTAATTAACTACTGAAAATTGTAATGCCTATATCTCTTTCGGTTGTGTTGATTTTATAATTATATCCTCTACCCCTATCATTCAGGCACTGAAGAATGTTATAGACATTATTTATAGCTGTTGTAATTTCAGCTGAGAGTAAGACAAGGATGCCTAATATCGCCAATGATTTTCCTGATTGCAGTAGATTGGATAATGCGACAAACAACGGGAAATGAGGAAACAGGCATAATATGGATCCACACAAAAACTTGGACGATCTGGACTTCACCGATCATATATGTCTGATTTCCCACAAACCGGAAGATATGCAAGTGAAAAGCAACAAGTTTGCAGAACAAGCACCCAGAGAAGATAAAACTTCAGGTGAACATAGAGAAAACAGAGGTGATGAAGATTCCTGGCCAATACCAACAGCAAAACAACAACAGACGATAATCAGCATAAATGGGAGGAACCTGAAAGAAGCAACCTCCTTCATCTATCTACCTACCTACCTGTGAAGCATCGTTTCAACTACTGGCGGAACTGACGAGGAAACATAGGCAGGAAGAAATGGAGATGGATTGGCCATACTCTGAGGAAACCAATAAGTGACATCACTCACTAGACAAGCCATCGCTCTAGTGGAACCCGAAAGGGAAGCGGTAAGTTGGTCGTCAATGTGAGGGTGACTTGGAGGAGGTTATGTGAAGAGGAGATGAAAGCATGTGGGCAGACTTGGAGCGGGGTGAAAATGTTTGCAGAGAACGGGACGCAATGGAGACGCGTGGCTGAAGCCCTATGTTCCTCTAGCAATTAAAGGAAATAATAATAGTAATAATTTCAGCTGGTCTCCACAGTTGATGAGGATCAGTAAAATAGAATGAGATTATATCACTTTATACAGGATATGTAGTCTTTGTCTATCGAAATGTATGAAACAAACAGAACATGCACTTCAGACAATCGGCTCTTACTTCGGTGAATACATTTTCCTCTCCTTAGCTATACAATCGCATTTATAAACAATCTGTTTTCAATGAGAAAAGAGAGAGTGCAGTAACAAAATTCATGAGTTATCACGAACGTAGTTGTTTGTTTATATTAGTCAATACATAAAAGGAGTTACGTAATAAGATGAATAATTCAATGAATAAGTTGTCATCAAGATAACAGCGATATAAGTATAATATTTTTACACTTATTTGACTATTTCAAGTAAAGCATGTGTTCTTAGTGAAATATTTCTTTCTATTTCTGGTAGTTGAGATTTTATTTCGTCGAAGACGTTCAGTGTATGACGTTTCAAAAAGTGATGATTTGGGTGGATATGATTGCGACAAAGAGATGGGTCACTTGGAGAAGTGTGTACAGAAAATGCACATTCACAGGGCAATACACACACTTCCTTAGTTACGTGCTCATTAAATATAAAAGGAATATTGTAAAATATCTCGTGAGCAGAGCAAGAAAGATATGTACGGATGACCTCTTACAAAAGGAATTTGAATATATTCATGATTTCTTGATGGAGATGGCCTGATTATCCAAGTAGTTTCATAAAGAAACATAAAGACATCAGAGAAAAAACCTGAGACTCTGACTGCACGTAAGGAACCTCTATTTATTAAGTTACAATTTAATGGTGACTTTCAAGGAGTATACGTAGAACGTTTTACGCAGCACACCTATGTTTGTCATTCTCTAGCCGACGAATGAATGGGACACAAACGAAGGATAAGCCTGATAGTTTTGCCACATCTATGTGTATTTATCAATTCAACTGCACCTGCGGTGACAGTTATGTTGGGCGTACTACTAGACAGCTTAGCCAACGTGTTAGTGAATGTCTCCCATCGTGGTTTGGCAAAAGACAGACAAAAACAATCCGTAGCTCAATTCTGTCACATTTAATTGATAGTGGTCATGTAGTCGAGAAAACGAAAGCCTTCAAAGTAATTCATCGTATCCCTCCGAATCTTTCTAATAGACTTCGTATTCGTCTACTGCACTAACACAGCTGAGGCGGGCGATAGGCACTCGAACTATTAAGCCTAAATTCTGCATTCAAATGAAGAAGTTCGTACAGCCATTATCCCTCCCTTGTTGGCCTATTAAGACATAACCAACTAATGACTTCTACACCGTCCCTTATTTATATTTTCAACCCCTTTCTTATCATCCCTTAATCTTATCTTCACTATAAACGTGTTTCATTTCCTTCCCTTACAATCAGTCTAACATTACTTAATCTGTTCATTTGTTTTTACTAGCCTTTATCGACTACCACGTGTACCTGAACATTTGTTTGTTTAATCATACTGTCTTTCACTATTCGTGTTATCACAGATTGCCTAATTTTTTCATCCTTATTATTGATAAGACCATTATTATTATTATTATTACTATTATGACTAATTACACAATTTATATTCACCATCTTATCATCCTTTAGACAAAACACCATAATTGGTTTATATTTGAATTTTATTTGTAAACTTATGTATATTAGAGTTAAGCTTAATGAGTGATATGTATCCATATATATATATATATATATATATATATATATATATATATATATATATATGTGTATGTTGGTCTCTCTTTCTGTTTGCTCGCTTAGTCTGTGACCATTTCACTTTGAGGAACCTGTCTCCTTTATCAATGTATATTCCCCCTATATTATATATAATATGAGTGTTTGTTGACAGTCCGTTGCTTGGTGACATATATCCATATTATATGTGTGGTTGTTGACATGTCTGCTATATTTCGCTATGTATATATGGATCGATACTCCATTATAATTAGCCATTCATGTTAAGACTGTCTATTGATTTGTTCACACACTTGTCTGGACATTCATATATATTTCGTTCTCACAATCTTGTGTGACTTACTTACTTTGGTGTGATACCACTTATTGCTTCTCCTTGTGTCTGGAAAATAGAAGTATCATCGCAAACCTAGTGGTCTTCTGATTTCCGTCTTTCTTACGTCAGGACTATTAAATTCTCGACCAGTACATAACAATAATTTGGCGACGAGTACATAACAATGAGATCTAATTGAAAGCACAATATTGTTCGCTTAAATGTGCTGCTCTAAACTTTTCTATGGGAATATTTGGTATATTGAAATCTCGTGGGGATCCTGTTTTCAGAATTGCCTGGGATCTTCTTTCTTATCAATACAGCTAGCTCTTCAGAAAACTGATTGGTCCTAACCTCTTCACTAATCGTTTCTTGTATAAAAAAATTTCGATTTTTTCTTTTCTTTTTTAATTTTACTTTTAGTTTGCTTTCGCTTTAATAATTAATTCACTATTATCACTCTCATATGCTCCCTGTTGTACATTTTCACACCCTCTTCACACTTGTTAAGTTGACACTGAATTACCACCCATTATTCTCACTCAAGAGCAGTTTTAACCTTATCAAATTTCTATCTTTGTGCTTTTCATTTTCACTTCTAAGTAATTATATCAATTATATCACCCCCCCCCTATTACTCAATAATAGACCAGTATATATTTTTGTAAGTAAAAATATGACTACGCTACAATTGCTTAGTTACATAAAAACTCTCATTTCTCTGGTGTTTCTGACCGTTTACTTTCGAACACTAAACCTGTGGATATAATCATGTTGACTACCAAAACCTACAACTAACTGTTTGGCATTTTGTGACCTTTTAACACTAACTCATTTCTATAATTGTATATATTGTTGGATTTATATGTTCAAGTTGACCAAAGTCAGTGAGTCTATGGTTTTGACATCATTTTAGTTAACTGTGCTTAACTGTATTGTGTGTTGTTGTATTGTATTGTTGTTGTCACTTGTTTCCCTTTTTACTGTGAATTATTTTCCTTTTGCTGGTGTTGTTCTGATTGTTTTATTCCTTGTTTTCCGGCTTAAAGGGTAGCAAGTCACAAGGTCGCTTCTCTCTGAACTTTATCTTAATGTAGCAATTCCTTTCTCTGGCGTGAGGCTAGCCTGTAAACAAAGTTGCTACAGAAACTTCAGCACGATGAATCTCTTTGCGCCAAAAGAAAAAGTCTGTATGGAGACATGGAACGTCCGCACTATGTATGAGATTGGCGAATCTGTCCAGATCGCAAACGAGATGAAAAGATACGGAATCCAAGTACTGGGAATATTTTCTTCATAACTCAATGGGTATTTTCGGTGATCTGAAGCAGAGCAAGAACCCTGTGACAGTGAAGGAACTTGATACGTTTCTTAAGTTTTCTGCCAAACTTGCCATACCGAATACAAGAATCAGTTTTCTGACGAGCTGTATTGATAAGAAAGAATATCCCAAACACTTCTGGAAATGTCTTCGTCACAGTCATATTTCAAGTAACTTTGTAATTGTCATCTCAATTTTTCTCCTAGACTGCAGTTCATTCTCCTCACATTTGCATATTATTATATACTGACATAATCCTTATTTATCTGTCTTCGTTTCTGTTCAGCATCTAACTGAAATGTTTCTATTCGTGGTGGTTACTTCATACATTGATAATGGCTTGTTTTACGATGTGATTTTGTTTGTTCGAGTGAATGGTCATTTTAACAATAGGACTGACTATGTGGAGAAATTGTTGGTGTATGATAATTGTTCACGGGGCATTTGATCCCACATTGTTTGGAATATTCTAATTAATTCTGAATTAATTCTAACAGTTAAATTTTTCTAGCTAATTTTGTTTGTGGGTGGCACAACGGTAGAATGCTCCCCAACCACGCCTCATGTGGTCCGGTATTCGATCCGTGGCCACCGACGTAATTCTTAACCTCGCTATGCTCGTACTAAGACCAGTGAAGAGGGAAGGTTTGGCTAGGTGAGGCTAGCAACCCCATCCCGTAAAAATAAACACCACTGCTACCGAAGCTTCAAGTCTCTAGCTTGAAGATGCCCTATGTTCCACTGGGAACGTAAAGGAATAAAATAAAACGGTGGGGAAAATGAACAACATTCCTCTTCCTGGAAATGAACATCCAACTATAAAAATTCGCTAGTCATCTATTCTGTATATATCTTCGGTGGATAGATCTTTGAATAGATCCGTGATTACGTCTTGTGAAGAAAATATCATGAAAATGATTCCTTTCATTGAGATGAATGACAATAAAATATCATCAGGCGCCACATCCTTTTTGCTATCCATTGCCTGACATACACGACTTGACGGCAATATTATCTGGAGCAACTATTTTCTCTAAAATCGACTTGATTCAAGCGTATAACCAAATCCCGATAGCACCAGAAGATATTCCGAAAACGGCTATCATTACGCTTCTCAAACGTTTTGAATTACTACGTATGCCATTCGGTTTCCGGAATGCAGCACAAACATTCCAACGCTTCATTGATGGAGTATTTCGCGGTCTCGACTTTGTATACGCATACTTAAACGACTGCCTCATTGCCAGTCCATACAAGGAAACTCACCTTAAACACTTGGATATGACATTTGAGAGGTTACGCTTACATGGTGTCACCATTAATATTCAAAAGTGTCAGATAGGCGTTGACTCACTCGACTTTCTGAGCCACACTATTGATTGGTTAGTACAGTGGAGGCTATAATGAACTTTCTGGAGCCACATAGACAGGGAAAAGTCTGCACACTTTCAACGGTTTGGTAAGTTATTATCGACGGTTTATTCCCAAGTGTGCTTCTCTGATTCAGCTATTAACAGACCTTCTTCGAGGGAATAACAAGTCTATCGAATTCGAAGCGTCTGCTTGAAATGCTTTTACTGAGGTTAAAAAAGCTATTGCGGATGCCATACTTCTAATGTATCAGGCAGGATCCAATGGCACCATTAAGTATCTCGGTTGATGCATCAGACACTGAAATCGGTGCAGTTCTACGACAACTAGTTTACAGAGAGTGGCAACCACATTTGCATACATATCTCTCACAGATATCAGAGTAAGCATAAGTATTCAAACTTCTACAAGAAACAATCAGTCAGGTCTCAGGGGTAATCCCCATTCTTTTTGTTTATATTATTGAAGTTAACTTGAACATTGAATGGTCATTTTTCTTTTTGAATTGTTTGTTTTCAGTTTAATGGATAAATTTATGCCTTTATGAATAAATTCCATTAGAAATTAAAAATTAATTTAGTAATTTTTCCGTTTAACCTAATTGAGGTCATCCGTTATTTGATGATTGGCTTTCAAGGAGACGGAAATGAATTATTCTGTGAACTACACATTTTATTTCCCAACTCATTTTCTCTCCACATTAGTTTATGTCCTTAAAATAACACTGTTTTCCTGTTTTCGTGTTCTCATATTGCTTTTGCGTTCCATAACCTTCTCTTGAAGGCTTACCCTTTTTTATTACAGCTTGATTCCACACTGTATTTTCCGTACAAGTATGGAATTTTCAGCATGGATATCGGTAGCCCAAATTTCGCAGGCCGACCATAGATATCAGGTGTTCATCTGCAGGGGATCGAACCTTGGACCATGTGCATGGTCGGTGAGAGTCCTAACCACTGTGCCACCAACGGTAGAAGACTAGAGACTTGGTAATGCCATTATGCCATTATTGACTGCTTTACTTCCTAGAGGAACATAGTGTTTCAGATGCACGTCTTCATTGCGTTCGGTTCTCTGCAAACGTTTTCACCTGGCTCCACGTCTACCCACATGTTTTCATAGCCTCTCCGCATGGCCTCCTCCATGTCACCCTTAGACAGACGACCAACTCGCCTCTCTCATTTGCGTTCCACTCGAGCGATAGACTGGCGCGTGTGATGTCACTTGATGGTTTTCTCGGAATTGGCAATGGAATATTTATTTGCATTTTGGTGTTTGTATGCAGCGGAATTATGTACGCCTTATCTTCGAATCGCCACCTGCACAGATCTTCCGTGTTGGGTTAATTTCAACCTTTATATTGCCTTTCTTTGTGATCTTTTCTAGTCTCCCATGTATTTCCACAACTCTGTATCACTTGCTTACTCTGACATCAAATCTATCTCCTTGCTATTTGACGCTTTTATGCCGATGAATGTTTATTCCTATACTACTAATGAATCTTATCAGTAGTTCACGCCACACCAATACTGGTTAACTGTGTAAACTTAGTGGGTGAAGTGAGTGTCTTTTAGGGTCCTTAAACACTTCTATACTCAGTGCTTATGTTAAGTATTTCGCCTATTGTTTGAAACAGAAAGGCTCGATGTCAAAGGTTTGTCTTCTCTCCATACTTTTGCATGTTGACTGGAATACTGTGCAGGTGGTCACCTTTCCGGAATGCTAAAGACAAAGTAGACTGTCATCACTCTCAGTATAATGGACAAAATTCGAATTTTCAACACTACTGTTAATTCAGTCACTGCTTCTACATGGGGTCAGAAAATTGCACCAGGCGTCATAAAAAGCATTTCCACTAGACTACTGCACATTTTCACTAACAGCAGCTGCCGACTCTGACCCCATACTGAAGATCAGATAACCAGCTAGAAAGGACTAGCAACAAGAAGCTCTTGGAAGGAACCAACCAAGAACCTATTGGTCAACAATTATGACGAAGACAATGGTGATCGGTCAAAGACCATTGGGTGACATCACATGCCAGACATCGCTCGAATGGAGCCCGGATATGAAACGGCAAGTTGGGCGAGAGTCAGTGAGTGACATGGAGAAGAACGTTTGAGGAGATAAGAGAATATGAGAAATAGTGTATCCAGTCGAAGAAGACCTCAAAGAATAGACCAAAGTGGATATGTGCTGTTGGAGCACCAACCTCTGCGTCGATGTGCATTTCATCTTCCCTCACCATCCATTAAATCAACTGTAGCCTGTTTCAGATGGGTTAACTACCAATTAAAAAAAACTTGATTTTCCCCTACTGGTTCAGTATGATCAGAATTGGCAGGAGGATGTCTGTCTGAGTAGACAGTGTGATCACAGCTATCCGCCTTACCCATGGTTACTGCAGTAAAAATCACTGACATTTTTGTCTCATAATTCAGATGTTAGAGCCCGGGACTAGGAATTTAAATGCCTCCTGTTTGAATCTAGCTGCCACATAATTATCATGACGATAAGGTTTGTATTGCTCATAGTCTGCTACGTCAAACCTCTCATTGTGTCTTAATAGCGAGGCTTTCTTGAACTACCTTTCAATTGGAGGTGTAAAGGTAGAAGACGAAAGACTTGGTTAAGGAGTCTTTATTTGCAAGTTTCGTATCTCTGTATGGCGAAATTATGTATGGTTTGTAAGGGTTTGTTATGTTGATCACGGATTGATATCAGTTAGAGAACTACTGAAAACCAGGGAGTACTGGACAACTGCTGTTTCATCCTAGTCTGGGAATCATCGGCAGAGACTTATATATAAAAATTTTTAACCAATTACGGTGATTTTATGGATCATATAATAATAATAATGTGGTGAATGTTTTGAACGTCGTTAATAACGATGATTATAATGATAACAAAATATTGTTAATAAGGTTTATGCAAGTGATAAGAATAACAAAGATAGTATATGCATATATGTAGACAATTCAATAAATAAATAAATTAGGTCAATTCAAATGGAACGATAATCAGAGTTTAAATAAATATCATAAAAGTACGAAGGAGAGGGATGATAAGAAAGGGTGGGAGGGTTTTGAATAGAATTCACCTAGGCCAAGGGAGAGACAAAGGTAGAACAAATTTCTTTTGTATACAAAGACTAGGATTGTTCTCTCGAATTCCCATAACTTCGGCTAAGTGTAAAAGTCGGGTTCTGATTCCGTTCGAAAGACTCGATGGAATACGATAGATAAAAGTCAATCTGAACGAAGAATATTCTTTTCAATAATTTCTCCTCTTCAGGTTCTTACAATTATAAAAGAATATAATATTTGTGGTCGTTACAATAAAGGCCAGTTATGCGGCGGATACATTTTCAACGTAGAATAACAGATTAGTAGTTATGGGGTGTCAAAATAAATAGTCATATTTGTGTTCTTTTGTCTTTCCTGACACTCTTCTTCACTCTTTTGTTCAGCGCATTGTAGCTTGCATTCAACACCTGTTTTTGTTGCTCGTCGGTGTACTGGATAATCTTTTGTTTCACTATCCCTCTCTCTTCTATTAGTTTCCAAGTGTCCATAGTGAGCCACTGTTTGTCCTGCCTCTTCTTTCTGCCTAGGACTTCCATTCGGAATTGATTCCACACTGTTTTCAAGTTCTGCCAGTGCTTTTCGACGCTGACCTTTTCGCTGGTGTTGATTTGTGTTTCGGCTTTGTCCTTTATGCTTGCAGTGAAAATGTCCTTTGTAGCCTGGTCCTTCAGTTTTTGAGTGTTGAACTTGGATTTTGGTCTATCTGCAGCTCCTGTTTCCTTGAAAGCTTTTAATTTGATTCGGATTGTTCCTTGTACGAAATAGTGGTCTGAGCCAACGTCTGCTTCTCTTCTTACTTTTGTGTCCAGTAGGCTGCGCCTCTACTTCCTTGAGATTGAGATGAAGTCAATTTGGTTTTTGGTTCCCCCATCTGGTATTGTTAGAATCAATTTTGTGGTCTAATTCTACTACAGCGTGTAGACCATCTATGAGTGATGGTTTTTCCAACTATTTTAATTCAACTGGATTTCTCGATCATCGAAATGAGGTGGAGACTCCACAGTGTTCATTTCTTCTCATCTTGATTCCTGTTTGACGAGGTTTGTCCGATGTATATCACATCAGACTTCAAGCATTTTATTTTATAGATCCAATTAAATTGTGAATCTTTTGGAATTTGATTTTTTTATTTTTTTTGGCGTTGGTTTTTTTTTCATTTACTTATTTATTTATTAACTTTTTTGATTTTAAATGTCCTATAAAATTTATGAGGTAATTAGATGCAATATATTGTAAAGCACGCTGAAAATTCCATACCTGTACCACAAATACCGTCTGGAATAAAGCTGTTAATAACATTATTATTATTATTATCTTTTACATGGACTAGGTTGCTTTGTAGTGTATGTGTCTGATGTTCTGAAGAATATTCTGGTGTTGTACTCATTGAGTACTCTTCTGATATCGTCTGATGTCTCCGCTCTACATGGAATGACAGCTGTTGAGGTTCACGTTTTCGGAATACGTTTTTGATCCTTCCTAATGTCAGGGTTGATTTTGTTGATGAAGTCGTTTGGGTAGTTGTTTTTGCTTTATCTTTACCAATTGGCCAATTCGACAATGGAAAAATAACCCCATGCTGAGGAACGATGATTAAGTTGTTATATACAAGCTGAGATTTTGTAAATTCTGGTTTTATAATAGTATTTTGATAAAGTTATTAATAGCAGCTTTGAATAGCGGAACGTCAGTAAAAGCAACAAAAATATCGTTTTGTTCTTCATTCATTCACTGGAAAATTCAAAAAAATTTATACTGTAAAACGAGCAACAAAAGGTGTTAATACAGAAGGAACTCTTCCTCACCTCAATACTCTACATACATGGATATGTACATACTTTTGAAATTATATTAGGAGATATAAGACTGTTAAGCAAATAAACTACATTGATTACAGGATTTTCATCATCAGCTGACATCAGTTAGAGAACCATTGGAAAGCCAGCTGGGAGTACTGGAAAGCTGTTTCGTTTGGGACTCTTCATCGGTACACACCCGCCGGGATTCGAACCCAGGACCTTCTGGGTACAAGGCGAACGCGTATACCATATATACTAGGACGAAACAGCTGTCCAATACTCCCAGCTGGCTTTCCAATGGTTCTCTAACTAATGTCAGCTCATGATGAAATCCTGTAACCAATCAAATCCCTACAAACCAACACTTGAAAGTTGCATTGAATTAGTTATGCAGAAAGACAGGTGCGAATGTTTTTCAGGTCGCGTTCAAATAGATAAGCGGAGAGAGAGTATGAGAAATCAAAATTAAGTTGAAATGCATTAAACTTCAATTACATCATTTAGATAAACTATTAGTCATTAGAGAATATAACAAGAATTGCAAACAGGCTAATATCAATAGTAATAGTTATAATAACAATAATAATAATAGTGTTGAAGTGAATTAAGATAGTGCTACTGATAAAGGAATAATGATAATAATAATAACAATAATAATAAGAGGTAGAATAATAGTAATAATAAGTAAAGAATAATAAGTAAAACGTCGGTGGCACAGCGGTTAGGACGCTCGCCGACCATGCACATGGTCCGGGGTTCGATCCCCGGCCGACGCACTCCCTCACCTCATTGAGCCAGAAATAATGCTGGTAAAGAGGAAAGGTTGGGCATGAGGATAGCAACCCCATCCCGTAAAATAACCACCACTGCTACAGAAACTTCAAGCCACTAGCTTAAAGCCCTGTGTTCCACTGGGAATGTGAAGGAAAACATTATTATTATTATTACCATGGTAGATTGAGAGTCACGACCATCTCCTTTTGTACACACAGACCACCGGGTTTATAAACTCGAATTGCACAAGCCTCGTCTGTAATTTCAAGCATCTTCCTGTTTCTTTGTCTGCCGACAATAGTGAATGGACTTGATAGCGTCGATATCATGTCCATAGTCCACAAGATATTTTTTTATTGAGGATTTTGGCACTGCATTCTACCTCTTAATTATCTTAACTCACTTCAGCACTATTATTATTATAACTATTACTATTGATATTAGCCTGACTAATTGTTTATCTAAGTGATGTAATTGAAGTTTAATGCATTTCAACTTAATTTTGATTTCTCATACACTCTCTCCCTTTATCTATTTGAAAAAGACCTGGAAAACATTCTCACCTGTCTTTCAGCATGACTAATTCAATGTAGTTTATTTGCTCGCTTATCAGTCTTATATATCCCAATGTAATTTCAAAAGTATATATCCATTCCTGTATGTAGAGTATTCAGCTGAGGATGGAGTCTGTCAAAATTTGATGAATTCATTAACACCTTTTGTTTCTTGTTTTAAATTCTTATCGGGAAATAAATGTTTTCAACTTTATCGTATAGTGAAAATTATCCTTTTTTTCTTGAATTTATCGTTGATTGATTTTTATTTTTAAATATCATTGCGGATACTTTTACTATGCGTTGAGATAAACACGATTTTACATACTTGGTGGTAGCTGGCAGTAGATTCCATCCTATTTAGGACTCATGGTCCAAATATGCATATGATTGTGTTCTTAACATGACTTAAGTCTAGCAACAATATTTTCCAAGCGCACTGGACTATGAAAGCCGCCTATTTTGCAACGGAAAGCATACGTTATTCGATGGAATTATTATTTTTGAAAAAAGTGAAGGTATGGTAAAACTAAAACCGTACAACAATCTATGACGTGTTTGACATTCGGTTTCAGTCACATAGGGATATGGTGGGAAGTAGACTGTTTTGTTAGGCCTCTTACGATGTTAAAAACCAATGAGAGAAGACTGTCGGTGATATGAATGGTGAAGATGTATACAGTCTTTGCAATCTTCCATATCCAGTAAACCCTCGTGTTTTTTCATGTCACTGTTTTCTTCCCGTACGATTTCGCTCATTGCGATTCTTGAGAATTTCCTGTCTTTCTAATTTTTTATGCTGCATGGAGTTTGGAATCTTAAAATGCTGCACTTTCATGCAAATTTCTACAATAATAACTCAGTTATCGAGTATTGATTTTGTAGGGATTTTGTTTGATTGCGTTGGAGCATTGCATCATGAGCTAACATCATTTAGAGAACTATCGAAAAACCAAATGGGAGTACTACTCGACAGCTCTTTCATCCTATTTTGGGACTCTTCAGCAGTACGCGCCCACCACGGGAGATTCGAACTCAGGACCTTCTGGTTACAAGGCGAGAGAGCTCGTAGACCATTAAGCCACTGGGACCCGATCTAATGGTCAGTCCGTAAATTCTAACTTCTACCATTCCACGACATAGAGCGACCACTAACCGATGCCTTACCTTCAACCCGCTGTCCCACTAGAACCCTAGATAACTGCTTGAATATGGTCAGTCGCTAGTGAGTATCAAATAAATTTTCAAGTATTGGTTTTTGTAGGGATTTTATATCATTGGTTGGATGTTTTCCAATGATTCTCTAACTGATGTCAGCTCATGATGAAATCCTACAACCAGAAAAACTCACTTAGAAATCATTTGCTACTTCAGTGCATCACTCATTACTAAAATTAGTGCCTTCTCCAGAGAGATTTTCAAAATCACGAAGTAAAATAACTTAGTTGTAATTACTTCTTTTTAAGTCGAGTTTAATTTTCTCGTTGACTGATTAGATCGAAAGGCCCTGTCTCAGGTTGACATATCTACTCTTTGTGCGAATATTTTGATGATTTCTGAAAATTTAACCAGAAGTAATTTTGGTGCATAGTAATTAGCAATGGAATCCACTAGAATGTGCATTTCGTCTTATTTGAGGCTCGTCATCAGCTAGATATACCTGCATTTCCCAGTGAGTGATGTTGCTGTCACTCAGGCTCTAACCCAGTACCGGTTGTTTCAAATACTGAGGCATTATCCATTAGAAGCATCTCTATACAAGCAGCCACCATGTCAACAATCAGCGGGAAAAATCTAAATTGAATTAAGAATAAATAGAATAACTGACAGCCGTTTCGAAAGAAGCGACTCTCATGAAGGCAACACTGACGCACTGGGGAAGGCGGATTCACCCATCCATTCAAAAAGTCCCAAATAGGTTGAAAAGAACATCCTAGATTCGCCTACAGCTAGTCACTAGCTGTATTCTACGATTTAATGTGAATCCGATTTTATGCTTGACGGTATATTGGCTGGTTAGCTAGCTTAACTACAACACACAGTGAATACTTTTCATTTATTACTTAAAATCAATAAAGAAACAAAACTGTTACACAGTTCACTATCCACAATCGATTTGACAAGTTGAAGCATGTTTACTTTTGCTTATCGGTGAAAAACTATCTGAACGAATAAAAACTGAAGTAAAAAAAAATTATCAACTAACCAACATAAACAGTCATAACAAGAAGATACAGGAAACGATTTTTTTTCTCTTCTATAAAACTAATTGAAGACTGATCAACTTATTGTGAACAAAAATATTCATCACTAAAAGCAGATAATATTAAAGTTATAATACATTAAATACATTAAATTTGTACCTATACCTAAATCATCTACTGGAGCATGTGTCAAATTTAGACCCATTGCTATTACCTCTCCTTTTTTGAAAATTATGGAGAAATTACTTTTACTTAGTCTTGTACCTTCGCTTAAATCCTTTAATGACCCTAAACAATTTGCCTAGAAGCACAGTAGAAGCACTTTAGATGCAGCTGCCGTCTTATATCATATCACATTGCTTCCAGTCTAGACAAGGGGGCTAAATTTGTTCGTTGTGCCTTCCTGGAATATACATCTGCTTTTGACTCGGTCCCTAGGGACATCTTATTAAATAAACTTGCTGCTAGTCAAACAGAATGTTTGTCTGTTAACTGGTTACATTCCTATTTCTCAGAAAGAAAGCAGTACACCGTATATAAAGAGAAGTCTTCCACTTCATTGCCTACTGAAGCTGGTGTCCCTCAAGGCACTGTCCTTTCTCCTTTTCTTTTTTCTTTCTTCTTGCATGACTCGCCTCACTCTGATGAAATAAACTTTGTGAAGTACGTTGATGATTTAACGGTTTCAATGGCTGTTAACTCCCAGCGAGATTGTACCAAAATAAATAGCTTTCTATAGGGAGTCATTAAATGGTCTGAGTCTAACGGGTCTAAGCTGAATCCTTCTAAGTGTCAAACTGTTAATTTCAGCTTAAGATGTAAAAGACAGTTAAAAGTAGCCGTCGATTCTCATGACAGTTGTAAGATTGATGACACTGATATAGGAATCAAATCAGAAATTAAGTATCTTAGACTCATTCTCTCTTCTGATCTCTCCTGGTCTTCCCATGTCTTAGCGATCTCCAGTAAAATATTCCGCCTGACATTTTACATTAAGAAGTTAAGACACTCGGGTATAACTCAACCCCTACTCTTACAGTTCATAAACTCTTGCATCCTACCTATTATTCTTTATTGTTCACCCGTATTCTTTCCTGGTTCGCTGCTTAAAAAGGACTATGTCACAATTCGTAGAATACTGAAGACGGTCAGTAGGGTGAGTGGTGTCCCAGTGGACCACATAGTTAATGTTGTTTATAGATAGGCACTTGACTTCGTGCAATAAATTTGCTAAAGGGATTTTGTCTGACTTGGAACATCCACCACAGCACCCTCAGCTTCCTTTCACCTTGCATCTCCTCAGGCAGAACAAGGAGTAACTTCAGAAAACTGTATGCTCGCACGTCTAAGTATAGAAATTCTATGATACCACACTCGTCACGTATTTTATGTGATGAAAATAGAGTCAGGCAAGAATTAACTAACTAACGTTTCTCCCTCATCTAGTAAATAAAAAATTTCCTCCATCCATCCATCCTTATATACCTTCAAGTTTTACTTTTATTATTTCTATTATATTTATGGTCCTGTTACTTCTTTGTTTGTTTTACTCTCAGAATTGCAAACACCAACTTATCTCCATGACGGCTGTAATCTTTGTTTTTCCCATCACCATCACCATCATGTAAAGAGAACATTGTATTCAATATTTTTAAACATGTTAGGATTTCTATACCGCATTGGCAATACTGTGTGACACAAGCCCACGGAAATTGTATTATTATTATTACCCTAGCTATTATCATTATTATTGCTATTTCCATTTTATATGCTGCACGTTTTTGACACTACCTCTATTGTAAATGAGGAAAATTATATAATTTGAGGAAATTAGATGCAATGTATTTTGATTAATGCTGAAAATTCCATTCTGTATCACAAGTACTGTTTTTGGAATAAAGTAAATCATTATTACTATTATTATTTATTATTATTAAAATACATCTAATTGAATTTTAGATTTCCCCGTCGACTGATTGGACTGAAGTGCTCGGTCTCAGGTTGACATGTCGGCTTCTTGTGCAGATGCTTCGACGACGATGTCTGGGCATGAAATTAGAATTTAATTTTTGGATGGTGACCATCAGTGGAATCGACGATGCGCATTTCAACTGTCCTATTTCGGACTCGTCCTCCAGCTGAATGTACCGGCATTCCCCAGTCAGTGAGTGATGATGTTCTCACCGAGGCTCAAACTCAGTGACCATAGTTTCAACCGCCAAAGTGTTATCCACTAGACCACTTGAGCGACGACAGCTGGCCACCTCTTGTGCAACGGGCCATATCAATTATTTAATTGAATTTTAGATTCTCCTGTCGAACACCACCAATCCACCAATTAAATTCTAATTACATGCCCAGACATCGTCGTCGCAGCATCTGCACAAGAAGCCGACATATCAACCTGAAACCGAGCACTTCGCTCCAATCAATCGACTAGAAAATCTAAAATTCAACTAAATTATAATTAGTATGACCCGTCGCACAAGAGGTGGCTAGTTCTCGTGGCCCAAGTGGTTTAGTGGATAACGGTTTGGCGTTTGAAACTGTGGGCACTAGGTTCAAGCCTCGGTGGGAACATCATCACTCACTGACTGGGAAGTGCAGGTACATCCCCAGCTGGAGGATGAGTTGCAAATAGGACAGTTGAAATGCGCGTTGTCCTGGATTCCACTGCTGGTCACCATACACCAATTAAAGTTATAATTCATCTGTTGGCTTTGTATTGTAGACAGCATTGGAATCCAGGATGGAGGACGTCTGATCTTGTTCAGGACTCGTCAGCCTGATGCGTCTGAATCTCCAGTAACCTGACCACCATTCCAGTATACACAGTTACCTTTGAGTTCATTTCTAATCTCATTTTATTGGAAGTGAGAGGTGCTTACTCATTACTGTTTTGATATATCAAGTGAAATTATAGCTAACATCATTCTGAGAAATTCTGACTGACCGACTGACTGGTTTTAATATGGAACTTTGCACCGATGTGCAGCAACTCAAGTCACCACACTCACTACGTGTAGCACATAAAGCCAGGGAAGAAAGTAGAAGGAAATGCAAAACAGAGACTGTAAACAGAGATACGAGGATAAAGAACAGTAATATCGAAGAACAACATGGTTTCATTGGAAATTATAAGTCACAAGGAGTGGATGCATCTGCACCAATGAGAACGATTTTGAGACATATCACCGATAATTTGCTACAGCCACCATTGGTGTTTACCGTCCCGAGGACCTTAACCAGTCAGGAAGTCTACACCTTCCTACGTGGCTTAAATAAACTGTTGTGGATTTCGTTGACTGATGAAGCCATGTTTCTGTTTGACCACCATTGGCTCTTTTCCAGCCTAACCTTATATCAGCTAACCTTGCCTGTCGGTTAAGGAAGACGATTGTTATGCATACGTCTTCTCTTCAATGAGTAAGTATGTTCCTTCAGATAGGTGTTCCATCGCCTTCTTTTCATAATCCGTTCTGTTCATTATCACAGTGACGTTCCCCTTGTCGGCTTTCGTTATGACGATGCTTTTGTCTTTCTTCAAATTTCTTAAGGCTTCATATTCTTGTTTGGTGAGATTAGATGGTATGTTTCGTTGTGTCATTAATATGTGTGATATCTTTTGACGAGCAGATTGTGATTCTTCATTGGTGAGTTGTTGTAGAGCATCTATAAAACAAAATACGTGGAATGTGATGCGATCTACATCGGACAAACATCTCGAGAAATCAAAATCAGAAGAAATGAACACCGTAGAGCATCTCTTCGACCACCAAGAAATCCAATTGAACTAGAAAAACTTCAAAAATCATCAGCCATAGGTCTACATGCTATAGAATCAGGCCACAAAATTGATCTTGACAATATTGAAATCATCATCCAGAAAAACTTCAGAAATCAAAAAGAACATCTAAAATCGGAAGCCAGCCATTCATATCAAGTGGAATCCAAATTGTCTGAATAGGAATGATGGACTAAAACAGAATCTGACCTGGCTACAACACCCTTCCCTATGAAGTAGCGAAATTCAACGCAAATGTGATGAGCAAATTCACTATGTAAACACACACTACTTTCATAATTCTACACACTGATAAAATCCAACAATCTACACTTGATTTTGTTACCTTTACCTATTCTCCAACTTGACAACCTAAATGATCCCAGACTAATGAACGATGATCAAGTTAGTAAACTTTATTTTGATATAATAACAGATATACTATTACCTTTGATATTTGGTTTGAACGATCTTCATTGTTATTTTGACTTTCAATATGTCCTTTTAAGTTGAACTAAGTCTATATTTTTCTCACCCCCTAACTCTTTGTTATATATATGCTGAGATTTCGTAAATTCCGATTTAATAATACTTTGAGAAAGCTATTAGCATTAAATAGCGAAACGTCAGTAAAAACAATCTCGTTTTGTTTTTCATTCATTGGGAAATACAAAAAACCTTTATTATAATGAATATCTTATACCCGATTCCCAAATTTTTCCAAAGCGTTAAAAGTGAACTTGGTTTGGACATATTTAAGGGTATTAGATAATCTAAATTGTTTTATTTTAAAGTCTTCACAGGATCCTGTGACCGACAATGTTTGTTTCTTATTGAGTTTCTTGGTTTGAATGATGGCCACATTTATTCCTGTATGGTTAGGAATTCTGCGTAAGATGGTTTCCGAGGTTCCGTCCTTGTATGGAATTACTACTGATGATTTAGATTCCTTATTGTTGGTGTTGTCATTCTCTGGCGCACGTTCAACATGCATGTCGTCATTAATATTATTTCTATTATCACTATCGCTACTATTATTATTTATTTCATTTTTACATTTCCTTACATATTTCTCGACTAATTTATCCGGGTAATTATGAAGTTTCAAGGCTTCTTTTATATGTATCACTTCCTGTCTTCGATTTTCTTTGGTACTACTTAGTTTTTGTGCTCTGTCACTTAAACATTTCAGTAATCCTATTTTCACTGACATAGGATGGGATGATTGGAAGGACAAATATTTGTTTGATTTTGTTCGTCTTCTGTAAACACACACTGGTGTGTTTAACTTCCCATCTTCTTTCCTTTTTACGTTGCAATCCAACATTGGAAGTTCCCTTTCCTGACTCTTTCCAATTTATAAGTGAATTGAATTGCCTCCACCTTCGAGTCAATGTGTTCGAAAAATTTCTGCATATCCTGTGTTCTAAGTACGGCGAATGTGCCATCTACATACCTCCACCATGCTTCTGGGGTGGGGCTGAATGTTTCAATCGCTATGTTTTCCCACCCATCTATGAATACTGTTTCCCTGTGTGATACATATAGTAAACAAACTAATATGGAATTACTTACTACCACAATGCCCAAGTTTTACACTCATATATTAATATCTCTTAGTTTATCTCATATTCAATCATTTGAGTGTTATATTAATGGACATTATCTCTCTCTCTCTCCCTGTCTTATTGATTCGTTTGAAATTTCATCTGTCGATACTACTGATTATGAATGTAATTCAAAACAGCATTAGTGTTTATTGTTCATAACACTATAACTCTAATTACTATGGTCAGATAAATGTGGAACGTGATGGAGACGTTTATCAAAAAGAATATTCGTTGTTCATTGATCTGCCTTAATCTTTTGATTATAATAATTGGAAAAATAATAATAATAGTAACAATAAGTTGTGAAACTAAGAGTAAAATGTGTAACCATTGCAACTATAGTATAATGCTGATAATACAGTTAGCACTATACATAAAACTAAAACTTATAGTTATCCCGGTGTCACCATGAAAGATAACTATTGTAGTCTGGGAGTGCAGACTGCCTAAAATCTTTGTAATCGAAGACATGCAAATCCCAGGGAATTGAGGTGGTGTGGTGAGTGTTACTTATAAACAGATGTCGTCCAGAAAGACGATGAAAGCTCCGCAATTAAACCAAGGAGCTCAGAGAACACTATCAATTGCAGATTTAAGTAGTATATCAGTAAACGAATTCAGAAAAGTAACAGTATATTTAGGGCCGTGGAAAAAACAATCGAAGAAGAGATAGCAGAGAAGATTTGTAGCCCAGGTGGATAAATTGGCAATTAGTTGTGTTCTCTGAGCTGGTTGGTTTAATAATGAAAATTTTTAAAATAGATATAGTACACAAGTCAACGAGCACAATTACTTCACTATAGCGGAAATACTCGTTCAGACATCTATAAAACACAAAAAGTTGAGCAAAGAATGTCCTTCTCGATAATTTCCTTTTCTGGCTCTACAATTATAAATGCATCTTTATATACACAGAATATTCTAGAATAGTAGTCAATAACAATATTAGAGTGCTTATTAAATAATATCGATTTGTAAATTAAGATCACAATGGAATTACAGTTCATTAGAGGTGCTTGGCGTCGGTGGTGTAGCGGTTAGGATGCTCGCCGACCGGGATTCGATCCCCGACCACCGACCCACTCCTTTACCTCGCTAAGCCAGAAATAATGCTGTTAAAGAGGAAAGGTTAGGCATGAGTCTAGCAATCCCATCCTGTAAGATCAATTCTATTCCCATCCTTGAATCAAGTCAACCTGTCCCGGATCAGCCTAGCGTTGTTGCAACCCAATTATCCATGCCTAACGTGTCTATCCCTGCTTGTTTAATGAACTGTGTGTATGTGTTTTTACCTCGATCCGTTTAGTCAGACAGTTAAACTCATGACCCAATCGGAGTATTTTCTGAACTGTTATTTTTGCTGACCCATGTCTAACTTTGTTCTATTCTGTCGAGTTTAGCTTATTTATTGATTTTCATCTGTATTTTCCTACCTGGTTAAGTAGCCAATTAAATTCTATCTTTGTGCCTATGCTCGGTCTATCTCTCTTAAACGCTCTCTGTTTTATGCCATGCCTTACTCGGGTTCATTCTTCTACTGACTGCTTACCTGAACGGTCGTGTCTGGTTCCGGTTAGTTCGCAATTTTGGCTTTAACGTTATTCCGCTCTGATAGCGGTACCTTGCTTTCTGTTAAGCGTTGTGCTTTGTACTCTTGAAACCGTTAAGGTTTCTTGTATATATAATTATTGATTTGTTTATTAATAGTACCGTAGAAACAGTGACCGGCTTCTTGTTTGTTCTGGACCGGAATAGCCTTTATCTACGCGTGACTTAATTTCAAGCGATATTGCGCTTACACATCCTGTAAAATAAACGCTGCTACAGAAACTTCAAGCCACTATCTTGAAGCCCCACGTTCCACTGAGGAATAGGAAGGAAAAAACAAAGAGGTGCTTTAATTATAATAACAATAATAAAGATATATTAGCAAATAACATATCAACTAAAATTAAAAAATTCCACATCGGCGAGATACCAACACAACGCCTTAGAAATGCGGTAAAAAGAGCATTCCCTGCTGCCGAATTACACTGTGTCTTCAAAACCACTCCTCTTTTGCGTTCAAGAGTAAAAGGCACACTGCCTAATTTCGCCTCTTCCATGTGTATCTACCAGTTTAACTGCTCCTGTGGAGCCAGACACATAGTCCGCACAATTAGGCGTCTTTCTAGTCGAATTTCTTCCTGAAGATTGTCCTCTTATCTCTTGGTGGCCGTTTGTCGAAAAATCAAGCCATATATATGTGACTCATATTTGCACACTTTAACCCCACTGTGATTGACTGGTGACTTTCTCAAGGTTTAGCTTTGTCATTGTTTTCATTTCACTGATATTTTTAGATAGTCCTCATCATGCTACTTATACAGTTTTATAAGTACCTAACTAAGCAATTAATTAATTGCATGGAGGATTTAATCATGAGCTGACATCAGTTAGAGAACCACTGGAAAACCTGGGAGTACTGGACAGCCGTTTCGTCCCAGTTTGGGACTCCTCATCAGTACGCACCCACCGGGATTCGAACCCAGGACCTTCTGGTTACAAGGCGAGCTCGTAGACCATTGAGCCACTGGGACCCGATCCAATGGTCCTTGAATTCTAACTTCTGCCAGTTCACGACATAGCGCGACCACTTCGCAATGTCTTCTTCGATGAGTTACTGCCTCATCTTCGACCTGCTGTACCCTACTGGTCACGGCTTCCCACTAGAACCCCAGGTTAACTGCCTGAATAGGGCCAGTCACTAGTGAGCATCAGATGAATTTTCAAGTAAAAAATCCCTACAAAAACCAATACTTGAAAATTCATCTGATGCTCACTAGTGACTGGCCCTATTCAGGCAGTTAACCTGGGGTTCTAGTGGGAAGCCGTGACCAGTAGGGTACAGCAGGTCGAAGATGAGGCAGTAACTCATCGAAGAAGACATTGCGAAGTGGTCGCGCTATGTCGTGAACTGGCAGAAGTTAGAATTCAAGGACCATTGGATCGGGTCCCAGTGGCTCAATGGTCTACGAGCTCGCCTTGTAACCAGAAGGTCCTGGGTTCGAATCCCGGTGGGTGCGTACTGCTGAGGAGTCCCAAACTGGGACGAAACGGCTGTCCAGTACTCCCAGGTTTTCCAGTGGTTCTCCAACTGATGTCAGCTCATGATTAAATCCTCCATGCAATCAAACAAAATCCCTACAAAAACCAATACTTGAAAATTAATTAATTACATTTACATTTGATTAATTGTTCATACACAATGCTAAGTTCTTGATTTTAGCAGTATTTCAAGCAATCTATATTGGTGTTTGATCACGAGTTGACATCAGTTACAGAATCGTTTAAAACCATGGAGTACTGGACAGCTCATTTCACACTGGTTGCGAACTCTTCAGCAAGGGAAAACCTTCTGGTTACAAGGTAAGTTCGTAAACCACTCAGTCGCAGGGACCCTGTGTAATGGTTAATGAACTCCAAATTCTACCAATTCGAGATTGTGTCCACAAGGTTGGACGGTAGGACAATACTCGCCGATGACTTTGGCTTGTGATTCCATTTTATCACAAACTGATAGAAGTCGGAAATCATGGGCTGGTCATGGAGTCGGGTCCTATAGGCTGACTCGTCTACCAGCGTGCCAGCCTTGTTGGTGGATAGTTTATGAGTCAGAAACGTGGTCAGTGCGTACTGATGCAGAGTCGGACACTAGAATGAAACGGCTGTCTGGTTCTCCGTGGTTTTCAGTGCTCCTCCAACTGACATCAATCTGTGGTCAAACTTGAATCGAATCAAATCCCTACAAATTGACTACTGAATATCAATGAATGGTGATTAATTAATTATAAATTATTTAAATTAATCCTAGAGTGTTTACGAAAATCAAAACAAGATCTGTTTTCTGAATGTTTCGCTGTGTAAGCCACAGCCTCCTCAACAGTAGATTTATTTGGAAAAGCTACTAGATAATATTATCAATAAAAAGGAGCATAAGGGAAACAAAATACTGAAAAATCTTAGCTACTGATCGATGACAGCCGTTCCATATCGGAAGGAGGCAGCTGAACAACTTCAAAGACTATTTGCTTCATATGATATCAAATTTTATTTTAAGCCCTCTAATTCTCCAGAGAAAGCTTTCTGTCTCTGTCTGTTTTCGACATAGAACTTTGCACAAATGTGCGGAAGTTCAAGTCGCCACATTCCGTGTAGCACGCGAAGCAAGAGAAGAAAGTACAAGAAAAGCATAATAGAAACAGTGAGCAGAGGAGTGAGACAAAGGAGTAATAAAGAAATACAAAACAGTTTCATTGGAGATCATAAGTCACAAGGAGTGGATGCATATGCCGCCAGCCATCACTGAGAACGATTTTGAGCCATGAGAGAAAGCTTTGGTGAATGTCAAAGATATGGTTCCAAAAATGACACAAAGTAATTGCGTCTATAGGATAAAGTGTTCAGAATGTGAAGCATGCTATATAGGGGAGAGCAGTAGACAGGTGAAGTTCAGAGTGAATGAACATAGACTATGCACGAAATATCCACCTAGAAATGAAGTAGAATTAAAAACAATTCCAACAGTGGTGTGAACACTGACAGTAATTTTGCTCGAAATATTACCAATAAAAAAACTTATCATTGTGTGTAAACTATTGAAATATAATTATACTTCATTAGAATTAAAAAGTCTATAGTTATAGCAATGCATGTGATAGACAGCGGACATAAGACTGATTTCGAGAATGTCGAAATTCTTGGAAGAGGATTCCATTCACATAAAGAAAGGTTGACCTCTGAAGCCTTGCATATTTTAACCACATCGGATGCAGTGAATAGGACGGAGAGAAGGGATAGACATATCACCTATATGTCAAACTCTAATGAAGCAAGACAGATGAGAAAGCAACAAACACTCCATGAGCCTCCATGACCTTTTAAAACATGTATTATCATGTTTATCACATGTGAATTGACCTGTTTTCTATATGACAAATAACCTACACTCATGCAGAAGAATATACACAATAACAATTTGACACTAGTCATTACAAATATATGGGATGGCTGCTTACATATTTCTATTGCTAAAAAGTGTCCATGGGCAAATGACCTTCAAATAAACTGACTTCATTTTACGTAAAAAATATTTTGATGATTAATAAAATCCGAATAATTCTGCTGCTGAGGAGGCTGTGGTTTACACGGCGAAACGTTCAGAAAACTGATCTTGTTTTGAATTTCTTAAGCACGCCGGGATTAATTTAAATAATTTATAATGAATCAATCTGACTCGGTGCTCAAACTATTCCAGGAAGTTCGTAACATGTACGGTCTGGAAACTTATAATTATCAAGTATTGGCTTTGTAGGGATTTTGTTTGAATGCATTTAGGATTTAACCATGAGCTGACATCAGTTAGAGAATCACTGGAAAACCAGCTGGGAGTATTGAACAGCTGTTTCGCCCTAGTTTGGGACTCTTCATCAGTACTCACCCACCACCGACAGGGTTCAAACCTAGGACCTTCTGATTACAAGGCGAGTTCGCAGACACTAGAGCCGCTGGGACCCGATCCAATGGTCCTTGAATTCTAGCTTCTTCTAATTCACGACATAGCGCGACCACTTCGCAATGTCTTCTTCGATGAGCTCGCCTTGTAACCAGAAGGTCCTGGGTTCGAACCCCCGTGGATACGTACTTATAATTATATTGATTAATGTCAGCTCGAACAGATGCAACGAAGGTGACTCAGACAACTGTCAATCACTTGGAACATAACTCTAGATAGAAAATACAGTGAATAAACACAAAATAAATCGATTATATACTTTAACTGGACACCAGATAGTAACTCATTAGTGTTGGTGCAGAAATTTAAGTGTGTTTCTCGTGGGATTTCCGAACATCCTCCTGCAAAGTGGTTGGACAAACAAAGTCTATTCGCAGAGCTATTCTATCTCATCTTGTGTGGATATACAACACACGACTGATGTCAACGAGGCAGCTTTCAAAATCATTTAGCGCATGCCAACAAATCTAAATTTCGCCTTAACAATTCGACTACTAAATATTGCTGATGCAGGTGGGATCCACATTAAGAAGCCCAATGTATGTATCCAAAAGAAGCTAGTTCAGACATTGTCCTTAACTTGGCCATCAATCAATGCTCACATTTATTTTGTTTTTTTGTAGAATTCCACTAGTCATATTTGCAATGTGTCCACCAAGCTAAGTAGCTGGTCGTCATGGTTCACTCTGAATCGATGTAAAATGGTTGGAGACAATCGGCAAGAAGCGATGAGCACTTTGATAGCGAAACCACCTAGCACAGTGGTCTTATTACAAACTTAACTGATAGTTCCTTGAGGACAACACTAGCGAGATACTAACACAGCGTATTAGAAACGCGGTAAAACGAGCATTCCCTGCTGCTGAATTACGTTGTATCTTTAAGACTACTTCTCTTCTGCGTTCGGGAGTAAAAGACAAACTGCCTAATTTCGCCTCATCCATGTGTATCTACCAATTTAATTGCTCCTGTGGAGCCAGTTACATAGGCCGCACAATTAGGCGTGTTTCTCGTCGAATTTCCGAACATCACCCTGCGTGGTTAAGCAAAGGCCAAACAAAATCTATCCGTAGCGCTATTTTGGCTCATCTGGTGGATACAGAACATAGGATTGATGTTAATCAAGCTTTCAGAGTTATTTATCGGATACCAACAAATCTCAACTTCGCCTTAAGAGTTCGATTACTAAGTATTGCTGAGGCTGTTGGGATCCACATTAAAAAGCCTAATTTGTGCGTCCAAAAGAAGTTAGTTCAGACGCTGTCCCTACCTTGGCCATCTAGGTTTGAATGATTCTTAATTTTCGTGAAAATTTCCTAATTTTAGTTGATATCCTACTCGCTATTATATCTTTATTACTATTATAATTTAAGTATTTTTAGTGAACTGTAATTCCATTGATCTTGCTTTACAAATCGATATTATTTCAAATAACGCTAATATTGTTATTAACTACCAACCTTGAATATTCTGTGTATATAAACATGTATATAATTGTAGAGCCGGAAGAGGAATTTATTGAAAAGAATATTCTTTGCTCAATTATGTTGTGTTTTATAGAATTCAGTAAATTAAAAATCTCCACAGGATAATTAGAACATTTTTTTGAGTGAACAATTGTGTTTTCGAAAACAACTTCGTCCTCAGGCTCTACAGTCAGTTATAAATCCATGAATAATGTTAGAATACAAATAACCAGCCATCCATCCAGCCAGTAAAGACATGTGAAAATTGTATCAGAAACTGTCTGTAATGGGTACATGTATAATATGGAGTGATAATAGTTCGTTACAGGATAGTTCCTATAATGAACAATTAATAATAATAAGAATAATAATAATAGTTCGTTATAGGATATTGTCCCATTGAACTTGTATAAAATGTGTGCAGTCATTCAGAACCTTGGATAAATTGTGTGACCTAGACAAATGGGTGACATACTAATGCATATATAGGTAACAGGATATTTGTTTCATTGGAGGGTGAGAGGTGAGGGGAAAATGATTGATGATCACAAAATACATACAAAAACAAATACCAACAACAAATGAGGAACACTAGAATGAATGTATATTCAAAGGCGAGGGCTGACAGATGCAACAAGTGTAGTGATAAAATAAAGAGGTTCTGTTATGAACTGTAATAAAATACTACGGACATAATAAGCTGTTTAGTGTAAATTACAAAAGGCTGATATATAACAAAGGTGGTAATAATGGAGTAACATTGATATAAGAATAAAAGCTGTGCACTGTGGTAGAGTATAATGTCATTATGGGTAAATTTTTGTTTTGATAAAGTCTACCAGCGTTTCACAATAATGCTTACTGATAACCACGTTTCGAGCACAATTTATTGCTCATAATCATATCAAGGTAATCACACGACTTCCTAACTTTTTTATATAGTTCCATTATTTCCAATCTCTTGATTTGATTGGTAGTAGTATTTTCCATATTTCAGGTATGAGTGATGAATCATTCATATTGCATGTGTTTGGTGTAGACTCGATGAACAAGGATTCAGTAATCAACCTCTCTCTCCACCTATCTACATTACTTTTCAGAATTTTAACCCTCTCCCATGCTATTGTGTAGTTGTGTGTTAATGCATGCATGCAGTGCAATTGCTGAGCTTTTTTCTAAATTACTTATCTTTTCAGGGTCAACCATTCTTACCTTAGCTAAATTCTTATGTTCCGACAATCTGACTACCCCTGGTCTACTAGTCTGACCTATGTAGTTGGTCCACGATCGGGTGTGCTTACGACTGAACGGACGTAGGAAACAGCTGGCGGTAAAACCATCACGTCCCCAGCTCGATCAGGAAACTAAATCCGTATTTGAGGAAGAACTAGCTAAACACATATCTGTGTTCGACAGCTGTGCTCACCCTGAAGAAGCTTGGAAGAATATCCAGGCAGCCATAGATACAGCTGTAAAAGCTGTGAATAAGGTAAACCCAAAGGTGAGTAAAAACCACTGGATCTCCACCGCCTCATCCGAACTGATAGATGCTAGAAGACTTATTCCGGCGAGCTCCGAATTCAATGAGGAGCGAAAGCTGCACAAAAGGAAACTTACGAAAAGTCTCCGCAAGGACCGTGAACAGTGGTGGGTGACAAAAGCCAAAGAGATGGAGAAAGCTTCGAGGATAGGCAACACCAGGCAACTCTTTAGACTCATCAGGGAAACGGGTGGGAGAAGACAAATCATCAGTGAGACAATCTCGGAAAAAAATGGCACTATAATTAGCTCACAGGATAGACGACTGGATCGTTGGAAAGAGCATTATGAGGAGCAGTTTAATTGGCCCACAGCCACGCTCAACCTTCCGAACATCCAACACCTCCCTGAATGGGATATAGACACAGGTCCTCCGTCCCTAACTGAGGTTACTAAAGCTGTCACCAATCTGAAACTAGGCAAAGCAGCGGGACCTGATGGAATGACTCCAGAGGTATTTAAGTACGGTGGAGACAGCTTACTGTCCGGATTAACTGAGGTACTAGGCAGCGTCTGGGAATCAGAAGAAGTCCCATCGGGTTGGTGTAAGTCACTGATTATCCCCATATACAAGAAGGGAGACAAGTCTTCCTGTGATAATCACAGAGGGATTAGCTTGACTAATATAGTATCTAAAGTCTTAGGCTCAATAATCATGCGTAGACTGAGTGGTGCTCGGGAGGCACAAACACGAGAGAGCCAGGCAGGCTTTAGACCAGGAAGAGGGTGTATTGATCATATCTTCACCCTCCGACAGATTCTAGAACATAGGCATTCCTACCGGCGTCCAACAGTCATTATATTTCTTGACCTAAAGGCAGCATTCGACTCTGTCGATCGGAAGGTTCTCTGGAGATGCTTGGCTGTAAAGGGAATTCCGAGAAAATATATTGCACTGATTAAGGCACCCAATCGTACTCATACAGCCAGGTGAGGGCTTACGGCGAGCTGTCATCTGAACTGGTGACGACCAGTGGTGTCCGTCAAGGATGCCCATTATCCCCTTTTCTATTCAACTTCATCATAGATGTACTAATGGACTTAACCCTAAGTGACTTCAGCGACTCAGGGATTGACTTGCTACCGGGAATAATCTCGTTGACTTGGAATATGCAGACGATATAGTCCTTCTAGGCGAAGACGCTGACGAAATGCAGAGTCTTCTAAACACCTTGAGCCGCAATCTACGAATGTTTGGCATGCGATTCGCTCCCGCCAAATGCAAGATGATGTTACAGGACTGGACTACATCGACGCCTAGTTTAAAAATAGGAAGTGAAGTGGTAGAGCACGTTGACCGCTTCACTTATTTGGGAAGTACCATCAGCCTGCCAACGGGTTGATCTCTGACGAAATCTCAGCACGAATACAGGGCGCTCGTTTCGCATTTGCCAATTTACGCCGACTCTGGCGTAGACGAGATGTTCGACTATCGACCAAAGGGCGGGTGTACTGCTCATCAGTCCGCTCCGTCCTCCTTTATGGTGGCTGTGAGACCTGGCCACTGAGAGTGGAAGACATGAAAAGACTAGCTGTCTTTGATCATAGGTGCCTGCGTTCTATTTCCCGTGTAAAGTGGCATAATAAGGTGAGCAACATTGAAGTTAGGCGTCGAGTTCTAGGTAAACAGGGGAAATCAATCGACGAAGTCGTGAAGCTACAAAGACTGAGATGGTTAGGACATGTGTTACGTATGCCAAGCCATCGCCTCCCTCGACGAGCAATGTTAGCGGATATAGGGTCAGGCTGGAAAAAAGCTAGCGGCGGTCAAACAAAAACTTGGCACCAGTCAATGAAATCCACAACAGTTGGTCTAAGCCACGTAGGAAGGTGTAGACTTCCAGGCTGGGGTCCTCGGGACGGTAAAAATCTATGGTTGGAAACAATTGGTGACATGGCTCAAAATCGTTCTCAGTGGCGCATATGCATCCACTCCTTGTGACTTATGATCTCCAATGAAACTGTTTTGTTCTTCGTTATTACTCCTTTGTCTCACACCTCTGCTTACTGTCTCTATTATGCTTTTCTTGTACTTTCTTCTCTTGATTCGCGTGCTACACGGAGTGTGGCGACTTGAACTTCCGCACATATGTGCAAAGTTCTATGTCGAAAACAGACATATATATATATAGGTAAACAAATAGTCCGATTATGTAATGGCAGGTTGTAATGTAATGAAATGTGATTAAAAATATAAGAAAGGGATGGTGGTGAAATCACCATTTGATTAAGTCTTAATTGGTCAAATGAGAGATAATGGCTGTACGAACTTCTTTTGAATGCATAGTTTAAACTTAACGGTTCGAATGTCTATCACCTTTGCAGTGTGCAGCAGACGAATACGATGTCTATTGGAAAGATTCGGTGAGTTGTGATAGTTCACCTGGAATGCTTTCATTTTTTCCACTCCACGACCACTGTCAAATAAATGCGACAAAATGGAGGTTCCTTTGGTTTTTCTATGTCCTTTACCAAAGTCCAAATACGCTGATAGATGTTCAATAACACATTAGCTAAGCTGTCTAGTAGTACGCCCAACATAATTGTCTTCACAGGAGGTGTTGAATTGATAAATATACATAGATGTGGTAAAATTATCTAGTTTGTCGTTCGTTTGAGCCTCAGTCATTCATCGTGGGTGTTGGCGCTTGTCTGAAATCTTGAAGGAGCTCATGTTGTCTTTGGGATTCGCCCCCGTGTCACTTATTGCTGCAGTTAGAGGCTTTACTGATGAGTTATTCGGGATGGTGATCGATCTCCTTCAGGACGTCAATGAAAACTCTGATAAGGCACTAAGTAGTAATGATTATCATTCATCTAGTCATCCGTTGAAATATATATATATATATATAACTGTCAGTGGTTCGCTTGGTAGCTTGAAGGTCCTGGGTTTGATTCACATCGCGTACTGTTGAGGAGTTCCAAACTACGACGAAAGAGCTCTTCAGCAACACCTGGTTCTCCTTAACTTATATGAAGGCAGTGAAAGGGTAGCTCCCATTCACCGCCTTCACTCGGTTGCGGGGATATTCCTCACAAAAGTGAAGGAACGAATATGAATATATAGCGCTTACAACAGAACTCGTAGAAATACAGATCTGTGTAGGGCAGAGCTAGGAAAATCCTGAATCCAAATATGCATCGTACTTCACACTTCAAAATCCGGATGGATTGAATATCGTACGAACCTGATTTGATTGCTGACAACAATGGGGACGTCGCTTCTGGCCCAGATTTCAAATCAAAAGCTCTTGGAAAAGGGAGGTTGCCCTTGAAATGACTATTCACTCAGTGTGGGCACCCGGGAAGTATTCCAGCGCTTGCACAAACTATGAAATTTTGCATGACATGTATATTGGTGCCCATAATTTGCCAATATTCTCACTTAAAAGTAATAATGATTTAACTGCGGTCAATTTTTGATCTAACTCCAAGACGATATTATTATTATTATCAATAATATTCACTTGGGTTCCGAATGAAACCATAATCTCTCATGCCCCACTTACTACACGATCTCCTCCATGTCACTCTTACACCAACGACCCACTCGTCACTTCCCATTCACCTCCCACTCGACCAATCGCGTGCACTACGCTCAATGTCTCCTCTAAGTATGCCCGATCCATCTTCATTCTCTCCTATATAATTTTTGAACAGTCGGCTCTTGGTTGATTTGTTCGTCATCAGAGTTTCTTGTTTCTAATTCTTTCTTGGGTATATCCTTGTGCTTGTACACGCCCCCTCGAATCATTAAATCATTGAAAGAGCAGAAGTCTGGGAATAATTCTCCGTTCTCATTCATTTCTCCGAGCCAGAGCCTCTCGACCCATGAGGAGTTCTTTTACTGTGGTGTTGTCTGCTCCCAATTTGGCTGGAATTCATATTGTTCATGAGTATTTCGATGTCACCATTTGGGATGTTGTTGATATGTATCCACATATATATATTTATGTGTGTGTGTGTATGTTGGTCTCTCTTTCTGTTTGCTCGCTTAGTCTGTGACCATTTCACTTGTATGAACCTGTCTCCTTTAACAATGTATATTCCCCTTTATATTATATATAATATGAGTGTTTGTTGACAGTCCGTTGCTTAGTGACATATATCCATATATGGTGGTTGTTGACATGTCTGCTATATTTTGCTATATATATATTTCGTTCTCACAATTTGTGTGACTTACACTGACTACTTACTTTGGTGTGATACCACTTATTGCTTCTCCTTGTGTTTGGAAATAGAAGTATCATCGCAAACCTAGTGGTCTTCTGATTTCCGCCTTCTTGCGTCAGGACTATTAGTTTCTCGACCAGTCCATAACAATAATTAGTCGACGAGTACATAACAATTTGGCGACGGGGAAAACTACTATTAACCACTCAGCAGCAGCAACATAACAGTTGTCCATTAGTGTTTGTAGTTGTCTGTAAAAATCTTACTTCTTTCCTTGTTCCGCGTTGTTCGTAGCCCTGTGAGTAGCATTGGATCACTGTGAATTTCCTTCCTTCTCAGTTGAATCTTGCTGTGATGATCTTGCAGGATGAAATGGTTCCCACTGCATTAGGGCTCTGACTGACACTGATGACATTGTGATAGCCATTTACCACCGCAGTGTCTTCGTGGTTGTCGTCTGGGTGGGTGACCGGAGTAGATCACTGACTCTCCAGTTGACAATTTTGATAATCCACATCCATTCCATCTGCTCTTGCAGATACCCAGCACTTCTATGCCATATCTTTACATTTCGTTGGCTACTTGGGCGGCCTTCCCAGTCTCATACATTGTACGGACTTTCTATATCCCCATTATTATTCTTGCTCTCATCGAAAGAAGATTCTGACTGGCTTCCCGAAGGCTGACTTTCACTAGCCCATTATGTCATGTCGCCCCTCCGATTCCAGCGAAGAATCAGTTTTAAAAAATACTTTGTATTTTTATTGTGCGTTGAAGTTTCTGTAACAGTTTGATTGGTGGGGTAAGGTGGCCAGCACCACAGTCAACTTTCCCCTTTTACAAGGGGCTTGAGACTTGCTAGTAAACTAGGCGGGGTTTCCAAGTCGATAAAATCCCCGTAAATCAAACTTGAGGACTGAATTTCCCTTACCTTTGATTTCATACAAGATTCAAAGTCAATTGATATTATACACTTTAATTCATTACTTCAGTTATTCCGAAAAATAACCTTGACCGAAATAAATTTCTCAAGTTCACTAATCATTACAAAAAGAAAAAATCGACTATTTCACTCATTTCAGGACTGAAAAGTACATTTACAGAAAATAAGAACAAAAAAATGATCTAATTTAAATGTTGGAAATAAACTTTTTATCTAATCTAATGTAACCTAAAAAATAATTTCTGTCCGTTAAAATGCATCGAATTAACTTCGTTTCGATAAAGAAAGGAGGACGAAATTTGCAGTATAAAATGATATCGTCATTCTATTTCGCAGGTTCTCATCAGCTGCAGACTACCTGAAATTACAACGGTTATATAGATGATGATAATAACATACTTTAATGTTTGAGTGGTAGTAGAGAAGAGATGGTATAAAAATGACGCATCTAAAATGAAAGCATTATAATTTTTACATTACAATCCTCCTGTAATTCACTCAAAACTGGATAAATACCCTGCTGATGTCACCTCCAACTGCGTTTATGAATTCACGTGCACTTGCGGGAGCAAGTACATTGGAAGGAAAGAAAGAAGGACTTCTATCCGGTGGCTTCCTGAACATATTCCCAAAAACCTGTACCTGAAAGGAAGCAAATATTTCCAGAGTGCAATTACCACACATATTGTTGATACCGGACATCTCGTAGAGATTTCTAACTTCTTCAAAATATTAAACAGACAAAGGACAGCAAACTTACTACGATTTACCGAAGCGATCGCAATCAAACGATTCAAGCCAACCAGACTTATGCATACAGAAAGAGAGTGTGATTAACCTCTCACTCCCTTGGTAACTGAATTTTGATTTTGATTAGTCATCTAATTCAGTGATCTGAACTCACTGAACAAATCTTAATCTCATAAACTGTAACCGCTTTTGTTTCTTGAGTTCTTATGTGAACCTACAAGCTAACACGGTTCTGTTGATTAATATTTTCTGTTTTCTGTCTTACCCCTCCCTCTCCTCTTTTCTACTTTGAAAGTGTATAAATTGATGATGAAAACTTAAACTAAAAAATTGTAATGCTTTTATTTTGGATGCGTCAATTTTATGGTATCTCTTCTCTACCATCACTCAAACATTAAAGTATGTTATTATCATCATCTATATAACCGTTGTAATTTCAGGTAGTCTGCAGCTGATGAGAACCTGTGAAATAGAATGATATCATTTTATACTGCAAATTTCATATTCCTTTCTTTGCCGCAATTTATCAAGGGAACCAAATGTATGAAGTTTTTGAAAAGACGCCTCCCTGCCCTAACTTCGTTTCATTTTGTTATAAACATCTAATCACGTTGATGAATGGCGATTTCTACTGGCGCATATTTTGAAATGAATTTTGTTACTTATTTTTATTATTCCTTTAGGTTCGAAATGGAACATAGACAGCTTTAACAACACATCTCCACTTTGTTCCATCCCCCACCTGTTTATTATGGCATTCTAACTCCTAATTTTAATTTTTACTAATTTGCCCCTTGACTGGATATTATTCTAGAACTTTCCCATCCATTTGATATAAATACACGAATATACAGCCTAGTTGATGACTTCGTCGAAAAGAAAATTTTTTTCTCTGCAATCGTCTTCTTATTACTTCCTGTGATCCAATGTGTATATTCCGTGATTTGAAGTGGAGCAAGGAGCTTTCGACGGTAAGGGAACTGAACAAGTTTCTACGTTTGTCCGTCAAGCTTGCTGAGGCGAACGCAAAGATTTTCTTCTTGAAGAATTGTCTCGAGAAACATGAATATCCCAAAGTATTTTGGAAGCATCTCAGACGAAATCACATATCCCCTAACTCACGTACGCTGAAACGACACACTCTGAATCACATCGATGCAGTGCGATCAAGACTACCTGAGCCAGAGCAGAATATCTCAAAAATCTCCCACGTTCTCTATGAGTTATCTGAAGACGAGAGAACAGCATTCGAAAACTACTCCAATACGGTTACAAAGAAAAGAACAGATGATGTTATAATGAAACTAAACCAAAGCCTAAAGTCCGTCAAAAAAGAAACCGTCTTTCCTACTTGTCCAGAAAAATACGTGTACAATTATTCTGATGATCAACTATCTCCAATTCAAATGCAAATCTTAGCACTTGGGCCTAAGTTTTGTGATGCAACATCAAAAGTGAATGGACTCAACAAGAAAGTTCAATTTGAGAATTTAATCGACCAGACGAAAGATCTTGTCCCAATCTCATATGAGAATGCAGAACTTTTCAAATCAACCGTTTTTAATTGCTGCCTCGATTACATCAGCAAAATACCCAGCCTTCATAACGTACTTTCCAAAGAACATCGAAAGCAGCTGAAAGAACTGAAGGATAGTGAAAACTTGATCATCACACGACCAGATAAAGCCTCCGGAATCGCCTTGATGAACAAATTAGACTACCTACGCAAACTCTCGGTGATACTATCTGATGATAAAAAGTTTCAGAAACAGTCTCCACAGAAAGATACCAACGAACAGAGGGAGCTCCAGCTAACAAAGATATTGAAGTAAATGAAAGACGAATCCATTATCAGTTCAAAACTATACGAAGAACTGCGGCCATCTGGTTCTACAACGCCGCGCATGTACAGCTTACCTAAAGTGCACAAACAAGACGTCCCACTCCGCCCAATACTAGATATGATAGATTCCCCATATCATACAATCGCGAAATGGCTGGTGGAGATTCTCGGGACGGTGAAAGAGAAGCTGTCAAGACACAACCTCCGTGACACATTCGACTTTGTTAATTCAATTAAGAATGTCAACGTGGCAGAAAAGAAAATGGTCTCCCTGGATGTCGTGTCTCTCTTCACCAACGTTCCATTGACAGAAACCGTATGCTTCCTTTGTGACTACATTCAATCCAATAGCATCGATGTCGGTATACCGACCATTACATGAAAGAACTGTTACTACGATGCACCTTCAACGTATGCTTTAGTTTCAACAAGGAAATATACAGGCAAGTAGATGGAGTACCAATGGGTTCTCCCTTAGGACCCCTTCTAGACGACTACTTTATGGCTAGCTTAGAAAACAACGCCTTATCACCAACTATCAACGACCTCCATCTCTACAAGAGATAACATCGATGATACTTTCATTATTTGTGATGAGAATTGTGATCTAAAAAACCTACTTCAAATCTTCAATAACGCCAATCCAAACATCGACTTTACACTTGAGACTGAATCCGACGGAATGTTCCACTTCCTCGACGTCCATCTGAGAAGAAACGCCAACAACTCTCTGAAAAGGTCCATATATAAAAAGCCTACTTGGAATGGACAATTCATCAACTTTCGAAGCTTCATGCCCCTGAGCAGAAAGATGAACCTGATATACTCCCTATCCTCGAGGATTCGAAAGATATGCATTGAGGAAGTGATTGATAAAGAACTGCGTAATCTCCAAAGAACCCTTATGGAAAACGGTTTCCCGCCCAGGTTCATAGACAAGACAAGAATCTCAAATCTAAGAAGACTTCCGAACAAGTCCAGTCCGTTCCAAAGAAAATACTTCTGCTTAATCTAGAATTCAAAGGTGATATTGCAGCAGAAATCCTTCACAAACGCCTCTCCAAATGGCTAACGAAAACATACTTCGCCGCGAGCCTACGACTGACGTTTGCTTGCAACAAATTAAGCTGTGTAAAGGTCGACTCTGTTTTATACGAACTGTACAAAAACAACTATTAAACATCATCAGTTCATGCATTTCATACCATCCAACATTTACCAACTACTCAAAAACACGCACATGAACATCACAGATTTCCATAAAAACTGCTAAATAGGGTAAATATACAAATAGTAGAACAGAAAATATAAAATAATCAATCTCAATTTTTAGATATCACGAACCGACAACAGCTAAAGAGATCTCGGCAACACAATAACAAGGCGTAGTGTATTACAATAATTCATGCCGTCTATATAACTGTGTATGACAATTACGTGTGTGATCAGAATGTCTGTTTTCCACATAGAACTTCGTACATATGTGCGGCAGTTTAAGTCGCCACACTCCATGTACCACACAAACCAAGAGAAGAAAGTAGAAGAAATGCATAATTGAGACAGTAGACAGGGATATGAGACAAAAGGAATAATAATAACGAACGAAGAACAATATAGTTTCATTGGAAATCATAAATCACAAGGTGTGGATGCATCTGCGTCAGCCATTGACAACGATCACTTTGAGCCATATCACCAGTTGTTTCCAGCCATTGGTGTTTACCATCCTGACGACCCCAACCAGGAAGTCTACACCTTCCTACGTGGCTGGCTGGCTTAAGCTAACTGTTGTGGATTTCATTGACTCATGAAGCCATGTTTTCGTTTGACCACCACTAGATCTTTTCCAGCCTGACCCTATATCAGCTAACATTGCCCGGCAGTTAAGGAAAGCGATGACTAGGCTTACGTAACACATGTCCTAACCATCTCAGTCGATGCAATTTCACAGCTTCATCGATTGATTTCCCCTCCAACTCACCTAGCACTGGATGCCTTACCTCAATATTGCTCACCTTATTATACCACTTCACACGGGATTGGATAGAACGCAGGCACCCATGATCGAAGACAGCCAATCTTTTCATGTCTTCCACTCTCAATCGCCAGGTCTCACAGACATAAAGGAGGATGGAGCGAACTGATGAGCAGTACACCCGCCCTTTGGTCGACAGTGGAACATCTCGTCTACGCCAGAGTCGGCGTAAACTGACAAATTCGAATCGAGCGCCCTGTATCCGTGGTGAGATTTCGTCAGAGATCAACCCGTTGGCACTGGCTGATAGTACTTCCCAAATAAGTGAAGCGGTCAACGTGCTCTACCACTTCACTTCCTATTTCTAATCTAGGAGTCGGTGTAGTCCAGTCCTATAACATCATCTTGCATTGTCCCACATGTCTGACATATATGGCGCAAATACATTACACATTTAAGATAAACTATTTCTTCTCATTATTATTATTATTTTGTTAAAATTCATAAAAGAAGACTAATTGCTTTAAAGTTAGTGAGAACACTAAAAACCCGGGGGGGGGGCAATGGATACCTACCTACCTAGCCGTTTCGTCCTATTTTGGGGCTCTTCAAAAGTGCATACCTACGACGACCCCAACAATGATTGAATCCTGAACCTTCACTATTATATCTGCACAGCAAATTTTAATAACGCTAATGATGAACTCGACTGCCACACTAATAGGCGCCTATTTGTCCGTTGTACCTTCAGATTCACTGAGCTACGCAAATATCAAAAGACAAAGGCTGACTGGCCTGTGACTGTAAGATATTGTAGTGTACATTTATTAGGAGACAAAACATTATATTCATACATTTTCTTTACCACAATACAGTCGGCACACAGCCATAGGGATGGATTTTTCTTAAAGACTGCCAATAGTTATTATAATCGGTTGACGATCCGACAGAGAACAAGATGAAACGAAAAATGATGAATTCATCACAAAATTCGTCAGAAAGCATGACATACTATTTCATGCTGGTTCCTATTAATATATGTGTAATACTCAGGCACTGTGCCAGTTAGTAATTCCATATTAGTTTATTTATTAGATGGATATATCACACAGTCAGTGAAACAGTGTCATTATTTATAGGAAGACTGAGTTTCGAACATAATCTATTATTGTATGGAGGATTTAATCATGAGCTGACATCAATTAAATCCTCCATACAATCAAACCAAATCCCTACAAAACCAATACTTGAAAATTATTCTGATGCTCACTAGCGACTGGCCCTATTCAGGCAGTTAACCTGAGGTTCTAGTGGGAAGCCGTGACCAGTAGGGTACAGCAGGTCGAAGATGCGGCAGTAACTCATCGAAGAAGACATTGCGAAGTGGTCGCGCTATGTTGTGAACTGGCAGAAGTTAGAATTCAACAACCATTGGATCGGGTCCCAGTGGCTCAATGTTCTACGAGATCGCCTTGTAACCAGAAAGTCCTGGGTTCGAACCCCAGCGGGTGCGTACTGCTGATGAGTCCCAAACAGGGACGAAACAGCTGTCCAGCACTCCCAGGTTTTCCAGTGGTTCTCTAACTGATGTCAGCTCATGATTAAATCCTCCATACAATCAAACCAAATCCCTACAAAACCAATACTTGAAAATAATCTATTATTGTTTATTATCATATCGCCAATTATGATCACACGACTTCAAAACTTGAGTTTTACACTTTTCGTTGTTCTCTTCTATTCGTCGTAGGGGTAGTAGGATTTTCCGGATATCTGGGTGGACAGGTGTTGAATCATTCCTATTACACGTATTCTCAGTCAGTTCATTCGATAAACAAAGCTTCTGTTATCAATCTCTCATCATATCCTGTGACATTCTGTCTGTCTGTCTGTTTTCGACATAGAACTTCGTACATATGTGCGGAAGTTCAAGTCGCCACACTCCGTGTAGCACGCGAAGCAAGAGAAGAAAGTACACGAAAAGCATAATAGAAACAGTAAGCAGAGGTGTGAGACAAAGGAGTAATAAAGAAAAACAAAACAGTTTCATTGAAGATCATAAGTCACAGGGAGTGGATGCATCTGCGCCACTGAGAACGATTTTGAGCCATGTCACCAATTGTTTCCAACCATAGATTTTTACCATCCCCAGGACCCCAGACAGGAAGTCTACACTTTCCTACGCGGCTTAGACCAACTGTTGTGGATTTCATTGACTGGTGCCGCCATGTTTTTGTTTGACCACCGCTAGCTTTTTTCCAGCCAAACCCTATATCCGTTAACATTGCTCGTCGAGGGAGGCGATGGCTTGGCATACGTAACACATGTCCTAACCATCTCAGTCTTTGTAACTTCATGAACTTCGTCGATTGATTTCCCCTGTTTACCTAAAACTCGACGCATAACCTCAATGTTGCTCACCTAATTATGCCACTTCACACGGGAAATAGAGCGCAGGCACCTATGATCAAAGACAGCTAATCTTTTCATGTCTTCCACTCTCAATGGTCAGGTCTCACAGCCAGCCATAAAGGAGGACGGAGCGGACTGATGAGCAGTACACCCGTCCTTTGGTCGATAGTCGAACATTTTGTCTACGCCAGAGTCGGCGTAAACTGGCAAATTCGAATCGAGCCCCCTGTATCCGTGGTGAGATTTCGTCAGAGATCAACCCGTTGGCACTGGCTGATAGTACTTCCTAAGTAAGTGAAGCGGTCAACGTGCTCTACCACTTCACTTCCTATTTCTAATCTAGGAGTCGGTGTAGTCCAGTCCTGTAACATCATCTTGCATTTGGCGGGAGCGAATCGCATGCCAAACATTCGTAGATTGCGGCTCAAGGTGTTTAGAAGACTCTGCATTTCGTCAGCGTCCTCGCCTAGTAGAACTACATCGTCTGCATATTCTAAGTCAACGAGATTATTCCCTGGTAGCAAGTCAATCCCTGAGTCGCTGAAGTTACCGAGGGTTAAGTCCATTAACACATCTATGATGAAGTTGAACAGAAATGGGGATAGTGGGCATCCTTGACGGACACCACTAGTCGTCACCAGTTCAGATGACAACTCGCCGTAAGCCCTCACCTGGCTGTATGAGTACGAGTAGAGTGCCTTCATCAGAGCAATGTATTTTCTCGGAATTCCCTTTACACCCAAGCAACTCCAGAGAACCTCCCGGTCGACAGAATCGAATCCCGCCTTTAGGTCAAGAAATAGAATGACTGTTGGACGCCGGTAGGAATTCCTATGTTCTAGAATCTGTCGAAGGGTGAAGATATGATCAGTACACCCTCTTCCTGGTCTAAAGCCTGCCTGGCTCTCTCGTGTTTGTGCCTCCCGAGCACCACTCAGTCTACGCATGATTATTGAGCCTACGACTTTAGATACTATATTAGTCAAGCTAATCCCTCTGTGATTATCACAGGAGGACTTGTCTCCCTTCTTGTATATCGGGATAATCAGTGACTTACACCAACCCGATGGGACTTCTTCTGATTCCCAGACGCTGCCTAGTACCTCAGTTAATGCAGACAGTAAACTGTCTCCACCGTACTTAAATACCTCTGGAGTCATTTCATCAGGTCCTGCTGCTTTGCCTAGTTTCAGATTGGTGACAGCTTTAGTAACCTCAGTTTGGGATGGAGGACCTGTGTCTATATCCCATTCAGGGAGGTGTTGGATGTTCGGCAGGTTAAGCGTGGCTGTAGGCCAATTAAACTGCTCCTCATAGTGCTCTTTCCAGCGTTCCAGTCGTCCATCCTAAGAGCTAATTATAGTGCAATTCTTCTCAGAGATTGTTTCACTTATGATTTGTCTTCTCCCACCCGTATCTCTTCAGGGAAAACCAGAAGCCTATATAGGAAACTATATGCCTGCACTGGTAAGTACAAAAACTCATCCATACCCTACCTAGCTCGTGTTCTGTGCGATAAAGAAAGCATTAGGCATGAAACCTTTAACTTATTAAATAGTCAGTAGAACCAATGGATCTCGTCTTTCCAACTCACATCATTTACAGGTACAACGTTTTCTCTCTCTTCATTCTGTATTTATTTTGTTATGTGCTGTTTTGTTTCTCTCTTCCTTGCAAACTCTACTTAAAACATTCTTGTTCGTTCTTTCACACTCTGTATTTCTCGACCATTTCGCTATCGCTTACGCCAGTAAATATGCTAGTAGTATCTACTTTTCTAACACCTTCAAACACTCTGTTTAAATTTTGGCTTTGCTACCGGCATGCTAATATGTTGTTGTCAAAACTGATTGAGATAACTTTAATCTATGTAGAACTATATTTATTGTTAATGTACCAACTGGATGCAATTGTAGTAAAATGCGGAGAATTCCATTCTGTATCACAAGTACTGATTTGGAATAAAGCTTATCTTATCTTTCCCTGATGAGTCTAAATAGTTGCCTGATGTTGCCTATCCTCAAAGCTTTCTCCATCTCTTTGGCTTTTGTCACCCACCACTGACATAGGATGGGATGATCGGAAGTCCAAATATCTGTTTGAATGTGTGGGTTTTCTGTAAACACACACTGGTGTGTTTAACTTCTCACCTTCTTTCCTTTTTAGGCTACAATCTAACATTGGAAGCTGCCCTTCCTTCCTGACTTTTCAATTCATCCAAGTGAATTGAATTGCTGTGTGTGATACATCTAATAAACCAACCAATATGCTGGTTCCTATTTATTCACGTTGTGAGATCAAGCTGCTGATGAGTCCCAAAGTAGGAGAAAACAGCCGGCTAGCCAGTACCCCCAACTGGTTTTCAATGATAATCTTCTAACTAACATCAATTCATGATCAAAACTTGAAAGAAAAGGTAAAAATTTATCCGAATTTTTTTATTATTTTAGTTTGAATGTATAAACTCTCAATGAATAATGAATAAAACTTAATGCAGATGGAATGTTGTGGTATTGGTAATAACAATAATAATAATAATAATGTACTACTTATGACATAAAAGTGCTTACGTAATCATAATAATAATAATAATAATAATAATAATAATAATAATAATAATAGTAAGGGTAATGGCTACAATTGTTTAGTGAATGACTGCACAATAGTATTTAATCGTTTACATACAGCCAGTGCAAGTGTTTTACACGATGTACTATGTGATACTGATTGGATAATTGATTTCAATGCATCGATTGTATCATGAATTTTCGCGGAATCTCTTTCTGTAAGACATGAACTGGTTGACATGATGCCCAAGAGTAACAGGAAATGAGGTAAATCCTTGAAGAGAAACCACAGTATGAATAATAATAATAATAATAATAGTAAAATGAGAATATTATTGATCAATGTGGAATAAGTTATTCATAAAATGTATTTTGTGGGTTCACAGAAAGATGTTTGTCTGTTGGCTTTCTAGTACTACTACTCATAATGGCACCACCACCACCCGTCAAGGTGCTCAGTCATCACACGACATTCACCAGATGGACTGTGATCATACGGTGATATTGAGTTTGACCACGAATTAATATCAGTTAGGAAACCATTAGATAAGCAATAAGTACTGGGTAGCAGATGTTTCGTCCTAGTTTGTGACATTTCAGAGGGACACACGCCCACTAGGACTCGAACTCGAAACTTGGTTTTCAATGGTTCTCTAACTGACATCAATCTGTGATCAAACTCAAAAGTTTTAGGATTATTAATAAGCAAGGTAATAAAAAAGCTTATTACGTAATCATGTGGTGAGAGGTGGCTGATAGCCAAAATTGGTAGACAGTAATTTGCGTCAATGTTTGCGTCCCCAATATTGGTCATAAGAAAAATAAAAACAACGACTGGCTCAACAACCAATCACAGCAGACTTTGCGTAGGCGGATACAATTTGCAGATAGATAATCTGAACTACAAGAAACGGCTACAAAGGGATGAAAGATTAACGTTCAGCGAGAAACCGCCAGTCAGAAGACTGTCTTTGTTTCCTTACAATAATCTATAATAATGTATATGAAAATCTATAAATATCTCTTGATTCCCTAAATAAACGATCTGTTACCTGGCCCTTGTCTTCTGTTGTTACAATCAGATTAAGGTAGCCAGGTTAAGGTGTTCACAAAAGGAGACAGCAGTCAGCTTGAATCCATCCTTGTGACATACTTTGATTTGACCTTTATGATTTTCTCCTCGTTTAATCCCCTTTTTTCCCTAATTTCAAAATTCAGGACCGAAGCGCAATCCTATAATGATATCATCAATATTTTTAACATACGACGCCAGATCGAATGTCAAATACATGGTGTAGTTTTTCGACAGTCCACTTAGTTCTGTTTCAATAGACCTCGAGAGAACAAAGCTGAAGTCTCCAGTCGACGAAACAACTTCTTATCGTTGATATGTCGACGACAGATTTGTAATATTCGACAGTGGAAATCATGCTTCCTACCTACTCGGATTATTCAGCGACGCACGCAAACACATACACATGTGCAAACATTGAATTCACTATGGAGTATGAAAGTGATGGATAACTTCAATTCCTTGACATTGCCATATATAACGCCAGGTGTATGGTAGTGTCTGCAGAGATTATCAATTTACTGAAAGGCTACATGAAAAGGACACTACTACTACTAACATTTTAATAGTTTTTATTCAAAGGTTACATAAACGAGCACCTGTTAATAACCCTGTTTTATAGAAAGTTAGGAGAACACGGTCTATTGAAAACTTAGAGAAGGAACTTCTACATTCTCATTAATGTTGAAAAATAAATATTACCCTGAGAGATTTATTGACAAGACTCAAATGCCAAATAAATGATGAAGGAAAAGAAGCTTACCTTCATTCAACTTGATTTTAAAGATGATAATACTGCAACACTTGTCAATAGAAGAACAAGGACGTCCCCAACCAGAACCTATATTGAAGCTAAGCTGGTTCCCGTTTCTTAGAAAACATGCCCTTTGGTGTAATTAAAGGTCGACAGCAGTTAGAACGCTCGCCGGCCATGCACATGGTCCGGGTTTCGGTCCCCGGCCGATGCACTCATTTACCTCGCTAAGCCAGTAATAAAAAGCTGGTAAAGAGGAGAGGTTGGACATGAGGCTAGTAACCCGATCCTGTAAAAATTATCACCCCTACTACAGAAACTTCAAAATTCTAGCTTGAAGCCCTATGTTCTACTCGGAACATGGAGGAATAAAAAAAAAGGTCGACAGATACTCTCATCATGTTAACTGCAACTGTGTATACAGATTTACGTGTATCTGCGGGAGAAGTTACATAGGGAAAACAGAAAGAACGGGATACCTTCGATTTTCTGAACTTGTACCGAAAAGCCTACATCTCGAGAAAACAAATGCCTTCAACAGTGTTATTGTCAGACATCTCCTCGACATGGATTATGAAGTGGATGTCGTAAGATCCTTCAAAATTACCATTAGGCGAAAGAGTTCAATTCTCCTCAAGTTTGCTGAAGCAATCTCCATCAAGCACCTGGAACCCGATTCACGCGTTCAGAAAGAAGCAGTTAACAGTCCTTCCTTGCCCTGTTTGGTAACTCTATGTTTTTACCTAGTCTTTCCTTTGATTACGTAACGCCGAAAAATTTCATTGTATTGAGTTCAATGACTTGGCACTGACAGCACCAAAGGCGGTCCTAACAGCTATCTTTGCTCCATACTGAAGATAAACAACAAGGAGTGATGATGGTTAGCGAATCAGCCAACAAACATGTCGAAGAAAATAGAGAGGTATTGGATATAGACTGATGAGACCTTAAAGTGACGCTACACATCCACGTCCTCAAGTGAAGACCGAATAAGAATTGACGGACTTCATGTGGGTCCAAGTGTGAGATGGAGAAGGTCATTTAAAGTGGAAATGAAAGCAATGACAGTGGACGGGAATCCAATAGAGACGTTCCACGTAACGTAAGAAACGACTAATAATAGTAATAACATCCGCGTAAATGCAAAGAGAAAAAAGGATATTTGTGTCTTTTCCTTTCCTTGAAGTCGAATATACTTAAAAAGTGATGGCGATTCCCATCGATAATAAGATTCTCTGGGATAGCTTTATGATAAAAGACTACTATTTTCTATTCATAGCTGGTGAGTATTGGATCAGTGAACCATGTAAGCAGAATAATAAGATAACCATTATAATTACTGTCCCCTTTAATTCCTAGAGGAACATAAGGCTTCGGTCACACGTCTCCACTGCGTTCGGTTCTCCGCCAACGTTTTCATCTGGCCCCATATTTGCCCACGTGCTTTCATCTCCTCTTCACACCACCTCCTCCGTGTCACCCTCACACACGGACGACCAACTCACCGCTTACTATTCATGTTCCACTCGACATTCACAGATTGCAGATCAAGGTGTTCAGAAGACTCTGCATTTCGTCAGCATCTTCGCCTAGAAGGACTATATCGTCTGCATATTCCAAGTCAATGAGATTATCCTCTGGTAACAAGTCAATCCCTGAGTCGCTGAAGTCACCTAGGGTTAAGTCCATTAACACATCTATGATGAAGTTGAATAGAAAAGCGGATAATAGGCATCCTTGAAGGACACCACTAGTCGTCACCAGTTCAGATGACAACTCACCGTAAGCCCTCACCTGGCTGTATGAGTACGAGTAGAGTGCCTTCATCAATGCAATATATTTTCTCGGAATTCCCTTTACAGCCAAGCATCTCCAGAGAACTTCTCGATCGACAGAGTCGAATGCTGCCTTTAGGTCAAGAAATATAATGACTGTTGGACGCCGGTAGGAATTCCTATGTTCTAGAATCTGTCGGAGGGTGAAGATATGATCAATACACCCTCTTCCTGGTCTAAAGCCTGCCTGGCTCTCTCGTGTTTGTGCCTCCCGAGCACCACTCAGTCTACGCATGATTATTGAGCCTAAGACTTTAGATACTATATTAGTCAAGCTAATCCCTCTGTGATTATCACAGGAGGACTTGTCTCCCTTCTTGTATATCGGGATAATCAGTGACTTACACCAACCCGATGGGACTTCTTCTGATTCCCAGACGCTGCCTAGTACCTCAGTTAATGCAGACAGTAAACTGTCTCCACCGTACTTAAATACCTCTGGAGTCATTCCATCAGGTCCCGCTGCTTTGCCTAGTTTCAGATTGGTGACAGCTTTAGTAACCTCAGTTTGGGATGGAGGACCTGTGTCTATATCCCATTCGGGGAGGTGTTGGATGTTCGGAAGGTTGAGTGTGGTTGTGGGCCAATTAAACTGTCCCTTCATAGTGCTCTTTCCAGCGATCCAGTCGTCTATCCTAAGAGCTAATTATAGTGCAATTCTTCTCAGAGATTGTTTCACTTATCGTTTGCCTTTTATCATCTGTTCCCCTGATAAGCCTAAATAGTTGTCTAGTGTTGCGAAAATTGGAGTTGAAAATATGGATCTTATTTCCATTTTCATGCTGAGTAGTGCTGTTGATCTCCATACATACTTGAGAGTAATGAAAGATTGTCTTGCTTTCCCGATCCTCGCTTTAATATCCATATCACTTCTGTTCGCCTGTAGTTAAAGCGATGCTTCCCAGGTCGGTAAGTAGGTGAAGGATGCTGCTTCTTTCACACTCCTCCAATTTATGCTGATAGTTGCCTGTTGTTGTTGCTGTTACTGTTGGCCAGGAATCTTCATCACCTCTGTTCTCTCTATGTTCACCTGAAGGAAGTCCTATCTTCTCTAGATGCTTCTTCTATCTCCAACTTATTGCTTTTCACTTGTATATCTTCAAGTTTGTGGGAAATCAGATATACATTATCAGTGCCCTCCGTGACGTGATGCAGCGCGGTGCGGCGCCAAGTTTCTGATCCGTATAGCACATAGCACTGACTTCACACTGGAGTTAAAAATTCGCATCTTATTTTCATTTTTCATGCTGAGTAGTGCTGTTGATCTTCACACAGACTTAAGAGTACAAAAAGAGACATTTTTATCAAGAAACTTACCTCAGAATCAGGTTCTAAATCACGTAATTGTCGATTGATCACTTCAATAATCACTTCAAAATCATTATGATAGATTAGCGCTGAAGTATCCGGAGAGTAGAATAAATCACAAAGGAATTTGATGACAGTATTTGTAGGCGTAGCTGTTGAAGAATTGACATGATGATTAGACAATACTGGCTTGGTGTCAATCATCAGCTCTTTACTACTAGCATGACGACTGCCTAGATTAGAATTCCACAGACTTTCAATATATTCTAAATCATTATGAGTATTAGGGTCAGCGCGTGAATTCGCTTCAAATACTTGCAAAAACTCCTCGAAACCTTTAGCTGTAGTAGTAGTAGATACAGATGTATCATCAATGCAGCTGTCATGAACAGTGGATTGACAATAGTTAACCCATTGGATTAGACAACTTTCTCTGTCATCATTTTTATGCTTTGGAAGAAAAGTCACCATAAATGTTGGGTCGACTGAAATTAGAAATAAAAAAAACAAAGATTGTAGATTATTTCCATATTAGATCAAATTTGATATAAGAATAAAACTTGTGCACTGTGGTAGAGTATAATTCCATTGTGGGTAAGATTTATTGTGATAAACTCTCACAGTGTGTTTGTTATACAGTAATATTTACTGATGACCAAGTTTCGAGCACAATTTATTACTGCTCATAATCATATCAAGGCACTGCTCACAGAACTTTCTAACTTCGTTTATATAATTCCATTATTTTTCATCGCTTAACTTGATTGGTAGTAGTATTTTCCATACATCCGGTATGTGTGATGAGTCATTCGTATTGCATGTGTTTTGTGTAGACTCACTCGATGAACAAGGATTCAGTAATCAACCATCTCTCTATCTCCACCCATCTTGATTACGTTTTAGAATTTTAACCCTCTCCCACCCAATTGTATGGTTGTGTGTTAATGCATACATACAGTGCAATTGCTGAGCTCTTTTCTAAATTTCTTATCTTCTCGGGGTCAACCTTTCTTACCTTAGCTAAATTCTTATGTTCCGACAACCTGACTACCCCTGGTCTACTAGTTTGACCTATTTAGTTGACCTCAAAGTCATTGAAGGGTATTTTGTAAATTATATTATTTTGTTTAATTGGGTCAACAGGGTCCTTTAACCTACACAGCTTGTCCCTGAATGATTTGTTGGTTTCAATGCCACACTACTTCCTGATTTATTGAGAATCCTACGTAGGCTCTCAGATGCCCCCACCTTATATTGGTCTGTCTGTTTTCGGCACAGGACTTTGCACATATGTGCAAAACACTCAACTCCTTACAGCACACAAAGCAGGAGAAGAAATGCATAATAGAGACAGTAAACAGAGGTGTGAGACAAAGGAATAGTAATAACGAACGAAGAACAATATAGTTTCATTGGAAATCATAAGTCATAGGGAGTGGATGCATCTGAGCCAGCCATTGACAACGATCACTTTGAGCCATATCACCAATTGTTTCCAGCTTTCATCGGTTTTTACTGTCCCGAGGACCCCAACCAGGAAGCCGGTCTACACCTTCCTACATGGCTGCCTGACTTAAACCAACTGTTGTCAACTTCATTGACTAATGAAGTCATGTTTTCGTTTGACCGCCGCTAGCTCTTTTCCAGCCTGACCCTATGTCAGCTAACATTGCCCGTCGGTCGAGGAAGGCAATGGCTCGGTGTGCTTGCGTAAGCCATGTCCTAACCATCTCAGTCGATGCAGCTTCGCAGCCTCGTCGATTGATGTCCCCTTCCACCTACGTAACACTCGACGGATGCCTAACCTCAATATTGCTCACCTTATTATACCACTTCACACAGGAAAAAGAGCGCAAGCACCTATGATCAAAGACAGCTAATCTTTTCATGTCTTTCGCTCTCAGTGGCCAGGTCTCACAGCCATAAAGGAGGACGGAGCGGACTTATATTGGTAAAACTGTACATATCTTATATACTTGCTTATTAGTTATCTATCATATATATAAATATATATGTGTATAACAGAAACTGTGAAGCCGTGTGAATTAATTGCTTTGATTGTTAGCAGTAATCTACGCTCGAATCCTTGTCATCCACTTGTTAGTACTGCATCACTGTGATATTTGAATATAGAGTCATCTAATATGAAATGAATGCGTGAAACTATTTAGAAAGAAGAGAACAGGAAGTTCAGCAAAGATTTCTGTCTTTTCGGCGCTTTCATTTTCAAAGACAGCTGTACAATCGCATTTAAATACATAATTTTACATGGATACAATTCTTGTTTGATTTCACATAATTACGACGGCGAATTAAAGGTGATAATTATTTTCAGCTAGATATGGTTTACGAGGAAAGGCTTAGAAATAAAAATTACACAGGATTAGAACGGATCACAAGTGTGTAAAAAATGAGCATGGAAACAAAAGTGAAATAATAATTTTCAACTTTAAATACCATGTAAGTAAAATTAAACAGATAAAGTTAAGCTTACGCAATTCCATTGTGGATAAAATTTTATTTTGATGATAAAGTCTCACAGTGTGTGCTATACGGTGCTATAATATTTACGGATGACCACATTTCCAGCACTATTGATTCCTGCTCATAATTATATCAACGCACTACTTACTCGCATAATTTCCATGACTTTTCATCTCTTGATACAGTTGGTAGTCATATTTTCCAGATAACTGGTTATGATGATGAGTCGTCGCCTATTCCAAATCCGATCACCACCGCGCCTAGGTAGCAAGCAGTCACAGGTCGTCACATTAGACAAAGCTGTTAAAGCTGATGTACTCACAACCAGTAAGTAGTAAGTTACAACCAGCACTGGGACACACCTGTTTCATTCTAATTTGAAACCACCGACAACTACTCCCCAACAAAAAGCGGGGTCGAACCCGAAACCTTATTAAGATGCTGACAATTAGTTGAGCTGGTCGAATAAATAGATGAATATATCTTCTATAGTTTAGTTTGTAAGGGTTAGTTATGTTTTTTACGAGTTGATCACGGATTTATATCAGTTAGAGAACCAATGAAAACCAGCACTGGAGTAATCAACAGCTGCTGTTTCGTCCTAGTTTGGGAATCATGGGCAGTACGCACACACTGCTAGGGTTCGAACCCAGGACCTTTCGATTACAAGGCAAGCTCGTATACCACTCAGCCACTAACTGGGACCCGATTCAACGGTTCATGAATTCTAACTTCTACCAATTCGTGATGCATTTAGCGTGACACCAACCAATGTCGTTGGTGGAACATCCATCCACACACGTGACATCTAATTGGACCTCATTGGTCACGACTTCTCACTAGAACTACAGGAAACTCCATCCTGTAACAAGTCACTAGCGAGCGGGATGGAGTTATCCGGAGTTCTAGTGTGAAGTCGTGACCATTGAGGTCCAATTAGATGTTACGTGTGTGGATGGATGTACCACCAACGACATTGGTTGAGGTTGCGATAGGTGACGAACTGGTAGACGTTCGAATTCATGAACTGACCATTGAGAAATCGCGTCCCGGTGCCTGAATAGTATATGAACCAGCTTGCCTTGTAATTCGAAGGTCCTGGATTCGAACCCTGTCGGTGGTGGGTGTGTACTGCCAATGATTTCTGAACTAGGATGAAACAGCTGGCTGTTCAGTACTCCCTAGTTTTGAATGGTTCTCTAAGTGATATCTATCCGTGATCAACTCGTAAAAAACATAAATAAATACAAAAAAAGAAACGTATTTATTATTAATACAACTTACAATTACGATTGAATGTTTGAATGACTATTTCAAGGAATAGACGAGATGATATTGATTCACTGAGCAATGCTTCCAATAGTGAATTTTTAACACAAACAGAATCAGTGGGATCATTTTTTGACGGAGAATTTATGGTGTAGACTGAACTATTAAAATGCCAATTACACGCTAAGAAAAATACTGTTACTGTGTATGAAAGCATTTCACACTGACGACTTTGTTCATTAGAGTTGCTGATATTTATATTCATATTATTATTATTATTACCACTATCACCATCAGCACTATTATTATTATTGTTTGTAGTTGAAAGTTCACGATGATCAGTAAAATTTTCTAAATCGATTAAAGTTGAATTAGTTGAACTTGTTGAATCGCATAATTTCATCAAATGACCGAAAAGTTCTCGATCAAGAGATGCTGAAAGAGCAAAAGAAGGCAATATTAATTGTAATATGTGTGTAAAACTTGGGCACTGTGCCAGTTAGTAATTCTATATTAGTTTGTTTATTAGATGGATATATAACACAGTGAAACAGTATTATTCACAGGAAGACTGAGTTTCGAACACAATCTATTATTGTTCATAATCGTATCACCAATTATAATCACAAGACTTTGAAACTTGAGTTTTATAGTCTTCTTTGTATTCTGCTATTTGTCATCGTTGGCGTGGTAGTAGAATTTTCCAGATATCTGGGTGGACAAGTGTTGAATCATTCTTATTACACCTATTCTCAGCCAGTTGATTCGATAAACAAAGCTTCTGTCATCAATCTCTCCCTCCAACCTGCTGTTACATTAGATTTTAAAACTTTCATCTTATCCCACCCGTCCTATTGTATGGTTGCGTGTAAATTCATGTAGTGCTATAGCTGAACTATTCTCTAGATTTCTTATCTTATTCAGATCAACCAATCTAGATTTTGCTAAGTTTTTATGTTCAGCTAGTCTGACTGCCTGTCCCTGTTCTACTACTTTCACCTATGTATTTGACCTGACAATCATTGTTTTGTTTTAAAGTCTCCACAGGATTGATGCTTCAACCGACAAAGTTTGTTTCTAATTGAATTTGTCGACAGTTTGAATACCAGTCACTTTTATTCCTGCCTGCCTTGTTAAGAATTCTGCGTAAGGTGGTTTCCGAGGTTCCTTCCTTTTATGGAGTTACTACTGATGATTTAGATTCCTTATTGTTGGTGTCGTCACTAATATTATTATTATCGCTATTATTAACATCATTATTATCACTGTCGCTACTATCATTATTTAATTTATTACGCAGAATTCTTAACAAGGCAACCAGGAATAAAAGTGACTGGTATTCAGAATCATGGAATATCATCGAGGACAGTAGTACTCAGCCGCCTGGTCTTAACTGTCGTCTTCATTTCAGAGGCTTCGCTGAGTTTCTCGTTGCAGAAATCTGCACAGAAACGCACTAAGTTTAAGTTGCCATATTCCATGTAGGACACACAAAAGTAGACAAACGCGCGTGCGCGCGCGAGAGAGAGAAACGAAATTCAACAGGAAATTATACTGAGCTATAAATGTGTAGAGAAGAGAATATTACCATGTAAAGCCATGACGATTTAGTGTCTATGAAAGAGATCACAAAGACAATGAATACATCTGAACTACTGAAAAAGACTTTGAGTCATATCTATCACCAACAGTCTCTAGGTATCCCAGGGAACCGAAGTGGGTAGCCTACAAAGTAGGTCAATAAACAGACACAGGTTTTCCTGGACAGAGTAGATTGGATTTCACATGATGAACTGAGATCAGTTAGAGTACCATTGGAAAACCACAAGAGAGTACTAGTACACAGCTGTTTCTATTGTCCTAGTTAGAAGCTCTCTTCATGAGTACAACAGCACCCACCCACGCACTCACCGGGGTTCAATCCCAGGACCTCACGGTTAGAAGGCAAGGCAAGCTCGTAGACAACTCGGCCACTTAGACTTGATCCAATGGGCAAACCAATTCGTGATTAATTTGGCGCGACTGGGAATCAGCAAATGTCATTCCTCCTCCTCACACCAGACCTGCTGGTTCTCCAACCCAACCATGAAATCCCGTAACCAATTAAATCCTTGAAAACCAATACTCGCATATGGTTTTAAAAAAAGAATAGAACAAGCAAAAAAGAAAGGTCATCCTTACTAGATAAATCCACAGGAAGGCTTGGTGAACGCGCAATCAACATGGACAAAAATCGTAATCTTAAAGCAAGTTGTGGAATTTCTAAAATCACAAAAAACATGTAAAAAGAGAAAAAATATTAAAGTACAGAAATAATTCAAAGATTTTTATGTAGACTGTGTATAAAACTTGGGCACTGTGGTAGAGTATAACTCCATTATGGATAAAACTTTATTTTAATTAAAAAAACACACAGTCTCGTATAGTTATATTTACTGATGACGTTTCGACGTTGATCGCTTCACTTATTTGGGAAGTACCATCAGCCACTGCCAACGGGTTGATCTCTGACGAAATCTCACCACGGATACAGAGGGCTAGTTTCGCATATGCCAGTTTACGCCGTCGCTGGCGTAGACGTAATACCCGTCTATCGCCGAAAGGGCGGGTGTACTGCTCATCAGTTCTCTCCGCCCTCCTTTATGGTTGGCTGTGAGACCTGGCGATTGAGAGTGGGAGACATGAAAAGACTAGCTGTCTTTGATCATAGGTGTCTGCGTTCTATCTCCCGTGTGAAATGGTATGATAAGGTGAGCAATATTGAGGTTAGGCATCCGTCGAGTGTTACGTAGGTGGGAGGGGAAATCAATCGACGAGGCTGTGAAGCTGCATCGACTGAGATGGTTAGGACATGGGTTACGCAAGCACACCGAGCCATCGCCTTCCTCGACCGACGGGCAATGTTAGCTGACATAGGGTCAGGCTAGAAAAGAGCTAACGGCGGTCAAACGAAAACATGACTTCATTAGTCAATGAAGTTGACAACAGTTAGTTTAAGCCAGGCAGCCATGTAGGAAGGTGTAGACCGGCTTCCTGGTTGGGGTCCTCGGGACAGTAAAAACCGATGAAAGCTGGAAACAATTGGTGATATGGCTCAAAGTGATCGTTGTCAATGGCTGGCTCAGATGCATCCACTCCCTATGACTTATAATTTCCAATGAAACTATATTGTTCTTCGTTCGTTATTACTATTCCTTTGTCTCACACCTCTGTCTACTGTCTAAATTATGCATTTCTGTTTACTTTTTTCTCTTGCTTTTTGTGCTACATGAAGGGAGTGTGGCGACTTGAACTGGTACACATCGGTGCAAAGTTCTATGTTGAAAACAGACGGACAGATGATGTTTCGAGCACAAACTACTGCCACTCATAATCATATCAAGGCATTACTCACACGCACAACTTTCTTGCTTCATTTATATAAATGAGTATAAATTGATGATTAGACATTTGAGTAAAAATCAATATGGGATAATGTGCATTCAGAAATAATAATGTCAGTGTTATCTTTCAATAGTTGGTTTGTAAGGATTAGATTTGTTTTTAAGAGTTGATCACGGATTGTTAAATAAGCGAAGATAGCAAAAGCAGCTCAAGCTTTTTGGATCTGTGGATCCTAGCTCTACAATTACGCATACATGTTTATATACATGGAATATTCTAGATTAGTAGTCAATAACAATGTTAGTGTGTTTTTTAAATAATATCGATTTGTTAAGTAAGATCACAATGGAATAACTACAGTTCATTAAAGATGCTTAAATTATAATAATAATAATATAATAGCAAATAGAATATCAAATTACATTAAGGAAATGACTAAAATAACAAATTAAGGATCATTCGAACCTAGATGGCCAAGCGGTTAAGGATAATGTCTGAACTAGCTTATTTTAGAAGCACAACTTAGGCTTCTTAATATGGATCTCAACGGTCAGCCTCAGCAATATTTAGTAGTCGAACTCTTAAGGTGAAGTTAAGACTTGTTCATATGCGGTAAATGACTTTGGAAGCCACCTCGTTGACATCAATCTTGTGTTCTGTATACACAAGATGAGATTGAATAGCACTATGAATAGATTTCGCTTGTTCTTTACTTAACCAACCACTGTGCAGTGTGATGTTCGGAAATCCGACAAGAAACACGCCTAATTGTACGGCCCATATAACTGGCTCCATAGAAGTTGATCACCATCTGTAAGCATAATTATATGCATCAACATACATAACACATAACACTATACCAGATAATTGGAAGCAATCGGCCACAGGAAGCCTCCCACCTAGGTTTCGTGCTACAGTCCCACAGGAGGTCAATCGCGAGCCCAAATAGCTCAGTGGTAGCGTCTCTGACCACAGGCGGCACTAGGTGACGCGGATTCGAATCTCAGAAGGGACATGAGTTCCTTCAAGGTTGCAGATATGCCTTGCTGACTGGTGAGTGCCAACTAGCACGAAACCTAGGTCCAAGGCTTCCTGTGGCCGCTTGCCTCCAACTATCTAATACCATCAAATCAATGTGCACCGTGATTGCGAACTACCTAGAATGGTGGCCACATTGCAAACCTGACTGATGGAACTCAGTCTGCACCAAGGAAATGACTAGACATGTCACACAAGTTACTAGTGCCCGACGAAAATAACCCTATACTGAATATCATAGAAATTGGGAAGGATAGTAATACAGAATTGGAGATGGTAGTTAGGTTATGGAAACACGTGCCCGGCTAAAGAGGACAGCGGAAAATATAATAGTGTAGACATGCTGTTGAAATCCTCCCTTTGTTCCGCTGGAAAACCAAGACGAAACACTCCTGAGAATAATAATTCGAGGTAAACAAAAAAAGAAAAGCAAAAGAAGAAAGGTAAAATCAATAGAATTGCTTACCCTCTTCTGTAGTGCATCGTATTTCTCGAACCAGTTCAGCAGGAAGAACTGACTCAAGACAGATATGAATACAGGCGGAATCTAAAGAACAACATATTCCAATACATCTGAGCAATTTGCCGCGTATTTCTTGATTTGTTTCACGTTGATATAAACCGATAAGCGCACGAACTGATCGATATTCAACTACACGAAGATAGCAGACAACTAATTGATGATCTGATCTTTCCTAAAATAATGTGTTGTGATTTAGATCACCAGGTGGAAATGAAAAAAGTGAAACAGTATTTACTCGTCAGTTGTATATTGAAATTTGTCTAAAAGTTATTTCATGGAAAATTCCCATTGTAACATATAGAAAATCAAAACAAGCGGTGATTCGGCGGAGAAACTCTTTTCAACTAATTTATCATCAAGCTGCACAGTCGTATACATATGGCTTTTAGGAAGTTATATCCTGTGAGGGAATTGAATCATACGTGTGAATGCATAAATAATAATAATATGAAATGCAATTAAAACAGAAATATTGGTGTATGGGTAAAACTTGGGCACTGTGGTAGTAAGTAATCCTATATTAGTTTCTTTATTGGAAACAGTGAAACAGTATCATTATTTACTGGATGATATGTATCCACATATATATGTGTGTATGGTGGTCTCTCTTTCTGTTTGCTCGCTTAGTCTGTGACTATTTCACTTTGATGAACCTGTCTCCTTTAACAATGTACATTCCCCTTTATATTATATATAATATGAGTGTTTGTTGACAGTCCGTTGCTTAGTGACATATATCCATATATGGTGGTTGTTGACATGTCTGCCATATTTTGCTATGTATATTTGGATCGACACTCCATTATAATTAGCCATTCATGTTAAGACTGTCTATTGAATTGTTCACACACTTGTCTGGACATTCATATATATTTCGTTCTCACAATTTGTGTGACTTACACTGACTACTTACTTTGGTGTGATACCACTTATTGCTTCTCCTTGTGTTTGGAAAATAGAAGTATCATCGCAAACCTAGTGGTCTTCTGATTTCCGCCTTCTTGAGTCAGGACTATTAAATTCTCGACCAGTACATAACAATAATTTGGCGACGGGGAAAAATACTATTAACCACTCAGCAGCAGCAACATAACACTGGATGACACCGTTTCGAACAAAATTTATTGTTCATAATCATTTCATCAATTATAATCACAAGACTTCGAAACTTGAGTTTTATAGTTTTCTTTGTCTTCTCCTATTTGTCATCGTTGGCGTGGTAGTAGAATTTTCCAGATATCTGGGTGGACAAGTGTTGAATCATTCTTATTACACCTATTCTCAGCCAGTTGATTCGATAAACAAAGCTTCTGTCATCAATCTCTCCCTATACCATGTGACAGATTTTAAAACTGTCATCCTATCCCATCCCATTCTATTGTATGGTTGTATGTAACTGCATGTAGTGCTATAGCTGAACTATTCTCTAGATTTCTTATCTTATTCGGGTCAACCAATCTAGATTTTGCTAGGTTTTTATGCTCGGATAGTCTGACTGCCCCTGTTCTACTAGTTTGACCTATGTATTTGACCTGATAATCATTGCAGGGTATTAGATAAACTAAATTGTTTTGTTTTAATGGCTCTACAGGATCCTTTAACCGACAAAGCTTGTTTCTAATTGAGTTCGTGGGTTTGAATGCCACCTTTATTCCTGCCTTGTTAAGAATTCTGCGTAAGGTTTCCGAAGTTCCTTCATTGTATGGAATTACTGTTGATGATTTACATTCCTTATTGTTGGTGTCGTAATTAATATTATTATTATTATCACTATCTCTGTTATCATTATTTATTTTATTTTTATATTTACTTACATATTTCGTGACTAATTTATCCGGGTAATCATTGAGTTTCAAGACTTCTTTTATGTGTATCACTTCCTGTCTTAGATTTTCCTTGGTACTACTTAGTTTTTGTGCTCTGTCATTTAAACATTTCACTAATCCTACTTTCACTCACATAGGATGGGATGATCAGAAATCCAAATATCTCTTTGAATGTGTGGGTTTCCTGTAAACACACACTGGTGTGTTTAACTTCCCATCTTCTTTCCTTTTTACGCTACAATCTAACATTGGAAGCTTTCCTTCCTGACTTTCCAATTCATCCAAGTGAATTGAATTGCCTCTACCTTCGAGTTGATGCGTTCGAAAAATCTATCTATATCCTGTGTTCTGAGTACAGTGAATGTGTCATCTACATACCTCCACCATACTTCGATGTGGGGTGGGGGTGATCGTTTCAATCGCTATGCTTTCCCACCTATCCATGAATATATCTGCTACAACCGGGGATATTGGTGATCCCATGGCAACACCCTCAATTTGTTTGTATATTTTCCCTTGGAATTTAAATACTGTGGAAGTCAGGCATAGTTGCACTCCAAGCATTATGTTCTCAAGTGGCACTTTTGTCCTAAGTTCGAGTTGTTGGTCAGAAATGAGTTCGTTTCTGACTGCCTCTATAGCCATATTTATTGGTATACGTGTATATAAACTGACAATGTCAAAACTAACCATTTTTTCTTCATTATCTAATTTTAAATTATCTAATCTATGTTTTAGTTAATAAGAATTAATTAGTCTAGATTTCGAGTGGCTTTTTAGAGGATTTATTACCATGGCTAAGTATTTAGATAATTCATAAGTAGGTGAATTTCTAAAATCAACTATAGGCCTAATAGGGTATCCTGACTTATGAACTTTAACAACACCATACATCCTACTGGGGTTATTTGTTTCGGGCATTAAACTGAACCACTTAGAGTAACCTAGAAACGGCTTCATTCGGCGTATAAGGTCCGCTGTGGATTTCTTAACTTTATTCATAACTGTGTCTTTTGATTTATTAATTTCTTCATATGGTTCTGTTTGTATGTGAGTATTTACCTTGTCCAAATAGTCTGATTTGTCTAATACTACTGCTGCGTTTCCTTTGTCTGACTTTGTGATTACAAAACAATTAATGTCGTAGAATAATCCATAGAATGGAAAGAACTTGTAAGAGGGTGTGCAATTATACCATTAGTAGACAAATCGAATAAAATAAAGACGTTACATAATATTGTGTCTGTCTGTCTCTGTCTGTTTTCGACATAGAACTTTGCACAAATGTGCGGAAGTTCAAGTCGCCACATTCCGTGTAGCACGCGAAGCAAGAGAAGAAAGTACAAGAAAAGCATAATAGAAACAGTGAGCAGAGGTGTGAGACAAAGGAGTAATAAAGAAATACAAAACAGTTTCATTGAAGATCATAAGTCACAGGGAGTGGATGCATCTGCGCCACTGTGTGAAATTTGATAGCATAGAATTTAACGTTATAAAAAAGAATTGATTTGAATGACAAGTGGAACAAGTTCACATCGAGGAAATGAATGCTTGACTCGTTCTCCATTTCGAGTGTGAATTTTATCGCAGGATGGCAACCATTAAATACATTTAATATATTATTCAAGTTACAATCCCTATTACAAATAATAAAGGTGTCATCTACATACCGTTTATACATTTGAAAGCTTTCGTTTGTAGGCTTCAGCTGACCATTTTCTAGACTGGACATAAAACAGTCTGCAAGAAGAGGACCCAAGGCAGAACCCATTGGAATACCATCCTCCTGTCTGTAGATTGTCTCATTGAGAAGCCAGATCTCTGTGTACAGAAAAAGTTCGTTCAACCCCTCTAACTTTCATGGTCTTAATCCCTCTATGCCAAAATATGGTAATCCCCAATCATATTTTAGCTCTTCCAATTTTTCATTTTGTCTATTAAGTCCATTGTTATTATTACTATTCTCACTTTGAACTGTCCCCGGTATTATTTCACTTGTTCCACTTGTCATTCTAAATCAATTCCTTTTTACAACGATAAATTCTATTCCATCATATTTCACACAAAATTACGTAACGTTTTTATTTTATTCGATTTGTCTACTAATGGTATAAATGCACACCCTTTATCAAGTTCTATCCATCCTATGAATTATTCTATATATGACATTAATTTGTTTTGCCACTTGACATTTAACTACGATTATAATCACAAATATTTTAGTTTCTAATTGCATTTCATATTATTATTATTATTTCATGCATTCACACCTATGATTCAATTCCCTCATCGGATATAACTTTTTAATAGAAAATCAAATATATATATACGATTGTACAGCTTGATAATAAATTCGTTGTTGGAAAGAGTCTCTTCGCTGAATCACCACTTGTTTTGATTTTCTATAAAAGTTATTTATTATAGTCATGGTAAAGTGGGGGAATGAAACGTGGCTTGTGAACATTTAATCTTAATTTGTACTATTGGATCGCTGAGAAACTTCTTAGTTATTTCTGCATTATTTTATTTTTAATTTTTGAATACATCTTGATTCCACTGTCCGTCTGTTTTCGACATAGAACTTTGCACAAATGTGCGGAAGTTCAAGTCGCCACACTCCGTGTAGCACGCGAAGCAAGAGAAGTAAGTACAAAAAAAGCATAATAGAGACAATGAGCAGAGGTGTGAGACAAAGGAGTAATAACGAAGAACAAAACACACATTTCCACACTGTATATTTGGTACAAGTATGGAATTTTCAGCATGGATATTGGTAGCTAAATTTTGCAGGCCGACCATAGATATCAAGTGTGCGTCGACAGGGGATCGAACCTCGGACCATGCGCATGGTTCGCGAGAGTCCTAACCACTGTTCCACCGACGCTTCATTCCAAACAATAACAACAATTATACAAAATGGACTATTCAGAATTTTTATACATATTGCAACAACTTAACTCCTTTGATAAATATGTAAGATATATAAATTTAAAAAAAACCACAACGAACAGAAACATTATTTATAACCTTAGGTTCCGAGTGGAACATAGAGCTCCAACTGCTTGCAGCAATTGAAGTGCCTATTGACAATAATGCCAGTTAGGCACACACATCACTAGCCCTGCCTACCTTACAGCCTTCAATGTACTACATAACATGGCATAGTCTTTTTTGAGAAGTCCAGAGTAGAATAAGGCCGAGCAATAAATAAAGATGGGCAGAATACATGAATTAGTAAATTGTACGAGAAGAGGCAAGGCTGTCTACTATCGCCAATGATTTTCCTGATTGCAGTAGATTGGATAATGTGACAGACAACGGGCGATTAGGAAAAGGCATAAAATGGACTCACACAAAAAACTTGAAAGATCTGGACTTCGCCGATGATACATGTCTGATTTCCCACAAACTTGAAGACTTACAAGTGAAAAGCAACAAGTTGGAGATAGAAGAAGCATCTAGAGAAGATAGGACTTCCTTCAGGTGAACATAGAGAGAACAGCGGTGATGAAGATTCCTGGCCAACACCAACAGCAACAGACAACAATCAGAATAAATGGGAGGAGCCTGAAAGAAATAACCTCCTTTACCTACCGACCTGGGAAGCATCGTTTCAACTACAGGCAGAGCTGACGAGGATATCAAAGCCAGAATCGGAAAAGCAAGACAAGCTTTCACTACTCTTAAGTCTGTGTGGAAGTTAACAGCATTCAGGATCAAAAATAAGATCCGGATTTTCAACTCCAATGTGAAGTCAATGCTACTCTATACCAATCAGAGACTTGACGCATCATAAAGAGCACCTCAAACAAACTACAGACCTTCATTAACAGCTGTCTTCGCTTAAAACTACTCAAGATCAGTTGGCCGGCCAAAAAAGACCAATAACCGGGATCTCTGGCAACGGACCAACCAGGAACCGATTGTGCAATAAATAGGCAGGAAGAAATGGAGATGGATTGGCCATACTCTGGGAAACCATCAAGTGACATCGCTAGACAAGCCCTCCAATGGAACCCGAAAGGGAAGCGGCGAGTCGGTCGTCAGCGAGATGGGGACTTGGAGGAGGTCATGCGGAGAGGAGATAAAAGCATGTGGGCGGACTTGGAGAGAAACTCATGCCGAGATAAGAATCTGTTCAGTATATAAGAACAATCGAATGAAGAAACTACTGGTACAGAATATGGTTAGATCGTCAGCATATTTTTTTTAATGAAGTTAACTTTGGAGAAATGTAGAAAGTAAACTAGATGCTGTTAAAATAACTTTCTCTACTAAAAATAAACAATAAAAATGAGTGCTTACCAGTAAGGTGATTAATTCATTCAACCGTTCAAGAATATCATATTGATCATCGTGTAACCGCCAATTACACTCTTGATCGTTACTTTGACGTGATTCAAAGAAACGAAATTTAATCTTAAGAAACCACCAATCTGGACTTTGTGAGTACTCCTCTTCTGTTTTCACCACATCTGTTGACTGGAAACCAAAATTCAGAATAAATATTATGATAATAATAATTTGCTTTATTCTAATACAGTACCTGCGATACAGGTCTGTCTGTCTGTTTTCAACATAGAACTTTGCACCGATGTGCACCAGTTCAAGTCGCCACACTCCCTTCATGTAGCACAAAAAGCAAGAGAAGAAAGTAAACAGAAATGCATAATTGAGACAGTAGACAGAGGTGTGAGACAAAGGAATAGTAATAACGAACGAAGAACAATATAGTTTCATTGGAAATCATAAGTCATAGGGAGTGGATGCATCTGAGCCAGCCATTGACAACGATCACTTTGAGCCATATCACCAATTGTTTCCAGCTTTCATCGGTTTTTACTGTCCCGAGGACCCCAACCAGGAAGCCGGTCTACACCTTCCTACATGGCTGCCTGGCTTAAACTAACTGTTGTCAACTTCATTGACTAATGAAGTTATGTTTTCGTTTGACCGCCGCTAGCTCTTTTCTAGCCTGACCCTATGTCAGCTAACATTGCCCGTCGGTCGAGGAAGGCGATGGCTCGGTGTGCTTGCGTAACCCATGTCCTAACCATCTCAGTCGATGCAGCTTCACAGCCTCGTCGATTGATTTCCCCTTCCACCTACGTAACACTCGACGGATGCCTAACCTCAATATTGCTGATCCTATCATACCACCTCACATGGGAGATAGAATAGTGGCACACTACTTCTAAAAACCTATAATGCCCTTCGAAATATGACATAATCCTTTTTTGAGTAGCCCAGAAAAGACTATGGGGGAGTTATAAAGAACAACAGGTATGAGATGCAAGAGTTAGTAAATTGTATATATAGATGTTGAGTGATTACCTACCTGACAGTGTTAACCTCATAATGTAGAAGGTCAAACGGAATATTTTCTTATAAACCGACAAGGTATAAGAGGGCCAAGAAAGATAAGAGGATAGAACTATTCCAAGGTATATTCTGTGTTTGACTCAGTTTCTATTTCAGTGCCCTCTAAGCTACAAGCATTTTTTAAACGAACAAGTTCGTGTAGAGCACGTTTATGAATGCCTGAGGGTGAAGTTAACTGTCTAACATTTAGAGGCATTTAAAGTAAGATTATTTAGCTTGGACTGGCTTATATCCAATGAATGGCTATTGATTTTGGAACAGTCAGATCAGGATGTATCAGGCAACGAGACAGTCAGATCATCAGCGTATTTAACGATATTGATTTCTGCCGAAAGAGGCACGTCATGTAATAAAGTAAAAAAGAAGGGGAAAGAGAGAGACAGAAGTATTTTTTACAAATAAATGATGTATTATTATTATTATTGGTACACTATGGGCACACACAAAATCTCATATTCTCTGGGAGGCGTGGTCTACTGTCTTAACACCCGGACCAAAGTGGGTAGTTGTCTGAAGGGGTTATTCCCACTCGAGTCTGATCCACGGGGAATTGGAGCAGAGTTAGAAGCTACATTCTCATGATCTCCAGAAACCAAACCAGGTTTGTACGATATACAATCCTTTAGGATTCTGGAGCACATGTATGCTATAGGTTTGGAGCCAGGGTTTTCCAACACCACGCCCCTGTCTGTCTGTCTCTGTCTGGATTCAACACAGAACTTCGCACCGAAGTGCACCAGTTCGAGTTGCCACGTTCCAAATAGCACACAGAGGTAGACAAGAAGATGAGTGAAGAGAATCAATACAGTCTGACAAGTATAAGAGTGAAACAGAATGGGTAATGGTAGAAAGGAATATGAAAGATTACAGAGACTGAATACATCGGCGCTGGCCATTGACAACGATTTTGAGCCATGTCACCTATTGTCTCCAGCCATTGATTCCTAGAGTCCCGAGGGCCCCAACCCGGAAGTCTGCATCTCCCTACCTGACCGACTCAGTTTAACTGTCAAGGATTTCATGGATTGATGAGGCCATGTTTTTGTTTGGCCACCACTTACTCTTTTCCAACCTGCACCTATATATTAGCTAGTGATGCCCGTCGGGGGAGGCGATGGTTAGGCATGCGCACCACGTGACCTAGCCATCTCAATCTATGTAACTTTATAGCCTCGTCGATTGATTTTCCCTGTTTGCCCAACACTCTACGCCTAACGTCAACATTACTTACCTTATTATACCACCTAACGTGAGAAAGAGATCGCAGACATCTATGATCGAAAGCAGTCAACCTTTTCATGTCTTCAACGCGTATTGGCCATGTTTCAGAGCCATAGAGAAGGACGGAGCGAACTGGCGAGCAGTACACACGTCCCTTGGTTGATAACCGGATGTCACGCCTACGCCAGAGATGGTGTAAGTCAGCGAAAGCAGCTCGAGCTTTTTGGATCCGTGCTGAGATTTCATCGCCAATCAGTCCGTTGGTGCTAATACAACTTCCCAAATAGGTGAAGTGGTCAACATGTTCTATCACTTCACTCCCTATCACTAAGTTAGGAGTTGACGTGGTCCAGTCCTGTAGCAGCATCTTACATTTTGTAGGGGCGAATCGCATGCCAAACATACGAAGATTGCTGCTCAAGGTGTTCAGAAGACTCTGCTTTATTTTGTCAGCATCATCCCCCAAACAGGACTGTCATCTGCATATTCTAAGTCCATAAGACTATTCCCTGGTAACAAGTCGATTCCTAAGTCATTACGTTCAGTTAAGGATACTTCCATCAGCATATCTATGATGAAGTTAAACAGAAATGGGGAAAGTGGACATCCCTGTCGGACACCACTGGTTGTTACCAATTCAGATGACAATTCCCCATAAGCCCTTACGCGACTACGTCAGTTTGAATAGAGTGCCTTGATTAGTGCAATGTACTTTCTTGGCACTCCCTTCACAGTCAGACATTGCCATAGTACCTTTCGATCCACGGAGTCGAAGGCCGCCTTCAAGTCAAGATATATGGCAATTGTTGGACGCCAAAAAGTGTGTCTATGTTCTAGAATCTGTCGAAGAGTGAAGATATGATCTATGCACCCTCTACCTGGTCTAAGCCTTGTCTGTTCCTCCCGAGTTCTGCTTAGTCTATGCATGATTACTGAGCCTAGGATTTTAGAGACTATGTTCGTTAGGCTGATCCCCCTATGATTATCACACGAGGACTTGTTTCCCTTCTTGAATGTCCACGACCCACCCCAACTTGGTAGACCTACCTGTATTCCTACCACTTCAGTTTTAACAGTCAAACGACGGTATTCGCCCCTTCACTTTTGTGAGGAACAACCCCCCTGAATGGAGGCGCTGGGTAGAACTTGCCTGACAAAGGCCATGAAGGCGTCGGGAAGACCAAAGTCCACCTACCATCAGCCATAGCTAGTTGTTTATAGGGGCAAAATGAGACATTTCAATAGCTACCATCCAACGTCAACATGCACGTCGTCACAGAGATTGGATAAGACCTACAATGTGTACTACAGTAGTATGTTGTGGATAATGAATGAGAGGCATTTTAATTGTGAGGGCTAATATCACGTGACGACAAGTGAATACATATATTTAAGGTTACCAGCCCTAATCAGGTGATCTGGTGGGTAATGCTACATAATAATAATAATAATAACAATAATAGCTTTATTCTAAACAGTATTTGTGGTACATGTATGGAATTTTCAGCGTGCATTACAATATATTGCATTTAATTACTTCATAAATTTTATAACATTTTAAGATCAAAAAGCAACACCCAAGAAAAAAAAGATAAATAAAAAAGCAAAAAGAACAACGTTGCGTTTACATTTTAAACTATGCACCACAGGATATGAAATATGAAGTTAGTGTGTGATAGAGGATGAGTACAACAGTGTAATAGTAACTAAGAAAGGAAAACAAAAACTAATGGGACTATTTGTTAGAATCCCGCAGTAAGTCGATCGTGTCATACCTAACGAAATTCTCATCACATAACAGCTGTGCTAGGTATGGTATTGTGGAATTTTCTTACTTGGTAGTCCTAGCATATAGCCTCTTATAGCTGCAAGGACAGCTGCGTATAGTAAGGATGCTCGGGGTCTGACAATATTGTATTCGCTAGTTTCTTACATGGCATTATGTCTATCCACAATAGTGTTAACCAGTTGGTTTAACGATATCCCACTGTCTGTCTGTCTGTTTTCGACATAGAACTTTGCACAAATGTGCGGAAGTTCAAGTCGCCACATTCCGTGTAGCACGCGAAGCAAGAGAAGAAAGTACAAGAAAAGCATAATAGAGACAGTAAGCAGAGGTGTGAGAGAAAGGAGTAATAACGAAGAACAAAACGGTTTCATTGGAGATCATAAGTCACAAGGAGTGGATGCATCTGCGCCACTGAGAACGGTTTTGAGCCATGTCACCAATTGTTTCCAACCATAGATTTTTACCGTCCCGAACACCCCAGCCTGGAAGTCTACACCTTCCTACATGGCTTAGACCAACTGTTGTGGATTTCATTGACTGATGCCAAGTTTTTGTTTGACCGCCGCTAGCTTTTTTCCAGCCTGACCCTATATCCGCCAACATTGCTCGTCGAGGGAGGCGATGGCTTGGCATACGTAACACATGTCCTAACCATCTCAGTCTATGTAACTTCACGACTTCGTCAATTGATTTCCCCTGTTTACCTAGAACTTGACGCCTAACTTCAATGTTGCTCACCTTATTATGCCACTTTACACGGGAAATAGAGCGCAGGCACCTATGATCACAGACAAGTAGTCTTTTCATGTCTTCCACTCTCAGTGGCCAGGTCTCACAACCATAAAGGAGGACGGAGCGAACTGATGAGCAGTACACCCGCCCTTTGGTCGACAGTGGAACATCTCATCTACGCCAGAGTCGGCGTAAACTGGCAAATTCGAATCGAGCCCCCTGTATCCGTGGTGAGATTTCGTCAGAGATCAACCCGTTGGCATTGGCTGATGGTACTTCCTAAGTAAGTGAAGCGGTCAACGTCCTCTACCATTTCACTTCCTATTTTTAAACTAGGCGTCGCTGTAGTCCAGTCCTGTAACATCATCTTACATTTGGTGGGAGCGAATCGCATGCCAAATAATCTTAGATTGCAGCTCAAGGCGTTTAGAAGACTCTGCATTTCGTCAGCGTCCTCGCCTAGAAGGACTATATCGTCTGCATATTACAAGTCAACGAGATTATTCCCTGGTAGCAAGTCAATCCCTGAGTCGCTGAAGTCACTTAGGGTTAAGTCCATTAACACATCTATGGTGAAGTTGAATAGAAAAGGGGATAATAGGCATCCTTGACGGACACCACTGGTCGTCACCAGTTCAGATGATAGCTCGCCGTAAGCCCTCACCTGGCTGTATGAGTGCGAGTAGAGTGTTTAAATCAGTGCAATATATTTTCTCGGCATTCCCTTTACACCCGAGCATCTCCAGAGAACTTCTCGATCGACAGAGTCGAATGCTGCCTTTAGGTCAAGAAATATAATGACTGTTGGACGCTGGTAGGAATGCCTATGTTCTAGAATCTGTCAGAGGTTGAAGATATGATCAATACACCCTCTTCCTGGTCTAAACCCTGCCTGGCTCTCTCGTGTTTGTACCTCCCGAGCACCACTCAGTCTACGCATGATTATTGAGCCTAAGACTTTAGATACTATATTAGTCAAGCTAATCCCTCTGTGATTATCACTTGCTCTACTAACAGCTTTTAGTGACCTTCTCAGCAAAGCAGTCTTTCTTTATTCAGTGGTCCAGGAAAGATTAATGGGGAGCAGTAAAGGGGGATGGGTAGAATACAAGAATTGACAAACTGAGAAAGCAAAGACTGCCTCATACCAGACTGCCTGAACTTTCTAACGTAGAACGTTAAGCGAAACACCTTTCTGGTAACTAGCAAGATGTGGGAGGACCAGGAAAGATCGGTGGAAAAACTCAGCCCAAAGTACTTGACATTAGATGTATATTCAACCTCTATGCCGTCAATGATAGTGGGGCCATGTGATCTAGCTAGTTGTTGTAGGTCACGTTTACGTCTTAAAGTGAAATTGACTACCTGACATTTAGACGGATTCAGCTTAAGACCGTTTGAAGAGGACCACTGATTAATTTCCGACAGAAAGTTATTTAATTTGGAACAATCTGACTGAGAGTTGACAGGCATAGAAACAGAGATCATCAGCATACTTAACTATGTTGAATCCAGACAGACAGCATACTTAACAAAAGTGGCTACATATCATATTGGCTATCAATTATTTCAGTACAGGAAGCAAGAAGCTCAAATAAAGTAGCATGTAAACAAACTAAACTATAACTGATCTCAGATAAACTGACTGGTTGACTTCAACAGAGGACTCTGCAAAGATGTGAAGCAGTTTGAGTTGACACACTCCATGTTGCAGACAAAAGTACAAAAACGGAGAAAAAGGAGGTTCAGAGGAACGGCAATAAACAGAAATGTGACAGAGGAAGAATAGTAACGTGGAAAAAAATCGTAGGGTTTAATGGATATGACAGATCACAAAGACTGGATGCATCTGCACCATCATTGACAACGATTTTGAGCTATATCAGTAATTGTCTCCAGTCTTCATTGGTTCTTAGAGTGCTGAGGACACCCCCACACAGTCTACACCTCCATACATAGCTGGCTCAAACTAACTGTTAAAAACTTCATGAACTGATTCCGCATTTTTGTTTGACTACCCCTAAAAGTCTTTCCCAACCTAAACGTATGTCAGTTGACATTGCCCATTGGTAGAGGAAGGCGATGTCTTAACCATCTCAGTCGATGTATCTTCACAGCCTTGTCGATTGATTTCCCCTCCCACATACGTAGCACTCAACGGATGCCTAACCTCAATACTGCTCATTCTATTGTACCACTATTTAACACGGAAGATAGAACGCAGACACCTGTGATCAAAGACAACTAGCTTTTACATGTCTTCCACTTCCAATGGCTAGGTCTCGCTCACAGCCATGAAGGAGGACAGAGCGGACATACCCCCTTTGGTCGATAGCCGGATATCACTTCTATTCCTGAGATGGCGTACACTGGCAAATGCTACACGAACCTTCTGTATGCGTGCCCAAGATCGCAGTCAAAATAAAAGAGGAAGACTAAAGGAGCATGTTTTTTTATCTACTGCTAGATATGATATCACTGAAAAGATATCAAAGGTTTCACTCAGGATGAATACTTTCATACAGGCGCTGCTAACGCACCAAACTTTCATAAATCAAGTAACGACTCGAAATTCCCACATAAGTACATGTACATCTGCGGTTTAATGACAGACTGCTTGCCAACCATGCGTAAGGTTCGGGTTCAACTCCTAGCCCACGCACTTCTAAACCTTACCTATCTTACTAGCTGCTATCTAGCCCCGAAAGGAAGGAAGACTCATTGTGAAGCTAACAACCCTACTCCTAAAAAATAAACAACACCAAGGCAACTGAAACTTCAAAGTTTGAAGTCTTATTTAAGTGTTGGTTTGATTGGTTACAGGATTTCATCATGAGCTGACATTAGTTAGAGAACCATTGGAAAACGAGTTGGGAGTACTGGACAGCTGTTTTCTCCGTCCTAGTTTGAAGCCCTATGTTTAACACAGAACGCAAGGAATAAAGAAAACATAAACACACACACACACACGCACAGGAGATGAGTAAATATATTAGTGACCAAATATTACCTTTTTATCGGCTTGAAGATTTTCTTTCATCCCTGGTATTACACAGGATAGCATACCCATCAATGCGGAATAGACAAGTCCACAATCTGAATAAGAACAATTTGTTGCAAGTCTTATTGTGTCCAGTAGACGGTATTCGAAATTCTTTGGTAAAATAATATTTCTTTCAGTTGGTGTATATTTGTCAGACTTTGCTATTATTAAAGGGGAAAAAATCACAATAAAATAAAATAACCGTTAACACCATTTGTTTTTATAACACAATAAACTGGTCTCTCTATCGGATACATTATATAAAAGTATGCAATGATAATGAATCATCAATACGATAAACATCGTTGGATCTAGAAGCCAATAAATAGTGAATATATTCGCGTCCAAAAATCGTAATATTTCTTGACCTAAAGACGGGATTCAGTTATGTTGACCGAGAGACACTCTAGCGATGGTTGGCTGTAAAGTGAATGCCGAGGAAATACATTGCACTGATCAAGGCACTCACTCTATACTCCAAGTCATGCGGTCAGCTAGGTGAGGGCTTACGGCGAGTTGTCATCTGAAGTGGTGACGACTAGTGGTGTCTGTCAGGGATGCCCACTATTCCCATTTCTATTCAATTTCATCATAGATGTACTAATAGACCTAACCCTTAGTAACTTCAGCAACTCAGGGATTAACTTCTTACCGTCAGGGAATAATCTCGTTAACTTATAATACGCAGAAGATATAGTCCTCCCACCTGGGTGAAGACGCTGACAAACTGCAGAGTCTTCTGAACACCTGGAGTTGCAACTTGCGAATGTTTGTCATGCGATTCGCTCCCTCCCCCCAAATGTAAGATGATGTTACAGGACTGGACTACAGTGACTCCTATATTACAAATAGAGAGTGGAGTGGTTGGTGGGACACGTTGGCCACTTCATCTATTTGTGAAGTTGCATCAGTCAACACCAGCGGGTTGTTCTTTGACGAAATCTCACCACGGATTTAGAGGGCTAGTTTCGCATATGCCAGTTTACGCCGTCGCTGGCGTAAACGTGATATCCGGTTATCGACCATAGGGCGGGTGTACTGTTCATCAGTCTTCTCCGCTCTCCTTTGTGGCTGGCTGTGAGACCTGGCTTTTGAGAGTGAAAGACATGAAAAGACTAACTGTCTTTGATCATAAGTGCCTGCACTCCATCTCCCGTGTGAAGTGGTGGTATAATAAAGTGAGCAATATTGAGATTAGGCATCCGTCAAGTGCTACGTAAGGAGGGGAAACCAATCGACGAGGCTGTGAAGTTACACCAATCGACATGGTTAAGACATGTGTTACGCATGCATGCCTAGCCATCCATCTCCTTCCTTAACCGACGGGCAATGTTACCTTAAGACGGATCAGGTTGTAAGAGCCAGTGGTGGTCAAACCAAAACATGCCGGCACCAGTCAATGAAATCCACAACAGTTAGTTTAAGCCAGCCAGCCACGTATGAAGGTGTAGACTTCCTGGTTGGGGTCGTCAGGATGGTAAACACCAATGGCTGGAAATAACCGATGATATGACTCAAAGTGATCGTTTTCAATGGCTGGCTCAGATGCATCCACTCCCTATGACTTATGATTTCCAATGAAACTATATTGTTCTTCGTTCGTTATTACTATTCCTTTGTCTCACACCTCTGTCTACTGTCTCAATTATGCATTTCTGTTTACTTTCTTCTCTTGCTTTGTGTGCTACATGAAGGGAGTGTGGCGACTTGAACTGGTGCACATCGGTGCAAAGTTCTATGTTGAAAGCAGACAGACAGAGTGCATTCGCGTCAGTGAAAACGATTCTGTGCCACGTAACCAACAGTCTCCAGCCTTTATTTCTTGGCGTCTCCAGAACCCCAGCCAGGCAGACACCTTTCTGCGTTACTCAAACCAACAGTTACACAAGCAGATGTACACTACTTGGCTGCCGCAAATCTGTTGAAGGGGTAAATATAATCAATTCATCTGCTAGGCGTTCACGTGCTCATTTCTCCAGGACACCATTTGGCCTACGCATGAGATTATCTAACCTAAAATCTTAGGTACTACGACAGTCAAGAGAACCGCCACAGGGAGAATTATCTCCATTCTTAATAACTTGGATGATCAAGGATTTACATCAGTCTAATGTGACTATCTCAGCTCCCCACAAATGACTTAATATCTTACTTAACCCAGTCAGAACTTCATCGACGCTGCCATCAAACAGCTCCGCAGTCATGCCACGACGTGCCACCGATTTGCATAGTCTCAGAATAGAGGTACCTTCTACAAACTCATCACCATTGGAGGATCTAAGTCCCATTTAGGTAATTGCTAGGTGTTGGGCTGTGAGCCCGTTACATTACTCCTCAAAGTTACTTTCAGTGTTAGTCTGTTTCCCTGAGAAATAATCATAGAATAGGCTAATCGGAGACTGTCGCTTATAATTTGTTTTCACAAGCAGATTCCCTAGAGCACCTAAATAGTTGTCTGGTGTTACCTACCACCGATGTTCCTTCCATCTCTTTGACATTTGTAGCTAATCACTACTACGGGTTGTCACAAAGAACTTAATTCAGCTTCCATTTGGAGAAATCTTGCTCTTCGCCACTTTTAGGAGTCAGGGCAACAGTAGAGAATCGACACTAACTCCAGACGACCCTGAAACAGCCAATCAGATTCTTTTAGGTGAGAAGTGGTGCTAAATTTACAAAGAAGTGTATCTACGATATATATGTAATAAAAAAGGTATATATCTCTGATGTCACAAAAACTTGCCCCAGGTTCTCATAGAAGTGGCTATAGACATATCACCTTATAAAGACTTCCTCATATTAAGTGGTTGCATTCGAATGTATAAACGTCAGTAGCCCGGCAATACTTCTTCAGGGTCATTATTTTTTTCTTTGATTACAGCTTGATTCCACGCCGTATTTTTGGTACAAGTATGTAATTTTCATCATGGATATCGGTAGCCCAAATTTCCCAGACCGACCATAGATATCAGGTGTTCATCGGCAGGGGATCGAACCTTGGACCATGTGCATGGTCGGTGAGAGTCCTAACCACTGCGCCACCGACGCACAGTACGTGTTTTAATCCTCCCTACCAAACCATTTTCCAGAGAGAAGTCAAAAGCCAAATCTAGGAGATATTTTCAACGAGGATTATGACTAACAACCATCTGTAATGCTGAGCTATTTGACTGGTCAAATCAAGGTCATTCGACTTTGGTGTCTATTGTTTACTGTTGCTAGGGTCACTCCTCTTGTGTCAAAAAATCCGACCCTCATGCCCACTAGTTGTATCGCATGGCTTCTTAATACGCTGCTCATTTAGCCTTACAGCACTCGTATTACTTACTATTCTACATTTTTGTGGTGAATTCCAGTTTTAAAGAAAATTCTTGTGAGCTCTGAAACTGAAGTTCCCCGAAAACGTCAAAATGTCATCAGTTTATGTAGGAAGATATTTTAAAAAAAACTCACTTTCTGCTTGAGGTATGCGTTCTTTAGGATCAGTTATCTTTAGCTCAGAAAAGTCTCCAGATGATTTCACATCGTCAGGTGCTATTGTATCCATGCGTTTGTCTCCGCTTATCTGCAACAAACGTCTGGGGATTACGAAGTCACAACTAGAATCAATAGTACCTAAGCAAATCCTCCTTCCCCCAAATTTCTACTGTTTTATCATACAAGTTGACTAATGCATTTCTAGCACACTCAACTTTGATGTTTTCATCCTCAGTCTGACATATTAATGTTACATGCAAATATAAGGTACCTCGTATTTTACGACAAAATTTGATGGAACGCAACCTAAAGTCCCATCTGTCCTAGAAACCAAACGCCAATCCTGATTTTCTTCACGAATATCTAAGAAAATTTCATTCTGAGAGAACTTTAAAGTTCCTGGGAAAGGACCAGGGTAAGCGTATAACGCTCGCAACATTCTGTCCTACGAGTGGCCTTGACGTCGCGTAGGTCACGCAATGTTAAACAATAAAACAACCATATGCCATAGGCAGACTTCAGACTTTTGAAATACAATTACAAGTAATCTTATATTATTTTATGTAAATCACTGTAATGTATGTGGCTAGTCTTGTTTGGAATGGAATAAAAACTTACTTTGTTGGCATTCTGGCTAAGAAATATTTTGTTCAAAATTTCATGGATGTGATAAGCTTCTGAACTTTTTACTGAAGTTAGATCAAATACATCAGTGTCAGTTGCACTGGCTCTAGTGAAATACCAAAGGAATGGCGCTCACGCAAAGATGAACTACCCTAAAAACAACTGCAGTGGTTAATAATTTCCTAAAATCATAGGTCTACATCAGTCTTCATTCGACGCTGAGTGCCTAGCTACACAGGATAATTCTAATGACCAAGTCGAAGCTACGTCGTCGGAAACTCGCGTCACCTAATAATCTGTCGTGTTTCATCTGGTCGTTCTTACATGAACCCTAGCCACTGAGATAATTATCACTTTGCCTTCTTGATCCCATAATATATCTCGTAATCCGGATAATCGTTTGGTTGTTTCCATTAGCCTCCGTTGTCAGTAGAACGAGCACTTTGGAAGTTGGAGGATAAACACTTTTATCCCCATACAGCGTATCGTGCGCAACCGTCTATATCCATCATCCTGTATATCACTCAGTTACGCGCCAAATTCTATATTTACTTTAATATTCCGGATAAAAGCACTGTGAATGTTGAAGAGGCTGACGAATATGTTATCGTAAGGATGCGGAAATTTGACACAAAATGAAACGCATTACGTTCTAGCAGTAAAGTGACTTGGAGTAAACGGGATAGTTTTACACCGTATATTGAATAGTGGATGAAAAATTGGGAAATAACTTTGAATCACACCTAGGTAGGGAAGTCAGCCTCTTATAATTCGCCCTTCTCAGTTGTGATTGGCAGCAGGATCCTCCATGGTTCTTGGAACATTAAGTCAGCCTGATGGCGTACTGGACAATAACAGTAACTGCATTCTAGCTACTGATATCGGTTATTGCATGGGAGAATTCCAGTTAGTTCAATAAACGTTTCAAGATTGAGCTTCATGGACTGTGTTTGGATAAATTTTATTTTCAAGCGCATCTCAAAAGAGCTAATCAATCTACGTATCCATCATTAGAGGGCAAGTGACCACGGTATAACTCCTGGCATTATGGAACATTAATAAAGAAAAGTAATAATGGTATAAATTTATGCCTTATGCTAAATCACAGGATTTTTCTGAGATAGTCCTGCACGTCTCGGTTCAACTTTTGTTCGTATTCCTCCCTGTAATGCCTCCAGATTCTACAGTATTTTGATGAAAAGTACTGCAGCTCAGTGGAGATGGGGAGGTTCTACGACCTTTTATACTCGGGTGTTGTATATAAACAGCAACGATTCATCATCAGTTTTATTGAGGATAATAATAATGTAGTAAAAATAATGTGTATTCTCATATAAACACATAAATTTACATGAGAATGCATGCCATTTTTACAGGCACGATCAAGTATGATATAATATCAAATCGTAGATTGTCTACAAGTTAATTATGTTTCAACGGCTAAATATTATATATATATATATATATATATATACACTGATTGTCTGAACCAGGCCATATAGTTATTGAGTTGTACGCTTGTCCTTTAATTTTCATCCCGTGGTTGTAGGCATACGATAACCAACCAATATTGAGATAAGTACAACGTTTACAAGGGATAGAAAGCTGTTTTAGAAGAGTAAAAGTGCTAAGGTGAATCAATAAAGTGCAATGTAATGGGTAAGTGCAAGTATCACTAATAAATGCAATAATAAAGGAAACTCCCCAGGCTGACAACGTTCATTTGCAATGTATAATGCTTCCTGTACAGTTTGCACTATCACGATGTCCACTTTTGGTTTTAATACATTTATCCTCATGCCGGTTTTTTATTTTACACCTTTTTGTGCATTTGGTGTACAACCGTACCCTACAGAGAATAGGGATAGAATAAGTCGAATCAAATTCATAAAAAGCTATAAAATGTTAGGTTTAATGGGATACAATGAGGATCGAGTAAAGACGTTATTAGAAAATGAATGAGATAAGACCTTGTGGTGTGGTATTTAAAGATCCGACAATGGATAGCAAGTCAATTTATAAGATGCCCCATAAATCTGTGCAGAGCCCACATGGTCGCATCTCAACAATAGGCGGAGTGAATGGTATATATTTAAAGGCAGAAGCATGACCTGTCTAGACGTTCATTATTATCTTTTTCAAGATAAAGGTCTAAGCCCTCATAAAAATCATAAAAATCTCGAGCCTTTAAATTGTATATTGCTGTTCCTGCAGAATGGGGCGATTCACCTTAGTGACCACCACCATATCTACTGATCAGCTAGCGCCACCCTCCCTCCTTTTTTGATGCTAGGCTCTGAGACTTTGATTATTATGGCTACTGCAAATATATTGCTTGGTACCAGACATGTTCGTACCCCATATTCCATCTCCCTAGCTCGTTCTATCTGCAATAAAATTCCGTACCTTCACTCCTTACTTTCTCTTTGTAAGCCCTCAGTACTGTTAGTCACCGAGACCTGGTTACCATCTGACAGACTGTTAGAATCACCGGGGTACACACACCTTAGACACGGCAGAGAAGAAGGACGTGGTGGGGGTTGTCTTATCTTTGTTAGCAACGAATTCCACGCCGTAGAAGTTGATGATTCGGGTTGCTCACTGGCAGACGCAGCATGGGTTACACTCAATACTAACTTAAATACAAGACTTTTATTGGGATGTATATATCGCCCGCCCAATTCTGATACTAACACAACGAACCGTCTATGTGAAATTTTCGAACACGCCTCCTCTCTAAATTTTGACTATAAAATTATAGCTGGCGACTTTAACATGCTCGGTATTCAGTGCAATAGCCTGAAGGTTCCTAAATACACTGATCGTTTTATAAATTCGGTTGAACTCTATGGATGGACACAAAATGTTAAGCGCCCCACACGTAAATCCAACATCTTAGATCTAATCTTCACACATAACATTCTCCCCGTCAGCACTCGAGTTGGGCCTTTATTCCCTGGCAGTGACCACAACATGGTCATTTCCACCATTAACCTAACAGCAAGTGGGTCAGGCAAAGGCCGTCGTCGGGCAGTAATAGTCAGGGACTTTTCAAGGGCTAATTGGGAAACAATGCGGTCTTTTATTCGTTGCCAAGACTGGGATACCTTTTTCTCCTCGGCAGACGTTGATACTGTCCTTGACAGTTTCTACTCCAACATATCAGCTTGTTTCCACGAATCTATCCCTTGGTATACATCCAAACGCAACTGTGTAAATCAACTATATATACCGGATGCTACCAGGAACAAGCTACGAAAACTCCTTAGAACCTATAATAGATCCATGAAGTTCTCTTAGCTCATTAGCATCCTAAAGGTATATGTTAAAATCAGATCAGATAATGCCGGTAAAATTTACAAAGAAGAACTTATCGCCCTTAAAAGTAACTCCAAAATTAGCTCTCTTTGCAAACTCTTCCAAAAAAGACTGAAACAAAAACAAGGCAACATTCCTTACATTCTTCATAATAATGTCGTTGTTAAGGATGATGCAGGCATAGCTGAACTCTTTAACAAGCACTTTTCTGACTCATATACGCATAATATTTCCGGATGCATAGAATTTGACCCGTTAACAGGCAAAACACTGTCAAATATATGCTTGAATGTTGGTGTTATAGAAAGAGCAGTGTGTTCATTGAGATTCTCCAAAACTCCTGGACCTGACTCAATTCCGTCATCTTTCCTAAAACATGGTGGCTCCGATCTGCCTCTCCTTTTGCTTAAAATATTCTCAACGTCCCTTATGAACGGAGTTTATCCTTCCAAATGGAAGCAGACATATATTATCCCTAGATTTAAATCCGGCTCAAAATATGATGTAAAGAATTACAGGCCAATCAATATAACATCTGTCTTGTCTAGGATACTAGAGAAGATAATCAATACCAAAATCACTGACTTCTTATTGACTGAAAACCTCATAACACCTTCTCAGCATGGTTTTGTAAATTCCAGGTCATGTATGACTTGCCACCTGGAACTATTTGACTTTGTAACTGGACTTACTGACCGAAAATTCGTTGTACTGATTGTGTATATCTATCTTAAGAAGGCATTCGATAAAGTATGTCATGATTTACTCCTGCAAAAAACTTAAGGCTTACGGCATATCTGGCATCACTTACACTGGTGTAATTCATTTATGCGTGATCGGTCCTAGTCTGTTAAGATTAACGACACTTATTCCAGTACCACTTCAATATCAAGTGGCGTAATTCAAGGTAGTGTACTAGGACCTCTCTTCTTTCTTACATATCTAAATGACGTCTGTGATGATATAAAGCATGGCGGACACTTTGTCAGTCACGTCTCTTAAACCGTTAATGCCAAGCTCTTGCTGCACTCGGGCTCACGCTGTTCCTTGAAGTTTCTCAGAAACGCTTAGTAATAACGGACGGAAAAATCAAAACACCAACTGTTGACTCGAGGATTCTTTATTGTTACACCAACATATAAAAATAATGATTTTACTAGGGTCTGTGAACAAATATTACAATAATAAATCACAATATTACTTCTGATGGTTTACTGCTAACTTCTTTCTGAACAACGACCGATGAGACGATGACTGTCGTATTGATGCCTCCGCGAAAATTGGGGAAGTTGATTTTGAGCAAACAACCATGAATTGATCGTTCAATCTTCAACTCCAATGAGACACCTCTTGTCACACCTCTTCAGTCATTCAAATCCATTTAACTCCAGCTGCTGACTGCCAAATTAATCTAATATTACATGTTATAGTATATATACATTATTATATTACCATATACGTCTACGGAAATCCCAGCCCTACACGGGATTTTCTAAAAAAATCTGTTTAAATACACTTTGATTCAACTATTTTTTTTGCAGGCATCATCACGAAATATCCACAATCCTTTCAAGCAAAACTGGAGTGGAATACACAGCCTGTCATACTCGCCACGAAAGCTGCACCGAACCTACATAAACTACTCTCACACCTCTTCAGTTATTCAAATGCATTTAATCCCAGCTGCTGACTGCCAAATTATTCAAATATTACATATTATATTATATATATTATTATATTAGCATATACGTCTACGGTAATCCCAGCTCTGCACAGGATCGTCTTAAAAAATCAGCTCAACTACACCGTGAGTCTTAAGTATTAACGGATTTTATTTTACTGTTATGTTATTATAACACTCTGTAGTCGAACTCTTATAATAATAATAGTATATTTTCATTTTGTACATGAGGGACGCCAGTTTACAGGCATCATCAATATGATAAATTAGATATGATAAATTACATATACGATTAGCAATCATACTCAATAATAATGTTTTAATAAAATACATATTTTTTCCTACCTGTGTAGGACACACCAAATGTACAGGCATGAATAAGCATTATATAAATTCCATAAATTCGGTTTATAATTAAATTACATGGTTGCTGACGTTTTTGTCTTTGGTTTGTGGAAACAATATGATAACCAGTCATTCAATGGAGCACATCAAGAAATATAGAAATATTGTCTTCGCATTGACAAAAAAAACCCAAGTATGTTTTGGATGGATTAAAAATACTTGGGAAAAAATAATGCTTGAAGTAATTTCAAAATATAAGAAAGAATCGTGACGTTTTATTACAAATAGATACTTTTCCATTGGTATAAGAGTATATTCCACAAATGTAATCCAGGTTGCGTCGTGGGGAAAGTTAATTCGTAATTAACTAGGCAACTGAAAGATACGGGACCAATAATGTTTGCAGATCATTTGTCATTGTAAATGGTCAAAAATCCACATTATTCATTCTCATTCAAAAAATCTAATGGAAGCTAAAATGGTGAGAAAAAAGAACACAAACAACAGCAAAGCAAGAGGAGTCCTTAAGGAGAGATTTACAAATATATACATATATATTCTGTCTTGTAACTATTCTTATTTTTGTTCATTAACCAAATAGTCCCGTTACGCTAACTTCTATATTATCCGTTAGCCACGTCTCGTAAACCCTTAATGCACAGCTCTTGCTACGCTCGGGCTCACGCTGTTCCTTGAAGTTTCTCAGAAACGCTTAGTAATAGCGGACGGAAAAATCAAAACACCAACTGTTGACTCGAGGATTCTTTATTGTTACACCAACATATAAAAATAATGATTTTACTAGGGTCTGTGAACAAATATTACAATAATAAATCACAATATTACTTCTGATGGTTTACTGCTAACTTCTTTCTGAACAACGACCGATGAGATGATGACTGTCGTATTGATGCCTCCGCGAAAATTGGGGAAGTTGATTTTGAGCAAACAACCATGAATTGATCGTTCAATCTTCAACTCCATTGACACTACCCGGCGAAAAAGGGATCCAACCCTTTTTTCCTTCGCGACCAATACTCGTTGACTTGGATGCCATTGCGAGAACCTGGGTCACACGGACAGAGCTGAAATGGAAAACAGACAGAAAAGCCAACACACCACAAGCATACCCACAGCACAATCTCACACATCGATGACGACCTGCGCCTCCAGATAGAGACCTCCTCTTGACATCTCGCATTACAATCGCCACTTGCTAGAATGACTCTTGCAGAATGCAACGTGACCATAACACCAACATATGATACTCTACGCACATCCTCTTATCTACTCACTACCAATTACCACTGAAATCACTTGTCACTCATTTTGCCTCAGTTCTAGTAGCTGTGACGCATGCGAGCCTCAGTCGTTTACACTCCCGCTCCCCGGCGTGTGGGATCATAGCTAACCATTATCTCCGTATGCATTTTATTCTCAGCACTAGCCTAGCCTCCCCGGCGTATACGATCCATCTGCTGTCCTTAACATCAATCTATTCATTCATGGATGTAGAAGAATCGAAACAACTTCAGAAGTAATCACGACGAAAATTTTAACAAAATTATGCAATAACAACAAGGTACGAAAACAACGAGTAAACACAGCGGATCCAAAAAGCACCAATTGATATGACACACCACACATATATACAAACAGTACACACAAACTCGCGGATCATGTCTTGATGGAATTCCTTTGAAGAATCGCAGGACTTACACCAGTACGCCTACAAATCTTCTCACGTTGACGATTGTAAGTTGTGGAATGTCCGGACACACACAAGATTAACCAACAATTGCAATAATTGGAACTCACGCAATTATTTAACACAAACATATGTACATTCAACACATCAAATGTTGTGGATTCTGGCACAACAAACTACCCTTGAAGAACTGTAGGACTTACAGCAGTACGCCTACAACCCCTCTCAGGTTGACGCTCTAGGTTGGAAAATCGTCTAGTGTTTCATCCTCTGACTGTCGACTCTCAGCACCTGCCAGTAGACATAGTTTTCTAATATCTCGCACCAACATTCCACAACTTGTTCTCACCTCAACCGTCCTCACTAATCCATCACCGCTACAGATTAGCCTTACTACCACTCCCAAAGGCCACCTACCTGTGGCACATTTATCTGCTACTAATACTATGTCACCAACCTTTAAGTTTCGGCACAACTTTTCCCACTTGTCTCTGGTTTGCAGTGTTAGAACATACTCCTTTAACCATCTTTTCCAAAATATATCTTTCATGTGCCTGGCTTGCTTCCATCTTTTAATATAGGTATTCCTTCCCCGCTTGAGTCCTCTATGCCAGGGTTGCCTCTCAATAGCAATAAATTATTTGGGGTTAACACATCAAAATCCTTGACGTCGTCCCTCACAGGTGATAACGGCCGGTCATTTAATATTCGTTCAGCTTCACAAAAAATTGTCTCCAGCGTTTCGTCATTCAAACTCTGGTTTTTAATTATGGAGCTTAAAATACGCTTGATAATTCCTATAAGTCTTTCCCATAGCCCACCTTTATGGCTGGCATGTGGTGGGTTGAAGTGCCACTCGATGTTCCTTTTCAGTAACTCTTCATAAACTCTCGTTTGGGGACCTTCGAAGTACTCTTTAAGCTCGGCGTGACAGCCAACAGAATTAGTCCCTCTGTCGCTGAACATCATCTTCGGTACACCCCGGCGATTTATAAATCTATGTAATGCAAGCACGAATGAATCAGTAGTTAGCGAATGAACCATCTCAATATGCACAGCTCTCATTTTCAAACAGGTGAATAAACAGCCATATCTTTTACATAGGGTTCTGCCTCTCTTCACTACAAAAGGTCCGAACAAATCCACCCCAACGTACTCAAATGGATAATTCCCTTCAGAAGCTTACCACGCTGGGAGTGGTGCCATCATCTGCTGTACTGGACGAGCATTTCGGAGTTTACATTCCACGCACTTATCAATTATTTTACGGACAGCAGTACCTCCCTTCACTATCCAGAACTTACATCGAATACTTGATAGTACTTGCGAAGTACCCAAATGACCTTCAAGAACATGGTAGTGCCTTGTAATGAGATCAGTGACTGGATGGTAGCAAGGTAATAAAGCCGGATGACGGGTCTCATATGACGATTCTAACATTTGTAGACGTCCACCAACTCTAGCGATCCCTTCGGAAACTATCGGAGATAACCTATCTAACCGCACCTTGAAATCTGCGAAATAAGGACTATCCTCCTTGGCAATCTCACCCCACGCTTCCCACTGAGCAGCCGTCAAAATCGCTAACTCTGCATTTCTAATATCTTCGACTCTCAAAGGCCCCACATTCATATTTTCGTATCCCGCAAGATGCATGACCTTTAAATATGTGACATATTGTGTCAACTAGGCAACAGCTTTTTTTGTTAATGCGAAGACAATATTCCTATATTTCATGACGTGCTCCATTGAGTGACTGGTTATATATTGTTCCCACAGACCTAAGACAAAAACCACAGCAACCATGTAACTTGACCATAAACCAAATTTATGAAATTTATATAATGCTTATCCATGCCTGTATATTTTGTGTGTCCTACACAGGTAGGAAAAAATGTGTATTTTATTAAAACATTATTATTAATTATGATTGCTAATCGTATATGTAATTTATCATATTGATGATGCCTGTAAACTGGCGTCCCTCATGTACAAAATGAGAATATACTATTATTATTATTATTATTATTATTATTATTAATTTGTACCAAGAAGAATAATATTTGAAAAGTGGATGTAAACCCGAATGTCTTTCTTGAGTAGATGTTAAACTGACACTTGTCTTCAACTCCAAGGCACACTCGTTTATCGGTGGTTCATCTTCTCTACGAGGCCACATACTATCAGCCCTTAGCAAGAACTCTGGACCTTTCCACCACTTATTTTTAACCACATTCATATCAATAACTCCTCGCGAGGCTAGATCAGCTGGATTTTTTTCAGACGGTACGTACCTCCACTGCTCAACAGTTGTTAGTTCACGAATTTGAGATACTCTGTTAGCTACAAAACATGCATATCTTGCTGACTCGTTGCGTATATAATATATCACAGACATCGAATCAGTCCAAAACGTTGCGGGGTGCTTGGGTAATCCAACTCTTTACACACCGTTGTGAATAACTGCGCAGCTAGTAAGGCTGCAGTAAGTTCTAATCTCGGAATCAAAACCGTCTTTAGATGTGCAACTCTAGATTTACCCATCACTAGGCTAACATCTATATCATTCCTTAAGGTGGTTCTGATGTATATGGCTGCACCAAATCCAACCTCAGAGGCATCAGAAAAAAACATGGAAGTCAATTATATCATGATTTCTCGACGGCCTAAGTGGACGTGAGACGGAATGTAGATTCAGCATTCTTAAACTGTTAACCCACCCCTTCCACTCTTCTCTCTGCCTCTCACTCAATGGTTCATCCCACTGTAACCCTTTCCTGCATGTCTCTTGAAATAACCTCCTAGCCGGAAGTAGATAAGGTGCTACTAATCCAAGTGGGTCAAACACGGACGACAACACAGACAGCACGCCTCTCCGAGTAACTGGCTTATCAATATCACCAACACTAAATCCGAAGGTATCAGAGTTCACATCCCATCGCATACCTAATGTGCATTCAACTGGTAGAGTATCAACAGGCAAATCTCGTACAGTAGGTGCTCTGTCTTCTGGATCTATATGCTTCAAAACGTCTAGGCTGTTCGAGACCCACTTAGTTAGACGAAAGCCGGCCTTAGCTAACACTTCGGTAATGCTTGTTGCAAATCTAACTGCAGACTTATCATCATCGAAGGAGGCTAAACAATCATCCACGTAGAAGAAACAATCTATGACGTCCAGCAAATCATTAGAACCAAATGTGGACACTGCCTTTCGTAGAGCAAAATTAGCACAAAACGGGGAGGACGTGGCACCAAATGGATGCACTGTCATCCTATATTCTGACACCTTACCACAAGGACCGTCATCAAACCACAAAAACCTCAAGTGATCTCTGGCACCTACACCTGTAGGAACATTTCCTCAATATCCGCCGCGACAGCAACTGTAAACTTTCTGAATCTCAATAGCAGTCCCACTAATGAGCTCACGCAATCTGGGCCACTATACAGATTATCATTTAAAGAGACTCCTTCATGTTTCGCAGAACAATCAAACACCACACGGAGTTTACCTGGCTTCCTTGGGTTAAAGACGGGATGATGGGGCAAATACCACTTCCCTGGCTCACTCTGATCAACTAGTCTTTCAACGTAACCCTTCATTATATGTTTATCGACGGCTTCCTTATATTTGGACCAGAGTTCTGCATCTGACAGGAATTTCTTCTGTAAACCCATTAGTCTCTTAAGAGCAACTTTCCTATTACAAACCAACTGTCTATCTTTGAATCTCCATGGTAGGCCAACGCTGAAACGCCCGTTTTCGTATTTACAAGACTCCTCGGCTATTTTAACTGCTTTTAAGTCTTCTACAGAACGACACGTCTCAGGGACACCGCAGTCGCAAAACCCCTTGTCATACATATTCTTAATCATGGTTTCTAGTTTGTCCCCATCGTTTGCAACTAATGACGATATGTGGACTATGGGTATAGGTCCTCTCACTGTCCACCCCAGTGGTGTTTTCGTAGCAAACAGATCATCTGTACCTCCAAATCTCCCTTCTAATACCCTGTGAGCTTCTGGCACACTACATCCAATGAGTACTCTCACTCTTCCATCTTGCAATGTTGGAAGTGGTATGTCACACAGGTATGGCTTACCGACAACCGTTTCACGACTAGGTACTATAGCTTCGCCAAGTTTCATACTGGAGGTAGTGTAAGCAGTATCCACTTCCACGGTTTCCCGAGTAGCCAAGGATTCTAACTGAAATGACACTCGTTCACATACTACAGTTTTCGCAGAATTGAGAGTCTGTCTGTCTGGATTCAACATAGAACTTGGCACCGAAGTGCAGCAGTTCGAGTTGCCACGTTCCAAATAGCACACAGAGGTAGACAAGAAGATGAGTGAAGAGAATTAATAGAGTTTGACAAATATAAGAGTGAAACAGAATGGGTAATGGTAGAAAGGAATATGAAAGATTACAGAGATTGAATACATCTGCGCCATTGACAACGATTTTGAGCCATGTCACCTATTGTCTCCAGCCATTGATTCCTAGAGTCCCGAGGGCCCCAACCCGGGAGTCTGCATCTCCCTACCTGACTCAGTTTAACTGTCAAGGATTTCATGGATTGATGCCATGTTTTTGTTTGGCCACCACTGGCTCTTTTCCAACCTGAACCTATATCAGCTAACAATGCCCGTCGGGGGAGGCGGTGGTTAGGCATGCGCAGCACGTGACCTAGCCATCTTAGTCTATGTAACTTTATAACCTCGTCGATTGATTTTCCCTCTTTGCCCAACACTCTACGCCTAACGTCAACATTACTTACCTTATTAAACCACCTAACGTGAGACAGAGATCGCAGACATCTATGATCGAAAGCAGTCAACCTTTTCATGTCTTCAACGCGTATTGGCCATGTTTCAGAGCCATAGAGAAGGACGGAGCGAACTGATGAGCAGTACACACGTCCCTTGGTTGATAACCGGATGTCACGCCTACGCCAGAGATGGTGTAAGTCAGCGAAAGCAGCTCGAGCTTTTCGGATCCGTGCTGAGATTTCATCGCCAATCAGTCCGTTGGTGCTAATACAACTTCCCAAGTAGGTGAAGTGGTCAACATGTTCTATCACTTCACTCCCTATCACTAAGTTAGGGGTTGACGTGGTCCAGTCCTGTAGCAGCATCTTACATTTTGTAGGGGCGAATCGCATGCCAAACATACGAAGATTGCTGCTCAAGGTGTTCAGAAGACTCTGCATTTTGTCAGCATCCTCCCCTAACAGGACTATGTCATCTGCATATTCTAAGTCCATTAGATTATTCCCTGGTAACAAGTCGATTCCTAAGTCACTACGTTCAGTTAAGGATACTTCCATTAGCATATCTATGATGAAGTTAAACAGAAATGGGGAAAGTGGACATCCCTGTCGGACACCACTGGTTGTTACCAATTCAGATGACAATTCCCCATAAGCCCTTACACGACTACGTGAGTTTGAATAGAGTGCCTTGATTAGTGCAATGTACTTTCTTGGCACTCCCTTCACAGTCAGACATTGCCATAGTACCTTTCGATCCACGGAGTCGAAGGCCGCCTTCAAGTCAAGAAATATGACAATTGTTGGACGCCGAAAAGTGTGTCTATGTTCTAGAATCTGTCGAAGAGTGAAGATATGATCTATGCACCCTCTACCTGGTCTAAAGCCTGCTTGATTTTCCCTTGTCTGTTCCTCCCGAGTTCTGCTTAGTCTATGCATGATTACTGAGCCTAGGATTTTAGAGACTATGTTCGTTAGGCTGATCCCCCTATGATTATCACACGAGGACTTGTTTCCCTTCTTGAATATCGGTATAATAAGTGACTTACCCCAGTCTGATGGTACTGTCTCTGATTCCCAGACTTTGCCTAGTACCTCAGTTAATCTACAAACTAGTATGTCACCCCCATATTTAAACACCTCCGGAATAATTCCGTCGGGTCCTGCCGCTTTGCCTCGTTTCAAATTACTGATAGCTTTTGTAACCTCACCTACAGACGGCGGACCAGTGTCTATATCCCATTCGGGTACGTGGTGGATGGCGGGGAGGTTCAGTGTGGCTGTAGGCAAGTTAAATTGTTCCTCAAAGTGTTCTTTCCAGCGTTCAAGGCGTCTATCCTGAGAGCTAATTAAGGAGCCATTTTTCTCAGAAATAGTCTCACTTATGAATTGCCTTCTCCCGCCCGATTCTGTGATGAGTCTAAAGAGTTGCCTAGTGTTGCCTATCGCCAATGCTTTTTCCATCTCTTTCGCCTTTGTCACCCACCACTGTTCACGGTCCTTGCGGAGACTTTTAGTAAGTTTCCTTTTGTGCAGCTTTCGCTCCTCATTGAATTCGGAGCTCGCCGGAATAAGTCTTCTAGCATCTATCAGTTCGGATGAGGCAGTCGAAATCCAGTGGTTTTTACTCACCTTTGGATTTGTCTTATTCACAGCTTTTACAGCTGTATCTATAGCTGACTGAATATTCTTCCAGGCTTCTCCAGGGTGAGCACAGCTGTCGATTCAGATATGCGTTTAGCTAGTTCTTCCTCAAATAGGGATTTAGTTTCCTGATCGAGCTGGGGGCGTAATGGTTTTACCGCCAGCTGTTTCCTACGTCCGTTCAGTCGTAAGCACACACGAGCCCGGACCAGTGCGTGATCGGTATCTACACACGTGTTCCAGAAGGAGCGACAATCTCCTACCGACCCACGCCAACGATAGCTTATTGCTATGTGGTCTATTTGTGTCCAGCGTTGGTTTGATGATGGGGGTCGCCAGGTTAAACAGTGTCTCTCCTTGTGTTTAAAGTTAGTGCTTACAAGAAACAAATGATTATCTGAACAGAACTGTAGGAGACGGTCACCGTTGTCGGTTCGCTGGCACGGAACTCCATAGGTGCCACCGACATCCTTCTCAGATTGACACAATTTCCCTACTTGAGCGTTGAAGTCACCAGCTAGAACGACTATATCTGAGCGTTTAGCCTTTCTCACCAAACTAGACAGCTTTTGGTAGAACTCATCCTTCGTTTCATCCGAACTGCAGTCAGTGGGGGCGTAGGCGGAGATTACGAAAAGGCATCGGCGAGTAGTGCAGTCCTTTCTCCTTCTTACTGATCCGTTCAGACGGACAGCACACATTCGGCTATCTACCGGGATCCAGTCAAGCAATGTCTTTTCTGCCCTAGTACTCAAAGCTATCCCTACGCCAGCTAATCCTCGTGAACTAGCTGTGGCATCTCCTGACACCCTCAAGGTGAATTTTGAAGATTCATCCTGTTGGCCAGGTGGGGTTAGGTGAATAACCACACTTGGGTCTTGTATGCGTGTTTCTGAAACACAACATACATCAATGGCTCGAGATGCCAGGGTCTTAGCTAGTGATGCTTGTTGTCCTATTTGGCAAAGTGTCCTTACATTAAATGCTCCTATATGAAATTGGTGGCGTGGCTTTAGGAGACTATCCGTGGTGGTTTTTTGGCTTTCGTCGTTTTTAGTGGACACAGAGTGAAGAGGGAGTGAGGAGCCATCAAGTAGAGGAGTTGCATCAGTGGAGGAAGGTAAGGTAATAGAGATGAAGATGAAGACAAAGATAAGTGAGGATTAGAGAGGTTTTGTGTGCGTTTTGGATTGTGAGGGCGATTGTTACTTCCCGGCTGCCCACACCGTGGAAGTTGGTTGCGTGACCGCAGAGCCCAGGGGACAACTGCTTGTGGCCGGTCACACGCGGCCTGTTTTTGTTCGTTCTTTGTTGTTTTGTGTGCCTCAGTAGCATACTTATCACTCCCGCCCTGTGACACGGCAGCAGGAAGCGCGGTCGTTGTTAATCCGGGCCACGGCCGATCCGGCATGAAATTTTGTGAATTTGTTTGGATCATGGTATTGGATGAGGTAGCTGCTTTTTGTTTAACCGCTATCCAAACAACCTGCCTGGCATGGTAGAACCTCAAGAGACATAAGTCTCAGCCAGTATAGCTTGATTAGGTCATTGCGGTGTTCAAGCCCGACCACCACGTCAAGGTAGCAGCTTTCGGTCGGTTGAGAGTATTTATAACCAAGGGTTGCTTTGGGCCTTTAATACCCAAGCAACCAGCCAGTTTAGCATCTATCAATGTAACGTCTGAGCCATTATCCAACAATGCATAAGTCTCTACTGAAGATTTCGGTCCTTTCACCTTAACTGGTAATACCCCTAAGAAAACTTGTATGATGTCAAGGGGTCTAAAGATACTATTACAATTAACCGAATTCCCAGGTTCGTTCATTGTCCTCAGAAATGGGTGCATATCCGTTAAACCACTACTTCCTCTGTTTGTCGCCTTAAAATTCCACTTTGCATGCCCAATCTTTAAACAACTGAAACACAGTCGCTTCTGCTTTGCCATTTTTAACATTTCTACGGGTGACATAGCGATAAAGCGATTGCAATCACTCAATTGATGCGTGTTATGGCAAACAATACACCCATCCGTTCTCGTTGTGTCTTGAGACTTCACCACAAATGCCTTCTTTATATTCACTGGTTCCTTAGGTTCTACATTAGAATGCAAAATGCTGGCGAATTTGCCCATCGCCTGGTTGACACTGTCCTTCACCAGTCTCAGAATATCATTAAACTTTGGCTCGATACCCTCATCCTCCATACGCGAGCTCATCTTCACCCACTTCCTTTGCAACCGAGTAGGTAGGCGTCTTGCTATTACTTCTAGTATAAAACTCGAGTTGAGGTCATTCATGCAATACATCGAAATCAAGGTATTCTTATAAGTCATAAGATTGTCTAAAAACTCAGTAAGTGCCTTGGAGTCATCTTGAAGCTGACTGCCGTTACCTTTGACGGCTTCGTATACGTTCCTTACAATCATTGAAGGTCTTCCAAACCTTTAACGTAATATGCTCATAGCCTCAGCGTATCCCTCATTAGGGGGCATGAGCTTACAGCACTGTATAGCTCTTGAAGCATCTCCAGTGCAATACCTCATCAAATACATCAATTTCAATTCATCACCCAATAAAATACTACTCAGCATGATATCAAACTCCTTTACAAACTGTAAATAATCAGCCGGGTTTCCATCAAAACATCGTGGTTCAAATTTAGGGAGTTTGATGTTCCTATTATCCCTGAACGGCGAAACAGTAACATCAACCATGTCATGCTTAACATCAGACACATCGTTACAATTAACAGACAAGTCACCATGACTTACTTTCCTGTTTGCATCCAAGACGCTCTCTCCCTTCTTTGACCCAGGCATTGTTGAACTTGACCCAATTCCAGAAACGTTCCAGATATTGCTTGTTCAAAGAGGACTTGACCGGCACCAGGAAAAATGAACGGCGACAATCCAAACTTTCACCAACTGTCTGAATCCGCCAGAATCTGTTTCTACCGTCAGAAAGTGTAAGCCACGTCTCGTAAACTGTTAATGCCCAGCTCTTGCTACGCTCGGGCTCCCGCTGTAACTCGGAGTCTCTCGGAAACGCTTAGTAATAACGGACGAAAAAACCAAAACACCAATTGTTGACTTGAGTATTCTGTATTGTTACACCAACATATAAATCAAGTATGACTAAGGTCTGTGAACAAATATTACAATAATAAATCACAATATTACTTCTGATGTGAAAACTTATTTAAGAAGAAGTTGTATCGCACGTAAGTCTGACAGTGCTCTATAGAAGCTAGGTTGTGATGATTTCTAAGATTGTAACTGATGACAGTGGTAGGCTTAGTCATTGGCTCGGAGGAATGCAAGAGAAGATTAATTAGCTTATAGTAAAAGATAAGGTTTACCTTAAGGCGTCTTATCCAGAGGGGTTCTAATCTTAGTCTGTTGCATCGCTCATGATATAGAAGACCACTTTCTAAACCAAGAGTACTTGAGGTAAACTGCCGTTGCACTCCCTCTAATTAAAGCTTCTCATTTTGTATGAGTCCGCTAAGAATAAAGGGGCTGTCAATGGAGTTGAAGATTGAACGATCAATTCTTGGTTGTTTGCTCAAAATCAACTTCCCCGATTTTCGCGGAGGCATCGATACGACAGTCATCGTCTCATCGGTCGCTGTTCAGAAAGAAGAGTAAAATATCGTCAGAAGTAATATTGTGATTTATTATTGTAATATTTGTTTACAGACCTTAGTTCGCTTATACCTTTTATATGTTGGTGTAACAATAAACAAATATCACGCGGCAGATCGGTGTTTTGGTTTTTGCGTCCGTTATAACTAAGCGTTTCCGAAATCTTCGAAGAACAGCGTGGGCCCGAGCGCAGCGAGAGCTGGGCATTAACGGTTTATGAGACGTGATTGACAGTTGCAGTATTCTAAGATAGGTCGGACACATACTTTGTATAATAAAACCCTAGTTTCACAACAAAAGAAATTGCGTGTTATGCATCCTATCAGCCTTCGCGTTTTACGTCTGGCATAATCAGTCTGTTCAGCGAACGTTAGGTTACTAGAGTATCTAATACCGAGATCTACGACTGAGTTGAGCTTAGCTAGTTTTCGCCCATTTATTTCAAGAGTTAGATCAAGGTTACTGTTGCCGATACAAATCCAGCCGCATTTGTCAATGTTAAAATTTAGACAGGATTCAGCACACCACGTTGCGAGGCTACTTAGTTCAAGATGTATTTTAGTAACCATATCGCTTAATTCATGAGTGTAGCAGGAGTAGACGACTTTGAGGTCGTCAGCATATAGGAATGGTTTACCTGAGGTGAAGCACTTGCAAATGCTGTTAATGTAGACTGTGAATAAAAGTGGACCTAGGACACTACCTTGCACGACCCCACTTGAGATCTGCCTAGGATGAGACAATACAGATCCAACTTTGGTTATTTGTACCCTGTTGCTTAGAAATGATTTTAACCAGTTCAGTAATGGGTTGCGAATTCCACAAGAGTACAGCTTCTCAAAGAGAATACTGTGAGATACCATGTCAAATGCCCTAGATATATCGAAGTAGAGAACAACGACTAGCTTACGTGCTTCGCGACTACTAGTGATGCAGTTGAAAAAGTCGAAGTGGCAAGTAACGCAGGATCTATTTTTGAGAAATCCGTGTTGAGACCTTGTAACAAGATCTTCCCTAATTAGGTAGTCTGACAATTGATCTTTTACAACTTTCTCCATGATTCGTGAGATAACTGGGGTTATATTTATGGGTCTGTAATTGCGGACGTTTGCCCTATCACCAGATTTGTAATGTGGAATTATGAAGCTAGTTTTCCACTCACTAGGGTAAGTGCCAGTGTCCATAGATATTGAGAAGAATTTAAGAAGTAACAAGGGTATATCACACCCACTGTTTTTGAAAATTATCGAAGCGAGGCCATCCGGTCCCGTACTAGTGGAAGGTTTAAGGCTTTTAATTGCTTGTACTATTAACTGATTAGTGAACACAATGCTTTCAAGGGAAGAGATAGTAAGGGGGGCGGTTTCACCAGGCATATGTGTTTCTAAACTAAAGTTTGCAAACCAATCACTGAAAGTTCACAGATAGTGGCAGGTTCATTGTAGATTACTTTGTCGTGAAGTAAGTATGGGATTTCCCTCGCCGACTGCATTCGTTTTTTAAGAAGTGCCGTTAAGTTATAAACTTTGGAGGTACTTTCAAGTGCCGTTAACTCTTCGTCGAGGTCCTTTTGAGAGCGTAGGCGCTTGATAGATTCAAGAGACTCGTGGATTGAGAGCAATAGTGATATGTCCTTAGTGGAATAGTACTGTTTCTTCAGCTTCCTTAACTTATTACGGTGTGCCCTTGGAATATATTCAGTTCGGTGTCTACTTAATTTCACTATTTTCTTTGGAGCAACTGTATCTAGACAAAGGGTAACATTCCTGTAAAACAGGGTTACTAAGGCCTCCAGGGAGTCAGTGGTAAAATAGTCATCCCATTGACAGAGTCGAATAAGTTCTTGGACTAATCCCCAGTCTGTATATTTGTAACTACGACATATTGTGCTTCCTGAGTCTTGTTTGTTTCCTGTATTTAGTGGTGAGAAAGGCAGAGAGCAGAGTACCATTCTATGGTCACTACTGGAAAATCTATTACCAACATAAGTGGATACTGGGATTGTGTCATGACAAAAAACAAGGTCCAACATGTTGTCACCACGAGTAGGTGTCTGGACGTGTTGTTGCCATCCATAACAGTCTATAGTGGCAAGTAATTCGTCGAAGCGTTGGGGGCCGGAACTAGTTAGCCAATTGACTTCTGGAAGATTGAAGTCCCCTGCAATTATTTTGTAATTAGCACTAAACGAGGATGTGTGCAAACGATTTAGCTAATAACGCATCAGTTTCTTTTGTTGCGCTTGGTGCTCGATAAACACAGCCTATGAGAAGTTTGTACTTATCTCCATGTAAGACAACCCAGAGTGAGTCAGGTACATTATTCATTGTTTCATCTTCCACCTTACTGACTACAAATGAGCTATGTATATATATGAGACATCCTCCACCACGCTTGCAATCTCTGTTTGCACGGTGTACAGTGTAATCATCGATACCTATATGCACATCAAGTACAGAGGATGAGCACCATGACTCAGTAATCAGAGCTACAGTAGGCTTGGCGACTAATAATAATGTCCTTAGTTCAGATATCTTATTGATTAAGGAACGTGCATTAATTAGCAATATCGTGAATAAGTCACGGGATACTACAAACTGGCTTAAAATGTCACCATAACCTAAATCTATTTGTGCGTCAGCACCGCAAGAATTTATGAATGAAAAGGAGGTCGGACTGGGTGTCTGTACATCGGGTTGGTGTGCAATGAGGTGGTCCTAGGTGCCATGGGTCGTACCAGTGATTCGGGACACCTGGAAAATTTACCATGTGTTCCTGGATATAAGGGTAGTACAGGTTGGGCCTAGGTTGACGGTTAAAAGGCATAGCATCAAAGGTCTACCCATCCAACTGCTATTCGTCATACCGGTATACACCTTCGGGTTGTTTTTATAACTTAAAGGGAATTGTGAAGGAAGGTGCTTTGGCTGCAAGACTTTAGGAGTCTTGGAGCCTGACTTTCTATAAGGTGGAGCATGCGGAACACCTCCAGATATACTTATGTTTCGAGAGGAGTTTTTCGTAACAAGTGATGGTTTGTTGGCATTCTTACTCTCAGCAGGCTTATTGAATACAAAGTATTCTTCCCCATCATTAGTCTCAACCCTGCGAAATTTGTTCATCGTGGTGAGGTTACTACGTTTGGGGGGAAATTTCTTAGAACAACTTGCAGAAGTTCTAGTCATTTTAACATCTTTCGATGAGGCTTTATTTACAGGGGTACTGGTATCTAAATCAGTTCCTAGTTCCATTGGCAGGTGTGGTTGTTGTGTAGTTTGCTGAATGCTAGTTTCAGCACTAGGTGTCTGTTGCTGTGCACGATCCTTATTTGGTAAATCAAAGCTAGAGGAGGTGACCAGGTTATTACTACGCATTATTCTGCGCTGACACGGTGTTTTATCCTGAGCTACGGTTATAGACTTATAACTGCTATTCAGTCTTAAGTGATCCTGACATTTAGTAAACTTACTAGCATCAAGGGAATTACTGAATTTAAAAATGATTGGGCAATTAGCCTGGTTAGACTTTTTACGAAGTCGTTTGCATTCACATGGAACACTAGCCATGCCGCAACAAATCAGGATTTTGTGTCTTACAGTTTTCAGGGGCAGAGAATCTGGGACGTTGTAAACTATAGCTTGGTGAGAAGAGGTTATACGCTTCATCACCTCCGTAGCCAAGCAGTCAATCAGATTTTCAGCTTTATTTAGGTTGTCTGGAGATATTTTAGGATGCCTTTCTAAAAGACAGGCTATTGGGTCTAAATTCAAAAGCTTATTTTGAGTTACATCCAGTAAACACTTAACCTGGCCAATATCAGAACGGCTCTCCGTGGTATTTGAGATTGGCAGTGACATACTATCAAACTGATCTAATTTTTTCTGAATTTCACTTACTTGCCTCTGCATATCTTTCAAAAGGAGGTTTAGTTTACAGAACTCAGAGTTCTCTAACAGAACATCTTTCACCTGTATCACAGGAGTGAGATCTGCACTCAAACCATTTTGAGAGCTAGTAGTTGATACTGTATTACCAGGCGGTAATGCAGTTATAACCGAATTTGAGCCACTATCTAAAACAATTGTGTTTCTACGAACACGTTTTTTAGAGATTTGGACCATAATTTCAAGAATTATATGACAATAAGCAGTAAATAAATTTCAGAGCAAACACGTGCAAAAATGTCACCAGTTTCGAACGTACCGCCAAGAGCAAGTGGTCGAAGCAGCTGTTTAAAGATGGTGTTGTAAGGTTTTTCCAGTCAAACATTGGGGCATTGAAGCTGCTGACTACAAGACTTTGATATTTCGATGTCCACGGGCCTAGCTTCTCTATTAGGAAGTCATCTGCAATGCAGTCAGGACTGTGGTACACTGCAATGAGGTCAATGTCTTGGCCTATGCATTTAATACCCTGCATATGCATCTAATACCCTGCAATGATTGTGAGGTCAAATGCATAGGTCAAACTATTAGAACAGGGGCAGTCAGACTAGCCGAACATAAAAACCTAGCTAAATCTAGACTGTTGACCGAATAAGATAAGAAATCTAGAGAGTAGTTCAGCTATAGCACTACATGCAGTGACACACAACCATACAATAAGATGGGATAGGATGACAGTTTTAAAATCTAATGTCACAGGGTATAGGGAGAGATTGATAACAGAAGCTTTGTTTATCGAATGAACTACAAATACATGTAATGTATGTTCTGACCTATGCATTTAAGTCTGCGGCGTAGAAGTCCGCACGACCCACTTTCGTGAGCGAGTGCTTACATGCTACGCACGGTTAAGCGTTTCCTGAGGTGGATGACTACTCCACCTCCTTTGTGGTTTAGTCGGTCTACCCAACGCACTTCAAAGTTTGGCAGGTTAACTTCATTGTCAGTGACATCGGGCGTGAACCATGTCTCTGTCGTGGTAATTGCATCCGGATTTCCGGAGTCTATCATGTAATCTAGCTCAGTCCGTTTGTTCAAAAGGCTGTGGGCGCTTGTGTAGTGAACTGTCAATTTAGTTTGGAGCTTTCGCGGCCTACCCACAGAGGTTTCGAGATCATCAAACTGCGAACTATGACAACCCGAGGACCCTTAATCTTAAAATTCATTTCGTTTTTCGGAGTCGTTCTCTAGGTTCTACGGCCGTAGACTGTCTTTCGACACGAACTGGTAGGCATAAGTCGGAACGGACACATGCCTGATCCTTCAAGAATTTGAGAGTTGCTTAGAATGGCATCCCTCTCTTCCTTTGAGCTTAGTATGACTTTGAGGAGGCGTGCTGGCTGATTTACTGTAGGGTCAGGCTTTTGTCAAATTCTATATGCGCTGTGTATTGTATTGCCTGATACCGTTTTTGGCAGTAGCTTATCTAAGAGGAGTTCTACCAAGTTGAGATCATGCCCGAACCTGACCTTGCGATCGACGGCCGGTGGCTCTTCTACTGTCAGTGGAGTTGAAGATTGAACGATCAATTCTTGGTTGTTTGCTCAAAATCAACTTCCCCAATTTTCGCGGAGGCATCAATACGACAGTCATCGTCTCATCGGTCGCTGTTCAGAAAGAAGAGTAAAACATCGCCAGAAGTAATACTATGATTTATTATTGTAATATTTGTTCACAGACCTTAGTCATACTTGATTTATATGATGGTGTAACAATACAGAATACTCAAGTCAACAATTGGTGTTTTGGTTTTTTCGTCCGTTATTACTAAGAGTTTCTGAGAAACTTCAAGCGACAGCGTGAGCCCGAGCGTAGCGAGAGCTGGGCATTAACGGTTTACGAGACGTGACTGACATCTACTTTGTGGAGAATGAGCGAGCTGCCAGAGAAATCAGGCTTGCTTGTCGTGGCTTTCTTGCTCTGCAGAGTAAGTATCCTTCTGTCTTTTATGGGCAGTGTGGCCGATGTGTTGTCGTTATCTCACTTTCTGTAAGAGACTACATTACGCCATTCCTCGGCGTCCTCCTCGCTAATCGTAGTTGATTTTATCTGCCTGCTATCCACCGATGTGAACTAGTCTTGATCTACCAGTCCGTGGGTAACTTGAGCTGCAGGTTTTCGACTCCTAGTACGCCTCTTCTCCGTGCCAGTCCTTCCATTGCTGTCGCTGGAGGGCTTATCCGATATCGTGAGGGCAGCATGGGTATCTGGAATATGGTGGGTGCTCTGCTCTGGTGAAGGACACCCACTCATTGACAGAGACGCATCGGGAACATGTACCGTTCTGTCAGTGACGCTAGCCACGTCATCGTTGTCCGTGCACTAGTAGGCCTTATCTTGTGGTGGAAGACCCTTGTAGTCCATGGGCTTAAGAGCCCCACTGATAGTGGCAATGGCTTATGTTATGCGAAACTTAGTCGTCCTACAGCAGTTGCTACACAGCCAGTTCGCCAGATGCTGGCAGCGGCGCATGCATGCTGCAGGGGATAGGTCTTGCACATGCTATGAAACCATTTCTAATAGTTATCGCACTGCATTCTCTTGTAGAGGACATTTGACCTCTGAACTTTTGTTTAAACTCACCCACCCCACTTTTGGCGCTTCTGGATATTTTGGTCCGTGATTTTTCCTGACGCACTTGGTCCGCTCCCTCGTTGTGCTTTCATACAGCGCACTCTTCGAGCCTACCTCCAGTCGAGTCAGCAGATAAGTTGTACAGTCACTTTATTTATTAAATCTGTTATTCAGTTACATTAAAAACATCTAATACTACGAATTCTTTCCATTTTTAGCCTTTAAACTTTGATTGCGTTAATCAGCACTTACACGTTAGGTAGAGTACTGGTAAGGTTATAGGACGGTGAAGTTTTTAGTAAGCGTGGGGATATCGAGGTCTATTTTTAGTCTAGCCTCAACACTTACAAGTGGTGAGCCCGTTTTCACCGTTTTCCGCCATAGTAGCTTAACGTGTTAATAATTCTTTTTACGTACCGTCTATTTTGTTACTTTTTTTTCTTTCACGTACGGTTATAAAGATTTGATTTGTTTTGTTTGTACTTATATTGGTTTTTATCACCTTGTTGATACTTTGTCTTGTGTGCAAGATGGCTGACAACGGTTCTGCGTCAGAGATGGCTATAACGCTGCAACTCCCCGCCTTGTGGACACATCGTCCAGCTGCATGGTTCAATCATATAGAGGCTCAGTTTGCCATTGGACACATACACTCACAAGAGACCAAAGTAAACCACGTGTTTGTGAGCCTGCCTGAAAGTGTCATAGACGAGGTGTCTGACGTTCTTGCAGATCCATCTCCGGATCGGTACGAGCGGCCCAAACAGGCGTTAATTCAACGAGTCGCACTTACTGACCAACAGAAAGTGCAGGAACTTTTCCGAGATGTTCAGTTAGGTGACCGCAAGCCCTCACAAATGTTGAGGCAGATAAAGCAGTTAGTGACGGACTTTAAAATCTTATGACTTATAAGAATACCTTGATTTCGATGTATTGCATGAATGACCTCAACTCGAGTTTTATACTAGAAGTAATAGCAAGACGCCTACCTACTCGGTTGCAAAGGAAGTGGGTGAAGATGAGCTCGCGTATGGAGGATGAGGGTATCGAGCCAAAATTTGATGATATCCTGAAACTAGTAAAAGATGGTGTCAATCAATCTATGAGCAAGTTTGCCATTATATTCAATCTCACCCCTAGAATAGAGCAGTCTGAGGGTAAAACGCAATCATTGATGACGAATAGGCCTCAGAGAGGTGGATATCGAGAAGGCTCCATGATGTCTAGTAATGCATATAGACCTAGTGAGTGTAACAGGTTTCGTAGTACATCCTCAACAGATGAGTTACAAGATGCAAGACAAACACGGTTGTGTTTTACACGTTTTCAAGAGGTGCATACAAAGGTGAACTGTGAACCAGTGAGCAAGTTCAGTGATAAGCTAAATGTAAACTCCAGGGCTGACTCCAAATTGTGTGACGATAACGGTGTGGTCAAGAAGTTCGCAATTGCAACTGGTAAGCCATTGTTGAATGGAGTGTCACAGAATAGAGTTATTGCTTCAGGGTGCAGTTCTGACTCCACAAGTTTACAAGGTATTACTAGTCAGAGTGAAGTTATTAAACCTTTTAGGATTTGCGAGGTGGAATCAAGATTGTCTACTTCTGTTATTAAAGAGTTTAAAAATGACGAAGTCGACCAGATATATGATGGCAAATTGAATATTTGTGATAATGATCATGATAGTGCACATTTGTCGTTGGTTGATCATGATGAGATGAGGGATATGCCTACTACTGCTAAGTTGAACAAAGGTTCTGTACAACTTGAAGGCGAAGTAGAACTAAATGCAGGTGCAGTTGCAGAAGGCATGCATACTTGTCAGACCGTCAGTGTGATTGATCAGAATGAAGCCCACCTATCATCAGGTGCTAGTGCTAAACCTGAGCTGATAGTAAAAGACAGTAGTGGCGGTGGTCTTGCAGTTAGACAACTTTCTGAAAGTCGAGCAACAACAGCTTTTGATCCACCGCTAACTTCATCAACTGATATCAATCAGTCGTCGTTGGTGCTGTCATTCACAATGAAACAGACACCCATCAACTCAAGTATCTTGTGCAATGACTATACTAGTATCAGTTCGTTTGAAAGGACGAATATCAATGGTCAGTTTAGTGAGGATAAGCCAAGTGTAAACGAGAGAGTAATTGTTAAATTGACGTGCACGAATAAAGGCATTTCTAGTTTCAAGTTACTATTTGAATGCTATTATCTTTTGTGTAAATTACTCTGTGCCTACGCTTGGTTGACCAGATACGTCGTGTGTTTGTTCGTCATCTTTGTTCTACGATACAATGACAAGAGCGTGTTACCGTTCAGATTTGAGGATATAGCTGATAGAAGGAAATCAGCAAATGAACTCTGCGACGATTTTCCAACCTAGAGCGTCAACCTGAGAAGGGTTGTAGGCGTACTGCTGTAAGTCCTACAGTTCTTCAAAGGGTAGCGCATCAATGAGCAGTCCAATGTGCTTGGTGTGTGATTTTGTACATATGTTCATATTACATATACTGAATTGATATCATCTGTCATCCAGCTGTTAGTAATTCTGTTTGTGTCCGGACGACTTCCACTTGGATCATCAACCTGAGAAGGAATGTAGGCGTACTGCTGTAAGTCCTACAGTTCTTCAAGGGTAGTTTGTTGTGCCAGAATCCACAACATTTGATGTGTTGATTGTACATATGTTTGTGTTAAATAATTGTGTGAGTTCCAATTATTGCAATTGTTGGTTAATCTTGTGTGTGTCCGGACATTCCACAACTTACAATCGTCAACGTGAGAAGATTTGTAGGCGTACTGGTGTAAGTCCTGCGATTCTTCAAAGGAATTCCATCAAGACATGATCCGCGAGTTTGTGTGTACTGTTTGTATATATGTGTGGTGTGTCATATCAATTGGTGCTTTTTGGATCCGTTGTGTTTACTCGTTGTTTTCGTATCTTGTTTTCATTGCATAATTTTGTTAAAATTTTCGTCGTGATTACTTCTGAAGTTGTTTCGATTCTTCTGCATCCATGAATGAATAGATTGATGTTAAGGACAGCAGATGGATCGTATACGCCGGGGAGGCTAGGCTAGTGCTGAGAATAAAATGCATACGGAGATAATGGTTAGCTATGATCCCACACGCCGGGGAGCGGGAGTGTAAACGACTGAGGCTCGCATGCGTCACAGCTACTAGAACTGAGGCAAAATGAGTGACAAGTGATTTCAGTGGTAATTGGTAGTGAGTAGATAAGAGGATGTGCGTAGAGTATCATATGTTGGTGTTATGGTCACGTTGCATTCTGCAAGAGTCATTCTAGCAAGTGGCGATTGTAATGCGAGATGTCAAGAGGAGGTCTCTATCTGGAGGCGCAGGTCGTCATCGATGTGTGAGATTGTGCTGTGGGTATGCTTGTGGTGTGTTGGCTTTTCTGTCTGTTTTCCATTTCAGCTCTGTCCGTGTGACCCAGGTTCTCGCAATGGCATCCAAGTCAACGTGTATTGGTCGTGAAGGAAAAAAGGGTTGGATCCCTTTTTCACCGGGGAGTGTCAATGGAGTTGAAGATTGAACGATCAATTCATGGTTGTTTGCTCAAAATCAACTTCCCCAATTTTCCCGGAGGCATCAATACGACAGTCATCATCTCATCGGTCGCTGTTCAGAAAGAAGTGTAAAACATCATCAGAAGTAATATTGTGATTTATTATTGTAATATTTGTTCACAGACCTTAGTCATACTTGATTTATATGTTGGTGTAACAATACAGAATACTCAAGTCAACAATTGGTGTTTTGGTTTTTTCGTCCGTTATTACTAAGCGTTTCCGAGAGACTCCGAGTTACAGCGGGAGCCTGAGCGTAGCAAGAGCTGTGCATTAACGGTTGACAAGACGTGGCTGACACCAATTCTTGACTCGAGGATTCTTTATTGTTACACCAACATATAAAAAATATTTCCACTAAGGTCTGTGAACAAATATTACAATAATAAATCACAATATTACTTCTGACGATATTTTACTCTTCTTTCTGAACAGCGACCGATGAGACGATGACTGTCGTATTGATGTCTCCGCGAAAATTGGGGAAGTTGGTTTTGAGCAAACAACCATGAATTGATCGTTCAATCTTCAACTACATTTACACTTCTCTCACTCCTCTTCAGTTATTCAAATGCATTTAATCCCAGCTGCGCACTGCCAAATTATTCAAATATTACATATTATATTATATATATTATTATATCAGCATATACGTCTACGGTAATCCCAGCTCTGCACAGGATCGTTTTAAAAAATCAGCTCAACTACACCGTGAGTCTTAAGTATTAACGGATTTTATTTTACTGTTGTTATTATAACACTCTGTAATCGATCTCTTCTGAACCGTCTATTATAACTATCTACTGTCTCTTAACTACACTGTGAGTCTTAAATATTAACGGATTTTATTTTTTGTTATGTTAAATGATGGAGGGTGACGTCAGCTGATCAGTAGATATGGTGGGGGTCATTATGATGAATCCCCCCATTCTGCAGGAACAGCAATATACAATTTAAAGGCTCGAGATATTTCTGATTTTTATGAGGGCTTAGACCTTTATCTTGAAAAAGATAATAATGAACGCCTAAACAGGTCATGCTTCTGCCTTTAAATATATACCATTCACTCCGCCTATTGTTGAGATGCGACCATGTGGGCTCTGCACAGATTTATGGGGCATCCTATAAATTGACTTGCTATCCATTGTCGGATCTTTAAATACCACACCACAAGGTCTTATCTCATTCATTTTCTAATAACGTCTTTACTCGATCCTCATTGTATCCCATTAAACCTAACATTTTATAGCTTTTTATGAATTTGATTCGACTTATTCTATCCCTATTCTCTGTAGAGTACGGTTGTGCACCAAATGCACAAAAAGGCGTAAAATATAAAAAAAACCGATATAAGGAAAAAATGTATTAAAACCAAAAGTGGACATCGTGATAGTGCAAACTGTACAGGAAGCATTATACATTGCAAATGAACGTTGTCAGCCTGGGGAGTTTCCTTTATTATTGCATTTATTAGTGATACTTGCACTTACCCATTACATTGCACTTTATTGATTCACCTTAGCACTTTTACTCTTCTAAAACAGCTTTCTATCCCTTGTAAACGTTGTACTTATCTCAATATTGGTTGATTATCGTGTGCCTACAACCACGGGATGAAAAAGAAACGTGGTCGATTTTCCCGCGAAAGCTGGAGGACAATTGTACAATTCAATAACTATGCAGCCTAGTTCAGACAATGAGTGTATATATATACATCAAATATTTAACTGTTGAAACATAATTAACTTGTAGTCAATCTGCGATTTGATATTATATCATACTTGATCGTGCCTGTAAAAATGGCATGCATTTTCATGTAAATTAATATGTTTATATGAGAATATACATTATTATTATTATAACACTCTGTAGTCGAACTCTTCTGAACCATCTACTATAACTAACTACTGTCTCTTTTTATGCAGATATATACATAACTATGTAGCTTTATGTATTTTTCTCCTTCGTATCGTTTCATATTGCCTCTTCGTTGCTATGCTTATAACTAAAATCTTGAAAGTAGATTTGTGGTTGTCATTGGTATTGACAGGATACCACTTGCTCGTTTTATGCAGCCGAAATATCTTATTCTCACTTTATTGAGGAAACATTATGTTGCCTGCAAAAGTAGTGCGTCAATTTATGAGTTTCATTAGGCCTACAGAATGTTTTCAATTCAGTGATTACTGTGTAAGAGTTTATTACGGCTTAGGGTAGACCTCAATTCTAAACACTGCTATAGATTTTTGCACCCACTGACAATCTAGCAATTTTTTCCAACTGTGCACAGAAATGATTGTACATAAGTGAAAAGGATGTTTTATACTATTGGGATTAACATTTATCAAGTGTGTATATAATCTCCAGCCTACATGTGAAACATATTTTGCTATCGACTGTAAACTGTGACTGAATAATATGATTCTATTTCTGTAACAATGTGATGGTGCCTGTAAACTGGCATTCCTCATATACCGTACTATGAGAATAAATTTATTTATTTATCTAAACAAACTTCTTCACCGTTTTATAACCTTAGCTGTACTCTGCTTAACGTGCAGCTACTGACGAACGGAATCAAGGTAAGAAGAATTGAAATGACAAGTGTGTCTGGGACAGTTATATTTTACACAAACGAAATATGAAATTTGATAAATAAAGGAGGTTGTACAACTTATCTGCTGACGTCACTGGTGGTAGGCTCGGAGAGTGTGCTGAATGAATTCAAAACGACAGAGCGAACCAACGAACGTACGGAAGAGTCACAACTCAAAAGATAAGGATGTGCCAAACGATGGGTGGGTGAGTTTAAACAAAAGTTGAAGGGTTCAATGTGCACTACAGGTTGGTGGGAAGGTTGGTGAGAAAGCAGCTAGCTTCGATATACAAAAGTAGGACGGCTTTATGCAATAGCAATGAGTGAACAAGAAGGTTTGAAGATAGTAGCAGTAAAAATAATTTTTGCGAAAGAAAAGAAAGAAAAAGAAAAAGAAAGTTAAGGCAATTTGGAAGCAGCATGTACATGATTAATGAAGTAAAAGGGAATATAAGAAGAATTGAAGCTGGTGCCTTGTGTGGTTGCAAGCTTCTAATGTTTGGTTTTTTATCTTTTTTGCTCTTTTTATCTTTATATTTTTATTCATTTTTTTGTATTTTTAGTATTTTTTCATTGTATTTATATTCATCGATTTATTTTTTTAAAATCTATACTATTACGAGCTTACTTATGTGGAGGTCTGATGGTATACCTCCGCCGCCCAGGCTGTCGTAGCGGGAAGGTGACTCATTACGTCTAATTTTCATTTTAGGCTTATTCTCCCTTCCTCCGCAGCAATGTTAAAGGCAATAATTATACCAGCGTATGAGAAGGAATAGGATAAAAGCAACAGGAGAGAATGGGAGAAGAGGTTAAGATTTCAAAATAGGCGTAAAGGTACTACAAAAGCCTGTGCGGAATAAATGCGAGGAAAACTGGTGTAACATGGAAGTAATACGTCAGAGTGAAACAAAACAAAGGAAGTTGCTAACCTGTGAAAACTTATAAAATTACAGGGAATTTTGTACATAACCAAGAGCTATTAGTAATTACCATTAAAAATTGTTTGCTTATGTTGCGAACTGTATAACCAAGATTATGCGTAATGTTTACAAGTACGGTTCACAAAATAAATGAATTGCAGGAAGGCATAAACCCGGAGGAACATTGTACAGTCTGTGAAAATAAATTGAGCGGATTACTATGTACATCATAGAAGTGGCGCATTTATGCGCAAAAATATGTATCGGTCCATTTAACTATACAGTGGAAGTTTCTTTTTTTATAATTATTTTTAGACTTTTTTAAATTTATTTTTTATTATTTTTTACGACATTTTAAACATTTTTTTGAAATCTATTTTTAATAAATTTTTGAAGAAATTGTGCGGCGAAAAAATATATTAATAATATATTTTCATTTTGTACATGAAGGACGCCAGTTTACAGGTATCATCAATATGATAAATTACATATACGATTAGCAATCACACTTAATGATAATGTTTTAATAAAATACCTATTTTTTCCTACCTATGTAGGACACACCAAATGTACAGGCATGGATAAGCATTATTTAAGCATTATTTCGATTTTAATGTTGAAAAGCGTGAATGGCTTTGCATAGGCTGTTACAACCTTGAACTCGACCTAGCAATTAAGGGTCACGGAATCCCCAGACTCAAATGTGTACTAGACCTAGGACGGAAATATTCGCACAACCTATCATCTTTTTTATTTTTTTTATTTACAGCTTGATTCCACACCGTATTTTCGGTACAAGTATGGAATTTTCAGCATGGATATCGGTAGCCCAAATTTTGCAGGCCGACCATAGATATCAGATGTGCGTCGGTGCGGGCTCGAACCCCGGACCATGTGTATGGTCGGCGAGAGTCCTAACCACTGTGCCACCGACACACATCTTCAGAGCACATCTCGAAGCAAGTACCGAAATTACACAGCCTTATTGATTTCCTACTCAGAAACTTCTACGAAAGTGAATCCGGAATACTACTGTACAAGATTTGTGCGCGCCCACTCCTAGTTCACTGCTCATTCATATTTAGTAGTACACGCATAGAAAACAAACTGAGAGTAAAAGGAGTACAGAGGTGCTTCACGCCAAGAGTGCTCTGAACCGATAACGGCACAAACTATTCTACCAGATGTGAAATCCTAGGACTGGAAACGTTGTGGTTAAGATGACTGCGACTAAATCTGGTACTCTTCTATAAGCTTCTTAGCCACATAATGTATACCCCTGATAATTGTACTCGGTTGTCAGGTGACACAGGATACACTAAAGGTACAGTGGCTATAGAGCAATGTAAGACAGCCAACAGGGAAAGTTTTTCTTGATTAGGTATGCCCAAATATGGAACAAACTACCTGAGGAAATGCGTCTAGCAAGCACATTGGCCTCCTTTGAAAAGCACTTAATGACAAGCTAGGTGAGTTTTCAAGTGATACCAGTGCTAATTCTCATGTAAGAGTTTCACCAATCATAGACCCATTTAATGTATGAACTTAGAGACTACACCTGTTGTTTGTTTTGCCTCTATTTATAGTTTCAGACAAAAAAGCAGCAGTCATGACAACAACACCCATAATGATAATGTGCCTTATAATGTCATCATGACCAACTATGCTTACTAATAGTATGTGTAATTTATCGAATTGATGATGTCTGTGAACCGGCGTCACCAATGTACAAAAATGAGAATATATTATTATTATTAAAAAACGTATGAAGAAATGGAGTTGGGTTGACCATACTCCGAGAAAACTGTCAAGTGACATCACAAGACAGGCCCTCGAGTTGAACCCGAGCGGGAAGCGGTGAGTCAGTTGGTCGTCGATGCGAGGGTGACATGCAGGAGGAGGTGATGTGAAGAGGATATGAAAGCATGTGGGCAGACGTGAAGCCAGATGAACAAATTGGTAAAGAATCGAACGCAATGGAGACGTGAGGCTGAAGCCCCATGATCCTCAAGGAATTAAAGGAAACAGTAATAAATGATAGTAGGAGTTTTAAGATATCTGTAATTTAAACCTAGTTGGTGAGAAAAATTCTTTTTCTCCGTAATCGTTCTAATATCTAATAATAATAGTGAAAATAATTCATGCTTTTTTTATTTTGATTACAGCTTGATTCCACACCTTTTTTGGTGCAAGTATGGAATTTTCAGCGTGTGATATAGCTAGCCCAAATTTCGCAGGCCTACCATAGATATCAGGTGTTAGTCAGCAGAGGATCAAAATACGGACCGTGTGCATGATCGGCGAGAGTCCTAACCGCTGTGCCACCGACGCACATACTTCGTGTAAACTAGTGTTTACAAGAAATGCATGCCATTTTTATAAGCATGATTACCTAATTTATAAATTACAGTCCTGAAGTATTACACATTAAATACCTTTTCAAAAGATTAAATTTTTTGATTATTGCACAAGTAAGCAAAACAGGTCAGTATAAATGTTGAATTGTAAACCCTTGACTAAGGCCCCCATTGGAGATAAGTGACAAGCCAAGCTTCGTTCAGTTTCCTGCTGATGGTTATGGCCAACCAGTGAACAGCGTATATTTGGATGAGTGCTATGCTCCTATGCAATTAAACGCTATTTCAGGAAGAGAAGAACTTCTGGGGAAATAGCGAAATGCTATAAAATGCATTTATAGATAATGCGTCATTGGAAGTACATTTACAAGATACACACAGGAAGGAGCTGGAGATTCCTTGGAATGATATAATACATTTGCAATCTTTAATGCTAACCATATTGATCCAACAGGAATCACCATCTATAGGAGGATATAATGGATTTATGCTGGAGTTGTACTCTGTCATAGTGCCCAACTTTTGTACATATATATATATATATAGGCCTTTCTCTTAGTTTACAGAGTACACTGAACGCACGTCTTAATATGCTTAGCAGACGCTTCTCAGGAAATTCTGTATGATATTTCACTGAGTACCTCAAACTTTATTATGGTGCTTGAGCAGTTGTTGAGATATTTTTAGCATTTTACCAAATTACTTACCTGTAAATTAATAACTATTACTGAAATCAAATTATATAGCACACAGTTTAAAAACTAATGAGCTCACAGAAGACGGCGGCTTTTATTAAACCTACGGACAGTTTTTCAGACTCAGAGACCATACATTTCATTCGTCCTTCCACATTACTTTAAGTGCATTAAGGATTACAGAGTTTTAATCAGCGCAGAAATCAACTGGTGAAAAATGAGGTATGTGAAGTCCTGGTGACAATTAGTTTATATTTCACACGGGACATCATTTTAAAGCATTTTTGGGACTGATTATGTGTATAGAAATAATTTGTAGCACAGAGACTAAATATGTAGACATATAAATAACGAGAAACACAATTCTGAGACATGCTTCAAGTCAATAGCTGCAAATTAAAATTTAAGCACTCAGTAAAGTCTGTTTTATTTATTCTAGGTCTCCAAAATCCGATGCGACAGTATATAAACCACTTTATTATGTCGTGCTTGAAGGTTCACGGTCAAAGTATAAAACTTAAGCTAAACATTAACGATTAATTTGCAGTTAGTTTGAGCTTTACTGTCATGGAGAAAGTTCTTCCGATATCTACATAATGTGATTAAATGCCTTTGGAGAATGTCATTGGAGACGAACGGTTATAATGTTAAACAAAGACTAGATTAGTCAACATTTGCTTATATATGATCGACGTCGTGAAAATGGGTAAAGTTATGCGATAGCGTTCATTCCGATCGAGCTTACTTTGAAGGACTAATCAGAGCTAAGGGGCAATGTAATGCGCTGATTTGTTAAGACTATGACTATCGATTATAACATTCTGAAATCTGTTTATGTTTATGATTGTGGTCTTTGACACGCATCAGTCTAGAATTTTTTCTTTCGCTAAAACTTGGCCACATGTTCAGTTGTCTAGTGATCCATTTAACAAACTGTCAGAATTCCCTTTGTGTTTACCTTAAGGAATAATTATTTTAGAGTAATTATCTAACTCATAATGTTGTCTTTCAGCGTTTGTTGTCGTTGTTTTGGTTCCGTAATAGTAGTTTGTTATTAAAGCAGTGGTTTATTCATATTTACATACCTCTGAAAGTGTGATTATACAGTTCACAGATGTATGTACCATGACGTATATATTGGTGAACCCAGTAGACTCGGATGAGTATAAGCGTAGTTTATCTGAAAGTTCACCGTTTGGTTTGGGGGATTCGGCCATTGTATCAATTGGATGCCTTATCAGTCAGTGGTATAGAACAACTGCAAGCAAGTAAAAGCTAGTAATTTAAGGGGAGAAAGTACCTACACTGGCATTAGCAGTATAAAGGGTAGTACACTGACTTATTTGTTATCAAAGGGCATTTAGAGAGACGATCGACGTGATAAATTAATTCTAAGAGATAGTTTAAAATCATGTTTATATGAAGGCAGAAAGATAGCAGGATTTCTATTGTGGGCGAAATTTAGTTAAAATAAAGTTCTAAAGCTTATGAAAAAACTAGTACTTCTTAAACTTGAACCCTCCCTTAAAAGCTTTGAATACCCCAAACAATTTGCCTACAGACAGGGTAGGAGTACTTTAGACGCTGCAGCCGTCTTACACAACAGTATCGTCTCATTAGATAAAGGTGGTAAATACGTCCGCTGCACGTTTCTCGACTTCATTTTTGCTTTCGACTCTGTATCTAGATGTCTCTTGCTAAATAAGCTTTCTATGACACAAACCGAGTCCTGGGTCACTAACTGGTTGCATTCCTACTTCTCTAACAGAATGCAGTACACTATACAAAGGTAAATCCCCCTCTGCTGTGATCACTGAAGCTGGTGTCCCCCAAGGTGCTGTACTCTGCCCACTTTTCTTTTCTTTCCTTCTACATGACTTGCCATCTTCAAATGACATTAATTTTCTCAAATATGCTGACGAACTGACTGTATCTTTGCCTGTCAGATGTCAAAACGACTTCTCTAAACTAAATAGCTTTTTATCAGAAATCAGCCGGTGATTCAAGGAAAACGATCTTACCTTAAACCCGTCCAAATGCCAAAAAGTCAATTTCACCTTTAGGCATAAATCTGACCCAAACAAACTGGTGGTTAGCACTCACGAGGTGTGCAACATAGATGACAATGAAATAGAAACCAAGTCATTCTATCTGCTGATCTTTCCTGCTCGTCTCATATCTTGATGATTTCTAAGAAAATATTCCGTCTTACCTTCTACATCAAGAAGTTAAGACATTCTGGTATAACCCAACCCTTACTCTTACGATTCGTTAACTCTCGCATTCTGCCTATTATTCTCTATTGTTCCCACTTTGTTTTTCCTGGGCTACTGAAGAAAGACTATACCTTATTACGAAGGATGTTAAAGGTTGTCAGCTTGTTAATATTCTGGTCGGCAGGCACTTCAACTCATGTGAAAAATGGGCTAACTCCATTCTATCTAACTCACCCTCACCACCCTCTTCATTCACAACTCTCCCCTTGTGTCTCATCAGGCAGAACCAGAAGCCTATCTAGAAAACTACATGCTCGAACTAGCAAGTACAAAAACTCAACCATACCCTACTTAACTCGTGTTCTGTGCGATAAAGAAAGCATTAGGCGTGATACCTATAACTTATTAAATAGTCAGTAGAACAACTGGATCTCGTCTTTCCAACTCATATCATTTGTAGGTACAACGTTTTTCTCTCTTTCTTTTCCTTTTCTCTCTCTTTTTTGTTGGTATGTGCTGCTGTTTCTTTCTTCCTTACTAACTCTATTTAAAACATTCTTCGTTCTCTCTCACTCTGTATATCTCGACTTTTTTGTTACCGCTTACTCCAGTAAATATGCTAGTAGTATCTACTTTTCTAACACCTTCAGACATTTAGTTCACTTTTGGCTTTGCTACCGACATGCTAAAATGTCAAAACTAACTGAGGTTACCTTAATTTATGTAGAATTTTATTTTATTGTTAATTTACTAACTGGATGCAATACTGTAGTGAAATGCTGAGAATTCCATTCCGTATCACAAGTACTGTTTGGGAATAAAGCAAATTATTATTATTAAGCATGTTCAGACTGATAGCATACCAACAATTTCAACATCCCTCCTAATGCTTACCATATAAAGGCAAGTTTTACCACATCATTTCGACTGAAAAACTATACTAAGTAATACAGTATCAGTGGAATGAAATTAAGAAAAAGCAAAAATTATCAAAATGATCAGAGTAGGTCTTGTAAGATGGACATACTAAAGCTTGTTTATTATTTTGGGCAAGGTTAAACTATCATAGACAAGACCACAGTGACTTTAAACTGCTAATCAGAATTCAAATGCAAAATAGTCGCATAATTGCACACTGGAAAAAATATTGCAAACGTGATATGACACTCTATAATTATAGGTTATGGATTGTAAGAATGTCTGCCAGTCACTCACTGCATAGATGATCAATGGAGAAATCGTACCATTCCTTCAGGTGACTGTAGGTCATGATGATTTGAAATCCATTGATATTTCTAACACTATTCTTCAACCTACTCTTAACTCTAACCATAAATCTAATTCCTTGCCTCAACTTTAATCCTAAAACTTGATCTTAAAAGCCATGACCGAGCTTAACAGTATAGATTTACTGAAAAAGCATCTAGTAAATAAGTCTGAAAAGGCAGGCATGATTTGATGTGGAATGACTTTTCATAGCATTCTCCACATCTGATTGGTCCTTAAAGGTCAACTTTTGACAGCCTTTGGCTTTGGCTATGATACTTTAACTTCGCCTTATTTTGCAGTACTTGTAACTTGTCATTTGGTTTTAATCGGAACATAAGGATTTATTGTATAAGTCATTCGTATGAATTTTAAGACTTATAAAATGAATTGCTATACAGTAACGGCTGGTAAGCATGATGGATTGCCGCGGTGCCACTTTGTTTATTAAACATATTCCAAGTCTAAGTGATTTACTGAGTTTCAATGTAGAACTTTTCACCGAAGTGTGATAGTTCAAGTCATTACACCATATAGCACACAAAGGTAAAGAAAACAGAAAAAGGACCCAAAGAAATTGTAATAAGCATAAATGTACGAGGGACATTGGTTCTTATTATCCCTAGGACCCCAACCAGTCTAGCAGTCTGCACCTCCCTACGTGACTGGCTTAAATAGACAGTCAAAGGCCTTATGCACCGATGACGAGTCTCAGCCTGATCATCCCTTACTCTTTTCTAACCTAATTCTTTGTCAGTTGATGTCGCTGCATGCGAGAGGTAGTAGTTTGGCATGCTTAATTCATGTGTCGTAGCTGTCTTAATCTGTGTAGCTGTTCAACCTCACTGATTGATTTCGCTTCTGTGCTCGAGACTCTACGCCTAACCTTAATTACTGGTCACCACATAAAATGCAAACCTCTCTAGTCAAAGTCGTTTGCGTCCTCCAGCAAGTATTCGCGTTCTTATCAATGATTAATTATAGGTGAGCAGCTTAAGTGACAATTAACCTGTGTCTAGGACTCTAATGTTGTTGTTTCGGAGTAACTTCACACATATATACTGAATGACACGTGAATCAATGTCCTCTAGGATTTCTTGAATGGAGGTCATTTCATGAGATCACTAGAGGTGTACCATATCGAGTAATCAAAAATCATTTGAAGACAGACAAGTGTCACAAGCATAAGTAAATCAAGTATACTCGCATTCTTCTACTTTCATCTTGACGTAGTTAAACTAACCCTTAGCTGGTGTCAAAGTCTGTTCACCCCATTATTCCACAGGCAGACTATAAAAGTATTTATTTATTATTTATTTAAACGCATAAAAACTTGGTACAATATGGCACCAAGAAGGATGCGCCACACAATAATAATAAAACATCATAGATCAAAAAGAAAAAAAAAGGAAGGAAAAGAAAAAAAATATATAAGTAGAGAACGGATAAAGAACTTCGTCTGGAAAGAAAACACTCATGCTTAACAAGTTCAAACAGTGTTCGTTAACTATCATCAGGAAGGGAAGAAAGAAGGAAATTGCAACACATTCTCCATTGATTACGATTCTTGGCCATATCCGATAACGTTTCGAGCCATCGATTTGAGCTATCTCACGGACCCCAACCAGAGAGTCGTGACACACCAACCGATGCTAATCTAGCACAAAAATCCTTCGTCCCACAACGCCACGTCATGGACTGACCACCTCTCTGCCTTTTCCATCCCGTCCCAGGGCTAGCGAACAGAGACCTGTACGGAAGCCTCTGGGGTGACATTCGCAGCACATGTCCAAGCCACCGGAGCCGGTGTTTTCAGATGACGACATTCAGTGAATGGTGATCTCCACTGTGTCCAAACACACGCCGCGGAACCTCAGAATTACTCACGCGATGATGCCATCGAACGCAAGCAATCCTGCGGAGACAGCGGTGATCGAACACACAGAGTCGCCGCACATCCTCAGCTCGGAGAGGCCAGGTTTCACAGGCGTAGAGCAGCGCAGCCCGCACCGAAGCATTGTATACCCGACCTTTGACAGCCAGGCTAACGTCGCGACGGCGCCAGAGGTGGCTCAAGTTGATGTATGCCACCCTAGCCCTCATTATACGGTTGGAAATCTCATCCGTCACCCCTCCGCCAGCACTCACACAACTACCCAGATACACAAACTTATCAACAACTTCAAGCGGTTCACCCGCAAGAGTGAGTGCAGGTACAGGCTCCTGCCAATCTTGTAACAGTACTTTGCACTTAGACAGCGCAAAGCACATACCATACTTACAGACACTGATCGCCAACTGATTAAGTGCGATTTGGGCAGCCTGAATGCTATCGCACAGTAAGACGATATCGTCTGCATACTCGAGGTCGGAAAGTCTATCTCCAGGTAGCAGATCTACACCACCTTCACGCACATCCTTCAGAGCTGACTCCCGAATGTCATCGATGCCAAAGTTAAAGAGAAATGGAGAGATTGGGCAACCCTGTCTAACCCCATAAAAGTATACCAGGCTAATCAAGGGTCTCTACCACAACTCACATCTATACATTAGTTCATGGAAAATTGTTGTCTTAGGTGTGTTTATGTTTCTTTGTAATTGTGTTAGACGACTGCCAAGTTATATTATTATTGTTATTATTGTTCCCTTGGGTCCTTAGTGGAACATAGGGCTTCAACTGCACGTCTCCACTTGCTTCTGTCTTCTGCTGTACTTTTCACCTGGATCCATGTTAGCCCATACTGCTTCAACTCCTTTTCACACGATCTCCTCCATGTCACCCTGGCACCGACGTCCCACTCCCCGCTTCCCTTTCAGGTTCCACTCGAGTGATGGCCTGACGCGCGCGATGTCACCCAGCGGCCTCCTCAGCCACGAATGTCCCATCCATCTCCACTTCCTCCTGCCTACTTGTTGGTTGGTGATTGGTTCTTGTTTTGTTTGTTCCCATAGTTTCTTGTTGGTGATTCTTTCCGGCCCGGCCATCTGATCTTCAGTATAGAGCGAAGACAGTTGTTGCTAAAGGTCTGCAACAGGCTGTTGGAAATATTCTTTGTGACCCACCCGCCAAGTTTCTGATCCGTATAGAAGAACTGACTGACTTGACGTTGTTTGTATTGAAAATCCGAGTTTTGTTGTTGATGCTGAGTGATGCCAAGTGAACATGATTATAAGTTTGCTCCCTAAAGCATCTTTTGTATTTCAAGTGTGAGTGTCAAGTAAGCACATGATTTAAGGTACAAATGCAACTCCAGCTACTTTAACCTAGACAACCACATAGTATTATTAGGTATTACACCTAAATGACAAGAGATTAGAGATTATTCATCAGTTGGTTGAACATCTTTTACGACTGTACAACTATATCCATTCTGTGTCATCTTTCAAAATATGAAAAGTTTCGTTAATCTTTGTCTAGATTATTCTCTCTTTCTATTTCTCATACGTTTTTGTTTACTGTAGTTCTGCCTCTTATCTCTCTCTTTTGTGTGCCTTTATAAGGTTCATCGAGTTAAACTGATGCATTTCTGTCCAGACAGATGCATAAAAAAATATTCGTACATAGTGGAACTTGTTTTTTTGCAAGTCTGTCTGTCTGGATTCAACATAGAACTTCGCACCGAAGTGCACCAGTTCGAGTTGCCACGTTCCAAACAGCACACAGAGGTAGACAAGAAGATGAGTGAAGAGAATCAATACAGTCTGACAAGTATAAGAGTGGAACAGAATGGGTAATGGTAGAAAGGAACATGAAAGATTACAGAGACTGAATACATCTGCGCTGGCCATTGACAACGATTTTAAGCCATGTCACCTATTGTATCCGGCCATTGATTCCTAGAGTCCCGAGGGCCCCAACCCGGGAGTCTGGATCTCCCTACCTGACCGACTTAGTTTAACTGTCAAGGATTTCATGGATTGATGCCATGCCATATTTTTGTTTGGCCACCACTGGCTCTTTTCCAACCTGCACCTATCTATGTCAGCTAGTAATGCCCGTCGGGGGAGGCGATGGTTAGGCACGTTGCGCACCACGTGACCTAGCCATCTCAATCTATGTAACTTTATAGGCTCATCGATTGATTTTCCCTCTTTGCTCAACACCCTACGCCTAACGTCAACATTACTTTTTATACCTTATTATACCACCTAACGTGAGAAAGAAATCTCAGACATCTATGATCGAAAGCAGTCAATCTTTTCATGTCTTCAACTCGTATTGGCCGTGTCTTAGAGCCATAGAAAAGGACGGAGCGAACTGATGAGCAGTACACACGTCTCTTGGTTGATAACCGGATGTCACGCCGACGCCAGAGATGATGTAGACTTCCAGGCTGGGGTCCTCGGGATGGTAAAAATCTATGGTTGGAAACAATTGGTGACATGGCTCAAAACCGTTCTCAGTGGCGCAGATGCATCCACTCCCTGTGACTTATGATCTTCAATGAAACTGTTTTGTTATTCTTTATTCTCCTTTGTCTCACACCTCTGCTCACTGTTTCTATTATGCTTTTCTTGTACTTTCTTCTCTTGATTCGCGTGCTACACGGAGTGTGGCGACTTGAACTTCCGCGCATTTGTGCAAAGTTCTATGTCGAAAACAGACAGACAGACAGACAGAAATGATGTAAGTCAGCGAAAGCAGCTCGAGCTTTTTGGATCCGTGCTGAGATTTCATCGCCAATCAGTCCGTTGGTGCTGAATTATGTTTGTGACACTTGACTGTCTTCAAATGATTTTTGATTACGCGATATGGTACACCTCTAATGATCTCATGAAATGATCTCCATTCAAGAAACCTTAGAGGACATTGATTCACGTGTCATTCAGTATATATGTGTGAAGTTACTCCGAAACAAAAACATTAGAGTCCTAGACACAGGTTAGTTGTCACTTTGTATGCCTAAATCGTGGTTGATTAATCGACTGCGTTGTATCCCCGTGTTAAGTGGTATAATAAGGTGAACAATATTGAGATTAGGTTCGAGTGCTAAGTAGGTTGAAGGGCAAACCAACCGACGAGGTTATGAAGTTACACCGATTGAGAGAGGTAGTTACGACATGTGTTACGCATGCCTAACAATCTACCACCTTCCTCGACAATGGGCAATGTTAGCTGCTGAAATAGGATGGATCAGGGTGGAAAAGAGCTAGTGTTAGTGGTCAAGCCAAGACATAGCTTCAATCAATGAAATCCACAACAGTTAGTTTAAACCAGCTAGTCAGCCATGTAGGGAGGTGTAGACTACCTGACTGGCTGGTTGGGGCCTTCGGGTTGGTGAGAACCAGTGAAGGCTGGAGACAATTGGTGATATGGCTCAAGCTCATCGTTCTCGGCTAGTGATGGCGCAGATGCATGCATTCACTATTTGTGATTTGTCATATCCTGTAAATCTCTATTGTTCCTCCTTATTACTTCTTTTTTTCCCGTCTCTCACACTTCTGTTTATATTCTATCTCTTTTGAATTTGTCTTTACTCTCTTCTCTTGCTTTATGTGCTACATGGAGTGAGTGTGGTAACTCGAACTGCTGGACATCTGTGCAAGGTTCTACGTTGGAGCCAATCGATCAGGCTGGGACTCGAACTTAGAACTTACTAGTTGAAAGTTGCGTGAATGTGCTTAATAGGCGACAGTTTAACTTTTGTATATTTAGTTCATCATAATTATTAGTATTTTGCTATTATCTTGATTGTGTCGCTTGAATTTAATAAGCACTAAGGTATGTAGAAATACCTCTGTGACAATGAGATATGTTGCAAGGTCAAAATGTAAAAGTTAACATCTTTGAAAATGATTAGTGTTTAATTAAAGAAATAATTAACTGATGATACTTATTGATTTATACATCTATTTCAATAAAATGAAGGATTAACAATAAATACCTTTGATGTGTTGATATAGTTGACCTAGTATCATTGCGTAATGGTTTTATTGTCTTTACTCTGTGCAGACACGTCAAATAGGTAATACGATAAAAGACACTGACTAATTAGTGGCCGGTTTCAACAGAGGAAACTTTGCACAGAAGTGCAGTAGGTCCAGTTGCCACACTCCATGTAGCCCACAAAAGGAGACAAAAAAAGATTAAAAAAAACGATAACATTCGGAAATGTGACGGATAAGGAGTAGTTCATGAATATAATCCCCATCCAAACATTGATGAGAACAAAACACGTAGTTCAGCAAAGTCTCTTATCGGCAAATTCACCGAAAAGAAAGAATAGTAACATGGAAAAACAATAGGGTTATAGTGGATATTGGAAATCACAAAGAGTGAACGCATGAGAACTATTGCGACCCACATCACCAACTGTCTCCAGCCAATGATTCTCAGGATCCCGAGGACCACTACGTAACGGGATCTGTCTGTCTGTCTGTTTTCGACATACAACTTTGCACCAATGTGCGACAGTTCAAGTCGTCATACTCCCTTCATGTAGCACACAAAAAAAAGAAGAAAGCAAAAGGGAATACAAAAAATAGAGATAGTAAACAGAGATACGAGGCAAAAAGAATAGTAATATCGAAGAACAATATAGTCTCATTGAAAATTATAAGTCACAAGGAGTGGATGCATCTACGCCGTCATTGAGAACGATTTTGAGCCAGCCATTTCACCGATTGTTTCCAGCCATTGGTTTCTCCCGTCCTGAGGACTCCAACCAGATAGGCAGTCTACACCTTCCTATGTGGCTTGGACTAAATGTTGTGGATTTCATTGACTGGTGCCATCATGGTTTCGTTTAACCACCACTGACTCTTTTCCAGCCTAACCATATATCAGCTAACATTACCCACCGGTCGAGGAAGGCGATGGCTTGGTGTGAATGCGTAACGCATGTCCTAACCATCTCAGTCTATGTAACTTCAAAGCCTCGTCGATTGGTTTACCCTCCCACATACGTAGCACTCGACGGATGCCTAACCTCAATATTGTTCACCTTATTATACCACTTCACGCGGGAGATGGAGCGCAGGCAACTAAGATCAAAAACAGCTAATCTTTTCATGTCTTCCACTCTCAATGGCCAGATCTCACAGTCACACGTAACGGGATCAAATTAACTGTTAAAAATTTCATTGACTGGTTCCAACTTTTGTTTTGACCACCACTAGCTCGTCTTCAAACTAATCTTCGGTCAACTAGAAATGCGTAACATATGTCCTCGGCATCTCAAATGATGTAGCTTCACAACCTCATCGATAGGTTTTCTCCCTTTCCACCTAACACTCGACGCCTTACCTCCATGTTACTCACCGTATTGTACCACTTGGCACAGGACATGGAACACAGACACCTTATGTTCGAAGACAGCCAGCCTTTTCATGTCTTCCACTTCCCACAAACCATTAATTAGGAAAGATCGAACTGTTTAAAGGTTTCTTTGGTCGATAACCGGCCGCATATCACGTTTATTACCAGAGATGATGCATGTCGGTAAATGACACACGACTGTTTTTATTCATCCGTTCTGAGATTTCGGCAGCAGTCAGCCTACTTGGGCTGATACAAGTTCCTAAAAAAGTGAAGTGGTCAACACGTTCCACTAATCCCTTCATTCCCTATCTTTAATCTAGAAGTGGACATATTCCAGTCCTGTAGTAACATCTTACATTTGACACCTGGATCAAATCTCATGTCACACATTCGAAGATTGCTGCTCCTCAATGGTGTTGAGAAGACTATGCATTTTATCAGAGTCTTCACTTAAGAAGGGAAGACTATACCACCTGGATACTCTACGTCATCAACATGACTATCCTGGTAACAGGTTGATCCGTGTGTCGTTGAAGTCGTCATTTCGTGATATCTGGCTATTGACCAAAGGGCGGATGTACTTCTCAGGACTCCACCCCGTCCTCCTTTATGGCTGGCTGTAAGACCTGGCCATTGAGAGTGGAAGAAATGAAAAGACTAGCTGTCTTTGATCATATGTGCCTTCGTTCTGTCTCCCATGTGAAGTGTTATAATAAGGTGAGCAATATTGAGGTTAGGCTTCGGTCGAGTGCTACATAAGGAGAGGAAATCAATCGACGAGGTTGTGGAGCTATATCGACTGAGATGGTTAAGACATGTGTTACGCATTCACACCAAGCCATGGCCTTCCTCAACCGGTGGGCAATGTTAGCTGATATAGGGTTAGGCTGGAAAAGTCAGTGGTGGTCAAACCAAAACATGATGGCACCAGTCAATGAAATCCACAACAGTTACTTTAAGCCAGCCAGTCACGTAGGAAGGTGTAGACTGCCTATCTGGTTGGAGTCCTCAGGACGGCAGAAACCAATGGTTGGGAACAATCGGTGAAATGGCTGGCTCAAAATCGTTCTCAATGACGGCGTAGATGCATTCACTCGTGACTTATAATTTCTTCGATATTACTATTCTTTTTGCCTCGTATCTCTGTTTACTATCTCTATTTTTTGTATTCCCTTTTGCTTTCTTCTATTTTTTTGTGTGCTACATGGAGGGAGTGTGAAGACTTGAACTGCCGCACATTGGTGCAAAGTTGTATGTCGAAAACAGACAGACAGACTGAAGTCATCAGTTAGGATTAAGTTTACTAGTACATCTGTGATGAAATTAAATAGAAATGGGAACAGTGGGCATCCCTCGCTGACAGACACCACTGGTTGTTATCACTTTTCATCATCGATGAAAAGCGCGTGATATGTTTGTTATAACCAATAGGTTATAAGCCACACTTGTAAAAGATTTGTCTGCTCAAATCTTGGATGATAGAATAAGATTCTAGCCAGTTGCAATGGTTCCCACAAACTGGAAGATATCCAAGTGAAAAGCAACAAGTTGGCAGAACAAGCACCCAGAGAAGATAGAACTTCAGGTGAACATAGAGAAAACAGAGGTGATGAAGATTTCTGGCCAATACCAACAGCAAAACAACAACATACGACAATCAGCATAAATGGGAGGAAGCTGAAAGAAGCAACCTCCTTCACCTACCTGTGAAGCATCTTTTCAACTGCAGGCGGAACTGACGAGGATATCAAGGTCAGAATCGGAAAAGCAAGACAAGCTTTCATTACTCTCAAGTCTGTGTGGAGGTGAACAGCACTCATCATCAAAAATAAGATCTGGATTTTCAACTCCAGTGTGAAGTCAGTGCTACTCTACACGGATCAGAGACTTGGCCAGCGTGTCATAAAGAGCACCTCACGCAAACTAAAAACCTTCATTAACAGTTATCTTCGCTCAATACTCAAGATCAGATGGCCATCCAGAAAAGATCAGCAACAGGGATCTCTGGGAGAGAACCAACCCGTCAGGAACCGATTGTGCAACAAATATGCAGGAAGAAATGGAGATGGATTGGTCATACTCTGAGGAAAAAAGCCATCGAGTGACATCACTAGACAAGCCATTGCTCGAGTGGAACCCGAAAGGGAAGCGGCGAGTCGGTCGTCAGTGCGAGGGTGGGGTGACTTTGAGGAGGTCATGTGAAGAGAAGATGAAAGCGTGTGTGCACAATTGGAGTGGGGTAAAAACTCTAGCAGAGAACCAAACGCAATGGAGACGTTTGGCTGAAGGCCTATGTTCCTCTAGGAATTAAAGGAAATAATAATAGTAATAATAAGTTGCAATGGTGGCAATGTATATTATTAACAAGCTATAAATCTAACGTTTGTATATTTAACTCATCACAGTTATTATTGTGCTATATTATCCTGATTGCATGAAATGTAATATCGTTAAGTGTGAGTTGAATTAGTAAGCATTAACCGACATAGAAATATCTGACTAAGAAATATAATTCTAGGTCAAGTGATAAAAGTCAGACTTTTTTTTGAAAATGATTAGTGTATAATCCAAAAATATGATTAACTGGTAATACTCATTTATGTAGTATTTATCTATTTCACTCCAAAGAGGATTACACATAAATACTTTTGATATGTACACAGTTGACCCCTAATATCATCATTTAGTATTGGTTGTAGTCTCTCTCTCTCTCTCTCCTTTGAGCGTTCACATCCGATAGGTAATATGATAAGAGATATTTAGATTCGCCCGTCCATTTCAAGTTGTGTTTGTTCCTTTTGCATACAAATGAAATCTTATCAATGAGTACTGTGGTGCTTTCAACATAGAACTTTCACCGATATGCAGCAGTTCAAGTCTTCACACTCCCTCCATGTAGCATACAAAGCAAGAAAAGAAAGTAAAAGGGAATGCAAAATAGAGATAGTAAACAGAGATACTAGGCAAAAAGAACAGTGATATCGAAGAAATTATAAGTCACAAGGAGTGGATGCATCTGCACCGGCCATTGAGAACGATTTTGAGCCAGCCATTTCACCGATTGTTTCAAGCCATTGATGTTTACCGTCCCGAGGACGCCAACCAGGAAGTCTACACCTACCTACATGGCTTAGACTAACTGTTGTGGATTTCATTGACTGGTGCCGCCATGTTTTGGTTTCACCGTCACTAGCTCTTTTCCAACCTGACCCTATGTCCGCTAACATTGCTTATCGAGGAAGGCGATGGATACGTAACACATGTCCTAACCATCTCAATCTATATATCTTCACAGCCTCGTTGATTGACTTCTCCTCCTTCCGTAGCACTCGACGGATGCCTAACCTCAATATTGCTCACCTTTTTATACCACTTCACACGGAGTGTGGATAGAACGCAGGCACCTATGATCAAAGACAGCTAGCTAGTCTTTTCATGTCTTCCACTCTCAATGGCCAAATCTCACAGCCAGCCATAAAGGAGCACAGAGCGAACTGATGAGCAGTACACACACCCTTTAGTCGATAGCCAGTCTACTTAGTCAGAGACGGCATAAACTTGCGCATGAGAAACTAGCCCTCTGCATCCATGCTGAGATTTCGTCAGTTCCCTGATATTTAGTGCTAGAAAAATCGGTGCAACCAATACTTTGGATGATGAAATAGGGAAAATAGAAAAATCATTATGCTAGAGCTTATATGCAGAAAGAAATCGTTAAAGTCTCCGTGATGAGAACAGATCAAGATAAAGAAATGCCTGCAAACGGTGCATATATATATATATATATATATATATATATATATATATATATATATATATATATATAATTCCTTTACGTCCGCAGTGGAACATAAGGCTTCCAGCTGAAGGCTTGGAGTTTCGGTAGCAGTGGTATTTATTTTTATAGGATAGGGTTGCTGGTCTCATTCCCAACCTTCCCTTATTGAAGTTCATTCAAAATCCCTACAAAAAGAAATCCATTTTCTAGATATCAATGTACTCAAAGCTGTACTGCAAAGTCGTAACCGATGGAATATTTATCGAAGTCATTGGTTGAGGATAGTGCTATGTCATCAATTGATAGAAGTTAGAATTCATGGGTCATTAAATTCTGGTCTCATGGCCTAAAGGTCCCGGTCTCGATCCCTGGTGGAGTTATGGATGTAAACTTCTGAAGAGCCTCGAATTAAGACGAAGCATGCATCTAGTGGTGTCAGCAATGATCGAAACATACTGAGTCGCTTGGACAGGCCAGGTTAGATAGATGCAAATGACAAATATGCCCACAGAAGACTCTTAAATTCTTCGAATCTCCATGACTGTTCTTTTAGCGTCATCTAGTAAGACGAAGTGCTTCGCTTGAAGAGTTAACTAAACAGATGCTTTTGTTACTAAGATATTCAATACAGTCATCCTATTACACAACACAAATTTTTTTTGATGACTAGGGGGTCTTTGAGTTTTCACTAAACACTATATCATATTGATTCTTTCAAAATAATTATGGTGTTGAGATTAGAATAGTGTTCGACGAGTGGTCACTCCATTAAAATAAACAAGAAAATCTTCAAGTTTTGACGTAGTCCGACTTCCATATTGGTTTGTTTATAAGATGAATATATCACACAGTGGATGACGACGTGTCGTACAAAATTTATTGTGGTTCATAATCATTTCAATTTTCTGTTCATATTATTTATAAATCAGCAGTAACTAAGGGAATAGTTTTATTGGATATGACAATTTATCACAAAGAGTGAATGAATGCATCTACGCCATCACTGACTGAGAACGTTGAGTTTGAGCCATATCACCCACCAGTTGTCTGCAGCCATCATTGTATTTTATCGTCCCGGAGACCCTAGCCAACGTGGTTAGCTCAAACTAACTCATGAATTTCATTGATTGGTCTTATTTTTTGGTTTGACCATCACTAGCTGTTCTCCAACCTGATCCATTCTCTCTCAGTCAGCTAATGTTTATTTCCCGACGGATGGCTACTACTTTGAAATGGTGGTTGGGCTTGCGTATCGCAATGACTCAATAAGCCTCACTGTTTGGAATCAATGTTCCCGTAGGTCTTACTATGCCAGGAAGATTGTTAGGATAGCGATTAGACTAAAAGCAGTTACTGGTATAGTGTAGAAATTTTCTACACTATGCTGGGGGTCTGTGGACGGAGTCGTACTACTGGGGAACCGGGGATGGATGTCACAGTGTAACAACAGAAGACAAGGGCCAGGCAACAGATCGTTTATTAAGGAAATCAACACATATTTATAGATTTTCATGTACATTATTTTAGATTATTGTTAGCAGAAAAACACAGTCTTCTGATTGGTTGCTTCTCATTGAAAGTTAATTTTTCATCTCTTTTTGTGGCTGTTTCTTGAATGTCAGATCGTCTATATGCCGCCTACGCAAAGTCTGCTGTGGTTGGTTGTTGAATAAGTCTTCGTTCTTTTTTTTCGCATGACCCATATTGAGGACACAAACATTGACGTAAATTGCTGTCTACCAATTTGTCTAGCAGGCAGCTCTCACCACAACAGCAGTAAAGTGTTACCCTGAGATGACCAGCATGCCAGGTATGCTGTCTCTCCACTGTGGAGACAGGAGATTAGAAAAGGTCGATCCCAATAATTGTACATCCCGACTTACCCTACTGTGGTCCGTAATCGGCAGTAAGTTTACTGATACGGAACCAAACCAAGAAACCAGTTCATACAGGCCGTGTGTGTCACCAATCTCAAGCAGTTTTCCCCACTGGACTCTACTGCAGTCACGCAACACTAACCCTCTTTCTGTTTCATCATATACCCCCCCCAACAAAATATCGACTTCCACGATATGGGCTGCGCGCGCGCACACACACACACACACTTCCAAAAGCACACGAAGTCCTCTATTTTATGTTTTCATGTTGTTGTTGTTGTTTTCATCCCACAGGTTGACTAACTTGACGTCTTCTCCGCATGTGTACATACATTAATATTTTGACAAGGCTACCAAAACACTATCTACATTTTTTCATTTTGCATATTATTGAAATATGGTAAATCATACAGTGAATGAAACATGTACAAATTATTTTGAGCATGCCAGTGATGTGGAAGATAATATCAATACGTTAACATCAACGCATACAAATATTACAGAGAATAACAGATCACTTGTTCTATCGTCTACATCAGACACTCTGATGGCGCCTCCTTTACCTCCTCATCATCATCATTTTGGACATAGTAAATCCCTTTCATCCTCATCAATAACATCAACACCCGGGGGTGGTGGTTATGGTGTTGACACTATGAACGTGAAACGATGTCATGACACCACTAATACTGTAACACGATTTCGAATCGATTATAAAGAAGCTTCACAGGTGATCACATCAGCTATTGATGCACAAGTCAAATCTATCAGTGAAATGCTTTCATACTTTTCAAAATTAGTTAAAGCTGAAAAAACTGTACAACAAGCTCTATCTGACTTATTAAATGATCAGAAAGAAGCAACAGGAGATCCTAGTGGTGGAGGTCAACGTCAAAATGGTGGTGGTGGTGGCGGCGGCGGGAGTATGCGAAATTTTTTCCGTGGGAATTCACGTCGACGTGGACGTAATACACTATCAGGATGGAATAAAAATCTGGCCAATGGTACGACTGATGGAGAATTAAGTAAAGTAAGTCTTTGATAACAATTATGGTTTCTAATATTTTGAATTTCCCCGGTAACTACATTGAAGTGAAATGTCGGCGGCTTGTGTGCGGATGCTTCGAAAATGGCTGAGGATTAACTTGAGGTGGTTCTCATGGATTTGACGTTTGAAACTATGGGTATTGGGTTTGAGCCTCAGGGGGAACACCACTTAATCACTAGGGAATGCACGTATATCCACAGATGAAGAGTCCCACAGAGGACGAAAGGTGCATTCTGGATTCTACTGCTAGTTACACTATCCATCAAATTACTTCGACTTCAGACATCATTGAAGCATCCGCGGTACTAAGAGCAAACATTTCGGTCCAATCCATCGATGGGAAATTCCATATTAGTTTGTTTATTAGATATATCACACAGTCAGTGAAACAGTATTATTTACTGGATGACACAGTTTCGAACACAATTTATTGCTATTCATAATCATATCAATTGTAATCACACGACTTTGAAACTTGAGTTTTATAGTTTCCTTTGTTCTCTCCTATTCATCGTTGTATCTTTCTGATATTTGGGTGGACAGGTGTTGAATCATTCCTATTACACGTATTCCCTCTCAGTTGATTCGATAAACAAAGCTTCTGTTATCAATCTCTCCCTCCGCCCTGCTGTTACATTAGCTTTTAAAACTGTCATCCTATCCCATGATCCTGTGCTGTATGGTTGTGTGTATTACAGCTGAACTATTTTCCAGATTTCTTATCTTATTCGGATCATCTAATCTAGATTTTGGTAGGTTATTATGCTCCGCTAGTCTGACTGACTGCACGTGTTCTACTACTTTGACCTATGTATTTGACCTGACAATCATTCCGGCAGGGTATTAAATAAACTAGATTATTTTATTTTAAAGGATCCTTTAACCGACAAAGCTTCTTTCTAATTGAGTTTGTGGGGCGAGAGGGGGGGATTGAATGCCAGTCACTTTTATTCCTGCCTTGTTAAGAATTCTGCGTAAGGTGGTTTCCGAGGTTCCTTCTTTGTATGGAATTACTGCTGATGACTTAGATTCCTTATTGTTGGTGCCATCATTAATATTATTATTATTATCACTATTATTATTATTGTTCGAAACTGTGTCATCCAGTAAATAATACTGTTTCACTGTGTGTGTGATACATCTTATAAATAAACTAATATGGAATTACTTACTGTCTGTCTGTCTGTCTGTCTGTCTGGATTCAACATAGAACTTCGCACCGAAGTGCACCAGTTCGAGTTGCCACGTTCCAAATAGCACACAGAGGTAGACAAGAAGATGAGTGAAGAGAATCAATAGAGTTTGACAGGTATAAGAGTGAAACAGAATGGGTAATGGTAGAAAGGAATATGAAAGATTACAGAGACTGAATACATCTGCGCTGGCCATTGACAGCGATTTTAAGCCATGTCACCTATTGTCTCCAGCCATTGATTCCTAGAGTCCCGAGGGCCCCAACCCGGAAGTCTGCATCTCCCTACCTGACTCAGTTTAACTGTCAAGGATTTCATGGATTGATGCCATGCCATGTTTTTGTTTGGCCACCACTGGCTGTTTTCCAACCTGCACCTATATCAGCTAGCAATCCCCGTCGGGGGAGGCGATGGTTAGGCATCTCAATCTATGTAACTTTATAGCCTCATCGATTGGTTTTCCCTCTTTGCCCAACACTCTACGCCTAACGTCAACATTACTTTTTATACCTTATTATACCACCTAACGTGAGAAAGAAATCTCAGACATCTATGATCGAAAGCAGTCAATCTTTTCATGTCTTCAACTCATATTGGCCGTGTTTCAGAGCCATAGAGAAGGACGGAGCGAAGTGGTGAGCAGTACACACGTCCCTTGTTTGATAACCGGATGTCACGCCTACGCCAGAGATGGTGTAAGTCAACGAAAGCAGCTCGAGCTTTTTGGATCCTTTCTGAGATTTCATCGCCAATCAGTCCGTTGGTGCTAATACAACTTCCCAAATAGGTGAAGTGGTCAACATGTTCTATCACTTCACTCCCTATCACTAAGTTAGGAGTTGACGTAGTCCAGTCCAGTCCTGTAGCAACATCTTACATTTTGTAGGGGCGAATCGCATGCCAAACATACGAAGATTGCTGCTCAAGGTGTTCAGAGCTTGACGACCACAGTGCCCAATTTTTACACATACATCAATGGGAAAATCGAAGATGAATTAAAAAATATAAATCCTATTTTCGAGTATAGCAAAAATATTCACTCGGACATCTGTTAAAAACAAAATAATTGAGCTAGCAAAGAATATCTTTTTCGATAATTCCCTCCTCTTCTGGCTATATATATACGTGTGCGTCTATATACATTTTTGATTATGAAAAATGCGAAGGAAGCAAATAACATCCGGCCTGGACAAATTTAACGAGGTTCATCCTGCAATGAGTTTTACTATTGAGAAAGAAAAAGACTAGTATTTCATTTCTAGACTTCCTTATTATTATGTACTCGTCGCCAAATTATTGTTATGTGCTGGTCGAGAATTTAATAGTCCTGACGCAAGAAAGACTGAAATCAGAAGACCACTAGGTTTGCGATGATACTTCTATTTTCCAAACACAAGGAGAATCAATATATCCCACAAGAGTGTGAGAGCAAAAATATATATATGAATGCCCGAACAAGTGTGTGAGCGAATATTCAAAATGAACAAATCAATAGACAGTCTTAACATGATTGGCTAATTATAATGGAATATCGATCCATATATACATAGCAAATATACAGATTGTCAAACAAACACATATATTATATGGGTACATGTCACCAAGATCAGACTGTCAAACAAACACACATATTATATGGATATATATATCACTTATTACCAGAAAAGAGGATGGCACAATAAGAAGAGGTGTATATAGAAAACCTACATCAACTAACTGGTCAGTGTACTGGTTTTCTCAGCTTCGTGACCTTGAAATGCAAACGCAATCTGATAAAATGCTTTGTCTGGCACAGAGCAAGAGCAATTTGCTCGGATGAATGTCTTGATGATGAACTTGATAATATTAAATGGTTACTGAGTGAAAATGGTTATCCAGAAACGTTTATTGATAAGAATATGAATCTAACATCAAGGCAGCCCAAGGTACCAACAGTTCCTAAAAAGACTATATTCTTACAAATGCAGTTCCTTGGGGACAACATCAGCGAGATACGAACACAGCGCCTTAGAAATACGGTAAAAAGAGCATTCTCTGCTGCCGAATTACACTGTGTCTTCAGAACCACCCCAATTTTGCCTTCAGGTGTAAAAGATAATCTGCCTAATTTCGCCTCTTCCATGTGTATCTACCGTGGAGTGAGCCAGTTACATAGGCCGTACAATTGGGCGTGTTTATCGTCGAATTTCCGAACATCACCCTGAGTGGTTGGTTAAGTAAAGGACAAATAAAATCTATTCGTGGCGCTATTCCATCTCATCTTATGGGTAAAGAACGCAAGAATTCTGTCAGTGAGGCTTTCAAAGTCATTTACCGCATACCAACGAATCTCAATTTCGCGTTAAGATTTAGATTACTAAATATTGCTGAGGCTGGTCGATGGGATCCACATTAATGAGCCTAATTTGTGCGTCCGAAAGAAGCTAGTTCAGACATTGTCCCTATCTTAGCCATGCAGATTTGAATGATCCTAAACTTTAGTGAAATTTTCCTAATTTAAGTTGATATTCTATTTGCTATTATGTCGTTATTATTATTATTATTATAATTTAAGCATGTTTAATGAACTGTAATTCCATTGTGATCTTACTTAACAAATCGATATTATTTAAAAAACACACTAATATTGATATTGACTACTATTCGAGAATATTCTATGTATATAAACATATGCATATATAATTGTAGAGCCAGAAGAGGAGAAATTTATCGAAAAGGGGATATTCTTTGTTGGCTCAATTATTTTGTGTTTTATTTTCTAGTAGTTAAAACTTAAAATTTGTAAAAATATTGATCTCGTCGAATGTGTCACCAAGCGAATATGTCGTCTTTTTTTCGTACGATTTCCCTTTCAATTTCGATGTAGTTATAGTCCACGAATTACGTTATAGCGGGGGAAAGTTGAAGGATGCAACCTCTTTCATATATCTAGGCAGAATCGTTTCAGTAGCTTAAAAATCCCCATTGCGTCATATGAAAAAGTGAAGACGTTCAGCGAAGAGACTCTTTTCGACGATGAATTCATTCACATAGCTGTACAATCGCATTTATATATAATTATTTGTGTGTATGCGTGTGTGTACATGAGGTTTGTCAAGTTTAGATAATTGATCAGGTAATACAAAAATGATCCAATATAGAAACAAGGTGAATTAAACATGAACTAAAGTAAGATTGAGTTAGTAGGTTAGATGATGCAATGCGATTGACTAAAAATGTTCCAATTTAGGTCAGGATAACAAGAGAGATAATTACAGGTATAGACTAAGTAAAAGTGGGGTAGATAATAATGCCGATTTAATTAGGACTAAAATTGGGCAAATAAATTGGATGACGTAACATAAATGACTAGAAATTAAGCGTTGGTCAAGTCAGTAACAGTGTTAATGAGGTGTAGAAATTAAATCGGGCGGAGGTAAAGAACAAGAAGGTTGAAAATGTAAAATATTACAATTGAGAAGACGAAATAATACTAATGAAGAGACAGGAGAGAAAAAGATTAGGTGGAATTTACTTGTCGGGTATTAAGACAAATTACGTACATTGCAAATGTAGTGATTGAACGAACTTCTTCTGTATGCAGAGTTCAGGGCTTAGCAAGTGAATCTCCATTGCTTCTGCAGTTTGAATAAGTCTGATTTGTACACATTTAGGAAGACTACTTTGTATTCTGTAGACGACTTTGAAGTTTGTTTGGCGTGTAGCTTGGTGTCCCGATTCTATCAGATGTTCTAAGATGGAGCTGCGGGGACATCGTTTTTCTCCTTTGTAAAACCATATTGGTAAGTGTTAGGTGATACGTTTGGAAATCGAACGCTGGGTACGGCCGGCATACCTGGCTCCACATGAGCAGGTGAATTTGTAAATACACATTGATGAGGCCAGCAGTGGTAGCTTATCCTTCACGTTCATACGAATCAAAGGTTTCGTGGAGGTTAATCATAGTTCAGCTGCGAAGAAGGCTTTCTTAAGTGAAAGCGACAGTCGATTTTTCAGTGTTTCCACAGATAAATCTCCATTGAATTGAAGGTTCATGTAGAGGAGTTGTTTTCGAGACACTAAGCGTTAGCTGCGTCTGCAGTCTAGGATTCATGGATTTTGCAATAAATCGTTCTGGATAACAATTCTCGACGAGGATTCTCTTGATTTTGTCCAGTTCATCTTCTATGGTATCCGGGGTGCAAATTCTGAGAACTCTGTGGCTGAGTCAACGGATCGTTTTAATTACCGGCCGAGGCTTGCATGAAAATGTCATACGCAGGATTGGAAAGGCAATATAGACTGTAGTTAATCTGAAATCAGTTCGGAAATCGACTGCACTCCGCAGCATAAAGGACAAAATCAGGATTTTAAACATTTGATTTCAAGTAAGTTCTCTATAATTCCAGAGACTTAGCGCACGCGTTACCAAGAGCTTCAGACTGCCTTCATCTGTTCAGCTAGAATAGTTCAGCCACAAGGAACTTTCTGGTAACGAACTAATTAAGAACGCATCGCTCAACAAATATGTTAGAGGGAATGCAGATGAATTGGACACACACTAAGGAGACTACTGTTGAGTGAGATCACGCACCAGGCCTTCCGAGTGGAACCCGAATAAGCAAAAAATTAATAAGTTGTCCGAGGGTGCCATGATGGAGGTTGTTCTAGGAGTTGTGTGCTCTTATAGGCAATTGTGGAGTCAGTCAGCTAAAGAGGACTGCGGCGAATAAAATGAAATGGTGAAGCCCCTTTGCTCCACTCCTAACCCAAGGGAATAGTAATAATAATACCTTGTCCCCAATAATTCCTCCCTCTTCCCTAATCTAGTAGTAACCTAACCTCAATCTAAGCCTAACTCAGTATAATCTATGGCATTGCAGGATAAAGATAAACCCAAATCATTGTCAGAAGCTAAAATGGTCTCTAAATATTTTTTTTATTTCATTAAATTCCTTCAAGTTTTCAGTGGAACATAGGGCTTCCAGCTAGAGGCTTGAAGTTTCTGTAGCAGTGGTGTTTATTTTTACGGGATGGGGTTGCTATCTAGCCTCACCTGGCCTAACCTTTCCTCTTTACCGGCTTTATTACTACCTTAGCGAGGTGAAGGAGGAGTGCGTCGTTGGCCGGGAGTCGAATCCCGGACCATGTGCATGGTCGGTGGGCGTACTAACTGCTGTGCCACCGACGCACGGTCTCTAAATATGCAAAAGAATTATGTTGACGCTGTTGACATACCATTTAAGAAGTTGTTCTTGCATATTACCGTTCAGTGCTTTCAGGCTATGAAGTTCATTAATTGCTGAGTGACTTCAGCAGTCGAGCATTTCGGACAATACGTCCCAAGTTGCTACCGTCGAACTTAACACAATACCAACACAATTCTCAAGTGTGGGTTTGTTGGGATCTGATTAGTGACAGGACTGATGACGAATTGACGTCAGTTATAGAGAACCATTGGAGAACCAGCTGGTGGTAGTGGTGAACATCTACTTCGTTCTAGTTTGGTACTGTTCATCAGCACTTACCCCCACCCGCGCGGTTTAAACCCGGGACTTTCCTAATACAAGGTGGGCTTGTACACCATTCATCAGCCACTGGGACCCGATTCAATGGTCCATGAATACTGTCAATAAATCCCCTGACCGAAAGCTGCTACCTTGACCTGGTGGTCACCGGGCTTGCACAACCCAATGACCCAACAAGCTGCACAGGCTGGAACCAATGTTCCTGCAGGTCCTACCATGCCAGGAAGATTGTTAGGATAGCGATGAGACTAAAAGCAGTTACCGGCATAGTGTAGGAATTTTTTCGCACTATGCTTGGGGTCTGTGGGAAGAGCCATACTACTGGGGAACAGGGATGTAACAGCAGTAAGGTGTGTTTCTCTCAGATGACCGACCGACATGCCAGCCAGCTATGCTGTCTCTCCACTCTAGGGAGAGGGGGTTATAAAACCTTGACCCCGACTAACCGGAGGTAAGTTTACTATAATACGGAACAAATCCAAGAAGCCAGTTCATAGAGGCCGTGTGTGTGTTACCGGCCCCAAGCAGAGTTGTCCCCCGGACTCTACGGTCACGCAACACTAACCCTCTCTCTGTTTCAGGTACTTGAAGAATCAAACAGCTTACACGGTGTGGGCAGCCGGGAAGTAACAACCGTCCACACACTTCCAAGATCACACGAAGCCTTCCTGAGCCAATGAGTCCCAAACTAGGACGAAACAGCTGGCCACTACTACTCCAGTGATTGTCAATGGCTCTCTAGCAAATAGAATCCTGAAAAAATTAATTCTTGTAAATTTATTCACATTTATTTGTTTGTTTTTCTTCTCTTTGCATTTTTCTGTAATCAGCTTCTACACAATTTAGTTATATCAACAAATCATCAAGCCCGAATGTATTCAACACGTGCATTATTCCACAAACTGATTACAGCTGGTCAGTTGGATAGTTTGAATGCCTGTGAACAATGCCTGAAACGTACTTATATGGAGTGTGAAGAAGAATTAAAATCACAAGCTCGTCAGGTATGTGTTCAGTGACGTTTTCTTTTTTTAGCTTGTTCGCTTTCTCGTGTTGTTTTGTGAAGATTTGATTCGTATTTCAGTTAAGATTAAGAAACTGACTTCATTTAAGACACCATTAGATACCAGGGTGTTTCCTGCTTGCTCAGGATTCTCTAGCCAGTAGACACCCATGACTCCCTACTAAGGATATCGAATCCAGCACTTTCAGGTTACGAGGTGAGCGTGTTGTGACTATTCAACCACACTGGCACAGAATTCATAGGACCACTCCAGCATAAAATAGTATATCACATCACTTTCTCATGAATCGTGTGATTTATCTTGTGTTTCACCTTGATCTTTGTCGGATCGCCAACCGATCAGGATAGATATTTCCAGACAATAAAAATAATCCATTCTCACGACTGTGAGTCGACTGTATTGTGATAATGAAAATGTATAAATATAATGTTTTGTTTAATTGGCGGATGGTGACTGGCAGTAATAATCCTGGATAATGCTTTGGCGTTTGAAACTATGGGCACTGGGTTTGATCCTCGTTGGGGGAACATCATCACTAACTGACTGGTGAATGCAGGTACATCCCGGCTGGAGGACGAGTCCCAAATAGGTTGAAACGCTCATTGTCCTGGATTCCACTGCTATTCACTATCCACCAATTAAATTCTGGTGAAGTTGTTTTGTGCATTCCAGCGGGCAGTTTCGCCTGAGACTTAACACGGACAATCTTGTAAATTGTTAGTGTTTAAAAAAATGCTGACTATATGTGCCAGTGACACACCTGAGTAATAGCGTCCGGTTAATACTAAATTTTCACTGCCTACTTTTTCGATTGAGCTGATTTAATTTTTCATTGTTGGTTAGTAGAGATTTGGTTAGTTTCCACGTAGATAACCAGCATCAGTTAAGGAATCACTGAATAGGTGTTTCGTCTTGGTTTCACCACTAACTCATCAGGGATCGAACTGAAGACCTTCAAGTCACAAGATAAGTCTAAGGGTCGCTCAGCCATAGAGTTGGAAGCTAATAACTCTTGAATTCATGATTCGTGGCTGTGCATTATTCTGGGAGTTTCGAATAAGAATGAAACAGCTGTTCAATGGTCCCTAGTTTTCAGTCTGTCTGTCTGTTTTCAACATAGAACTTTACACGAATGTTCAGCAGTTCAAGTCACCACACTTCATCCATGTAGCACACAAACCAAGAGCAGAAAGTAGAAGAAATGCAAAATTGAGACAGTAGACAGGTATATGAGACAAAAGGAATAGTAATATTACTTACTTACTTTACTTCGGCTATCTCTTACGGGAGGATGAGCTTGCTTCATGAACCATGAAGTTTCATGGGAATTGGGTACGAGTGATGTCCCCAGAATCGCTCGGCCTTTTGTTTGAGAGTGCAGCCCTAGCCTTTACACAACCAAGTGCGACCTACAAGGCAGTAGGAGTGGAGTAGGGAGTCCACTATCCATTGTCAGCCGGTGACCGGAGTCCGGTTCATTCGCCTTTTTGAATGGGGCCAGTCATCCAGGGCATCCAATAAGCCCTTTGTCCATACGTCTGACGGTGAGCTTCATACACCAGTCGTTGGAGGTTTGGAATCAGGGTTTAGCCATCTCCCCTAGACTGTCATCCAATAGTGATATTGAAGAACAATATAGTTTCATTGGGAGTTATAAGTCACAAGGAGTGGATACATCTGCACCAGCTATTGAGGACGATTTTGAGCCAGCCATATCACCGATTGTCTCTATCCATTGGCTTTTACCGTCCCGAGGACTCCAACCAGGAAGTCAAGTAGTCCACACCTTCCTACGTGGCTGGCTTGCTGGCTTAAACTAACCGTTGTCGATTTCATTGATTCATGAGTCTATGTTTTGGTTTGACCACCAGTGGCCCTTTTCCAACCTGACCCTATGTCAGCAGCTAACATATTCCATTGTCGAGGAAGCCGATGGCTCGGTGTGCATGCGTAACACATGTCCTAACCATCTGTCTGTCTGTCTGTCTGTTTTCGACATAGAACTTTGCACAAATGTGCGGAAGTTCAAGTCGCCACATTCCGTGTAGCACGCGAAGCAAGAGAAGAAAGTACAAGAAAAGCATAATAGAAACAGTGAGCAGAGGTGTGAGACAAAGGAGTAATAAAGAAATATAAAACAGTTTCATTGAAGATCATAAGTCACAGGGAGTGGATGCATCTGCACTAGCCACTGAGAACGATTTTGAGCCATGTCACCAATTGTTTCCAACCATAGATTTTTACCGTCCCGAGGACCCCAGCCTGGAAGTCTACACCTTTATACGTGGCTTAGACCAATCGATGTATCTTCACAGCCTCGTCGATTGATTTCCCCTCCTTATCTAGCACTCGACCGGCTCCCAACCTCAATATTGCTCCATTATGGGTAAATTTTGTTTTGATAAAGTCTCACAGTGTTATACAGTAATGTTTACTGATGACGTTTCGAGCACAATTTATTGCTCATAATCATATCAAGGTAATCACACGACTTCCTAAATTCATTTATTAAACAATGGAACTATATAAATGAATTTAGGAAGTCGTGTGATTACCTTGATATGATTATGATTGGCAATAAATTGTGCTCGAAACGTCATCAGTAAACATTACTGTATAACACTGTGAGACTTTATCAAAACAAAATTTACCCATAATGGAATTACACTCTACCACAGTGCACAAGTTTTATTCTTATATTAATACTCAATATTGCTCACCTTATTATACCACTTCACACGGGATGTGGATAGAACGCAGACACCTATGATCAAAGACAGCTAGCTAGCCTTTTCATGTCTTCCACTTTCAGTGGACAGGTCTCACAGCCAGCCATAAAGGAGGACGGTGCGGACTGATGAGCAGTACACATGTGGTTTATTCGATATCACGTCTACTTAGCCAGAGACAATGTAAACTGGCATATGCGAAACCAGTCCTCTGTATCCCTGCTGAGATTTCGACAGCGATGAACCCGTTTGCGTTGGGGATAGCTGATGCAACTTCTCAAATAAGTGTAGTGGTCCCGACTTACTCTCTGTCTCTTGCAAACGTTATCTATTTTTCAAGACGTGTGAGGCGTGTGAGACTAACACAACCCTACCTCTTTCAAGAACAAAACACCACCCGCTGCTATGCAAGTCTTTAAATCTTGGAAGTTCGATATTCCACTCGAAAGGCGAGTAATGAAAGAAGCAAAAAAATAACACAACATGATATAAGATTTTATATACTCAGTAACAGGTTAACCGGTGTAAAACTCATTTTTAGAGAAAGAAAAGAGATGAGTATATATATATTGAAAAGTGTGTTTTGTATGGTATTGATTTCGCCAAAAGTTTTCAGTTGAAGCAATAAACAGTTTTGTCTTTATATAAGTGGTGTATATAAATATATAGATATTAATTAGTTTTATCCGATGAATGCAACACAGTAGTGCGTACTACTACACTTTGAAAGGTAATCAAATGTAGCGTATATAAATGTCGCTTTTATGAATATTTCAACTACTCTATGTATGTAAATATATTTCATTCAACTTTTCTACTGCGTCTTTACACGTCTTTTAACAGTACACATTGAGTTTAAAAGCTTATGAAAAGAAATATATGAAATATACTGGTCAATTGTCTAATTTACAATCGAAATTAACAAATTTATGCGATAAACGTGAGTAGTATTCACCCTTTTATTGATTTGTTTATTTAATTAATTAATTAATTTTTTATTTATTTTAATTACGTGTAGAGAGTTAACAGATATAGTCTTAAATACTAGGTAACCACTGTAAGTCAATGGAGTTGTGGCTTATTGTCCTGAAGTATTCACGTCTCTCCTATGTTCGAGTCCCACTCTGTCTACTTCACAGTCTGCGTGCTTATCAGTCAATTTAGTTTGTCTTATAGTTTGGTACAGGAAACATTTGATCTTGGTGTGACTTCACAACCCTGTCGATTGAGTGAACTATTGAGCGCAGTACACACGCCCTTTTGGTCGACAGCCAGCTGGATATCACGTTCGCTAAGCTACAGATGGTGTAATTTGGTAAATGCCGAACCAGTCTTCTGTATCCGTGGTGAGATTTCGTCGGCAATCTACCTGTTGGCGTTGGTTGATTCAACTTCGCATATAAGTGAAGTGATCAACACGTCCCACCAACCACTTCACTCCTGCTTATCTTTAAGTTAAGAGTCAATGTAGTCAAGTCAGTCGTGTAGCATCATCTTATATTTGACAAGGGGAGCAAATCGTCTACGAAACATTTGGAGACTGTTGCTGTTCAGGGTGTTCAGAAGACTCTGCTCTATTTTGTCAGCGTCTTCTCCTACTAATAAGGACAGCAGAGGCATTATTATTATTATTTCCTTTAATTCCTATAGGAACATAGGGCTTCAGTCGCGCGTCTCCATTGCGTTTGTTTTTCTGCAAGAGTTTTCACCCCGCTCCAAGTCAGCCCACGTGTTTTCATCTCCCCTTCACATGACCTCTTCCAAGTCACCTTCACATTGACGACTAACTCGCCCCTTTCCTTTCGGGTTCCACTCGATGGCTTGTCTAGTGATGTCACTTGGTGGTTTGTTTTCTCAGAGTTTAGCCAATCCACCTCCATTTCTTCCTGCATATTTGTGGCGCAATCGGTTCGCTCGTTTCCAGAGATCCCTGTTGCTGATCTTTTCTGGAAGGCCATCTGATCTTGAGTATTGAGCGAAGACAACTGTTAATGAAGGTCTGTGGTTTGTTTGAGATGCTCTTTATGACGCTCTGGCCAAGTCTCTGATCTGTGTAGTGTAGCACTGACTTCACATTGGAGTTGAAAATCCGGATCTTATTTTTGATTGTGCGTCGGTGGTATAGCGGTTAGCACGCTCGCCGACCATGCATATGGTCCGGGGTTCGATCCCCGGCCGGCGCACTCCTTCACCTCACTGAGCCAGAAATAATGCTGATAAAGAGGAAAGGTTGGGCATGAGGCTAGCAACCCCATCCTGTAAAAATTAAACACTGCTACAGAAATTTCAAGCCACTAGCTTGGAGCCCTATGTTCCACTGGGAACGTGAAGGAAAAATTATTATTTTATTATTTTATTTTTGATTCTGAATGCTGTTGACCTCCACACAGCCTTAAGAGTAATGAAAGCTTGTCTTGATTCTCCGATTCTTGCTTTAATATCCTCGTCAGTTCCGTCTGCCTGTTGTTGAAACGATGCTTCCCGAGTAGGTGGGTAGGTGAAGGAGGTTGTTTCTTTCAGGTTCCTCCCATTTATGCTGATTGTTGTCTGTTGTTGTTGCTGTCGCTGTTGATGTTGACCAGGAATCTTCATCACCTCTGTTTTATCTATGTTCACCTGAAGTGAATTCCTGTCTTTGATGCTTCTTCTGCCAGCTTGTTGCTTTTCACTTGCACATCTTCGAGTTTGTGGGAAATCAGGCATACATCATCATCATCATCATCATCGGCGAAGTCCAAATCCTCCAAGTTTTTTGTGTGGGTCTATTTTATGCCTGTTTCATCATTTCCCGCCGTTGTCTGTCGCATTATCCAATCTACAGCAGAGACATACTCATCCATATTTTCATGTCATATGTGATAACTTTTTTATTCCTTTTCACATCATTTCACTTTACTCCATTAATACTTCTTTATTATGTGTCAACCTTTTGTAATTTACACTAAGCAGCTTATTATGTTTCTAGTATTTCATTATAGTTCATAATTTAACCTCTTTTATTTTATCGCCACACTTGATGCATCTGTCAGCTCCTTGCCTTTGAACTTACAATCGATTCAGTGTGTTCCTCATTTTGTTATTGGTATTTGTTTCTATTGTATTTTGTGGTCATCAGTGATTTTCCTCGTACATAACTGAAATCATTGCTTTTAATAGTCCCAGGATCCTTCTAGTTAAATACCAACTGTTAGTGAATCCAATCATGATTTTATTTTGTTTGTCTTTTTACTCTTTCTCAAATTTAGTAGGGATTTTCAAATCAGCAGTTTGTTAACGCTTTATTTACCCGCGATAGTAGAAAATGCCATTAAAAGTTATATACTTTAATAGATGAAAACAAACTGAACAAGAGAAATTATATACAATCTAATAGTGATAGAGTTTTCTGGTAGTCCAGATTTCAAACATTTATTTATTATTATTATTATTATTTAAACGCAGAAAAAACTTGGTACAGTATAGCACCAAGAAAGATGCGCCACACAATAATAATAAAACAACACAGATCAAAAGTAAAAATTTAAGTGGAGAATGGATAAAGAACTTAATGTGGAAGGAAAACAGTCATACTTAAGAGGTTCAAACAGTATTCGTCAACTATCGTCGAGAAGGGAAGCTTCAGCACGTTCGCCATTGATTACGTTTTGGCCATATCCTATAACGTTTTGAGCTATATGGCGGACCCCAACCAGGGAGTCGTGGCGCACCAACCGATGCTAACCTAGCACAACTATCCTTCATCCCACGACGTTCCAGGGCTAGCGAACAGAGACCTGTACGGAAGCCTCTGGGATGACATTCGCAGTACATGTCCAAGCCATGGAAGCTGGTGTTTCCAGACTACGACACTCAATGAATAGTGATCTCTACTATTTTGAAACACACGCCACCGAACCTCAGAGTTACTCACGCGTTGATGCTATCGAAAGCAAGCAATCCTGCGGAGACATGGATGATCGAATACGTAGAGCTGCCGCACATCCCCAGCTTGGAGAGGCCAGGTTTTACAGGCGTAGAGTAAGACATCCCGACCCTTGACAGCTAGGCTAACTTCGCGATGGCGCCAGAGGTGGCTCAAGTTGATGTATACCACCCGAGCCTTCATTATACGGTTGGAAATCCCATCCGTCACCCCTCCGCCAGCACTCACACAACTACCCAGATACACAAACTTATCAACAACTTCAAGTGGTTCACCTATAGGAGTGAGTATAGGTACAGGCTCATGTCAATTTTGTAACAGTACTTTGCACTTAGACGGTGCAAAGCACATACCATACTTACAGACACTGATCGCCAACTGATTAAGTGCGATTTGGGCAGCCTGAATGCTATCGCACAGTAAGGCGATATCGTCTGCAAACTTGAGGTCGGAAAGTCTATTTCCAGGTAGCAGATCTACACCACCTTCACACACATCCTTCAGAGCTGACTCCCGAATGTTATCTATGGGAAAGTTAAAGAGAAATGGAGAGATCGGGGAACTCTGTCTAACCCCTCTGTTGGTTGGGAACAGTGAACATAGTTGGTTGTATGCCACCACTCTCTGAAACATACTACCGAGTATGTGTGTAAGAGAGCAGATACTTCTCGGTGATATTGACTGGCGGTTACTGCATATATTTCACGAACCAGTAGAAGCTATATTTCCTCCATTATGGATAAAATTTTATTTTGATAAATCACACAGTGTCATACAGTAATATTAACTGATAACACATTCTAATAGATATTTAGACTTTAATTCATCTCATCCGTTAACTGTCTTTGAAGGCAGGCTTAGTTGTTAAGTGTTTAACAAACAGAGCAGTAGCACTAAGTAGCACAAGAAAACGACCTAAATGATGAACTAAAGCAGATAGAAGAAGCGTTGGTATCAAATAACTATCTTATAAAATTCATTAGGATGGTCGGAAAAGGCCAAACGAAAAATAAAAATAATTGTGAAACTATTAATAAATAATAACATAAATAAGAGAGAATATGAGTCATCTACTGTTATACCATATAAGAAGTGGACATCTGAGACCCTACGTAGAATTCTTGATAAAGCAGGAATTAGAGTGGCATTCAAACCCTCCTACAAACTCACTCAGGGACAAGCTCTGTAGGTTAAAGGACTCAATTAAACAAAATAATATAATTTACAAAATACCTTGTAATAACTGTGAGTTAGGTCAACTACATAGGTCAAACTAGTAGGTCAGGGGTAGTCAGATTGTCGGAACATAAGAATTTAGCTGAGGTAGCTAATGGTTGACCCCGAGAAGATAAGTAATTTAGAAAAAAGTTCAGCAATGGCAATGCATGCATTAACACACAACCACACAATGGCATGGTGGGAGAGGGTTAAAATTCTAAAAAGTAATCTAGATAGGTGGAGATAGAGAGATGGTTGATTACTGAATCCTGGTTCATCGAATTATCTACACCCAACAGATGCCACAGAAATGACTCAATGCAAATACCAGGAATATGTATGGAAGATATTGTTACCACCAGTCAGCCAAATCAGAGGAGGATAATAAATGATCTTGAAATTCTATTTCAATTCACGCACATCATAACAGTCTAACAAGTTACTTATTATGACTATACCAAAAACACTCGTCGTATTTCCCATCTGATTGTAATTGATCGATAATACTTGAACTATTATTTCGGAATGTAAATTATCCCATATTGATTTTTATTCAAATATCTATTCAATTCCACTCATGTATATAAATGAAGGACAAAAGTTGTGTGAGTGAGTGAGTGAGTGACATGATGTGATTATGAGTGGCAATCATTTGTGCTCGTAACGTGGTCGCATCAGTTAATATTACTGTATAACACTACACTGTGTGACTTCATCAAAATAAAATCTTATGCAAAATGGAGTTATGCTCTACCACCATAGTGCCCAAGTTTTATACTTATATCAAGAAGTTATATTTCATGAATAAATAACCAAGTGGATCGCCTGATACCCTGAATGTGTCATGGATGTCATTCTCTATCTGATATCGACAAATGGATAATGCTAGCAATAAGATTTCTTTTTTATTCCTTCACGTTCCCTGTGGAACAGAGGGCACCACCTTCAAACTAGAGGCTTGAAGTTTCTGTAGCAGTGGTGTCTTTTTATTTCTACTGGATGGGTTTGCTATCTAGCCTCATCTGGACAAACCTTCTCTCTCTCTCCTCTTTTTACCAGTCTTATTACTGGCTTAGCGAGAGGTGGTACGGGAGGAGTGCGTCGTTCGTTGCCCGGGGATCCAACCCTGGATCACATGCTGCGGCGTGGTTGGTGAGCATTCTACCACAGTGCCGCTGACGCACAAGCAAAAAATTATTATTTATTATTATTGTTCCCTTAGGTTCCTAGTGGAACATAGGGCTTCAACTTCACGTCTCCACTTGCCTCTGCTGTACTTTTCACTTGCATCCATGTTAGCCCATACTGTTTCGACTCCTCTTCACACGATCTCCTCCATGTCACCCTTACACCGACTTCCCACTCGCCGCTTTCCTTTCGGCCTGGTTCCACTTGAGAAATGGCTTGACGCGCGCGATGTCACCCAGTGGCCTCCTCAGCCACGAGTGTCCCATCCATCTCCACTTTCTCCTGCATATTTGTTTAGCGATTGGTTCTTGTTTTGTTTGTTCCTTCCCATAGTTTCTTGTTGGTGATTCTTTCCGGCTCGGCCATCTGATCTTCAGTATAGAGCCAGCGAAGACAGTTGTTGGTTAATAAAGGTCTGCAACAGGCTGTTGGAAATATTAATTGTGACCCGCCCGCCAAATTTCTGATCCGTATAGAACAGCTGACTGACTTGACGGTTTGTATTGAAAACCCGACCGAATTTTGTTGTTGATGCTGAGTGACGAAGATTTCCAGATTGGTTTCAGGTTGATGAATGTATGCGTTTCTCGCCTTCCTGATTCTCGCTCGATTTGACATCCTCTTCCGTTCCGACTGCCTGTAGTTGAGACAATGCTCCCTAGACAAGTGGGTGAATGAAGTAACCTCTTTCAAATCCCTCTCATTGATGGTGACTGATTGACGCTGGATGTTGTTGTTGTTGGCTGGTTATTTTCATAACCTCTGTCTTGTCTATGTTCACTTGGAGTCCTGTCTTCGCTGGCTGCTTCTTCGACCAGTTTTTCGGTCGGTTTTTGCTTGTGTTCGGTCTTCGATTTTTTGTCACATCCAAGCATAAATCATCCACGGGCGAAATCCAGGTCATCAAAAATATATAAATGAGTTTATTATCTTAGAATAATTATCTCAAGTAGTTAATTTCACTTTTTTTATATTATCATTCATCTTAATTAAGAGCATCAATATTTTGATGTAATGCATGTATCAAATTACACACACATATACACATATTCCTTTTACTATTTCAACAACAAAGACAGAAGAGAAGAGTAATTCCAGTGACATAATACATAGTGAAGTATTTTTCTATGTAATATGAGTGACAATGTGTATATATGACGAATATATTACAGCGTTGAATGAGATGAGGTACACATCTCTCATGCTTTATATAGAGTGTATACAATATTATGAAATGACAGGTAGTCTCACCCCTTGTACATTCCTCTATATCACTCTGTGTGTATATCTGCTCATGCGTATATATATGATGCATAGATGCTTCTTGTGTTCGCATGAGATGGAACTCATCAGCATATACTATCACCACCTATCTTTAAGACAATTGTAAAGACGATATTTATTTTTTGATATTTCTAATCTTTTTGTGAAGAAACTTTTGAAACGAATCAACTAACAAAGCATGAGTGGAATTCGTATATAATATGGTGTCTTGAGAATACTTTGTGTCACTGAGATTACTGGGTATCTGTGTGTGTATGTGTGTGTGTGTGTGTGTGTGTGGTTACTGAAGATGTTTCCAAAAGTGAATTCATCATTTAATCGATCACTGCAACTGCACGTTTCAGAATGTGAAGCGGGTTTAAAGGATTTCATCATGAGCTAACATTAGTTAGAAAACCATTGGAAAACCGGTTGGGAGCACTTGACAGCCAGCTGTTGCGTCCTAGTTTGGGACTCTTCAGCAGTACACACACCACAGGACCTTCTGGTTACGAGGCGAGTGAGCTCATATACCATTCAGCCACTGGGACTCGACCCAATGGCCCATGAATTCCAACTTCTGCCAATTCACGACATAGCGCGGCCCTCACACCCGACCTGCTGCATCCTACTGGTCACGGCTTCCCACTAGAATCCCAAGTAACTACCTACCTGAATATGGCAAATTGCCAGGGAGTATCCATCCATTCATCATGAGCTGACATTGATTAGAGAACCACTGAAAAACCAGCTAGGAGTACTATATAGATGTTTCGTCCTAGTTTGAGACTACTCATCAGTACGCACCCACCACAGGGGTTCGAACCCAGGACCTTCTGGTTACAAGGCGAGCTCATAGACCATGATGAAATCCTGTAACCAATCAAATCTTTACAAACCAACACTTAAATAAGTTTGAAGTAATTTGTATACATAGAAAAAATGGCTAGGTGGGGTGAAGGTGGATTCAAGTAATTCAGACGATGGTATCTGGTGTTGCCACTGTTGTTGTTGTTGTGTGCGTGTGTTCATCAAGATCTCGAAGGAGGCTTTCCATTGCCCTCCTTCTAGACAACATTTCCAACCGTGAATATTTAAATTGATTTGAAGGTAAATATGATCCATATTACCAGTAAAATAAAAGTATTTATTTAGTTGTACAGACCTTCATCAACAGCTGTCTTCGCTCAGTACTACTCAAGATCAGATGGCGCGCCAGAAAACATCGGAAACAGGGTGTGATCTCTCGCAATGAGCGAACCGACCAAGCAGGAACCAATTGTGCAACAAATAAGCAGGAAGAAATAGAGATGGATTGACCATACTCTAAGGAAACCATCAAGTGACATCACTAGACAAGTCCTCGAGTGGAACCCGACCGAACGGGAAGCAGCGAGTTGGTCGTCAGTGCTAGGGTGACTTGGAGGACGTCATCTGACGAGGAGATGAAAGCCTGTGGGCAGACGTGGAGCCAGATGGAAACGTTAGTAGAGAACCGAACGCAATTGAGATGTGCAGCTGAAGCCCCATATTCCTCTAGGAACTAACGGAAACAATAATAATAATAATAATAATTTAGGTGTAGAATAGATGTGTTGTTCTTCACTCTTTTGAGTTCGTTGTGGAACATAGGGCTTCATCCTGAGCACATCTCCACTTTGTCCGATTTTCCTCGGTCCTCTTTAGCTGGCTCCACAACTGCTCATAGTTCCTTATCTCCTCATTGCGCGATCTCCTTCATGTCATCCCTGGACTCATGTCCCACTCGTCGTTTCTTATTCGAGTTCCGCTCGAGCGATGGCCTGGATGGTGTGATGACGATCTCCTCAGCGAGAGTGTCCAGTCCAACTTGCGAATCACCAGGTTGTAAATGTTTTAAATACCCACCAGATTAAAAAAATACTATTAGGTCATATATATATATATTGATGCAGGTTTTCGGTAGCGAAAATTTTAAGCAGGCGGCCAATATACCTCCCTGCGTGACTGACTACTGGCTTAAACTAGCTGTTATGGATTCCTCTGTGACTGATAAGGCCGTATTTGGGTTTGACCACCACTAGGTGTTTTACGGCCTGCTCTCCTATGACAGCAGCTAACATTTCCTGTCGTTGAGGACGGCGATGGCTAGAAATGCATAACGCAAATACGAACCATTTCAATCGATGTAATTTTACAGTTTCGTCGATCGATATCAGCTCATGATTGAAATCCTGTAACCAATCAAATCAAATCAAATCCTTGCAAACTAATACTTGAATAAATAATTATTTGTTGGTGAGATTGTACAATTGTACAATTTTTAAGACCCCATTTGTTTGTCGGCTGGTTGCTTTCATTTATGACGTATGTGTGTGTGTTTATTGAAGTGAAGTAATTCGACAGAGATTTTATCTTCTTTTTTTCATTGCAAACTGACTTGTCTACGTTTAAGGTGTGTTTGTGTGTGTGTGTGTGTGTTTATGTGCATGTGAGTGCGTGAGTGTGTGTAGGAATTCTTTCTGTCTGTCAGAGATTAAGTCATCTGACACAATGACAATGATAATGGTTATAATAATAGTAAGGGTGACGTTGTTAACACTCTTTACTAACAATAATAATAATAACAATAATCTTTTCCTTCACCTTTGCGCACATCTACATAATTTTTAATAGAAAATAACAAACAAACAAACGCAACACCTATTTATATCTAAGACGATTGATTATGAACGAATGAATCAAAGGAGAATGAAAGAGATCTAAGTGTCAACAGACAACAATCAGCCAGCATAAATGGAAGGAACCTGAAAGAAACAACCTCTTTCACCTACACACCTACCCGTGAAACATCGTTTCAACTAGAGGCCGACGGAACTGACGAGGACATCAAAGGAGCGAGGATCGGAAAAGCAAGACAAGCTTTCATTACTCTTAAGTCTGTGTGGAGGTCAACAGCATGATTCCGCATGAAGAATAAGATCCGGATTTTCAATTCCAATGGGAAGTCAGTGCTACTATACGCATCAGAGACTTGGCCAGCGCGTCATAAAGAGCATCTCAAACAAACCACAGACCTTCATTAACAGTTGTCTTCGCTCAATACCACTCAAGATCAGAGGGCCAGCCAGAAAATATCAGCAACAGGGATCTCTGGCAATGGACGAACCAACCCAGCAGGAACCGATTGTGAAACAAATAGGCAGGAAGAAATGGAGATGGATTGGCCATACTCTGAGGAAACCACCAAGTGACGTCACTAGACAAGGCATTGCTAGAGTGGAACCCGGCCCAACGGGAAGCGGCGAGTTGGTCGTCAGTGCAAGGATGACTTGGAGGAGGTCATATGAAGAGGAGATGAAAGCATGTGGGCAGACTTGGAGCAGGGTGAAAAAGTTGGCAGAAAACCGAACGCAATGGAGACGCGCGGCTCAAGCCCTATGTTCCTCTAGGAACTAAAGGATATAATAATAATAATGTGTCGGTTTGCAGAGATTTGATTGGTTGGAGGATTTTAACCAGTTGGGGGTACTGGTCAGCAGCTGTTCCATCCTCGTTTTGGACTCTTCATCAGAAGGCATTTACCACAGGAGTTTCAATCCAGAACCTCTTACGGTTAGTTATGAGGCGAGCTGGTAGACTATTAAACGGCTGGGATCTAATCAAATGGTCAGGCGATGAAATCCAACTTCTGTCAATTCGAGCACGGTATAGAGAACGACTGGCAGTAGTCAGTGTCATTATTATTATTATTTCATTATCATTATTATTGTTTCCTTTAGTTCCTAGGGTAACATAGGGCCTCAGTCAAACGTCTCCATTGCTTTCGGTTCTCTGCCAACTTTTTCATCACTTGGCTCTATGGCTGCTCACATGCTTTCATCTCCTCCAATCTTTTTCTTCCTCGCACTAACGACCAACTCGTCGCTTCCCATTCGTCGGGGTTCCACTCCAGCGATGGCCTGACGTGTGGTGTCACTTGATGATGGTTTGTTTTCTCAGAATATGGCTAATCCACCTCCATTTCTTCCTGCATATTTCTTGCGCAGTCGGTTCCTTCTGGGTTGATTCGTTCATTGCCAGAGATCCCTCTCTGTTGCTGATGTTTTCTGGCAGGTGAGGGCTTACGGCGAGCTGTCATCTGAACTGGTGACGACCAGTGGTGTCCGTTAAGGATGCCCATTATCCCCTTTTCTATTCAACTTCATCATAGATGTGTTAATGGACTTAACCCTAACTGACTTCAGCGACTCAGGGATTGACTTGTTACCAGGGAATAATCTCGTTGACTTGGAATATGCAGACGATATAGTCCTTCTAGGCGAAGACGCTGACGAAATGCAGAGTCTTCTAAACACCTTGAGCCGCAATCTACGAATGTTTGGCATGTGATTCGCTCCCGCCAAGTGCAAGATGATGTCACAGGACTGGACTACATCGACGCCTAGTTTAAAAATAGGAAGTGAAGTGGTAGAGCACGTTGAACGCTTCACTTATTTGGGAAGTACCATCAGCCAGTGCCAACGGGCTGATCTCTGACGAAATCTCAGCCCGAATACAGGGGGCTCGTTTCGCATTTGCCAGTTTACGCCGACTCTGGCGTAGACGAGATGTTCGACTATCGACCAAAGGGCGGGTGTACTGCTCATCAGACCGATCCGCCCTCCTTTATGGCTGGCTGTGAGACCTGGCCACTGAGAGTGGAAGACATGAAAAGACTAGCTGTCTTTGATCATAGGTGCCTGCGCTCTATTTCCCGTGTAAAGTGGCATAATAAGGTGAGCAACATTGAGGTTAGGCGTCGAGTGCTAGGTAAAGAGGGGAAATCAATCGACGAAGTCGTGAAGTTACAAAGACTGAGATGGTTAGGACATGTGTTACGTATGCTAAGTCATCGCCTCCCTCGACGAGCAATGTTAGCGGATATAGGGTTTGGCTGGAAAAAAGCTAGCGGCGGTCAAACAAAAACTTGGCCCCACCAGTCAATGAAATCCACAACAGTTGGTCTAAGCCACGTAGGAAGGTGTAGACTTCCAGGCTGGGGTCCTCGGGACGGTAAAAACCTATGGTTGGAAACAATTGGTGACATGGCTCAAGATCGTTCTCAGTGGCGCAGATGAATCCACTCCCTGTGACTTATGATCTTCAATGAAACTGTTTTGTATTTCTTTATTACTCCTTTGTCTCACACCTCTGTTTACTGTTTCTATTATGCTTTTCTTGTACTTTCTTCTCTTGCTTCGCGTGCTACACGGAGTGTGGCGACTTGAACTGGTGCACATTTGTGCAAAGTTCTATTTCGAAAACAGACAGGCAGACAGGTGTTTTTCTGGCGGGCCATCTGTTCTTGAGTAGTACCGAGTGAAGACAGCTGTTGATGAAGGTCTGTAATTTGTTTGAGATGCTCTTCATGACGCGCCATGTCTTTGATCTGTATAGTAAATAGCATTGACTTCACATTGAAGTTGAAAATCCTGATCTTATTTTCATTTTCATGCTGAATCGTGTTGTTGACCTTCATACAGACATGAGAGTAATGTAATTTCATACGTGTTGAGTATTTGTCGTGACTCCCGATGACCTGGTGAACTCCAATTAGTCACGACTTCTCACCAGAATAAAAGAAAATGTCTGACTTGCGAAAAGTAAGCTAATGGTGATAATAAAAATCGAATGTCTTACGCGCGAAATGTACATTTAGATAGAGAACAGTACTCAGGCGGATGGTCGTCTGATTGTTGCCCACTATTCCGTTTGTTTGTTTAAATTTCATCATGGATGTAGTAGTGGAACTGACGCTAATCGACTTGAGTGACTTTGAGGGGTTGACTGGTTACCTGGGAATGGATGGTGTATTCCTCCAAGTTGAAGACTCTGACGAGATTCAGAGTCTTCTGAACACCTCGAGGAGCAGAGATCTTCAAATGTTTGACATGAGGCGTAAGAAGCTGTTGCAGGACTGGTCTTCGCTAATTCTCTGACCACTTCACCTGTTTGGAAAGTTACATCACCCCGAATACAGTAACTGATTGTTGACAAAATCTCAGTACAGATGTGGCATTTGTCAATATTTATCATCTCAGTCGTAGACGTGATATGCGGCTAACGATTTGGGAGACTAAAAAGTCTCCCAAATTCTTTAGATCCTCATTATTCTTCCTCTGTGTGTACATTTCTAAAGTGTGGAAATTTGAACCAGTCCACTTTATGACAATGTCTTTAAGTACTATTAAAGTTCGAAGTTATCGTGAATCTTATCAAGGAATGATCCATTTCAGATATTATGGAGAAGATTTGTAGCTCAGATGGACGATTTTGATGTAGATGTGTTCTCTGAGCTAACTGGATGGTTTATAGTTGAGAAGCTTTCACTGCCGCCTACTTACAAGGCAACATCTTCAGCGCATACACTTCATTTTGATGAAGTGAGCTTTTAGGTTTCTCCACGAGTTTATTAGTCATCTCTCCTGATGGATGACTTTGCACGTGATTGGTTGTTTGGCTAAGTTAAACTTTAAGCACCACTAACTACCAATCAACGAATGACTTTGAGTGTTCCAATGAGGTTCATGCACGCGAAGTCAAGATTGTATAGCGCTTGACTCGTATCAAACGAAGTTACGCTTGCAGTTAGATGAGGTTAAGGTTTTGCAGTATTGCCTGGATTTGGGGTTGCTTAGGAAGAAGAGACATCGCCCCATGGAAAATGGAGAGAACTACTTCGTTGTTAGGCTGAGAAGTTATCGTCGTACACGTGGACGAAACTGTGTCACTGAAGAAAAAATACAACCGTCGTCGTGAACGAGCCAAGAATGTTTTGGCGATCGGTTTATTTGTCACCTCCCTGCGGAAAGGATTGGTAAAGAGAATAGCAGAAAGAAAGTCTACTACCTTAGTACCTATTGTCACTCGACTTGTGAAACAGGGATCCATTGTACATACTGATGAATGGAAAGGTTATAACTCGCTGTCATCTCTTGGATGTATTCATCACAGAATGAACGATTCTAGGGATTTTTCGGATCCAGTTACAAGGACACGCACGAATTCTATATAAGGATTTTGGGGAAGATTGAGAGATAAGATTAGGGCTATAAATGGATCTCAAAAGGACCTCATTTATAGTCGTTTGGATGAATATATGTACAGACTGTGGTTTGACTTTTCTATTGACACTCCTATGCTAAACTGAGATGTTTCTGTCACATTTTAGAGAAAGATACCCTACGCAACAGTTTTATGCAGTTTTTATACTTTTTTCCATGAATATACGCTTTCCTAAACAAAAATCCCGCTTTCATGTGATTGGTCCGTTTTGAAGGCCGTTCGCTGATTGGTAGTTAGTGGTGCTTTAAGTTTAACTTTGCCACACTTTATGTGTATCAGATTTCCTTCTTGTGGATTGGTAAATCTTGTCTACCTCGATGTGTCTATTGTGACTGCTGATTCACTTGAATACAAGGCTTCCAAGAAATTCTCCGGCATTTTTGGTGCTTCCTCTGCCTAAGGTTTGAACACATTGACATAGACAAAATTTAGCAATCATTAAGGAGGTCAACTGCACTCACCATGAAAAGTGACATCCGGATTTGCAACTCCACTGTGAGGTCAATGCTACTATACGGATCACAGACTTTGCGCCGCGTCATGAAGAGCATCTCAAACAAACTACAGACCTTCATAACCAGCTGTACTTACTCAATACTGCTCAAGGTTAGGTGGCCGGCCAGAAAACATCAGCAACAGGGCTGGATCTCTGGCAATGAACGAATCAATCCAGCAGGAACTAATTGTGCAACAAATAAACAAGAACAAATTGAGGTGGATTGGCCACAGTCTGTGAAAACATACCATCAGTGAGTGGCATCACACGACAGACCATCGCACGAGTGGAACCCGAATGGGAAGCGGCGAGTTGATCGACAGTGGGAGGATGACTTCGAGGTGGTGATGTGAAGAGGAGAAGAAAGCATGTGGGCAGAAGTGGAGCCAGGTGGCAATGTTGGCGGAGAACTGAACGTAATGGAGACGTGTGGCTGAAGCCCTATGTTACTCTAGGAACTAAAGGAAATAATGCTACTAACAATAACAATAATAATAATCGTAATAATAATAAGGGGGAAATCTCATCCTCAAAAGGTCAAACTTCAGATCAAAGAAACAATCAGTGCCAATACAAGTAGTAGCCTAGAGGGTGTGAAAACACACACAAAACCAGCCAACCAACCACGACATTCAAAGTCACCCACCAGGAGAGATGACTAATAAACTCGCGGAGAAGTCTGAAAGCTCACTTCATCAAATTGAAGCGTATGTGTTAAATATGTTGCCCAGTGGGAGGGGGAAATGAGAGCTCCCCAACTGTAAATCATCCAACTAAGAGGACACAATTACATCAAAAAGAAGATTCATTTATTTAAATGAATTTTAGATTTTCCAGTCGATTGATTAGACCGAAGTGCTCGCTCTCACGTTGACAGGTCAGCTTCTTGTACAGATGCTTCGGCGATGTCTGGGCATGTGTTTAATTAGAATTCAATTGGTGGGTGGTGACTAGCGGTGGATTCCAGTGGTCTAATCGATAACGCTTTAGCGTTTGAAACGATATGCAACGGGGTCGAGCCTCGGTGGGAACATCACCACTCGCTGACTGGGAAATGCACGTACATCCAGCTAATTGGCGAATCTCGCATACAACAGAATGCACATCCTGGATTCCACTGCTAGTCACTATCCATCCACCAATTAGAAAATTCATTTATTTAACTTTATACCTAACTCCATGAGATAAGATAATATTCACACGTGTATCTGAAGCATTTTTGCTAATATTACTTCTCACTATTTATGTATGTATGAGCAGTAACTGATAATCAATAATTATAATTGATTTTTAATTGGAAATCTAAATTATTATCATTATTATTACTCATGCATTCTAACTACTGTGACCTACTATTCATGTTTATATTTGGAAAGGTGAACATGTTTTCGGTATGTACATGAGAATAAGGTTGAAATTGTGATATTTCACAGTGAACTTGTATGTCATTCTATGTGTATTGAGTGGGATTTGTATTTTTTCCAGTCGTTTTATGGAAAGGAATAAATCACACGCGTCAACCTTTTGATTATAATGATGCGTAGACTAAGTGGTCCACGGGAGGCACAAACACGAGATAGGCTTTAGACAAGGAAGAGGGTGTATTGAACATGTCTTCACTCTTTGATAGATTCTGAATTATAGGCATACTTACCGTTGGCGTCCAACAATCACTATATTTCTTTACCTAAAGACGGCATTCGATTCTGTCGACCGAGAGGTACTCTAGCGATGCTTGGCTGTAAAAGGAATGCCGAGAAAATGCATCACCTACTGATCAAGGCACTCACTCTACTCGAACTCATGCAGCCAGGTGAGAGCTTACGGCGACTTGTCATCTGAACTGGTGACAACTATTGGTGTCCTACAGCGAAGGATGCCCACTATCTCTATATCCATTCAATTTCATCATGGTTTTACTTATGGACTTAACCCTAAGTGACTTCAGCGACTCAGGGGTTGACTTGTCACCACCAGGGGATAATCTCGTTGACTTAGAATATGCAGATGACATAATCCTCCTTCCTGGGTGAAGGCGCTGATAAAATAGAGCAGAGTCTTCTGAATGCCTTGAGTTGCAATCTGCTAATGTTTGGAATGCGATTCACTCTATTTGTCAAATGTAAGATGATGCTACAGGAATGACTGGACTACATTAACTCACTTCTAGCTTAGAAATAGGGAGTGAAGTGGTTGGTGGGGTGTGTTGACCACTTCACTTATTTGGAAAATTGCATCAGCCAACGCCAACGGGCCGATCTCTGACGAGATCTCAGCACGGATACAGAGGACTAGTTTCGCATATGCGCCAGTTTACGCCATCTCTGGCTAAGTAGACGTGATATCCGGCTGGCTGTCGACTAGAGGGCGTGTGTGGTGCTGAGCAGTATTCTCCGTCCTCCTCTATGGCTGGCTATGAGACCTGGCCATTGAGAGTCGAGGACATGAAAAGGCTAGCTGTGACCGTCTCTGATCATAGGTGCCTGCTCTCTATCTCCCGTGATAAATGGTGGCATAATAGATGTTGTGAACTTTTCTTATAATACGTATCTAATCATATTCATGTCTCTACCGCTATTAACACTCTTTCTTCCCTTTATACGTTTAAGCCATTCTGGCTTCATTGTAAAATGAATAAAGCCTAAATTCTTGGTTCATTCATCTTTTCAAGATTCAAGCATCACTCATCGTTCTAAGACTCAGTCACCTTCGTAACAATAGGTTGAGCAATACTGAGGTTAGGCATCGGTTGAGTGCTAGGTAAGGAGGGAAATCAATCGACGAAGCTGTGAAGTTACATCGACTGAGATGGTTGGGACATTTGTTATGCATGTCTACCCATCGCCTTCTTCGAAAATGGTCAGTGTTAGCTGACATAGGGTCAGGCTGGAAAAGAGCTAGCGACGGCCAAACCAAGACATGGCACCAGTCAAAGAAATCTACAACAGTTAGTTTAAGCCACGTAGGAAGGTGTAGACTTCCTAGCTGGTTGGGGTCCTCGGGACGGTAAAAACCAATGGTTGGAAACTATTGGTGACATACCTCAAAATCGTTCTGAATGGCTGGCGCAGATGCATCCACTCCTTGTGACTTATAATTTCCAATGAAACTATATTGTTCTTCGTCGTTACTATTCTTTTTGTCTCATATCCCTGTCTACTGTCTCTGTTATGCATTTCTTCTACTTTCTTCTCTTCCTTTGTATGCTACATGGAGGGACTGTGGCGATTTGAACTGGTGCACATATGTGGAGAGTTCTATGTCGAAAGCAGACAGACAGACAGACTTTAGATAATGGTAACTTGGTCTTAATGCAGAGTATTTCAATATCATCTTTGAGTAGAATAAATGTAAGCGTAAACTGTGAGGTAACGAGGGCAAGTCAATCAATGAGGTTATGTAGCTGCATTGATGAATATGGCTATGTGACTGGCTGGATAAAACCTAAAAATTTGTCTCGATGGATACCAGTTCCAGTTGCCACTATACCTCGATCCAGGACACAAAGCAAGGGAAGAGAGTAAAGAGAGATTTATACGGAGATATGAGGCAAAAAGAATAGAAGCAATATGGAAGAACAATATAGTTTTATTGAATGCATCTACGCCAGCCATTGAGAACGATGAACATGAGCCGTATCATCGATAATTGTCACCAGCCGTCGTTGGTTCTTACCATCCTGATGACACACAATCTATACCTCCTTACGTGGCTGACTGGCTGGCTTAAATTAACTGTTGTGGATTTCGTTGACCGTTGAAGCCATGTTCTGGCTTGACCACCGCTAACTCTTTTCCAACGTGATCCATCCTATGTCAGCAGCTAACATTACCCGTCGAGGAAGGCGATCGATGACTAGGCATGCATGCATAACACATGTCCTAACCATCTCAGTCGATGAAGCTTCACAGCCTCATCAAATGATTTTCCCTCTCAACTACCGAGCACTCGACGCCTAACCTCAATATTACTCACCCTATTATACCACTTCACACGGGATGTGAATAGAACGCAGGGACACCTATGATCAAAGACAACTAGCTAGCCTTTTGATGTCTTCCACTTCCAATGGCCATGTCTTACATTCAGAAAAAAAGGAGGATGGAGCGGACTGCTGATCAGTACATACACCCTTCGATCGACAGCCAGCTGAATATCACGTCAACAGAAACTCCATGACAGCCTATTTGGCTCGCGTTCTATGTGATAAGGATGGTGTCAAACATGAAACGTTTAGTTTCCTGTGAAATTGGTAAAATAATTGGCTCTTTCATCCCCTCCTATTTGTAATTTATGGTGGCACTATTTCGATGGACTTATCATTGTAGCTTTTAAAATTATTAATAATTACTATAATTATTTCACACTTTTTGTACATTTATAACTTTAATGTCACTGCAAATACCAAGAAAGCTGCTATTATGAATTCTGTAATATTGTTTAGTTATTATTATTATTTTTTTTTGGTGTTGCTGAGTAAACTGGATGTAGCGCTGAACTTAATGCTGGGAATTCCACACTGTATCATATTGTCATTATTATTATTGTTTCCTTTTGTTCCTAGAGGAACATAGGGCTTCAGCCGCACGTCTCTATTGCGTTTGGTTCTCTGCCAACGTTTTCATCACCTGGCTACGCGTCTGCCCACATGTTTTCATCTCCTCTTCACATCACCTCCTCCATGTTTCATCCTCGCACTAACGACCAGTTCTACGCTTCCCGTTCCACTCAAGCAATGGCCTACCTAGTGATGTCACTTGATGATGGTTTGTCTTCTCAGAGTATGGCCAATCCACCTCCATTTCTTCCTGCATATTTCTTGCACAATCAGTTCCTTCTGGGTTGGTTCTCTCCCAGAGATCCCTGTTGTTGATCTTTTCTGGCCGGCAATCTTATCTTGAGTAGTATTGAGCGAAGACAGTTGTTGATGAAGGTCTGTAATTTGTCTGAGGTGCTCTTCATGACGCACCAAGTCTTTGACCCATAAAGTAGCACTGACTTCACATTGGAGTTGAAAATCCTGATCTTATTTTCATTTTCATGCTGAGTAGTGTTGTTGACCTCCACACAGACTTGAGAATAATGAAGGCTTGCCTTGCTTTCCAGATCCTCACTGCTTTGATATCCCCATCATTTCTGTCATCTTGTAGTTGAAACGATGCTTCACAGATAGGTGGGTAGGTGAAGGAGGTTGCTTCTTTCAGATTTCTCCTATTTTTACTGATTTTTGTCTGTTGTTGTGGCTGTTGGTGTCGGCCAGGCATCGTCATCACCACTGTTTTCTCCATGTTCACCTGAAGTCCTATCTTTGATACTTATCTGTCGCCAACTTGTTGCTTTTCACTTGGATATCTTCCAGTTTGTCGGAAATCAGACATACATCATCATCGGCAAAGTCCAGATGCTCCAAGTTTCCTCTGTAAGTTCATTTTATGCCTGTCTCCTCGTTGCCAGCCGGTTGTCTGTCTGTTGCACTGCCCAGTCAACCACCCACAATCAGGAAAATGATTGGAGTATCTTATCACTATATCATAACTGTACTGTTTCGGAATAAAGAAAATCACTAAATAATATAATGATTATTATTATTATTACAGTATTGAATTCTGAACCTTCAGAGGATCCTTCAATGATATCAATTAATGTTTTTTTCTCTCATCTATATCGGTTTCTTTTTCTCCATAGGTTTGACGAATAATCGTAGAGTTGTCGATGGATTGATGAATAATTTAGAATATTCCACTAAAAAACTAAATCTTCTACATAATGAATATTGTTTAGCTTTGTTGACGGCTAATCATTATCAGCAATGGTTATATACACATTTACGTCCATGTCTGCTGAAAGGTGTTGAGCGGACAATGCAATTAGCCTCAGAAGTTGTGTAAGTTATGTGTATTTATCTGCATGTGTCTTTGTGTGTGTTCTCATTTAATTTTGATTTTTTTTGTCTTTCGCTTTCCAATTTATTACTTTTGTAATGCCAGAAGACAAAGGCCAGACTACAGATTGTTTATTGAGAAAATCAACAGATATTTATCGATTTTTATGTCAGCGGGGAAACAGCGTCTTCTGATTGGTTGTTTTCTTGTTGAAGGTTATTCTGTACTGCTTGTGACTGCTTCTCAGAAAGTTTAGCCATATATCTGCGAATCGTATTTGCACACGTTCAGTCTTCTGTGATTGGTTGGTGACTTCCTCATGATTAAGCTTTGTTATTGCTTTTCTTCGCATGACCTCGATTGGGGACGTGAACATTGACGTAAATTGTTGTCTACAATTTTGGCTTGTTCGCAGCCATCTCTCACCACACTCTGACAATTTGTCAGAGAACCGAGTGGTGATTATACATAATGGTATCTTTCAGCGTTATGTAATTAGATGGAAGAGAGGATGAAAACATCCAGTTACCAGGCAGGGCAAGGATAGACTGATAATTGCTTCTTTCTGAACGCATAAATCGTGTTTCAGGCCAATGGTGGAAGTTACTTCGGCAAACCTGGAGAGAACTGAACTATTTTGCCTATCGGTAATTTTGAAGGACTGTGCAACGTCCATATCATGACCCGTTTCAAGGAGATACCTCACAATGACACTGTTGAAAGCATTTGTTCCCTTGAGATATAGACTTTTTGCTACATGTTCAGAAAATCTCAGATATACCCTTCTCTCTGTTCTTCCAATGTAACTGTACCCACAAATACATGTAAATTTGTATACACAGTTGGAATTAACATGAGAAGGGTATCTGTTGACTTTTGATTACATCAATGAGCATGTTGTTTTAACATAACATAACATAACATAACATAACAATTTCGCTTTATTCCAGAAACAGTACTTGTGGTACAGTGTGGAATTTTCAGCACATATCTACAATATTGCATCTAATTTCATCGTACATTTAAAAGGAGTATTATAAAAAAAAAATAAAATATATATAAAAAAAACAACAAAAAACCAAAAAAAAAGAAACACAGAAATAACAAAAAATGCAAATAAAAATACCAAGTAAAAAGGAAGATAAACACAAACAATGAAAAAAAAAATATTTCAGTATTGGTTAGTGGAAGCTACGGTATGTGTATGCGTGGTGAACAGTAACAGCTATAATCATACGGGAAATTATGAGATGTTCTTAAAAAATGTTTATAGCCAAGATGATCAGTTAATTTGATTGAACAACACTAAGCAATCATAAGATAAACATTTCAGGTTTTTTTTTTTGTCAGTACTAATGCGGTTTGTTTGTAGTGGCAGTGTGAGGAATCATGCATAATACAAAATTTTTAAGATGGTGATAGTGGCAATAACAAACAAGATTGTCAGTTAAATAGTGCCGAACAAAGAACAACCACAAAACTAATGTTACATGATGGTTAATGACGGGACAATTTTTAATAATCATAGTGATAATATAGTCGGACCCAGTAGATGTACAAAGAAGGAATAGAATAAAGAATAAAAATGTAAGCCAATGATAATAATTTTAAGCAGCTAAGTATGTTTAAGAAGGTTGTTCACTATAGAGTACAAATAAGAGAGTGTAAGGGGGAAAAAAACAAGGGCCAAAATTATGTTATTAACAACAAAGCAAGTCATAGGTTTCACGCCTAACATTGTCTCTGTCACTTAGAACACGGGCCAAATATGGTATCGTTGAGTTCCTATACTTGGTTGTGCGAGCATATATTATTTTATACTGATTTCTGGTTCTACCTGATGAGATGCAAGGAGAGAGTTGGGAATAGAGGGGGTGTTGGGGGTCAGAGAGTATGGTTTTAGACCATTTCTCACATGTATTCAGATGCTTATCCACTAATGTTGTGACGAGCTGACTGAGTTTTACACCGCTAGTCCTGCTAACTACCTTCAACATCCTTCTCAGGATGGTATAATCCTTTTTCAGTAACCCAGGAAAGACTAACGGGGAACAGTAAAGTAGAATAGGTAGGATACGAGAGTTGACAAATTGTGTAAGCAGAGGTTGAGGGACTCCAGTTAGTCTGAGTTTCTTAATGTAGTAGGTTAGACGAAACACTTTCTTGGAAATCATTTGGATATGAGATGACCAAGTAAGGTCGGAAGATATAACTAATCCGAGGTATTTTGCATTAGACTTTGTTTCAATTATAGTCCCCTCAATTCTACAGACATCATGAGTGCTTACTAGTGTTTGTAGATCTCGTTTATGCCTAAAGGAGAAGTCGACAGTCTGGCATTTTGAGGGATTCAGCGTTAGGCCATTTATTTTAGACCACTGACTGATGTCCGACAGGAAGCTATTTAATTTGAAGCAGTCTGACTGAGACTTAACGGGAAGCGAAACAGTCAGGTCATCTGCATATTTGACGAAGTTGATTTCGTCTGAGAGAGGTAAGTCATGTAAGAAGAAGGAAAAGAGAAACGGCGAGAGAACAGCACCCTGAGGAACACCAGCTTCAGTAAGCAAAGGAGAGGAAGCTACACCATTATATACCGTGTACTGCATCCTATTGGAGAAGTAAGAGTGCAGCCAGTTGATAGCCCAGGACTCAGTTTGTGTAAGGCTAAGCTTGTTTAACAAAAGGCCTCTAGGTACAGAGTCAAAAGCAGATGTGTAATCAAGGAAAGTACAACGGACATACTTGGCCCCTTTGTCTAAGGAGGATACAATGTTGTGATGGAACACGGCAGCAGCATCCAAAGTACTTCTACCCTGTTTGTAAGCAAACTGCTTTGGATCATTTGAGAAGCTTAGGGAGGGAATGAGTTTTTGTAAAAGTAATTTCTCCATCAGTTCGATAGACGGGAACTAGATGAGCTGCAGAATAGACTCTGGCTGGTGACATCCTCAATCTTCTGTTGACAATGGCTGTAATATTTCCACCTTTAAAATCAAGTTTTATTATTTTGTTGATTATAGCTTGATTCCACACTGTATTTTTGTTACAAGTATGGAATTTTCAGCAGGTGATATCGGTAGCCCAAATTTTGCAGGCCCACCATTGATATCAGGAGTGGGTCGGCGGGGGATCGAACCTCAGACCATGTGCATGGTCGGCGAGAGTCCTAACCGCTGTGCCACCGACGTCCCAAGTTGAATGAAAACTGGCACTTTTCCTATTGTGATTTATTTCAGATTTGAGCCTTCAGATGGTACCATTTTATTCTGCGAAAACTGTTGTTCTTGCTTCGTTAAAAATTTGATTACCTCTCCTCCCAGTTCTATTTATCTTAAACTTTCATCATTTTTCATACGATATCACATTTCACTACGAGTAATGTACACGAGTGTGCCATATTTGTAGAATCATTTCTCTTTGACTTCATTCTGATTTCTTCTGAAGAAGTACATCTATTGACTGAGAACATTCATAAACAGATTGTACTCTCTGCTATTTGGTGGACATTTGAACACTGGCCTAGCTCCGCGCATGTGATTCGACAGTCTCCCTGCGCGTGTTTCCAAATCAATCTTTATTTTCTTCGCCAGATTCTTTGAAAAATAGACATTCTGACTTGATTCGTTCCCACAGCTTCTTGTTGCTAATTCTTTCTTGCCGACTGGCCATTCGATCTTCATTATGTAGCCAGCCAGCGAAGTGGGCAGCTGTTGAGGAAATTATAAATCACCCTATTTGATAGTCATGCTGGTGACATGCTGACCAAGTTTCTGACTCATATAGAAGACGTGATTTCCTAAACATTAGTGCTGCAAATCAGAATTTTGTTCTTCATGTTGTGTGTAAGTGCAGCAGATTTCCAAACTGGATTTCAGATTGATGATGGAATTTGGCATTTTGGAACTGCTGGACATCATGATAAGGTTCTATTTCGCCTATTCCGATTCTGGAGTAGTAATATGACGTAGTATAATAGGTATCAACAGTGTTGTTCCCTTATTTGGTGGTAAGATTATATAGTTGAAAATCCGGTTCAGCATGAAAAATAAGATCCGGATTTTCAACTACAGCTGTCTTCGTTCAATACTCAAGATCAGATGGCTGGCCAGAAAACATCAGCAACAGAGCGGGATCTCTGGCAATGAACGAACCAACCTAGCAGGAACCAATTGTGCAAGAAATGTGCAGGAAGAAATTGAGGTGGATTAGCCATACTTTGAGAAGAGAAGCTATCAAGTGAGTGACATCACACACCAGGTCATCGCTGCAGTGGAACCCGAGTGGGAAGCGGCGAGTTGTTTGTCAGTGTGATGGTGACTTGGAGGAGGTGATGTGAAGAGGAGATATTTTTCTCCCCCTCTCTCTCTCTGTCTCCAACCTCCCCACGCTGTTTGTTCCCACTTTCCATACCTCCGGTGTAGGTGTAGCATCATTAAGATCGCAAGTGTACTATGTTGAATCGGTAAATGAAGCTTCAGTGAGTAACTTCTCCCACTCTCTACCTAACTATATCACGTTTTAATACTTTCACCCTGTCTCACGCATTCTATTTTATGCTGATTACGTGCCAGTGAATGCAATGCAGTGCAATGGCTGACCTCCATTTTTTCTAGGTTATTTCATCGAACAGGGTCAATCATTCTAGGTGTAGCTAAATTTTTATGTTTCAATGATCTAATCGAATTGACCCCGATCTACTACTAGTTTGACTGACCTATGTAATTGACCTTACTAACAGTCATTACGTCGTGATATATAGTAAATTATTTAATTTTTCTCAATGGGATCTTTTGTGTCCTTGAACCGACAAAGTTGATCTCTGAGAGAGCCAGTTGGTTGGTTGGTTGGTTAGTTGGTTTAAATGACAATCCTGATTCTGTCCTGATTGAAAATCCTGCTTTAAGGCGTCTGATGTTCCTTCTTTATACGGAGGCAGCACTACAGACGCTTCTATATTATTTTCGCCATTTTTATTGCTAATCTTAGTTTTTCTATGGTTCTTTATATGTTTTTGAATAAATTCTGGTTTGGTAGTTAGTTGCTCACTAGTAATACCACCTCCTTTATATGTTTGATTTTATTACTTTTATCTTCTGGTTGACTGCTTAATTTAATTTTAGATTTTCCCGTCGATTGATTGGACCGAAGTGCTCGATCTAAGGTGTTGCCATAATAAATAATTAATATGACCCGTTGCACAAGAGGTGGCTTCCGTAACCCAATTGGTCTAGTGGATAACGCTTTGGTGTTTGAAACTATGGACACTGGGTTCGAGCCAAGATAGGAATATCATCACTCACTGACTGGGGAATGCAGGTACATCCCTGGCTGGAGGACGTGTCCCAAATTGGACAGCTGAAATGCGCGTTGTCCTGGATTCCACTGCTAGTCACCATCCATCAATTAAATAGTTATTAATGTTAATCAACGCATAAAAATAGTTGAATAAGCGTAATACGGTTACGTAATAAGATGAATAGTTTTATGAGTGAGGGAGTTGTGATTAGGATGCTCATAGAAACAAGGGAAAATATGGAATTAGGTAAGAGTTCTAAAAACTGAAAATGTAATAAAGAGTTAGAAAAACACAGACAAGCACACAAGCAGCAAGTCAGTAGAAGTCACAGATGGTTGTTACCATGATGGTAGAGGCGGTTGGATGATTTTCTTTTGTTTACGTAACTCTGGTTTCTTCAACTGAATGGCTAAGACTTAAGCAATGCACAGAAGACACGAAGGCATACCACCTTCGGTTGATTGTTCTTCACTTTGTAGATCACTGTGATGCAGGAGGCGTTTGTTGAGAGGAAATAATGATCAGTGTTGATAAAATGAACGAGGAGAATTAGCTATGCTGTTAAATTGTAAAATAAAACGAATAGAAGAAGATAAACTACACACTACTGTGTACAGAAAACCAACTCATTCTAATAGATACTTAGACTTTAATTCATCTCATCCGTTAACTGTCTATGAAGGCAGGCTTAGTTAAGTGTCTAACTAACTGACCGAGCAGTAGCACTAAGTAGCACAAGAAAACGACCTAAATGATGAACTTAAACAGATAGAAGAATAGCTGGTTGGTGTTAAATAACCAACTATCCTATAAAATTCATTAGGATGGTCGGAAAAGGCCAAACGAAAAATAAAGCTAATGGTGAAACTAATAATGATAACATAAATAAGAGAGAATATAAGTCATCCACTGTTATACCATATAAGAAGTGAACATCTGAAACCCTACGTAGAATTCTTGATAAAGCAGGAATTAGGGTGGCATTCAAACCTACAGACTCATTCAGGTAGGACGAGTTCTGTCGGTTAAAGGACCCTGTAGATTGACCCAATTAGACAAAATAATATAATCTACAAAATATCTTGCTATGACTGTGAGTGAGGTCAACTACATAGGTCAAACTAGTAGATCGGGTGGGGGTAGTCAGATAATCAGAACATAAGAATTTAGCTAAGGTAAGAATAGTTGACCCCGAGAAGATGAGTAATTTAGAAAAAAGCTCAGCAATGGCAATGCATGCATTAACACACAACCACACAATGGCATGGTGGGAGAGGGTTAAAATTCTAAAAAGTAATCTAGGTAGGTAGGTGGAGAGCGAGAGAGGTTGATTACTGAATCCTTGTTCATCGAGTCTACACCAAACACATGCAATAGGAATGATTCATCACTCATACCTGAAATATGGAAAATACTACTACTAATAAAATCAAGCGATGGAAAATAGTGGAGCTATATAAATGAAGTTAGGAAGTCGTGTGAGTAGTGTCTTGATATGATTATTAGCGGCAGTAAATTGTGCTCGAAACCTGGTCATCAGTAAACATTACTGTATAACAAACACTGTGAGACTTTATCAAAACAAAATTGACTTACCCATAGTGTTGACAAGATGTTCGATTATTGCACTTCCACTTATACACAACGACTATTACGTTGTTTGTAGCCATGCTGTGGAGAAGATACGCATCGATTACTTCCACCTCAATTTGGAGATGTCTGCCATGAAAGCTACCTATGAGCTCATCTCACAAAAAAATAACATATCAATCAATGATATAAGAATAAAAGCTGTGCACTGTGGTAGAGTATAATTCTATGATGGGTAAATTTTTGTTTTGATAAAGTTTCACGTAGTGCTATACAGTAACATTTACTGATGAAAACCACGTTTCGAGCACAATTTATTGCTCATAATCATATCAAGACACTACTCACACGACTTCCTAACTTCATTTATATAGCTCCATTATTTTCCATCGCTTGATTTTATTAGTAGTAGTATTTTCCATATTTCAGGTATGAGTGATGAATCATTCCTATTGCACGTGTTTGGTGTAGACTCGATGAACAAGGATTCAGTAATCAACGTCTGTCTATCTCCACCTATCTAGATTACTTTTTAGAATTGTAACCCTCTCCCACTATGCCATTGTATGGTTGTGTGTTAGCGCATGCATTGCCATTGCTGAGCTTTTTTCTAAATTACTTATCTTCTCGGGGTCAACTATTCTTACCTTAGCTAAATTCTTATGTTCTTCTTCTTCTTCTTTACTTCGGCTATCTCCTACGGGAGGATGAGCCGGCTTCATGAACGTCTCGAATCATCGCTGCCCAGGCACGGCAATTTGTAAGAGAGTTCATGAAGTTTCATGGGAATTTGGTACGACAATGTTCCGACAATCTGACTACCCCCACCCGATCTACTAGTTTGACCTATGTAGTTGACCTAACTTACAGTTATTACAAGGTATTTTGTAAATTATATTATTTTGTTTAATTGAGTCCTTTAACCTACACAGCTTGTCCCTGAGTGAGTTCTTAGGAGGGTTTGAATGGCACTCTAATTCCTGCTTTATCAAGAATTCTACGTAGGGTTTCAGATGTTCACTTCTTATATGGTATAACAGTGGATGACTTATATTCTCTCTTATTTATGTTATCATTATTAGTTTCACCATTAGCTTTATTTTTCGTTTGGCCTTTTCCGACCATCCTAATGAATTTTATAGGATAGTTGGTTATTTAACACCAACCAGCTATTCTTCTATCTGTTTAAGTTCATCATTTAGGTCGTTTTCTTGTGCTACTTAGTGCTACTGCTCGGTCAGTTAGTTAGACACTTAACTAAGCCTGCCTTCATAGACAGTTAACGGATGAGATGAATTAAAGTCTAAGTATCTATTAGAATGAGTTGGTTTTCTGTACACAGTAGTGTGTAGTTTACCTTCTTCTATTCGTTTTATTTTACAATCTAACAGCATAGCTAATTCTCCTTGTTCCCTTTCTAGCTTCAAATGTGAATTTTATTCCCTTCAATAGTGAGTTTATATGTGTCAAGAAGCTAGAGATATGTTCTGTTTTTTTCAACACTGTGAAAGTGTCATCCACATATCTCCAGCATATTTTAGAAGTAGGATTAAACGTATTAAGAGCATTACTTTCTCAGCTGTCCATAAATATATCTGCTACAATAGGGGATATTGGTGATGCATCCCATTGCTACACTAATCAATCAAGGTTGCTCATATTAGTAAACTAATTCCCTAGGGTTGAAATTTTACAGTAACACCAGGGAGGAAGTAACTCGCATAATATCAGACAGTCTGTCAAATACAACTGTGCGTTTCTTTTTTAATGTCTACATAACTGAGCTCACATCAGTTTAGCTTAGTCTCTCACTCTTTTATCCATTGGGTGTGTTTTGAGTGTGTGTTGTGTGTGTTTGAGCTTCAGGTGGGAGACTGACTGTTGCCATGGCAACTCTGCAATCTTTACTGTTTGTTTGGAAATCTCGAGCGCATTTCAATGAACAATAATAATAATAATTATAATCACAGTTAAAAGAAAGAATTAAATTTCAATTTGCTCACCACCGGTGTTATTTCTAGACAGTATTCTCCATTTTGATCGATTGAATATTTTTGTTTTGGGGGAGAAAAATGTTTCCTAAGGTTACAATCATTATTACCACGGTAACCAACCAATGGTGTACGGAGATTATGAAATATTAACAAAAAATTGAATTTGTTTCACCGCTACAGACAATTTTTATTGAGAAAATACACACCCACATTGAATAATATGACTGATAAGGATTGTCGCCTATTATATTATTATTATTAATAATAATATTAATATTATTTCCTTGGGTTCCGACTGGAACACAGGCCTTCAACAACACAACACTGCTTCATTCTATTTTCTGTCGTCCTCTTCAGCTGAGTTCATGGCTGTCCATAATCTCCCATTTCCCCCCCCCCCCCCGCCACACGATCTCCTTCATGTCGTCCTTACACTGACCACTCGCTGATCACTGTGCTCCGGTGGCACAGTGATTAGGACTCTCGCCGACCACTCACAGGGTCCGAGGTTCGATCCCCTGTCGACTCACACTTGATATCTTTGATCGGCCTGGAAAATTTGGGCTACCGATATCACATGCTGAAAATTCCATACTTGTACCGAAAATACAGTGTGGAATCAAGCTGTAAGCAAAAAAAATAATGTAGTGGCTTCCCATTGGGATTCCACTCGAGCACTGGTCTGCATTGCGCGCGATGGTATCCTTTGGCTTCCTAAACGTGTATACCCGATCCATCTTTATTTTCTCCTATCTATTTGTTGAGCAATCGGCTCTTGGTTAGTTTTATTAATATATGTGTAAAATATGTGTAAAAAAAAAGGTGTAAATAAATATGGCTATAGAGGCGGTCAGAAACGAACTCATTTCTGACCAAGAACTCGAACTTAGGACAAAAGTGCCAATTGAGGACATAATGCTGGGAGTGCAGCTTTGCCTGACTTCTACAGTATTTAAATTCCAAGGGAAAATATACAAACAAACTGAGGGAGTTGCCATGAGGTCACGAATATCCCCGATTGTGGCAAATGTATTCATGGTTAGGTGGGAAAAGAAAGCGATTGAAACGTTCACCTCCACCCATCGCAAAAGTATGCTGGAGGTATGTAGATGACACATTCACTGTACTTAGAACACAAGATATAAATAGATTTTTCGAGCACATCAACTCGAAGGTAGAGGCAATTCAATTCACTTATGAATTGGAAAGTCAGGAAGGGGAACTTTCAATGTTAGATTGCAACGTAAAAAGGAAAGAAGATGGGAAGTTAAACACTAATGTCTGTTCACAGGAAACCCACACATTCAAACAGATATTTGGATTTCCGATCATCCCATCCTATGTCAGTAAAAATAGGATTAGTGAAATGTTTAAATGACAGAGCACAAAAACTAAGTAGTACCAAGGAAAATCTAAGACAGGAAGTGATACACATAAAAGAAGCCTTGAAACTTAATAATTACCCGGATAAATTAGTCAAGAAATATGTAAGTAAATGTAAAAATAAAATAAATAATGATAACAGAGATAGTGATAATAATAATAATAATAATGATAACAATAATAGTAATAATAATAATGGTAATAATAATAGTGATAATAATAATAATAACGACACCAGCAATAAGGAATGTAAATCATCAACAATAATTCCATACAAAGAAGGAACCTCGGAAGCCTTACGCAGAATTCTTAACAAGGCAGGAATAAAAGTGGCATTCAAACCCATAAACTCAATTAGAAACAAACTTTGTCGGTTAAAGGATCCTGTAGAGTCATTAAAACAAAACAATTTAGTTTATCTAATACCCTGCAATGATTGTGAGGTCAAATACATAGGTCAAACTAGTAGAACAGCGGCAGTCAGACTAGCCGAACATAAAAACCTAGCTAAATCTAGATTGGTTGACCCGAATAAGATAAAAAAATCTAGAGAGTAGTTCAGCTATAGCACTCACTGAAGTTACACACAACCATACAGTAGGATGGGATAGGATGACAGTTTTAAAATCTAATGTCACAGGGTGAAGGGAGAGATTGATAACAGAAGCTTTGTTTATCGAATCAACTGCAAATACATGTAATAGGAATGATTCAACACCTGTCCCAGATATATGGAAAATTCTACTGCCCATACAACAAATAGGAGAAGACAGAGAAGACTATAAAAATCAAATCTCGAAGTCGTGTGACAAAAATTGGTATGATTATGAACAATGAATTGTGTTCGAAACCTTGTCATCCAGTATACAATACTGTTTCACTGTGTGATACATTTAATAAACAAACTAATATGGAATTCTTGGTTAGTTTGTTACCCTGTCCAGGTTTCTTGTCGCTAATTCTTTCTGGCCATCTGGTTGGCCATTTGATCTTCAGTATGATGGATACAGCCAGCAAAGTGGGCAACTGAATCACCTGTGTTGGAAATGCTTTTCCTTGACGCTATGGCTAAGTTTCTGACCTGTATATAAGAATATACGAATCTTGTTCTTTATGCTGAGGCAGAGTGCAAAAGGTTTCCAAACTGGTTTTAGGTTGTTGATAGATTGTTATCCAATGTGTTTTGGGCTCGAATCCTTCTCCACCCCCCCCCCCACCCTACCCACGTACTTCAGTCTGATCAACACTGTTAGTGGAACTATTCACCTTCACGCAATAATTGTGCCTCATATGTTGGTTAGAATAAAATGATTGATTCACACATGAGGGGAGTAGTGTGTACTAATCACATGAAACATTTTTTTTTTTACCCAAAAAGCTAGTCGAAAATTGGGTGGTTTGAATTGATTTGTCTATCTGAGGTGAGTCAAAAACAGGATACACCTCTGATGAACTTGGCCCCAAACGAACGGGATCACCATCCGATGTGTAAATCACTTCAATTCGGCTAGCAAGTACTACTGGTTCCTCGATGGGCAGTGTTAGCCTAACATTGAATCAGGTTGGGGAAAAGTCAGTGGTCTTCAATTCAAAACATGACACCAGTCAATGGGATCCACAATAGTTAGTTTAAGCCAGCCAGTTAGCCATGTAGGGAGGTGTAGACATCCTTGTTGAAGTCGTCGGGATTCTGGGAACCAATGAAGGCTGGCGACAATTGGTGGTGATACGGCTCAAAGTCATCGTTCCCAGACAGTGATCTTGCAAATGCATTCACTGTTTGTGATGATTTGTCATATCCAATAAAAGTTTATTGTTCTTCCATACTGCTTCTGTCTGTCTGTCTGTCTATCTGTTTTCGACATAGAACTTTGCACAAATGTGCGGAAGTTCAAGTCGCCACACTCCGTTTAGCACGCGAATCAAGAGAAGAAAGTACAAGAAAAGCATAATACAAAAAGTAAACAGAAGTGTGAGACAAAGGAGTAATAAAGAAAAACAAAACAGTTTCATTGGAGATCATAAGTCACAGGGAGTGGATGCATCTGCGCCACTGAGAACGATCACTTTGAGCCATATCACCAATTGTTTCCAACCATAGATTTTTACCGTCCTGAGGACCCCAGCCTGGAAGTCTACACCTTCCTACATGGCTTAGACCAACTGTTGTGGATTTCATTGACTGGTGCCTTGTTTTTGTTTGACCACCGCTAGCTTTTTTCCAGCCAAACCCTATATCCGCTAACATAGCTCGTCAAGGGAGGCGATGGCTTGGCATACGTAACACATGTCCTAACCATCTCAGTCTTTGTAACTTCACGAACTTCGTCGATTGATTTCCCCTGTTTACCTAGAACTCTACGCCTAACCTCAATGTTGCTCACCTTATTATGCCACTTTACACGGGATATAGAGCGCAGGCACCTATGATCAAAGACAGCTAGCTAGTCTTTTCATGTTTTCCACTCTCAGTGGCCAGGTCTCACAGCCAGCCATAAAGGAGGGCGGATCGGTCTGATGAGCAGTACACCCGCCCTTTGGTCGATAGTCGAACATCTCGTCTACGCCAGAGTCGGCGTAAACTGGCAAATGCGAAACGAGCCCCCTGTATTCGTGCTGAGATTTCGTCAAAGATCAACCCGTTGGGGCTGATGGTGTGCTACATGGAGGGAGACTGACAACTGAAACTGCTGTACTACTTCTCTGCAAAGCAGTTCTATGTTGAAGCCAGTCAGGCAGTCAGAAAGATATACCTTAAGGTTGTTTCTTCCAATCTGTGAAGTTACATCTGTTGAGATAGTTAGGAAATGTGTTACTCACGCATACCGAGCTACCGCCGCCTTCCTCGACCGGAAATCTTATCTGACATAAGATGGATTAGGTTGGAAAGGAGTTAGCTAGTCGTGATCAAGCGAAAACATAACTTCGTCAGTCAATTAAATCCATAACAGTTAGTTTAAGCCAGCCATTCAGGGACACGTAGGTGTAGACTGTGTAGTCGGTTTGGGTTATTGGGATGGTAAGAGCCAATATGACTTCTAGAAACAGACAATTGATGGTGATATGTCTTGAAATCCTCATTCTCAGTTGGGAATGCCACAGATGTGTTCATTCACTCTTTGTGATGATTTGTTATGTTCAATAAAATTCTTATATCCTTTCATATTACTACTCTTTTCCCATCACTCACACTTCTGTTTATTATCTCTCGTTAATCTTCTCGGTTGGTTTGTTTTCTACATGAAGAGTAGTGGCAACCGGAACTGCTTCACTCCTTCTGCACAAAGTTGTTCTAAGTTGAAACAAGTCAGTCAACCATATATTATAATCAAGGAACCTTGCGTATGTGCATATAACGTTATATACTACTAAATGATTGCGATGAGTAGTTTGTGGGGTTGTGTGCCATTCATATCAACCATTTGACCCGCGTAGCTAACCAGAAATAGTAGGGTTAGCTCGTATCCGGCTGTATCAACTGAGCTAAAGCGAGAATACACCGCTGATGAGCTCGGCCCCAAACGAGGGAAACAACCTATAGATAATTTTGATTGGCTATAGGATTTCGTCGTGAGCTGACATCGGTTAGAGAGAGTCATTGGAGAATCAGCTGGGAGTACTGGGTAGTCGGCTGTTTCGTTCTAGTTCGAGACTCCTCATCAATACACACACCCACCGGGGTTCGAACGCAGGACCTCTTGGCCAAAAGGCGAGTTCGTAGAACCCCAGTGGGTGCGTGCTGTGAAGAGTCCTAAACTAGGACGAAAAACAACCGGCTGTCCGGTACTCCCAGCTGGTTTTTCTCTGGTTCTCTAACCAATGTCAGGTCATGATGAAATCCTGTAACTAATCAATCAAATCCCTAAAAACACTATTACTTGAATTTTGATTTGGTATATATTCTTTGTGTGGGTTGATTTAATTGTGAAACTCCCATTGTCCTTCTAGAGAACTTCTTCTTATCTGGATAGCAAGTACTACTGGTTGCTGTGCTTGTTATACAGTTATTCATTTTAATCAGTGAATAGTAGTATATGGTTTTAAGCCTTACCTTAAGTGATAGAATGCAGAAGTTGTATGAACCCCTTAGTCAGTTATTACTTTGATGTGATTGGTTGAACTTGTATACTGCGATTGCCCAATAAAATACACTAGTTAGAACAAATGTTTCTGCCAATCCTATCATGCAAAGAAAAATCGTTTTGATAGCAGGTTATTGACTCAAAAGCAGTTTCTTTCATAGTGTAGGTCCTTTATGCGCCTTTTGAGGGTCTGTGGGTAACGTTGTACTACTACTGAATAGGAATGTATCAGCAGTGTAGTGTTTCCCTTGGACAACGAGCAAACCTAGTGAGGTGGCTCGTAACCGGCGGTAAGAACTTCATGCTGGATACAACTACAAAAGCCTTTTCAGGCAAGCTGTGTGTGTGTCATGGAGAATATGATGAATCGTCATCTTGTGCGTGTTATGTTTTTCATGTCTATTGACTTCCTGTTAGAGAGTTTAAAGTTTGAAGAGGTAAAGACAACACCAAATTCATGAAACTAGTTAAGTGCTGATTTGAACCCCTTTTTTATGGAAGTCAAGATTATCTAACTGTGCTCCACATGAGCAAGTGAATTTGGGTGATATGACATTTGAAAGATCCGTTGCCGACACACGCCGACTGCGATCATTAAAGTTATCCAGAGTCATCAAAGAATTCAACAGAGACAGCCGAAACTGCTCCCGGTTGGTTCTGTTCTGATAAATGCACCCGTTCCCTTGCGGGTCAGGGCATAATTGCATGTATTAGCATGTATGATCTAAGGAACCATAGCTGATTTAATGAGCCATTCGCGGTTTCACCGTTTTAAGGTATGTACTTAGACATGCATGGCTTAATCTCTGACACTATTGGCAGGATCAACCAGTTTATTCACACAGTGATACGCCCATTGACTGGGTATTGGTTTTCAAGAGAACCGAACACACCCATCCCTGCCTTTTGCGAGACGAGACCGACATTCAGGATCATCCTGTGGCGCAACCACTCGAGTGCCCACTCCCTCGGGTGGACCATTCGCACCGTTGGTATACATAGTAATGCGTAGGTAGGCCGATCATTGGTCGCGTCAATCAATTATGCACTGGATAGACAAGCCCAATAGAACTCATCTCACATACAAGACTAGCCAAACGTATTATTATATGCAAAAGTAGCATGCATAGCGACGCTATAGTGACAATAGGCCCCTATAAACGAAGCCAGCAAATTCAATGAAATCGTTATCCCTGCCAACCAATTTATCATGCAAATAGCCTCTATACGTCTACCAAGACTATAGAAAACCATACACAGTCATATAAGCGAGCCATGAGAACCATTTAACCCACGCTCATATCGTCTATATAGCTTATGCTGTGTTTACTATGGGATTTTAGGGTTATAAGCAAGGCAGCCTAGCTAGGTGCTTTTAGGCCTAAACCAGCTCAAAACCCCATGGTCACAGATACCAAAGCATGTTTCACGCAGAAGAAGAAGACCTTAGAAGTTATCCTCTTCAGTTACAGTAACTAGGAGTATCCATCAGTTATGGTAACTTAGTTTCGTTACAGAGAAGGCTTCTACACCTTCTACAAGAAACCTCTTAGTGATAAACACAGGTTTCCCTGCCTTCTTCCCACTGTCTTGAGTTAGATAGTGATCTGTCGTCAGGGTGATATTACTTATGAATTCAAAGGAACGGAAGAGTTAGAAAAAAGGTTAAAGAATTGACTGAAGTCAATAAAATCTTATTATCATGATAGTAGAAGTGGTTGAAGCATTCGCTTTTGAATTCAGAGCTCTAATTCCCCTATCTAAATGGGTAGAGCCTCATAACAGCGACTGAGTCGGAAGCGTACTGTCTTCACTTTATAGATCACCTCGAAGGATGATTATATTGGAATTGAGTGGTTATTATCGTCGATATGGTATCCAACTGTTGAATCCCTTATTGAACCCCTCTTCTTGCCTTCTTCAACTGTCGTGAATATTGTTTCTGAACCCTTTGTGAACAGAATACGCTTCCACAAAGCCATTGATCAGATGCGAATTCTCATCTTTCAGATTTCTGCAAATCAATTGGTAACTAAAACTAAACTTAATCTTATCATTGCTGTAAACACGTGTTCTCTTCAAAATTATTTTTTTGCTTGAGGCATTTAAATTTTCGACCAGTAATTTATAACTTCAAATCTCCCTCCATTCAAAATGTATTGATCAGTGTCAACTGAATGCATTCCAACAAAACTTTTATGCATTCACTTATACAATAATAATAATAATAATAATAATAATTTACTTTATTCCAAAAACAGTACTTGTGATACAGAATGGAATTTTCAGCATTAATCAAAATACATTGCATCTAATTTCCTCAAATTATAAATATAAACTAATCACAAGGAAAATTTTCCACATTTACAATAGAGGTAGTGTCAAAAACATGCAGCATATAAAATGGAAATCATAATAATGATAACAGCTAAGGTAATAATAATAATACAAGTGAAAAATTCCCGTGGGCTTGTTTCACACAGTATCGTCGAAGCGGTATAGAAATCCTAGCATGTTCAAAAAAATATTGAATATAATGTTCTCTTTACATTATGGTGATGGTGAGGGGAAAAACAAAGATTACAGACAGCAGTCATAGAGACACGTTGGTGTTTGCAATTATGAAAGTAAAACAAACAAAGAAGCAACAGGACCATAAATATAGTAGAAGTAATAAAAGTAAAACTTGAAGGTATATAAGGATGGATGGATGGAGGAAATTGTTTATTTACCAGATGAGGGAAAAAGGTTAGTTAGTTAATTCTTGCCTGACACTATTTTCAACACATAAAATATGTGACGAGTGTGGTATCATAGAACTTCTATACTTAGACGTGCGAGCACACAGTTTTCTGAAGTTACTTCTTGTTCTACCTGAGTAGATGCAAGGGGAAAGCTGAGGGTAAAGTGGAAGCTACAAGTCAGACAAAATACCTTTAGCAAATTTATTGTACGAAGTCAAGTGCCTATCGACAACGACGTTAACTATGTGGTCCACTGGGACACCACTCACCCTACTGACCGTCTTCAGCATTCTACGAATTGGGACGTAGTTCTTTTTAAGGAAACCAGGGAAGAATGATGGTGGACAGTAAAGAAGAATAGGTAGGATGCAAGAGTTGACAAACTGTAAGATGAGGGGTTGAGTTATACCCGAGTGTCTTAACTTCCTAATGTAAAATGTCAGGCGGAATATCTTACTGGAGATTGCTAACGCATGGGAAGACCAGGAGAGATCAGAAGATAGAATGAGTCCAAGATACTTAATTTCTGATTTGATTCCTATTTCATTGTCGTCAATTTTACAACTGTCATGAGAATCGACGACTTCTTTTAACTGTCTTTTACATCTTAAGCTGAAATCAACAGTTTGACACTTAGAAGGATTCAGCTTAGGCCCGTTAGACTCAGACCATTTACCTACTCCTGACAGAAAGCTATTTATTTTAGTACAATGTAGCTGGGAGTTAACAGCCATTGAAACCGTTAAATCATCAGCGTACTTCACAAAGTTTATTTCATCAGAGTGAGGAAAGTTATGCAAGAAGAAAGAAAAAAGAAAAGGAGAAAGGACAGCACGTTGAGGGACACACTAGCTTCAGTAGGCAATGAAGTGGAAGACTTCCCTTTATATACGGTGTACTGTTTTCCTTCTGAGAAATAGGAATGTAACCAGTTAACAGCCCAACATATTTTGTTTGACTAGCAGCAAGTTTATTTAATAAGATGTTCCTAGGGACCGAGTCGAAGGCAGATGTCCATTGGATGACAGTCTAGGGGAGATGGCTAAACCCTGATTCCAAACCTCCAACGACTGGCGTATGAAGCTCACCGGAGCTCACCGTCAGACGTATGGACAAAGGGCTTATTGGACGCCCTGGATGTCTGACCCCATTCAAAAAGGCGTATGAACCGGACTCCGGTCACCGACTGCCAATGGATAGTGGACTCCCTACTCCACTCCTACTGCCTTGTAGGTCACACTTGGTTGTGTAAAGGCTAGAGCTGCACTCTCAAACGAAAGGCCGAGCGATTCTGGGGACATCACTCGTACCTAATTCCCATGAAACTTCATGAACTCTCTACAACATCAACTAAATTCCAATACTGGTCCAACGACGTCTCCTTCGGTGGTTTGGCCATGTTCTGCGCCGACCAGATGACGATCTGGTCAAATCAGTTCTAAATCCCTCTCCATTTCCATTTTGGCGATGTCGCAGGGGTGGACAGCTGAAAACATGGCTTGGTACAGTCAAGGCTGATATGGAGTGCCTGGGCTGGGGCTACAAACCGTCTACGGACTCCGTCTGTGGAACAAGAATTGGATATGCCTGTCGTGGCAAAACCTTGCATCAGATCGCCGCGCCTGGGCAGCGATGATTCGAGATGTTCATGAAGCCGGCTCATCCTCCCGTAGGAGATAACCGAAGTAAAGTAAGTAGATGTCCAGTCTAGGAAGGCACAACGAACAAATTTAGCCCCCTTGTCTAGACTGGAAGCAATGTGATATGATATAAGACGGCAGCTGCATCTAAAGGGCTTCTACTGTGCTTATAGGCGAATTGTTTAGGGTCATTAAAGGATTTAAGCGAAAGTACAAGACTAAGTAAAAGTAATTTCTCCATATTTATTCACAATTGGCATATTCATGAAAGGCCAAAAAAATGTAGTAGATTAATTTGAATATTTAAAGTTAGCAAACAGAGAAAAAAATTCCCACAGAAAATTAATGATATTCAATGTTCATTTGAATTTCAATATGGCTCCACTTTTAGTTGTTTAAATGAATCAATACATAGACATATGTATATATGAAGTTAGGATAGAGTTCTTTTGTTTACAAAATATAGTCTTATCCGATTCCCGGTGTGTTTGAATTTTAATATGGGTCTTTCTTTTATATCTTTGAATATTGATTAAGCACACATGCATAGAAAAAATATTAACTTATAAAACTTTAGCTGTGAATATTAATTAAATAAAGATGTGAATAAATCAAGGCAATGTAGTTAGCGTTTGTAGTTGGCTTATTATCCACGTGATGTGAGTATAAGTGTTAGTACAGATAGAAAGACAGACAGGCAGACATTGTGTGCGTTTGCGTGTGTGTCTAGCCTATAGAGTTAGGTATGTGTGTTTATTTGTGTGAATGTCTGTGTGTTTGTGTGTATGTCTGTCTATGGTATTGGCTATGTACTACTATTAATAATAACTTACTATAATGTACTTACTTTGGTCATATATTATATTATTTATTATACTCTTTTTGCTTTGAACAAAACTTTCCTTTCTCTAATCCTGTTTGTAATGTGACTTTTTCTCTCTTCTCAAGAATGTAAATATGTTCAATAGAGTGAAAGTATTTCTATTTTACTAGACTTGTTTGATCTCGCTTTTTGAGTAATATTTTCAAGTATTGATTTGGTAGGGATTTTGTTTGATTAGATTGGTCTCTGTCTGTCTGTCTGTCTGGATTCAACATAGAACTTCGCACCGAAGTGCACCATTTCAACTTGCCACGTTCCAAATAGCACACACAAGGTAGACAAGAAGATGAGTGAAGAGAATCAATAGAGTTTGACAAGTATAAGAGTGAAACAGAATGGGTAATGGTAGAAAGGAATATGAAAGATTACAGAGACTGAATACATCTTCGCTGGCCATTGACAACGATTTTGAGCCATGTGTCACCTATTGTCTCCAGCCATTGATTCCTAGAGTCAGTCCCAAGGGCCCCAACCTGGAAGTCTGGATCTCCCTACCTGACCGACTCAGTTTAACTGTCAAGGATTTCATGGATTGATGAGGCCATGTTTTTGTTTGGCCACCACTGGCTCTTTTCCAACCTGCACCTATCTATGTCAGCTAGCAATGCCCGTCGGGGGAGGTGATGGTTAGGCACGTTGCCCAGCACGTGACCTAGCCATCTCAGTCTATGTAACTTTATAGCCTCATCGATTGATTTTCCCTCTTTGCCCAACACTCTACGCCTAACGTCAACATTACTTTTTATACCTTATTATACCACCTAACGTGAGACAGAGATCTCAGACATCTATGGTCGAAAGCAGTCAACCTTTTCATGTTTTCAACTCGTATTGGCCATGTTTCAGAGCCATAGAGAAGGACGGAGCGAAGTGGTGAGCAGTACACACGTCTCTTGGTTGATAACCGGATGTCACGCCTACGCCAGAGATGGTGTAAGTCAGCGAAAGCAGCTCGAGCTTTTCGGATCCGTGGTGAGATTTCATCGCCAATCAGTCCGTTGGTGCTAATACAACTTCCCAAATAGGTGAAGTGGTCAACATGTTCTATCACTTTATTCCCTATCACTAAGTTAGGAGTTGACGTGGTTCAGTCCAGTCCTGTAGCAGCATCTTACATTTTACAGGAGCAGGCGAATCGCATGCCAAACATACGGAGATTGCTGCTCAAGGTGTTCAGAAGACTCTGCATTTTGTTAGAATCCTCCCCTAACAGGACTATGTCATCTGGATATTCCAAGTCCATAAGACTATTCCCTGGTAACAAGTCGATTCCTAAGCCATTACGTTCAGTTAAGGATACTTCCATCAGCATATCTATGATGAAGTTAAACAGAAATGGGGAAAGTGGACATCCCTGTCGGACACCACTGGTCGTTATCAATTCAGATGACAATTCCCCATAAGCCCTTACACGGCTACGTGAGTTGTGATTTGATTAGATTGGAGGGTTTCATTATGAGCTGATATCAGTTAGAGAATGATTAGAAAACCTGCACTGGAGTACTGAACAGTCATTTGTTTCTTGCTAGTTGGGGACTCTTCAGTAGTACATACCCGCTGATCCTATTCAAGCGGTTACTTGCTCTGGTTCTAGCGGGAAGTCGTGACCAGTAGGGTACAGCAGGTTAAAGGTGAGGCAGTAACCCATCGAAGAAAGTATTGCGAAGAGGTCTTGCTATGTCATGAATTGGCAGAAGTTAGAATTCATGGACTGGCTGGCCATTGGATGCGGTTTCAGTGGCTTAATGGTCTACGAGATCGCTAGCCTCTTAACCAGAAGGTCGTCGGTTTGAACCCTGGCTGTGGGCGCGTGCTGATGAAGAGTTCTACACTGGGACGAAACAGCTGTTCAGGTTTTCCATTGGGGTTCTCTAACTGATGTCAGCTCATGACGAAATCTATAATTCGGTTATATTTCTGTTATTGATTCAAGGTATGTGTACTATGTGTTTAAATAAAGCAAGAACAATGGCGGTTTGCGCAGAATAAGGGGGTACCATCATCGTTTATTTTGTTGACTTCTCATCAGCTGCTGCTTACAGCCTAAAAAAAATTCATTAATCGAGTTTATGCACAGAAACGCTGTTAACATACTTACTCAGAGGACTCAAGTTCACACAAAAATATTAATGTATGCATACAATGGTAAGGGAGTTACTTAATAAAAAAACATGGGGTTAAAGCCAAAGATTACATGATCAAATGAAAGAGAAAATAAAGACACTCAGTAACTAGGATGGTCAAGGAAAGACCGATAACCGCTTCTTTCTGAACATATAAATCGGGTTTTAGGCGCTTGATAGGGATTGCTTTGACAAATTTATGGATATGATAGTAGATGGTTGGATGCAATCGACAGGTAGCCTTCGACCTAGGTTTCGTGGTGGTTGGCACTCACCAATCAGCAAGGCGTATATGCAAGACTGAAGGAACTCATGTTGCTTCTGAAATTCGAACTCGCGTCACCCAATGCCGCCTGCAGTCATAGACGGTACCACTGATCTAGCTATTCGGGCTGGCTCGCCATTGACCTCCTGTAGGACTGTAGTGGGTATTTTGATTGGACTCTAGTAACTAGTGCGACGTGTCTAATCCTTTCTTTGGTGCAGATTGAATTCTGTCAGTCAGGTTTGCAATGTGGCTTCCATTCTAAGTAGCTCATCATCACGACCGGAGTTCCTTCAGGTTTGCAGATACACCTTGCTAACGAGTGCCAACTAGCACGAAACCTTGGTCAAGCAAGGCTTCTTGCCGACTACCTTCAACTATCTAATATCATCAAATCAATGTGCACCGTGATGGTGAGCTACCTAGTGGAATGGTGGTCACATTACAAACTTGACAGTTAGAATTCAGTCTGCACCAAAGAAAGGACTAAACACAACACACTAGTTACTAGTGTCCAATCAAAAAAAACCTAAGGATAATTGAATTCTTGACTACTGATAATTTTGGACGATCTTGCGACGTTCACATCATGACCCGTGTCAAGGAGATGCGTGGCGATGGCACTGTTGAAAGCATTTGTTTCCTTGAAGTGTAGGCTTTTTGGTACATGTTCATAAAATCGTAGATATGCCTTCCTGTCTGTTCCTCCAATGTAACTGCTCCCGCAGATACATGTAAATTTGTATATACAGTCGGAGTTAAAATGAGAAGGATGTCTGTGGACTTTTGATTGCACCAGTGAGCATGTTGTCCGATAGACGGGAATCAGCTTAGCTGCAGAATAGGCTCTGGTTAGTGAGCTATTCAATCGTGTGCTGATTATTCCTTTAATATTTTCAGCTCTAAAATTGAGACTATCATCTCCTAGGTGTTGCATGGTAATGTCAAGTAAATGAAACTTCCATCATTTTCATGTTCTATAGTAGATTCAACATTTATATGTACCTCGTTGAATAATCCGAGTAGATAGGAAGCATGACTCTCATTATTGCGTACTATAAATGCGTTATCTACCTACATACTGAGAATAGAAGTTGTTTCGTCGATTGTAGGCTTCACCTTTGTTCTCTCATGGCCGGACATGAAGATATCTGCTAAAATAAGGCTAAGGGGACTTCCTATAGCTACACCACCATTTGGTTATGTAACGCTGAGTTTCTTGTAACTAATTCTTTCTGGTCAGCTATCTTCAGTATGGAGCCAGCGTCTGCAGTAGCCTGTTGGAAATTTTTTTTCGTGACACGCAGTGCAAGTGTTTGACCCGTTTAGAAGGACCAACTAGCTTGTTATTTTCTAGCCGGTTCCAAGCTCGATTAAAGAGGGAGGGGGTTGAGCGTGGAGTTAGCAACCCTTCACCACAAAATCTATCAAAGTGCAAGAGAAATTTCAAAGCACAGCAACTATATTAGTTGATCACATGCTGTGCTTATATTCTTGCACGTGAGTGATCAGTGGATTACAATAACTAAGTGATAAGATCTTCTTTCATAATTTTAATCATATTGTTGTAGTCAATCTAGTAAGTAACCTGTTATCGAGTTGTTGTTGTAGTATCACTTACATATATATAAATATTAGAACAGTTAAATTGTAGGCAAAGCGTTTAAAAGTTCGAAGTCATGTGACACTACTGTAAATACGCCATTTGTGATTACGAATTTATGTCACATGATCAATTTGCTGTTTTATTTTAGGATTTTTTTACGCAGATTAAGTATGATGATGATAGTTAGAATAAAACACTAAAAATAGAATACTTACTGGATGACTGGAGCCAGTTGGCCACAGGAAGTCATGTGTAGACCTAGGTTTCGTGCTAGTTGGTGTATATGCAACTTTGAGGGAACTCATGTCCCTTCTGAGATTCGAACCCGCGTCACCCAATGCCGCCTGCAGTCAGAGACGTTACCACTGAGCTATTCGGGCTCTCGATTGACCTCCTGTAGGACTGTATTGGATGCTTTGATTGGACTCTAGCTGGTAATTAGTGTAATGTGTCTAGTCCTACAGGAGGTCAGTCGCGAACCCGAATCGCTATCTCAGTGGTAACGTCTCTGACTACAGAACTGGGTGATGTGGGTTCGAATTTCAGAAGCAACATGAGTTCCTACAAGGTTTCAGATACGCCTTGCTGACTGACTGATGAGTGGCAACAAGCACGAAACCCAGATCTAGGCAAAGTTTCCCCTGGCTGATTGCCTCCAACCATCTGTTATCATCAAACCAGTGTGCAATGTGTACCCTTGATGGTGAACTACCTAGAATGGTGGCCACATTGCAAAGCTGACTCATAGAATTCAGTCTGCACCAAAGAAAGTGCCAGATACATCACATTAGTGTAATAGTGTATAATAGGGTGAGCCATATTGAGGTTACGCATCCATCGAGTGCTAGGTAGGTGAGAGGGAAAATCAGTCGACGAGGCTGTTAAGCTACATCGACTGAGATGGTTAGGACTTATGTTACGTATGCGTAGCGATCGCCTTTGTCGATCTACGGGGAATGTTAGCTGACATGGGGTCAAGTTGGAAAAGAGCTAGTGGCGGTCAAACGAAAACATGGAGGCAACAGTCAATGAACTCCACAACAGTTAGTTTAAGCCATCCAGCCATGTAGGAAGGTATAGATGTCCTGGTTGGGGACCTCGGGACGGCAGAAACCAATGATAGCTGGAGACAATTATCGGTGATATGGCTGGCTGAAAATCGTTCTCAATGACAGTGCAAATGCATTCACTCCTTGTGACTTATAATACCAAGGGAAACTATATTATTCTCCGATATTACTATTTTTTGTGCCTCGTATCTCTGTTTACTGTCTCTGTTTTGCATTTCCTTTTACTTTCTTTTTCTTTTCTGGCTTTGTGTGCTACATGGACGGAGTGTGGTGACTTGAAGTGCTGCACATCTGTGCAAAGTTCTATGTTGAAAACAGACAGACAGTGTCCAGTGGATAGAATACTTAAAGTATAAAAGTATTACACCGATATACTAAATCTTTTGGTCTTCATGTAAACTATATGTATCCTAGTTAAGGGGGGTGGCTGGGATTCCTAGTTGATGTGTGAAAGAGAGACATCGACTGTGATGATTTTCACAGTGTTTTTTTTTAAATTCACTCTGTTTGTATTGATCTTTCAAACTTCATTCCGATTATTTTTCGTATTAGTTTTCTCTGAGGTCGTGTTCATCAGGGATGCCCACTCTTCCCATTTCTGTTTAATTTCATAATAGATGTACTAATGGTATTAAGTCTAACTGGCTTCAGCCACTTAGGGATCGACGTTTTACCAGGGAATAGTCTTGTTAACTTAGAACAGGCGGATGATATAGTTCCCCTACATGAAGCCGTTGATAAAATACAATTTTCTGTATACCTTGAGGAGCAGCAGTCTTTGACTGTTTTACGTGCGATTCCCTCGTATAAAATGTAAAATAATGCAGCAGGACTGGACTACATTGACTTCTAGGTGAAAGATGGGGGAGTGAAGTAGGTGGTCGACCGTGTTGACTAATTCAGCTCTTTGGGTAAGTTGCATCAGCCTAGCCCAAGCTGGTTGGTCTTTGATGATATCTCAGCATGAATATATAAAAAAATTCTTGTGACACTTGCCAACTTGCATCATTTCTAACGTAGACGTGATATTCGACTGGTTTATCGATCAAAGGACGTGCGTTATGCGCAGAAGTTCATTGTGTCTTCTTCTATGGCTGCGAGATAGATATAGCCATTGAAATTGGAATATATGAAGACGTTAGGTGTTCTATCCTTCGTGTTAAGGCGCATAAATATGCTTAGAAATATTGAGATTAGGTATCACATGTAAGGAGGTAAGAAGGGCATGACAATTCAATCGATGAGGTCGTGAAACTACATCGATTGAAATGGCCAGAACGCATGTTATGTACGCCGAATCATTGCCTTCCTCGTTAAAAATCGCATAACTAAAACGTGGGATCAATCTATGAAGTCTGTGACTATCTGTTTGTCTGTTTTCGACATAGAACTTTGCACAGGTGTGCAGCACTTCAAGTCGCCACAATCTATGTATCACATAAAGCAAGAGAAGAAAGTAGAAGAAATGCATAATAGAGAAAATAAACAGGGATATGACACCAAAGGAATAGTAATATCGGAGAATAATATAGTTTCCCTTGGTATTATAAGTCACAAGGAGTGAATGCATCTGCACTGTCATTGAGAACGATTTTGAGCCATATCACTGATTGTTTCCAACCATTGGTGTTTACCATCCCGAAGACCCACACCAGGAAGTCTACACCTCCCTACGTGGCTAACTTAGACTAACTGTTGTGGATTTCATTGACTGGTGCCGCCTTGTTTCCGTTTGACCGCCACTAGATCTTTTCCATCTTGACCCTATATCAGCTAACATCGCCCATTGTTGAGGAAGGCGATGACTAGGCATGCATGCATTACACATGTCCTGACCATCTCAGTCGATGTAATTTCACAGCCTCGTCAATTTATTTCCACTCCAACTCACCCAGCACTCGACACCTAGCCTAAATATTGATCACCCTACTATACCACTTCGCACGGGACGGGGATAGAACGCAGGCACCTATGATCAAAGACAGCTAGCTAGTCTTTTCATGTCTTCCACTCTCAATGGACAGTACTCACAGCCATTCATAAAGGTAGACGGAGCGGATAGCTGAGCAGTACACCCGCTTTTAGGTCGATAGCCGGATATCACGTCTACGCACGAGACGGCGTAAACCGGCATATGCGAAACTAACCCTCTGTATCCGTGCTAAGATTTCGTCAGAGATCAACCCGCTGGGGCTGATGGTACTTCCCAAGTACGTGCTCTACCACTTCACTTCCTATTTCTAATTTAAAGTCAGTTTAGTCCACTCCTGTAACATTATCTTGCATTTGACAGATAGAGCGAATCGCATGCCAAACATTCGTAGATTGCAGCTCAAGGTGTTCAGAAGACTCTGCTGTATTTTGTCAGCGTCCTCGCCTAGAAGGACTACATCGTCTGCATATTCCAAGTCAACGAGATTATTCCCTGGTAGCAAGTCAATCCCTGAGTCTCTAAAGTGAGTTGGGGTTAGGTCCATTAGTACATCTATGATGAAACTGAGTAGAAATGGGGATAACGGGCATCCTTGACAGACACCACTAGTCGTCACCAGTTCAGATGACAAGTCGCCGTAAGCCCTCACCTGGCTGTATGAGTACGAGTAGAGTGCCTTGATCAGTGGGCAATATATTTTGTCGGCATTCCCTTTACAGCCAAGCATCGCCGGAGTACCTATCGGTCGACATAATCGAATGCTGCCTTTAGGTCAAGAAATATAATGACTGTTGGACGCCGGTAGGAATGCCTATGTTCCAGAATCTCTCGAAGGGTGAAGATATGATCAATGCACCCTCTTCCTTGTCTAAAGTCTATGTGGTTCTGTTGTATTTATGTCTCCCGAGCACCACTTAGTCTGCGCAATGTTATTGAGTCTAGGACTTTAGATACTATATTGTAGATATAGCCATTGGAATTGGTATATATGAAGACGTTAGGTGTTCTATCCTTCGTGTTAAGTGGTATAATATGCTGAGGAATATTGAGATTAGGCGTTACGTGTAAGGTAAGGAGGACAGGGCTGGAATACGCGTTGTGTGCGCGAATCAATGCCTTCCTCGTCGAGTAATGGGTTGGAAAATAGTGAAAAATGGTATAACCAAAACAGAGGATCAATCTATAAAGTTTGTAATATTTTTGGTTGAGGCTACGTACAGTAGAAGTGTAGACTGCATTGTTTGAGTCCTGCTAGTCCCCTTACCACTACTACCACTACTATACACATTCTACCTATAAACTCAGAATTAATTAGATTATGGAAACATTTGATTGTATTTACCTCGATTGGTATCAGTTAATTCACATCCCTGAACTCTGATCCTAAATGTCTTATTAACCACATTATTTCAAATGCCTCTGACTGAATAATAATATTTCATCACTATGTAAATGTAAAGCCTGATAAGAATTTACCAAACAAAACACTTATTTTCTGTCTTAAATCATGTGTTCTATAACATTCAATCTGTCGAACGAACAGTATTACCAGCTGAGTTTTCTTTAACGCGGGTGGGGTATAATGGGGGCTTAAAATACGAGAAAATACTGTCTGAAACAAAGAGAGTGAGTGAGTGGGTGAGTGAGTGAGTGAGTGAGTGAGCGAGTGAGTGAGTGAGTGAGTGAGTGAGTAAGTAAGTAAGTAAGTAAGTAAACAAACAAAACACCAAGGGTAGAATCGAGTTTATAAACGTTTACATTCATGTCACATGGTAGATAGTGAATGTTGATTTTGTTTTGTATTGAACTTTGATTTCTATAAAAGTTAGGTAGATACAGGTTTGCTGTGAACTGTTATTGTACAATTGAGTGTTTTCATTAGTCTCTTAGGCACCTTGTTTATCAACATGTGTGTGTATAATACATGTTTATACATAAGAAGTGAAAGGTTCGCATTATTATTATATTGTTATTGTTTCTTTAAGTTCCTGAAGGAACATAGAACTTCAGCTGCATGTCTCCATCGCGTTCGGTTCTCTGCCTGGTTACACGTCTGCTCATATGCTTTTATCTCCTCTTCACATCACCTCCTCCATGTCTCACCCTCGCACTAACGACAAACTCGCCGCTTCCCGTTCGGCTGGGTTCCACTCGAGCGATGGCCTGTCGTGTGATACCACTTGATGATGGCTTGTCTTTTCAGAGTATGGTCACCAATCCACCTCTATTTCTTTTTTGCTTATTTGAATCACATTTGGTTCCTGTTGGGTTGGTTCGTTCATAGCCAGAGATCCCGCCCTGTTGCTGATGCTTTCTGGCGGGCCACCTGATCTTGAGTAGTACTGAGTGGAGACAGCTATTGATGAAGGTCTGAAGTTAGTTTGAGATGCTCTTTACGACGCGCCAAGTCTCTTATCCGTGTAGAGTAGCACTGACTTCACATTGGAGTTGAAAATCCGGATCTTATTTTTAATTCTGAGTGCTGTTGACCTCCATGCAAACTAAAGAGTAATGAAAGCTTGTCTTGACTTTCCGATTCTGACTTTGATATCCTGGTCAGTTCCGTCTGCCTGTAGTTGAAACGATGCTTCCCAGGTAGGTGAAGGAGGTTGTTTCTTTCAGGTTCCTTCCATTTAGGCTGGTTGATTGTTGTCTGTTGTTGTTGTTGCTGTTGATGTTGGTCAGGAATCTTCATCATCTCTGTTTTATCTATGTTCACTTGAAGTCCTATCTTTGATGCTTCTTCTGTCAGCTTGTTGCTTTTCACTTGCATATCTTCCAGTTTGTGGCAAATCAGGCATATATCATCGGCGTCTCTTTATAGGCATATACTACTACTCGTTAATCTTGTCAGTAGCACATGCCACACGTGTATCTAATTCGCCATCTTGTTGTAGTTTTAATCTCACAGTCTAACCATAATTGACTCACTGTGTTCATTTTTAACTCATTTAGTCCGTAATACTTAATGAGGACTGTGTTCAACCGTTGAAAACGTGTAGACACTACTCGAAGCAACATAAATATGGTTAGTTGTTTAGTCTTTGAATGTTTATCGAAAGATCAGAGAAATACTCTGTAAGGTATAAAAGAATTCTTCTGATGTCTGAGCATCCTATAAGTTCACAGTCTTTCTCTCTCTCTCTCTCTCTCTCTGTCTTCTCTTTCTGCCTGTTTCATATTTAATTAAGTTTTCTCTTTTGCGTATTTCATTGAAACTTAGATGTGAAATAAAGTGTATTTTTGATATTGTTAACTCCCACCCCCCTCCTTTAAACTATTTGCTAATGAAATGTACTCATCATCCGTGTTTTATATATTTTAATAAGGTAAGCAATTTCTAATCACACTTAAAATTCAGTTAACTGTATAGCATCATGAGCCAATGTCAGCTCATAATGAAATCCTGTTATTATTATTGTTGTTAAAAAGCGCGGGCTGCTGTTTCTTCCTAATGCCCGTTATATTTATATTTAGGAATAGGAAGTGAAGTGGTAGAATGCGTTGACCACTTTACTTATCTGGGAAATTGCATCAGCCAGCGGCAACGGGTTGATCTCTGACGAAATGTCAGCATGGATACAGAGGGCTAGTTTTGCATATGCCATTTTACGCCATCACTGGCTAAGCAGACGTGATATCTAGCTGGCTGTCAACCAAAGGGCGTGTGTTACAGCTCAGCAGTCCTCTCCTTACTCCTTTATGACTGTCTGTGAGACCTGTCCATTGAGAGTGGAAGACATGAAAAACCTGGCTAGCCGTCTTTAATCATGGTTGCCTGCGTTATATCTCCCGTGTTAGGTAGTGGTATAATAGGGTGAGGAATACTGACGTTAGTCCTTGGTCGAATGCTAGGTAGGTGTGAGGGGAAATCAATCGACGAGGCTGTGAAGTTACGTCGATTGAGAAAGATGGTTAGGACATGTGTTACGTATGCATGCCTAGCCATCCATCGCCTTCCTCAACCGATGGGCAGTGTTATCTGACATAGGGCCAAGTTGAAAAAGAGCTATTAGTGGTCAACCCAAAACTTTGAATCAGTTAATTAAATTCATAGCAGTTAGTTTGAGCCCGCCATTTCGGGTGGTGTAGACTTTCTGGCATAGCGGTTAGGACGCTCGCCAACCATGCACATGGTCCGGGGTTCGATCCCCGGCCGACTCACCCCTTAACGTCGCTAAGCCAGAAATAATGCTGGTAAAGAGGAAAGGTTGGGCATGGGGCTAGCAACCCCATCCTGTAAAATAAACAGTACTACAGAAACTTCAAGCCACTAGCTTTGAAGCCCAATGTTCCACTAGGGAACGTGAAGGAAAGATTAGACTTTCTGGTTGGTGTCCTCGAGATATTCAAAAACCCAATGACGACCGGAGACAATTGGTAATATGGCTCAAACTCATTATTCTCGGTTAGTGATGGCGCGCAGATACATTCATTCATTCTTTGTGATTTGTCATATCCAACATAGCTCTATTGTTCTTGCATATTGCTACTATTCTGTTTCCGTCAGTCACACCTGTGTTTGTTATCTCTCTTTTGCTGAATCTCTCTTCACTCCGTTTTCGTGTTTTGTGTGCTACATGGAGAGAGAGTGGCAACTGGAACTAGTGCACATATGTGTAAAGTTCTCTATGTTGCAACCATTCAGTTAGTTAGTTAGTCAGTCGAAATCCTTGCTCATCGGTGACATGCCGGCTTCTAGGATGAACACTATTCTCATCTTAACTGCAGTACAATTACTGCATGTCGTCACTTTGACGTTTAATAATAACATACTCTGAGTATGTTTTTTTAAGTGCGAACGCTGTCAAAGTTTGAGATGTATGTTCACACTGCTGATGACTTCTGAATACGAAGAGTAGCGCTGCTCGAACTTCACTGGTGGTAGACGCCATTGAATTAATAACTTCGAATCATGAAATTAACTATCTTGAACTTATTCTCTCTTCTGATCTCTCCTGGTCTTCCCATGTCTTAGCGATCTTCAGTAAAATATTCAGCCTGACATTTTACATTAAGAAGTTAAGACACTCGGGTGTAACTCAACCCCTCCCTCCTCTTACAGTTCATAAACTCTTTCATCCTACCTATTCTTATTTACTGTTTACTATCATTCTTCCCTGGTTTCCTTAAAAAGGACTATGTCACAATTCGTAGAATGCTGAAGACTGTCAGTAGGGTGAGTGGTGTCCCAGTGGACCACATAGTTAACGTCGTTGTCGATAAACACTTGACTTCGTGCAATAAATTTGTTAGAGGGATTTTGTCTGACTTGGAGCATCCACCACAGCACCCTCAGCTTTCACTTTGCATCTACTCAGGTAGAACGAGGAGTAACTTCAGAAAGCTGTATGTTCGCATGTCTAAGTATAAAAATTCTATGATACCATACTTGGAACGTATTTTATGTGATAGTGAAAATAGTGTCAGGCAAGTACTGTTTTTGGAATAAAGTAAATCATTATTATTATTACTATGGGTTTTTATGACTGTGTTGTAAATCTAAGTAAAGTAACACACAAAAGTGGCACTTGTTGTGACTCATTAGCCTGTGGTGGACGATACTTCAACGTCCTTACTATTTTCCCTAGTGGGGACACTCAGCTAATGAGTTCTAGGAAGGGTGAAACACAATTCCCAGACGCCATTAATTGACATACGCAGAGTAATAACATATCTGGTCTCGTGTTCAGCTGTGTTGTAAATCTTAGTTATGTAAGGTTAGAAGTCATAATTTCTCATTTCTTTATCTCCCTTGTTTTTTTTGTCATATATTTAGGTGGCATCTGTTAGTTTTTGGCGGTGAAAATATTCACCATTTCCAGTCGAATTGGCTTAAAGAATTTCAATCCGAATTGAGTCTGTCAAATCTGTTGGAACAAAATGGGTAAGTAGCCATATGACTAATTCCATATTAGTTTGTTTATTAAATGGATATATCACACAGTGAAACAGTATCATTATTTACTGGATGCCAAAGTTTCGAACACAATCTATTATTGTTCATAATTATTTCATCAATAATAATCACACGACTTTGAAACTTGAGTTTTGTAGTTTTCTTTGTCTTCTCCTATTTGTCATCGTTGGCGTGGTAGTAGAATTTTCCAGATATCTGGTTGGACAGGTGGTGAATCATTCCCGTTACATGTGCTTGCAGTTGATTCGATAAACAAAGCTTCTGTTATCAATCTCTCCCTCCACTCTGTGAGATTAGATTTTAAAATTGTCATATTATCCAATCCCATCCTATTGTATGGTTGTGTGTAATTGCATGTAGGGAGTGGTATAGCTGAACTATTCTCTAGATTTCTTATCTTATTCAGGTCAACTAACCTAGATTTTGCTGCTAGGTTTTCATGCTCGGCTAGTCTGATTGCACCTGTCCTACTAGTTTGACCTATGCATATGAACTGACAGTAATTGCTGGCAGGGCATTAGGTATACTAAATTGTTGTGTCGGTTAAAGGCTCCACAGGATTGACCCTTTAGCCGAAAACGCTTGTTTCTAATTGAGTTTGTGGACGAGGGGGGTTGAATGGCAGTCACTTTTATTCCTGCCTTGTTAAGAATTCTGCTTAGGGTTCCCGAGGTTCCTTCCTTGTATGGAATTACTACTGATGATTTAGATTCTCTATTGTTGGTATTGTCATTATCCTGCGCATGTTTGACATGCATGTAGTCATTAATAATAATAATAATATTATTATTATTATCACTACCACCACTATCATTATTTATTTTATTTTTCTACTTCCCTACACATATATTAGTCATGTGACTGTTTATAAATGTTTAATTTATGTAAAACATTGGCTAAAGAAATACTTTCACCAATTGTTTCTCTTCCTTTATGGTCAAAGTGTTAAGCCATTATTAGTCTGTTTCCTTATTTTAGCATGTGATTCCAAGATATTTGTGGATTAATAAAGGCGAGGATTTCTAACTCAGAGGTGGATTGTGATTTATTTGATGTGTTTGTCATCTCTGAGCTGGTGGGTTTATAATTGCAAGGCTTTTTCATTCCCCAACTGGAGCACAGGTTCACCTGTTTGTGTAGTGTTGACATTAAATGCTTGGAGTCAATCTGCAGGAAGACTTGCCCGACATAGGTTTCGTGCTAGTTGACACTCACCAGTCAGGGCACGGCGTATATGCAATTGCCTTGAAGGAATAACTCATGTCTTTCCTGAGATTCAAACCCGCATCACCCAGTGCTGCTCTAGATTCACCTTCTGTAGGACTTTGTTGGAAACTATGGACAATGGGGTCGAGTCTTGGTGGGAAAATCATCACTCACTGGGGAATGCAGGTACATCAAGCTGGAACACGAGTCCCAAATAGGACGAAATGCGCATCCTGGATTCCACTGCTAGTCACCATCCACCAACTCAATTCTAATTACATGCTCAGACATCGTTGAATCATCTGCACAAGAAGCCGAAATGTCAACCTGAAACCGAGCACTTCGACCCAATCAATCGATGGGAAAATCTAAAATTCAATTATATATAAGTAATACTGTCGCCATCCAAATATCATCGATAGTCATCTGTCGGCGGCTTTCACTTTGTAGATCTCATTGGTTATAATTGCCTATAAGTTGACAAAAAAGTCCATGTGGTTGCTTTTAGATATTGATTTTGTGGGGTTCTCATAAATTGGAGAGTAGATATATAGGTAAACGTTTCAGTGACTGACTGTCCTATAAACTTTCTGCAGTTCAGCTGAGAAGTTCTCATCGGTAAAATCCACCAAATCGGGAACATGTGATTACCGATATCGTCGCATGACTGTGGTTGTATATAGCGAATGAACGGAAATTGAATTGTGTTAAGTTTAATCACACATTGATATGTGTTAGAGAACCATTGAAAATCAGTCAATCGCGTTCTAAATTTCACTAGTCGCTACCAGCTAATCAAGTAATAATATTGTGAGATAATGGTGAAGATTTGTAGCTCAGATGAATGTCAACGCTAAACATATATTATCTCGGAGAATACCGAAAGCCCCATCACAGTCAAACAACCCAGCTTAGAAAACATAACCACATCACAAATTTCATTGTCTAGAATTCCCGACCAATAGCTGCTACCTTGATGTGGTGGTCGCTGGGCTTGCACATCGCAATGAGCCAACAAGCTACACTGGTTGGAACTATTGTTCCTGCAGGCCCTATCGTGCCAGGAAGGTTGTTAGGATAGCGATTAAACTAAAAGCAGTTACTGGCTTATTGTAGCTGAGGTGTTTCCCTCAGCTATGCTGTCACTCCACTCTGCGGATCGGTAGGGGTGAGGGTTAGAAAAGGTTGACCCCAACAATTGTACATCCCGACTTGCCATACGGTGGTCCGTAGCCGGCGGTAAGTTTACTAATACGGAACCAAACCAGTCTAGAAGTATTGATGAATTCTAGCTTGGTAGATAACAAGTTATACCGTGAATAAAAACAAATAATTGTTCTATAGTACACAGATAAATCTCATTTTGTTACTTTTCTCTGAAAGGAATGTTCTAATCTCTCTCTCTCTCTCTCACAGTCTCTCTCTGCAATCGTCAAACTAAAAACAAAAAAAAATAATAGTCATACTGTTTTTTGTCATAAAGTTTACGTTCTAATAATTTGAATGTGGTTGCTTTCAATTGTCAGGTATATATATGTAATATGAAGGTTATATGCTCGCATACTTGCTTGCCTGTCTGTGTGGTTTCATGTGTGTGTATGTGTGGGTGTGTGTGTGTGTATGTGGCTTTGTCTTCAAACCTGAAGAGTATTCTCTATTTGTGATCACAAAAGTATATGTGGCTTTACAATGCTATTTATGATATGAGAATTGAAAACACAAAAAATGTCAAACTAGTCGTTTAGTGATTGTAACAATTTGAATCACACTAAAAACGGAGAGTAACTATGAGAACAGTTTTTTTTAAGCTTAGTGATTACAATTCGATCGATAATATGTTATCGTTGTTATCTCACTGGTAGAGGGAGTCTTTCTTGATAAGGGTTTGTCATCGTTTAGTAGAATGGCTATGTTTCTCCACTGTGCTTCATCCTGCGAATGCGGGGGGGAGGGGTACAAAATGACGCTACGACTGTCAATTCGGATTCATTTTTCTATGTTCCTAACTAACTGACTTCAAACCTTTCCACTTTTTGCGGCTTACTCTCGACTGGTAAACTTGAAGAGGCTTAATGGCTACGTTGTCTATTTAATTGATTTTTAGATTTTCCCGTCGATGGATTGAACTGAAGTTCTCGGCCTTTAGGTTGACATGTCGGCTTCTTGTGCAAATGTTTCGATGATGTCTGGGCATGTAATTAGAAGTTAATCGGTATATGGTGACTATCAGTGGAATCCAGGACAATGCACATTTCGTCCTATTAGAGACTCGTCCTCCAGATGGATAAACCTGTGTTCCCCGGTCAGTGAGTGATGACATTCTCGCTGAAGCTCGAACCTAATGCCCGTAGTTTCAAATGCCAAACATCCAGATGACGAGTCTCAAACAGGACGAAATGCGCATTGTCTTGGATTCCACTGCCAGTCACCATACACCAATTAAATTCTGGTTACGTTTTCTGTTGATTGAATTAGGATTGTCTAACATGGCTGGCTAACATTCTATCATCGATCCATGGACTCACACATGCACGCTACTCTTATTACTAATATTATTGATTGCCTGGGTTTCGAGTGGGGCGTTGGGCTTCGACAGAACATCTTTTTGTTCTGTTCTCTGAAATCATGTTCAGCTGGCTGGCCCGTAAGCTCTTATCTCTGCATTATACTACCTCTTCCAGTGTGACCCTTGAACGGCAAACTCGCCGTTCCCTTATTTAGGTTCCACTCAAGTGAATAGTCTAGCTCGCGATGACACTCAAAGGTCTAATCAACGCATACCGCCGCCTGTAGTTGGAACGATGCTACCTAGATAGATAAATGAAATTTCTTCGAGTTTATGTAGTAACACCAGACACACATCATCTAACGTATGTATTCCTGTTTTCCCGCTCCTCGCAGTCTTTCGAGTAATCTTGTCCGCCACAGATAAGAATCTCGCACTGCTATTAAACACATGATTTCATAATCAAAGCAGTTGAATATCTCAAATTCAACTGGAGACTCTGCCACTGATTGTATTGAGAATGGCACTTCATGTAATGCAAACTAATTTAGAAAAATGTCATAGATTTCCGGACGAATGTACGATGTGTTGATGCATGACGTCGTAAATTATTATCTTCAACTGTTCCGCGGGGGTGCAGTGTGAGGGGGGGTATTTTGACTTCACATCAATCCTCCAGATATTTCCAATAAGTGATTGATTGTAGAAGTTTAACACAGATGTCTGGAAATTCATCACAGTGTTGTTGAAGATGCTTTTATTTTGTGTTTGCCTGTAGCAGTAGTTGTGTGTGTTGTTGTAATATCGATCTATTTCTATGTATTCACTGCTTCTTTGGGTATTGCTTTAGGCTTTAGCTTAACAACTTGAATTGATGCGTGTCTATGAAAGATGGTGAAAGTGTGTTTCATATTCTGTTTGTGTATCTTTTAGGTGTCAGTGGCACAGTGGTAGAATGCTCGCTGACCACGCCACAGGTGGTTCAAGGATTGATCCCCAGCCACTGACGCACTCCTCCTTTGCCTCTCTAAGCCAGTAATAATAAGACTGGTAAACAGGGAAGGTTCGGCCAGGTGAGGATAGCAACCCTATCCTGTGAAAATAAACACCACTGCTACTGAAACCTCAAACTTCTAGCTTGAATGCGCCCTATGTCCCAGTACGAACGTAAGGGAATTAATAAATAATAAAAATTATGTCTGTATATCCCAGTCTGATGACCTCTTCATCTGCAAATAAACTTCAGATGTTTTCATTATTAGTATTCACTCCTTTTGTTCCGACGGGACACACAGAGTCTCAGGAGGACATCTCCGTTGCCTTTCTTCCTCTAATATCAATTCTAGCTGACTGCATAACTCACCATAAGCTTTCCGTGTGTCACTTGGTTATCATCTCCTCCTAAGCGTAATATTTGATCCATCTCCACTGAGGTCTGCATATTTTTTGATGAGAATAGGTGGTTGGTTGTGCTTCTCTTTTCTGGTCGGCCATCTTATCTTCTCTATAAATCTTTGCATAAATGTTCACCAGTTCTAGTTTCCACTCTTCTCACGCAGTACACAAAACAAGAGAAGAGAGTAAAGAGGGATTCAAAGAAGAGACAGTAAACGGAAATGTGAATGAGGGATAAAAGAATAGAAGTAATAGGGAAGAATAGTTAAATTTTATTGGCTACTATAAATCACTAGGAGTGAATACATCTGCGCCATCACTGACTGAGAACGATTAGTTTGAGGCATATCGCCGATAATTGTCTCCAGCCGTCTTTACTTCTTACCATCCTGAGGACACTAACCAACCAACCGACCACACAGTCTGCATCTCCCTACGTGACTGGCTGCCTGTCTAGCTTAAACTAACTTTTGTGGATTTCATTGACTGGTGCCGCCATGTTTTCGTCTGACTACCACTAACATTTTTCCAACTTATCCTATGCTAGCTAACATTGCCCGTCGAGGAAGGAGATGACTACGCATATGTAACTGTTATGTACTCGTCGCCAAATTATTGTTATGTACTGGTCGAGAATTTAATAGTCCTGACGCAAGAAAGACGGAAATCAGAAGACCACTAGGTTTGCGATGATACTTCTATTTTCCAAACACAAGGAGAATCAAAGTCACACAAGAGTGTGAGAGCAAAAATATATATGAATGTCCAAACAAGTGTGTGAACAAATCAATAGACAGTCTTAACATGATTGGCTAATTATAATGGAGTATCGATCCATGTATACATAGCAAAATGTATCAGACTGTCAACAAACACACATATTATATGGATATATGTCACCAAGGACAGACTGTCAACAAACGCACATATTATATATTATATAAGGGGAATATACATTGTTAAAGGAGACAGGTTCATCAAAGTGAAATGGTCACAGACTAAGAGAGCAACAGAAAGAGAGAGACCACCATATATATATATATATATATGGATACATATGAGTAACACATATCCTAAACATCTCAGTCGATGTAGCCCCACAGCCTCGTCGATTGATTTCTCTCTCCCACCTACCTAGCACTCGACGGATGCGTAACCTCAATATTGTTCACCCTACTGTTCCACTTCACACGGGCTGTGGATATAACGCAGACACCTATGATCAAAGACATTTAGCTAGCCTTTTCACGTATTCCACTTTCAATGGCCATGTCTCATAGCCAGCCATAAAGGAGGACAGAGTGAACAGAAAATTGTACTACTAACAAGTAGAGAGTGCAAGTTTCTTAGTAGAGGAATTTTGCAGTGTCCTGGTAACTATTTTTTGATTTCCACTCACAGATACAGGAATCAATTAGTAGGAAGAATAAGAAATCTTGACTCTAGTCATTGGTGGGTAGACTCGTTGATATAAACAAACTCTATTGTAGTATTAGTAGTATTGTAACAACAGATGACAAGGGTCAGGCAACAGATCGTTTATTAAGAAAATCAACGCGTATTTATATATTTTCATGCACATTATTATAGCTTATTCAAGCAAACAAACACACTCTTCTGATTGGTTGTGTTCTCACAGAAAGTTGACCTTGCATCTCTTTGTGACTGTTTCTTGACTGTCAGATCATCTATATGTTAACTGTATCCGCCTACGCAGTGTGCTGTGATTGGTTGTTGGATCAGTCTTTGTTCATATTTTCTCATGACCAATATTTGCGACATAAATATTGACGTAAATTAATGTCTACCAATTGGCTAGCAGCCTGCTCTCACCACGGTACAACTTTATTTTAGTTTTTATCTTGTTCAGGAAACTTGATAATAAAATTTATCAATTATCAATCAATTTTAATTTCCTGTTTTGTTTTACTTTTTTCTCTCCTGATTAAGTGTTCAATTTCCTGGACCTGTAAATCATTCATTTAATCCATCGCTGAATCATCCATCTATTAGTGGAAATATTTCACCCGGTTCACTTATTGTCAATGATTTAACTGGACAATCATTAATTGAATTGTAAGTTTGCTTTATTGGTTTACCCGGTTTTTTGTTTGCCTCTAGTCTCGGATGATAATTATAAATGAATTATTTGATAAATTAGTTAGAGAACCATTGGAAAAGCACTAGAGAGTACTAGGCAGCTGTTCTGTACTATTTCGGGACCTACTGAGGTTCGAACCCAGGACCTTCTGGCGAGCTCGTAGACCATTTAGAAGCCACTGTGACCCTATCCAGTGGCCAGCCAGTGCATGAATTCTAACTTCTGCCAACTCACAACATAGCGCGACCGCTAACCAGTGTCTTCAGCGAGTCTTTGTTCTCACACCCGACCTGCTGCACCCTATTGATCACAACGTCCCCCTAGTACCTCAGGTAACTACCTACCGTAATAGGTCCAGTCGCCAGTGAGCATCTCATTGATATTCCAGTAGTGATTTGCAACAATTTGATTGATTGGTTACAGGATTTCATCATGAGCTGATATTGGTTACAGAACTATTGGAAAACCAGCTGGTAGTACTTAACAGCTGGCTGTTTCGTCCTAGTTTGGGACTTCAGTACTGTCGAGTACTCCCAGCTGGTTTTCCAATGGTTCTCTAACCAATGTCAGCTCATGATGAAATCCTGTAATCAATTAATCAAATTCTTACAAACCAATACTTGAATATTTGATAAATATTATGAAAAAATAGGGATTCATCCTGTTCGACTCTATTGTCTGTCTATCTGTAACCATAGATGCCTGTGTTGTATATTCTCTGTTGAGTAATATCTAGGCTAGGCGTCGAATGCCAGGTGATGAGGGTATTTCAACCGATGTGGTTGTAAAGTTACATTGCTCGATATGTTTAGGATACGTGTTGTACATGAGAAATGTATCACATTCCTCGTCGAGGAATCTTAATCGATGTAGGATTAGACTAGAGAAAAGTTAAGGAAAGATGGTCAAACTAAAACTCTGAATCAGTCCATCACATTTTTGGTAGTCAGTTTGAGGAATTTGGGGCGATAAGGCTTCCTAGTTGGGGTTCTTGGGTTTGTATGAATCACTGACGGCTGGAGACATTTGGTGAAGTCGTTCTCGAGAGTAACTATCGCTTACGGCGAGTTGTCATCTGAAGTGGTGACAACTAGTGGTGTCTGTCAGGGATGCCAACTCAGTATCCCCATTTCTATTTCAATTTCATCATAGATATGCTGATGGACTTAACCTTGACCCCTGACTTCAGCGACTCAGGGAATGACTTGTTAACACCAGGGAATAATCTCGTTGACTTAGAATATGCAAATGATATAGTCCACCCTCCTGAGTGAAGACGCTGACAAAATAGAGCAGAGGCTTCTGAACACCATGAGCTGCAATCTGTGTATGCTTGGCATACAATTCGTTCCCTCGAGATTTACGATGATGCTACAGGACTGACTGGAATACACTAATTCCTAGCTTAAAAATAGAGAGTTAAGCGGTGGCTGAGCGTGTTGATCAGTTCATTTATTTGGGGATTTGCATCAGACAACGCCAATAGATTGATCGCTGACGAAATCTTAGCTCGGAGACAGAAAGTTAGTTTTGCATACGCCAATTTACGCCATATCTGGCGTAGACGTGGTCTGCAGCTGGCTATCAGCCAAAGGGCAGATGTACTGCTCAGCAGTCGGCTCCATCCTCCTTTTATGGCTGGCTGTGAAATATGGCCATTCAAAGTGGAAGACATGAAAAGGCTAGCTAACTGTCTTTAATCATAGGTGCCTGCGTTATATCCACAGCCCGTGTGAAGTGGAACAGTAGGGTGAACAATATTGAGGTTAGGCTTTGGTCGAGTGCCAGGTAGTTTTGAGGGGAAATCAGTCGATTAAGGTGTGAAGTTACACTAATTGAGATGGTCAGGACATGTGTTACGCAAGCATACCTAGCCATCCATCACCTTCCTCAACTGATGGGCAATGTGAAATGACTTAGGGTCAGGTTGGAAAAGAGTTAGCCAGTAGTGGTCAAACGAAAACATGGCGGCACCAGTCAATGAAATCCACAACAGTCAGCTTAAGCTAGCAAGCCGCATAGGAAGATGTAGACTACCTGACTGACTGGTCGGTTTCTTCGCGACGGTAAACACCAATGACTGGAGGCAGTCAGTGATGTGGGTTAAATTCATCGTTCTCAGTGATGGCACAGATGCACCCACTCCTTGTGACTTATAATTTCCAATGAAACTATATTTTACTTCGATATTACTATTCTTCTTGCCTCATATCCCTGTCTACTGTCTTTATTATACATTTCTTCTACTTTCTTCTCTTGCTTTGTGTGCTGCATGGAGTGGAGTGTGGCGACTTGAACTGGTGCACATCGGTGCCAAAGTTCTTTGTTGAAAGCAGACAGACGATAAATAAGGCTTCCGTTGTCAATCTCTTCTTCCACCCTGTTAACATATTCACTGTACTTGAAAATATGAAATAAATGGATTTTTCGAACGCATTAACTTGTAGGTAAGGGCAATTGAGCTCACACATGAATCTGGAAGGTATCCAAGGAGGCGGTTCCAATATTGGATAATAGCATAACACAGAGAAGGAATGGAAAGCTAAATAGTAGTGTTGACACAATGCCTACACATTTAAAACTATATTTGTGTTTTGGATTATCGCACCCCATATGTCATTCAAAATAGGACCGGTGAAGTGTTTAAGTGTTAATATGGTATGATGAACATGCACAGATTGGTAACAATGTCAGTGGTACTCTCATACGAAGAAGAAATATCAGAAAACTTACGTAGAATTCTTAGCAATGCAGGAATAAAAGTGACTGGAATTCTAACCAACTACAAGTTCACTCCGAAACAAGGTTCGCCAGTTCAAAGGGTCCTGTGGAGCCTATCATCAAATAAAGATATTTAGTTTATCTAATACACTAAAATGATTGTCACGTCAAAGTTAGTGTGCGACAGTGTCAATCAGACTAGCGGAGCAGTAAAGCCTAGTAAAATCTAGATTAGTTGATCCGAATAAGATAAGAAATCTAGAGAATAGTTCAGCTCTACCACTCGCTGCATGTGATTACACACAACCATACAATACGATGGGATGGGATAATATGACAATTTTAAAATCTAATGTAACAACAAGGTGGAGGGAGCAGGATTGATAACCAAAGCTTTATTTATAGGATCCGCTTAGAATACATTCAACAAGAACTCTATTTTCTTTTGTCTCAAGGAGACTCATCATGCTGAAGTTTCTGTAGCAACTTAGTTTACAGGGTGGGGTTGCTAGCCTCACGCCTGAGAAGGGAGTTATTACATGTCTGTAGTTAACAGAGGAACGACTTTATGGGTGTTGCTCCCCTTAGAGTCAGGAAAGCAATCAGAACAACACACCAGCAAAAGGAAAAGAAAATTCACAACAGGAAGCGCAGTGACAACTAAAACAAAGAAACCTGTAGCTGTAGTAACACTGTCAAAAATGATATCTCAACCATAGACTCACTGACTTGGACCGACTTTGACATGTAAATCCATCAGTAGATACAACTATAGATATCAGTGTTAAGCAAGTCGCAAAATGCCAAACAGATAGTTATGGGTATTATCGGTCAACAAGATTATATTCACAGATTCAGTGTTCGAAAGCCAAACAATTACAATAAGTTCCACAATTTCCTGACAACAACCGCCAGAGAAATAAGAGTTTTCGTGTAACTGAAGAACTACTCACCACCTATCTCGGACGTTTGGAAAATTCCGCAACCCCACCCCCCTGTCTACGACGAATTAGAAGGGGTATAGTAAACTATAAAACGAAAGTTTCAAAGTTGTGTTGTTTTATTTGATGATATCTTTATGAATAATAATAATAAACTAATTTAATTGAATTTTAGATTTTCCCGTCCATTGATTGGACCAATGTGCTCGGTCTCAGGTTGACATGTTAGCTTCTTGTGCAGATGCTCCGACGATGTCTGGGTGTTTAATTAGGATTTAATTTGAGGATGGTTACTAGCATTGGAATCCAGGATAACGCGCATTTCAACTGTCCTATTTGGAACTCGTCCTCCAGCCGGGATGCACGTGCATTTCCCAGTGATTGATGATTTTCCCACCGATGCTGGAACCCAGTGACCATAGTTTCAAACGCCAAACCTCTTGTGGCCCAAATGACCTAGTGGATAACGCTTTGGAGTTTGAAACTATGGACACTGGGTTCAAGCCTCAGGAACATGGGAACATCATCACTTACTGACTGGGGAATGCAGGTACATCCCCGGCTGGAGGACGAGTCCCAAATAGGACAGTTGAACTGCGCGTTGTCCCAGATTCCACTGCTAGTCACCATCCACAAATTAAATAATAAACTAAGTTGAAAATTTCGTCGTCCAGTAGATAGTACTGTTTCACACTGTGTGATACCTATCAAACAAACAGTTTAAAATAGGATTTACATACTACCAGAGTATCCGTCTTTCTTACATTTAATAATTAAGCTTACCGTCCATCTTGTACTTTCTCTTTGTTTTCTCTCTATCCCGAAAGAGCTCAATTACACAAGAATAAAGAACTTTTGCATAGAGAAACAGTGAATCAAATGACCAAAGAATGTTTACAATGGGAAGAAGCTCTGTCACAATGGCGGGCTGTATTTGCTAATCCTGGTCCTAATCCATGGTCAAATTCAACTAACATTCAACATTCCTCGACATTAACAACTACAAGAACATCTACAGCTTCGTCTTTAGTGAATTCATCAATAGATGATGCATCGAATGGTGGTTTCACTCTGGATAATCCTATTCCATTAACTCTACCTGATATACAAGATCTTTGGCATGATGATAGAGCTCGTCCAGTGAAGTAAGTTCTCTATGCCAAACCTCACTCCCCGATATCGATCTTTCTTTCTGTATTGATTAATCAGTTCAAGGTTTATTTGAATTTCGACTTATTTTCTTATCTTCAAGTATTGGTTTTTGTAGGGATTTGGTTTGATTGGATGGAGAATTTCATTATGAGCTGACATCTCTTAGAGAACCACTGGAAAACCAGCTGGGTGTACTGGACGGTTGTTTCGTCAGCCTAGTTTGAAACTATTCAGCAGTACGTACCCACAGGAGTTCGAACCCAGGACCTTTTGGTCACAAGGCTAGCGAGCTCGTAGACCATTCTGTCTGTCTGTCTGTCTGTTTTCGACATAGAACTTTGCACAAATGTGCGGAAGTTCAAGTCGCCACATTCCGTGTAGCACGCGAAGCAAGAGAAGAAAGTACAAGAAAAGCATAATAGAAACAGTGAGCAGAGGTGTGAGACAAAGGAGTAATAAAGAAAAACAAAACAGTTTCATTGAAGATCATAAGTCACAGGGAGTGGATGCATCTGCGCCACTGAGAACGATTTTGAGCCATGTCACCAATTGTTTCCAACCATAGATTTTTACCGTCCCGAGGACCCCAGCCTGGAAGTCTACACCTTCCTACGTGGCTTAGACCAACTGTTGTGGATTTCATTGACTGATGCCAAGTTTTTGTTTGACCGCCGCTAGCTTTTTTCCAGCCTGACCCTATATCCGCTAACATAGCTCGTCGAGGGAGGCGATGGCTTGGCATACGTAACACATGTCCTAACCATCTCAGTCGATGTAGCTTCACGACTTCGTCGATTGATTTCCCCTGTTTACCTAGAACTCTACGCCTAACCTCCATGTTGCTCACCTTATTATGCCACTTTACACGGGAAATAGAACGCAGGCACCTATGATCAAAGACAGCTAGTCTTTTCATGTCTTCCACTCTCAGTGGCCAGGTCTCACAACCATAAAGGAGGACGGAGCGGACTGATGAGCAGTACACCCGCCCTTTGGTCGATAGTCGAACATCTCGTCTACGCCAGAGTCGGCGTAAACTAACAAATGCGAAACGAGCCCCTTGTATTCGTGCTGAGATTTCGTCAGAGATCAGCCCGTTGGGGCTGATGGTACTTCCCAAATAAGTGAAGCGGTCAACGTGCTCTACCACTTCACTTCCTATTTTTAAACTAGGCGTCGATGTAGTCCAGTCCTGTAACATCATCTTGCATTTGGCGGGAGCGAATCGCATGCCAAACATTCGTAGATTGCTGTTCAAGGTGTTTAGAAGACTCTGCATTTCGTCAGCGTCTTCGCCTAGAAGGACTATATCGTCTGCATATTCCAAGTCAACGAGATTATTCCCAGGTAGCAAGTCAATCCCTGAATCGCTGAAGTCACCTAGGGTTAAGTCCATTAACACATCTATGATGAAGTTGAATAGAAAAGGAGATAATGGGCATCCTTGACGGACACCACTGGTCGTCATCAGTTCAGATGACAGCTCGCCGTAAGCCCTCACCTGGCTGTATGAGTACGAATAGAGTGCCTTAATCAGTGCAATATATTTTCTTGGAATTCCCTTTACAGCCAAGCATCTCCAGAGAACTTCCCGATCGACAGAGTCGAATGCTGCCTTTAGGTCAAGAAATATAATGACTGTTGGACGCCGGTAGGAATGCCTATGTTCTAGAATCTGTCGGAGGGTGAAGATATGATCAATACACCCTCTTCCTGGTCTAAAGCCTGCCTGGCTCTCTCGTGTTTGTGCTTCCCGAGCACCACTCAGTCTACGCATGATTATTGAGCCTAAGACTTTAGATACTATATTAGTCAAGCTAATCCCTCTGTGATTATCACAGGAAGACTTGTCTCCCTTCTTGTATATGGGGATAATCAGTGACTTACACCAACCCGATGGGACTTCTTCTGATTCCCAAACGCTGCCTAGTACCTCAGTTAATCCGGACAGTAAGCTGTCTCCACCGTACTTAAATACCTCTGGCGTCATTCCATCAGGTCCCGCTGCTTTGCCTAGTTTCAGATTGGTGACAGCTTTAGTAACCTCAGTTAGTGACGGAGGACCTGTATCTATATCCCATTCAGGGAGGTGTTGGATGCTCGGAAGGTTGAGCGTGGCTGTGGGCAAATTAAACTGCTCCTCATAATGCTCTTTCCAACGATCCAGTCGTCTATCCTGTGAGCTAATTATAGTGCCATTTTTTTCCGAGATTGTCTCACTGATGATTTGTCTTCTCCCACCCGTTTCCCTGATGAGTCCAAAGAGTTGCCTGGTGTTGCCTATCCTCAAAGCTTTCTCCATCTCTTTGGCTTTTGTCGCCCACCACTGTTCACGGTCCTTGCGGAGACTTTTCGTAAGTTTCCTCTTGTGCAGCTTTCGCTCCTCATTGAATTCGGAGCTCGCCGGAATAAGTCTTCTAGCATCTATCAGTTCGGATGAGGCGGTGGAGATCCAGTGGTTTTTACTCACCTTTGGGTTTACCTTATTCACAGCTTTTACAGCTGTATCTATGGCTGCCTGGATATTTTTCCAAGCTTCTTCAGGGTGAGCACAGCTGTCGAACACAGATATGTGTTTAGCTAGTTCTTCCTGAAATACGGATTTAGTTTCCTGATCGAGCTGGGGACGTGATGGTTTTACCGCCAGCTGTTTCCTACGTCCGTTCAGTCGTAAGCACACCCGAGCGCGGACCAGTGCATGGTCGGTATCTACGCACGTGTTCCAGAAGGAGCGACAATCTCCTACCGACCCACGCCAACGATAGCTTATTGCTATGTGGTCTATTTGTGTCCAGCGTTGGTTTGATGAAGGGGGTCTCCAAGTCAAACAGTGTCTCTCCTTGTGTTTGAAGTTAGTGCTTACAAGAAACAAATGATTATCAGAACAGAACTGTAGGAGACGGTCACCGTTGTCGGTTCGCTGGCACGGAACTCCATAGGTGCCACCGACATCCTTCTCAGATTGACACAATTTCCCTACTTGAGCGTTAAAGTCACCAGCTAGAACGACTATGTCTGAGCGTTTAGCCTTTCGCACCAAACTAGACAGCTTTTCGTAGAACTCATCCTTCGTTTCATCTGAACTGCAGTCAGTGGGGGCGTAGGCGGAGATTACGAAAAGGCATCGGCGAGTAGTGCAGTCCTTTCTCCTTCTTACTGATCCGTTCAGGCGGACAGCACACATTCGGCTATCTACCGGGATCCAGTCAAGCAATGTCTTTTCTGCCCTAGTACTCAAAGCTATCCCTACGCCAGCTAATCCTCGTGAACTAGCTGTGGCATCTCCTGACACCCTCAGGGTGAATTTTGCAGATTCAACCTGTTGGCCAGGTGGGGTTAGGTGAATAACCACACCATTCATCACCCATTGGGACCCGATCTAATGCTCAGCTGGTGCATAAATTCTAACTTCTACCAATTCATTACATAGTGCGACCACTTCGTATTGTCTTCTTCGATGAGTTACTGCGTCACCTTTAACCTTCTGTAGACTACTGGTCACGGTTTCGCACTAGAACCCCAGGTCGCTAGTGAGCGTCGGAATAATTTTCTTATGTTTAATTAAGTACAGGATGTTCTGTCATCTTTGACACAGTATATATCGTCTACAACTCAGCCGGAATTGTCACACTTGCATTCTGCCTATGGTTATTAAGAAGTCAGTTATGTGGAACCACTATGGGCCAGAGATATATCGTGTGGTGGAGACTGATAGTGATACCTAGTTGTTACTCAGGCTGAGATAGGTGGAATAGAGATCGGGCTGTATATATATATATATATGTGCGTCGGTGGTATAGCGGTTAGCACGCTCGCCGACCATGCATATGGTCCGGGGTTCGATCCCCGGCCGGCGCACTCCTTTACCTCACTGAGCCAGAAATAATGCTGGTAAAGAGGAAAGGTTGGGCATGAGGCTAGCAACACCATCCTGTAAAAATTAAACACTGCTACAGAAACTTCAAGCCACTAGCTTAGAGCCCTATGTTCCACTGGGAACGTGAAGGAAAAATATATATATATATATATATGTATATATATATTCAACAGCCGGCACTCAGCGGCTACCATATGGAAGATGAAATGGTCGGCTGGCCAGAAAGAACTAGACACAAGAAACCCTGAAAGTGTAACAAACCAACCAAGAGCCGATTGATTGCTCAATAAATATGTTGGAGAATATGGAGATGGATGATTGGGCATACGGCAGTGAGGAGAGATCGTTGAATGGCATCTTCCGTTAGACCATTGCTCGAATAGAATCCGATTGGGAATCGACGAGTTAGGAGTGAGTTTGATGATAGCGTGTGTGTGTGTAGGGGGTGTGTGTTCGTGCGAGGAGACCAACTAAAGAAGCCTGCAGGAAATAGAACTAAGTGGAGACATATTGTTGAGGTCCTATATTCGACTTGGAATCCAAGGGAATAATAATGATAGTATATATGAACTGCGCTTTTGGAGTGCATGACGTTGACTATCCACTTGTTGACCTCTTTTTAATTGACTGGGGAATTCTATACAGTCGGTCACCTTTATTAGTTTGAATAAAGAAATAGTGAACATATTTACTATTATTATTGTTCTTTTGGGGTTCCTAGTGGAACACAGGGCTTTAACTGCACGTCTCCACTTTCTTCTATCTTCTGCTGAACTTTTCATCTGCATCCATGTTAGTTCATACTGTTTCAACTCCTCTTCACACGATCTCCTCCATGTCACCCTTGCCCTGACCACCCACTCGCCGCTTCCCTTTCGAGTTCCACTCGAGCAATGGCCTGACGCGCGCGCGACGTCACCCAGCGGCCTCCTCAGCGAGTGTCCAATCCACCTCCATCCTCTTTCTCCTGCCTATTTGTTGGCTGGCGATTGGTTCTTGTTTTGTTTGTTCCCATAGTTTCTTGTTGGTGATTCTTTCTGGCCCGGCCATTTGGTCTTCAGTATATATATAGAGAGAAGACAGTTGTTGAGTGAACGTATTTACAGACAGGATTATTCATATGATCTCGTTTTATTTTATGAGTTCTTTTCATCTACCTACGTCGAAACTTAAATCAAATGTCTGAACATGCTTTTCTCACCGAAACTTCGAGTTGTAGATAGAAAGTTTAAGCCTACTGATGAAGAGTCCCAAACTTGGACGAAACAGCCGGCTGTCCATTACTCCCTGCAGGCTTTCCAATGGTTTTCTAACTGATGTCAGCTCATGATGAAATCCTCCGACCAAACAATATATAAGCAACGTAATTCAGTGTTGAAAAGCGGTTAACTATTTAGAGTATTATTTAGACAAGAAAGGGGTCAGCATAGTTTAAATTTCACTTAGAAGCATGGTTAGACTACAAATATTTTCAAGAATGGGTTTTATAGGGATTTTTGTTTGATTGCAGGGGGTTCTAGTGTGAAGCCGTGACCAGTAGGGTACAGCAGGTTGAATATGAGGCAGTAACTCATCGCAGAAGACATTGCGAAGTGGTCGCGCTATGTCGTGAACTGGCAGAATTTAGAATTCAAGGACCATTGGATCGGGTCCCAGTGGCTCAATGATCTACGAGCTCGCCTTGTAACCAGAAGGTCCTGGGTTCGACCCCCGTGGTGTGTGTGCGTACTGATGAAGAGTCCCAAACTAGGACAAAACAGCTCCCAGGTTTTCCAGTGGTTCTCTAACTGATGTCAGCTCATGAATAAATCCTCCATGCAATCAAAGACTACACATAGACTACAAGAACGAATAACAGATTGAATTCATGCATATTGTGATGGAGAGAGAGAGAGAGAGACAGGGACAGTTTAAGAGGGTGGCAATGAATACTACAGTAAAATTATGACATAGAAAACTTAATAGGTGGTGAGTTCAACTCAGTTAGCGAAAATCAAAATCACAAAATAAATGGAATGTTACACAACAGGAAAAAAAAGCACCTGAGCAAAACAATTACAGTTACCAGGGTAGTGAGAGATTATCCTACCTATTATCTATCTATATTAACTACGAACAGAACTCAAAGAACTGAATTGAATTTCAGATTTTCCTGTCCATTAATTGATTGGACCGAAGTGCCTGGTCTCAGGTTGACATGTCGGCTTCTTGTGCAGATGCTTCGATGACGTCTGGGCATTTAATTAGTATTTAATTGGTGGATGGTGACTAGCAGTGGAATCGAGGATGCACTTCTCGTTCTTGGTGTTTGGAAGTATGGCCATCGGAGGTCGAGCCTGTGTGGGAACATCATCACTCACTGACTGGGGAATGTAGGTACATCCCCGGCTGGAGGACGAGTCCCAAATAGGACTCCACTGCTAGTCACTATCCACCAATTAAAGAACTCAAAGAATGTTTGAAAAATTACTAAAACGCCTAGTAGTAGATAAGTTCAATTTGCAATTAATAGGCCATAATGTAGGTCAAATTTATTAATCGATGAATAATAGTTTACATGAGCAAAAAGTCAGAGATCGTGTCAGCTCGAGGATCAATATCAGCACGCGCGCATGGAATTATGAAAAGGCCTCCAAAAACATTCAAACAATACAATCCAGGTAGTGAGAAGAAAGACAGAAATTTCATTCATTGGAAGTTCATTTTGAAGAGTAGCTGTGAAGGTATTAAACGCAAGGACAATCAAAGCTTCTTGAAAAAAAACACTATGCAGTTCCTTTATTTGAACGCTAGTTAGTCACAGGTGTAATAAATGATGGTGGTATCTTATAACTCTGCGAAAACTGCTGTTCTTGCTTTATCCAAATGCATCTAAAGGGGAATCATTATATGAACTAATTTCCTGTTTTATTCCTGTACGTTCCCAGTGGAACATAGGGTGGCTTCAAGCTAGAAGCTTGAAGTTTCGGTAACAGTGGTGTCGTTTTATTTTTACGGGATGAGGTTGCTAGCCTTACGTAGCCCAACCTTTTCTGTTTACCAGTCTCATTACTGGATTAGTGAGGCTAATGAGGAGTGCGTCTGTGGCCGGGGATCGGACCTCGAACCATATGAGTTTTAGGTGAGCATCATACGGCTACGCCACCTACTCACAAGGCATCTTACACAGTCCTGTAAAGGCGATCATTAGTGAACTTAAATGACTCAGTTGTAAAGTTGTCTCTGACTGCAGTACTAGATTACGTGGGTCTGAATCTCATAAGGGATATGAGTTCCTTTAGAGTAGCAGATATGCCATACTGGGCCTCCAAAGCCTCAGGATGGTCGGGGGTGGGTGTCTTGCGCTGCGGGTTGGCCACCCCTCCGTACACCTCTTGAAATGCTCCCATATGACCAGGCGTCTTACATAGCCTCTCCTGAGGAAGTCCTACTCACTGCCTTCACGTGGCGGAGGTGTTTTTCACCAAAGTGAGAGGGCAAAAGCGGATGCCCGGCGCTCTTCACCGGGTTGACTGTCCATTGGATGACAGTCTAGGGGAGATGGCTAAACCCTGATTCCAAACCTCCAACGACTGGCGTATGAAGCTCACCGGAGCTCACCGTCAGACGTATGAACAAAGGGCTTATTGGACGCCCTGGATGACTGGCCCCATTCAAAAAGGCGAATGAACCGGACTCCGGTCACCGGCTGACAATTGATAGTGGACTCCTTACTCCACTCCTACTGCCTTGTAGGTCACAATTGGTTGTGTAAAGGCTAGAGCTGCACTCTCAAACAAAGGCCGAGCGATGGTGGGGACATCACTCGTACCTAATTCCCATGAAACTTCATGGTTCATGAAGCCGGCTTATCCTCCCGTAGGAGATAGCCGAAGTGAAGAAGAAGAAGAGATGCCATACTGGAGTGGTGAGTTCCAACTAACACGAAACCTAGGTCTAGCTAGGGCTTCCTGCCTATCTCTGCCAACCTCCTAATTGAATAGTTAGGCAACATATTCAAACAAGCATCAATATTGTAACTACATTAGAGTTTAATTTGGGGATAATAACTAGTTGTGGAATTCAGGATATGCATTTCCTCCTATTTGGGACTCGTCAGCTGGATGTACCTGCATTTCCAAGATGGGCAGTGACTGACTGGGGGATGCAGGTACATCCAGTCGACAAGTCCCAAATAGGAAGAAATGTGCATTATCCTGGATTTCACTGCTTTTCACCATCCGCAAATTAAATTTCAGTTAGATGCCCAGAGATCGTCGAAGCATCTGCATAAGAAGCTGACATGAGACCGAGCACTTTGGTCTAATTAATCGACAGTAAAATGTAAAATTCAATTAAATTGTAACTACATTGTTTAGGAAGGATTTTTCGATCAGTTATTCTTCTACAATCTGTATATATCTTTGGTCAGAGTAGAATGGTCATGATATGAATTGAGGAAACACCTTTTTCTCCCTGAAGGAAGAGAAATATTCCCCTTTTTCGTGAATAAATTGCAATTAAAAAAAGAAATTATTAATTAAAAACAAAATTTAATTATGTGATATATTATCGGTTATTTTCCCACAAACAAACACACACACACCCCAAAACTGTGTCATTTCAGATAAGATTATGTCAATAAGTAGAATTGAAAATACCTCTAATCACAAAACTTGAAGGAATAATTAAATAATCTACTGCGATAGTTGGAAAGTATTACAAATAATGCCTAAACTATAGGTAATTAATATATTGATTTTTGCAGGGAATTTCATTTGATTGGTTGAAGGATTTCATCATGAACTGATATCAGCTAGACAACCATTCGAAAACTTTGTAATCAGAAGGTCCTGGGTTCGAACCCTGCCGGTGGTAGGTGTTTACTGATGAAGAGTCTCAAACGTGAACCAAACAGCCGATTGTCCGGAGCTCCCAGCTGGTTTTCCAGTAGAGTTTTCTAACAGATGTCAACTCATGATGAAATGCCAAGTCATCGCCTCCCTCGACGAGCTATGTTAGCGGATATAGGGTCAGGCTGGAAAAAAGCTAGCGGCGGTCAAACAAAAACTTGGCACCAGTCAATGAAATCCACAACAGTTGGTCTAAGCCATGTAGGAAGGTGTAGACTTCCTGGCTGGGGTCCTCGGGACGGTAAAAATCTATGGTTGGAAACAATTGGTGATATGGCTCAAAGTGATCGTTCTCAGTGGCGCAGATGCATCCACTCCTTGTGACTTATGATCTCCAATGAAACTGTTTTGTTCTTCGTTATTACTCCTTTGTCTCACACCTCTGCTCACTGTTTCTATTATGCTTTTCTTGTACTTTCTTCTCTTGCTTCGCGTGCTACACGGAGTGTGGCGACTTGAACTTCCACACTTTTGTGCAAAGTTCTATGTCGAAAACAGACAGACAGACAGACATGATGAAATCGTTCAACAAATGTCTTCACTTCAATGCTTCTACATGATTCACAGACTTCCTGTTCGCGTCAACATTTCTGTCTGGCTGCTAAAATCGTTAATCACCACTTTCCTTTACCTGATGACGGCAGTGTGATGCTTACCTGTCTGTTTGTTTTCAACATAGAACTTTGCACCGATATGCAGCAGTTCAAGTCGCTACACCTCACTTAGGACACAAAGCAAATGAAGTAAGTAAAAAGAAACTCAAAATAGAGACAGTAAACAGAGATATGAGACCAAAAAATAGTAATATTGAAGAGGAATATGGTTTCATTAGGGGGGGGGGTATTATAAGTCACAAGGAGTGGATGCATCTGCGCTGTCATTGAGAACGATTTCGAGCCAGCCATATAACTGATTGTCTCCAGCCTTCATTGGTGTTAACCATCCCGAGGACCACAACAAGATGGTCAGTCTACACCTTCCTACGTGACTAGCTTAGACTAAATGTTGGGAATTTCATTTACTGGTGCCGCCATGTTCTGGTTTGATGGCTGCTAGTTCGAGAAGTAGCGGTAGTCTTCTACCGACCCTCACCAACGATACCCTATCGCTATGTGGTCTATCTGAGTTCAGTGGTGATTTGGTGATGGAGGTCGCCAGGTTACGCAATGTTTCTTTTTGTGCCTAAAGTTAATGCTGACTAGAAACAGATGATTATCTGAGCAAAACTGTAGAAGACGATCACCGTTGTTGGTTCGTCGGCAGGTAACTCCATACGTACCACCTACATACTTCTCAGTCTGGCACAACTTCCCTACTTGAGCATTGAAGTTAGCTGCTAAAACAACTATACTTGAACGTTCGCTTTTTGCATCAAATTAGACAGTTTCAGGTATAAGTCATCCTTTAGTTCATCCTAACTGCAGTCTGTTGGGCGTAAGCGGAGGCTAAGAAAAGGCAGTGACGGGTAGCGCCATCTTTCCTTCTTTTAACGGACCCACTCAGACGGACCGCACACATACGACTATCTACTGGGATCCAGTCGAGAAGTGATTTTTACGCCCTAGCACTCAGCGCTATCCCTACACCTGCGAGTCGTCGCGAGCTAGCTGAGGAATCTCCTCGCACCCTGAAAGTGAATTTCGCAGATTCACCTTGTTGACTGGGTGAGGTTAGGTAAATGAGCACACTCGAGTCATGTATGCGTGTCTCCGAAACACAACATACATCCATGGCTCGAGATGCAAGAGTTCTTGCTAGTGATGCCTGTTGTCCGATTTGGCAGAGGGGCCTGACGTTAAATGCTCCTATATGAAGTTGGTGACGTGGCTTTAAGAAGCTGTCAGGGGTGTTTCTATGGCTCTCATCGTTGTTTGTGGTCAAAGAGTGAGGCGAAGATGACTCACTAGTCTGAAGAATAGTACTAACTGTAGTAAGATGATGAAGGTGATTCTCGGGGAGGCTTTGTGTGCTCTTGGAAGTGTGTGGACGATTGTTACTTGCCCGCTGCCCACATCGTGGAAGTCTGTTGATTGTTCTGGTACTTGAAACAGAAAGAGGGTTAGTGTTTCGTAACTTTAGAGCCCAGGGGACAACTGTTTGAGGTCAGTCACACACACAGCCTGTATGAACTGGTTTTTGGTTTGGTTCCGTATTGGTGAACCTACTGCCGGTAACGGACCATCGTAGGGTTAGTTAGGATGTACAGTTGTTGAGGTTGACCTTTTCTAACCCCGTGTCTCCATAGTGGAGAGACAGCATAGCTGCCATGTTGGTCACCTGAGGCAAACACCTCACTGCTGTTACATCCCTGTTCCCCAGAAGTATGACTTCACCCACAGAACCTCTGCATAGTGTACAGAAAACATTCCTACACTTAGCTGGCAACTGCTTTTAGTCTAATGGCTATGTTTACAACCTTCCTGGCATGATGGGACATTCCGGAAAAATAGTTTCAGCCAGTATAGCCTGTTGGGTCATTGCGATGTGCAAGCCTGGCGACCAACACGTCAAGGTAGATGCTGTCGGTTAGAAATGGGAAGCATCAGTGAACTCTGACTATGCATCAACGACATTCGTCGAATTATTTTCAGAAGGGGAAGAAAGAAGAATGCTGCAACACTTTCGCCATTGACTGCTATTTTTGGCCGTATCCGTTAACGTTTCGAGCCTCCGATTCTAACTATCTCTCGGACTCCAACCAGGGAAACATGATGTATCAACTGATGCTAACCTAACACAAATATCCTCCATTCTACGACGACACGTCATAGGCCGACCACCTCTCCGCTTTTTCCACCCAGTTCCAGGGCTGGTTAGCAAACAAAGATCGGTACGGAAACCTTTGAGATGACATTCGTAGCATATGTCCAAGCCCCTAGAACCTGTGTTTCTAGATAACGACTCTCAACAAATGGTGGTCTCCACTGTTTCCAGACACACACTGCTGAACGTAAGAATTACACACACAATGATGTCTTCGAGCGCGGGCAATCTTACGGAGACGGCGATGATCGAATACGTAGAGTCGCCGTACATCCTCAGCTTAGAGAGACCATGTACCGTGGGCGTTGGAGCAAGACAGCACGCACTGAATCCCTGTAAACCTGACCGTCGACAGCTAGGCTAACGTATATCACCCTAGCTGTAATGATACTGTTAGAAATCTTCTCCGTCATACCTCTGCCAGCACTAAAACACAACTACACAGATACACAAACTTATCCAGGCCATAGCGTGATTGACGAGTATTTCATCAATGAACCATTGAGGTACCTACCTGTAATTACTGCAATACATTTTTATAGTCGTCTAAAATGTTGTTAACGGCGCTTGTAAAGAGTCCTTTTTCCAACTGATAAATTATGCGTACAAACTTTACTTTGTAAAGCTAAGTAGTATAGTATAGTTATGGCGTCAGAAACAATGTTTGGCTCATTCATTGCCTAATGAATAAATGGTCAGGGAAGTAACTGACTAATTTCGTGTAATAGTTGTTTGTATTACAAATTAAACATTGTTGACATTCTGTTTACTTAAAAAGTAATGTATTATTTATTTGTTTTAAACACATACCTGATAGACTATAGACACCAATAAAATCCAAAATTAAACATATAAGAGGGGTGGGAGAGAGAAATGACAGAATACAGAAATTACTTCTCAGTCTGACTGTTGCAAAGTCAATAAGAAACTAGTCAGTATTATCAATATTATAATTACCTTGGGTTCCGAGTGGAACTCAAGTTACTAGTGTCCAATCAAAATATCTACTAAAGGCCTACAGGAGGTGAATCGCTAGCTAGCCCGAATAGCTAGCCCAGGTGTAATATCTCTGACTGCAGGCGGCACTGGGTGACGTGGGTTCGAATCTCAGAGCGGGACATGAGTTGTTCCTTCAAAGTCGCAGATACGCCTTGCTGACTTGACTGATGAGTGCCAGGTAGCACGAAACCTAGGTCTAGACAGGGCTTCCTGTGGTCGATTGCCTCCAATTATCCAATAACATCTCCACTATGTTCTATTTTCTGCTATCCCCTTTTCAGCTGGGTTCATGGTTGCCCCATAATCTGTCATCTCCTTCTTGCACAATATTCTCCATGTTACTGTTGGACGACGTTCTTTCCTATTTGGATTCCACTCGAGCGATGGCATGCGTTGCACGTGATGTTGTTTGACGGTGTCCTCAACTTACGCCACATCTATCTCCAATATCTCTTACTGTCTGTCTGTCTGTCTGGATTCAACATAGAACTTGGCACCGAAGTGCACCAGTTCGAGTTGCCATGTTCCAAATAGCACACAAAGGTAGACAAGAAGATGAGTGAAGAGAATCAATAGAGTTTGACAAGTATAAGAGTGAAACAGAATGGGTAATGGTAGAAAGGAATATGAAAGATTACAGAGACTGAATACATCTGCGCTGGCCATTGACAACGATTTTGAGCCATGTCACCTATTGTATCCGGCCATTGATTCTTAGAGTCCCGAGGGCCCCAACCCGGAAGTCTGCATCTCCCTACTCCGACTCAGTTTAACTGTCAAGGATTTCATGGATTGATGAGGCCGTGTTTTTGTTTGGCCACCACTGGCTCTTTTCCAATCTGAACCTATATCAGCTAGCAATGCCCGTCGGGGGAGGCGGTGGTTAGGTATGCGCACCACGTGACCTAGCCATCTTAGTCTATCTAACTTTATAGCCTCGTCGATTGATTTTCCCTCTTTGCCCAACACTCTACGCCTAACGTCAACATTACTTACCTTGTTAAACCACCTAACGTGAGACAGGGATCGCAGACATCTATGATGGGAAGCAGTCAACCTTTTCATGTCTTCAACGCGTATTGGCCATGTTTCAGAGCCATAGAGAAGGACGGAGCGAACTGATGAGCAGTACACACGTCCCTTGGTTGATAGCCGGATGTCACGCCTACGCGAGAGATGGTGTAAGTCAGCGAAAGCAGCTCGAGCTTTTCGGATCCGTGCTGAGATTTCATCGCCAATCAGTCCGTTGGTGCTGATACAACTTCCCAAATGGGTGAAGTTCTATCACTTCACTCCCTATCACTAAGCTAGGAGTTGACGTAATCCAGTCCGGTCCTGTAGCAGCATTTTACATTTTACAGGGGTGAATCGTATGCCAAACATACGAAGATTGCTTCTCAAGGTGTTCAGAAGACTTTGCTTTATTTTGTCAACATCCTCCCCTAACAGGACTATGTCATCTGCATATTCTAAGTCCATAAGACTGTCTCCTTGTAACAAGTCGATTCCTAAGTCGTTACGTTCAGTTAAGGATACTTCCATCAGCATATCTATGATGAAGTTAAACAGAAATGGAGAAAGTGGACATCCCTGTCGGACACCACTGGTTGTTATCAGTTGAGATGACAATTCCACATAAGCCCATACACGGCTACGTGAGTTTGAATAGAGTGCCTTGATTAGTGCAATGTACTTTCTTGGCACTCCCTTCACAGTCAGACATTGCCATAGTACCTTTCGATCCACGGAGTCGAAGGCCGCCTTCAAGTCAAGAAAAATGACAATTGTTGGACGCCGAAAAGTGTGTCTATGTTCTAGAATCTGTCGGAGAGTGAAGATATGATCTATGCACCCTCTACCTGGTCTAAAGCCTCCTTGATTTTCCCTCGTCTGTTCCTCCCGAGTTCTGCTTAGTCTATGCATGACTACTGAGCCTAGGATTTTAGAGACTATGTTCGTTAGGCTGATCCCCCCTATGATTATCACACGAGGACTTGTTTCCCTTCTTGAATATCGGTATAATAAGTGACTTACCCCAGTCTGATGGCACTGTCTCTGATTCCCAGACTTTGCCTAGTACCTCAGTTAATCTACAAACTAGTGTGTCACCCCCATATTTAAACACCTCCGGAATAATTCCGTCGGGTCCTGCCGCTTTGCCTCGTTTCAAGTTACTGATAGCTTTTGTGACCTCACTTACAGACGGCGGACCAGTGTCTATATCCCATTCGGGTGTGTTCTGGATGTCGGGGAGGTTCAATGTGGCTGTAGGCAAGTTAAATTGTTCCTCAAAAATGTTCTTTCCAGCGTTCAAGGCATCTATCCTGAGAGCTAATTAAGGAGCCATTTTTCTCAGAAATAGTCTCACTTATGATTTGCCTATTTATACATATATGTTGAGCCTTTAACTCTTGGTTGGTTTTTAGTCAGAGTGCCTTGTTGTTAGTTCTTTCTGGTCATTTGATCTTCAGTATGGAGTCAGCAGCCATAGATACAGCTGTAAAAGCTGTGAATAAGGTAAACCCAAAGGTGAGTAAAAACCACTGGATCTCCACCGCCTCATCCGAACTGATAGATGCTAGAAGACTTATTCCGGCGAGCTCCGAATTCAATGAGGAGCGAAAGCTGCACAAGAGGAAACTTACGAAAAGTCTCCGCAAGGACCGTGAACAGTGGTGCGCGACAAAAGCCAAAGAGATGGAGAAAGCTTTGAGGATAGGCAACACCAGGCAACTCTTTAGACTCATCAGGGAAACGGGTGGGAGAAGACAAATCATCAGTGAGACAATCTCGGAAAAAAATGGCACTATAATTAGCTCCCAGGATAGACGACTGGATCGTTGGAAAGAGCATAATGAGGAGCAATTTAATTGGCCCACAGCCACGCTTAATCTGCCGAACATCCAACACCTCCCTGAATGGGATATAGATACAGGTCCTCCATCCCTAACTGAGGTTACTAAAGCTGTCACCAATCTGAAACTAGGCAAAGCAGCGGGACCTGATGGAATGACGCCAGAGGTATTTAAGTACGGTGGAGACAGCTTACTGTCCGGATTAACTGAGGTACTAGGCAGCGTTTGGGAATCAGAAGAAGTCCCATCGGGTTGGTGTAAGTCACTGATTATCCCGATATACAAGAAGGGAGACAAGTCTTCCTGTGATAATCACAGAGGGATTAGCTTGACTAATATAGTATCTAAAGTCTTAGGCTCAATAATCATGCGTAGACTGAGCGGTGCTCGGGAGACACAAACACGAGAGAGCCAGGCAGGCTTTAGACCAGGAAGAGGGTGTATTGATCATATCTTCACCCTCCGACAGATTCTAGAACATAGGAATTCCTACCGGCGTCCAACAGTCATTATATTTCTTGACCTAAAGGCAGCATTCGACTCTGTCGATCGGGAAGTTCTCTGGAGATGCTTGGCTGTAAAGGGAATTCCAAGAAAATTTATTGCACTGATTAAGGCACTCTACTCGTACTCATACAGCCAGGTGAGGGCTTACGGCGAGCTGTCATCTGAACTGATGACGACCAGTGGTGTCCGTCAAGGATGCCCATTATCTCCTTTTCTATTCAACTTCATCATAGATATGTTAATGGACTTAACCCTAAGTGACTTCAGCGACTCAGGGATTGACTTGCTACCGGGGAATAATCTCGTTGACTTGGAATATGCAGACGATATAGTCCTTCTAGGCGAAGACGCTGACGAAATGCAGAGTCTTCTAAACACCTTGAGCCGCAATCTACGAATGTTTGGCATGCGATTCGCTCCCGCCAAATGCAAGATGATGTTACAGGACTGGACTACATCGACGCCTAGTTTAAAAATAGGAAGTGATGTGGTAGAGCACGTTGACCGCTTCACTTATTTGGGAAGTACCATCAGCCAGTGCCAACGGGCTGATCTCTGACGAAATCTCAGCACGAATACAAGGGGCTCGTTTCGCATTTGTTAGTTTACGCCGACTCTGGCGTAGACGAGATGTTCGACTATCGACCAAAGGGCGGGTGTACTGCTCATCAGTCCGCTCCGTCCTCCTTTATGGTTGTGAGACCTGGCCACTGAGAGTGGAAGACATGAAAAGACTAGCTGTGTTTGATCATAGGTGCCTGCGTTCTATTTCCCGTGTAAAGTGGCATAATAAGGTGAGCAACATGGAGGTTAGGCGTAGAGTTCTAGGTAAACAGGGGAAATCAATCGACGAAGTCGTGAAGTTACAAAGACTGAGATGGTTAGGACATGTGTTACGTATGCCAAGTCATCGCCTCCCTCGACGAGCAATGTTAGCGGATATAGGGTCAGGCTGGAAAAAAGCTAGCGGCGGTCAAACAAAAACTTGGCACCAGTCAATGAAATCCACAACAGTTGGTCTAAGCCACGTAGAAAGGTGTAGACTTCCAGGCTGGGGTCCTCGGGACGGCAAAAATCTATGGTTGGAAACAATTGGTGACATGGCTCAAAACCGTTCTCAGTGGTGCAGATGCATCCACTCCCTGTGACTTATGATCTTCAATGAAACTGTTTTGTATTTCTTTATTACTCCTTTGTCTCACACCTCTGCTCACTGTTTCTATTATGCTTCTCTTGTACTTTCTTCTCTTGCTTCGCGTGCTACACGGAATGTGGCGACTTGAACCTCCGCACATTTGTGCAAAGTTCTATGTCGAAAACAGACAGACAGATGGAGTTAGCAGGTGAAGTTGGCACCTGTTGATAACAGTAGCCTGTCGGAAATTCTTTTTTTGATGCTCTGGCCAAGTTTCTGACCCGATTTTGTAAAACACAAAATAATTGAGCAAAGAATATCCTTCTCGATAACTTCGCCTTCTGGCTATACAATTATATCCAAATGTTTGTATACATAGAATATTCTAGATTAGTAGTCAATAACAATATTAGCGTGTTTTTTAAATAATATCGATTTGTTAAGTAAGATCAAAATGGAATTACAGTTCTATAGTTTTGGTTTGTAAGGATTATTTATGTTTTACGAGTTGATCACGGATTGATATCAGTTAGAGAACCATTGAAAACCAGGGAGTACTGGACAGCTGCTGTTTCATCCTAGTTTGGGAATCATCGGCAGTACGCACCCACTGGGATTCGAACCCATGACCTTCCGGTTACAAGGCAAGCTCGTATACCATTCAACCACTGGGACCCGATTCAATGGCTCGTGAATTCTAACTTCTACCAATTCATGATTTAGCGCGACCCCAACCATTGTCGTTGGTGGGACATCCATCCACACACGTGACATCTAATTGGACCTCACTGGTCACGACTTCTCACTAGAACTCAGGAAACTCCAACCTGTAGCAAGTCACTAGTGAGCATCAGATTAACTTTCTATAGTTTTGGTTTGTAAGGATTAGTTATGTTTTACGAGCCATTGAATCGGGTCCCAGTGGTTGAATGGTATACGAGCTTGCCTTGTAACCGGAAGGTCCTGGTGTAACAACAGAAGACAAGGGCTGGCAACAGATCGTTTTATTACGAAAATCAACACGTATTTATATATATTTTATATGCATTAATAAGGCTTATGCAAGCAGAAAAAGGCAGTCTTCTGATTGGTTGTTTCTCGGAAGTTAAGCAGACAAACACAGTCTTATGATTGGTTGTGTTCGATATTTCTCGGAAAGTAGAGCCATCTATCTGCGAATCATATTTGTCCACATTTAGGTTTGCTGTGATTGGTTGTTGAAACAGCCTTGTTCACGGTCAATATTAGTGACCTAGACATTAACGTAGATTAGTGCCAACCAATCGGCTAGCAGCCTGCTCTCACCACACTCGTCCCCCCGTCAAATAGCTTTGTGCGCAGACGTTCCGACCTTCTGGGTGCTACATCCTCTAGTTGAGGATTGTTACTGACCGGCTTGTCCCACTGTACCCATCTTTGTAGCTGACTGGCGTTAACTCGTTTCTGTTTATCACCTCTTCGGATGGTATATACTTGACCCCGTCTTTTTGTGATTGTGTATGGTCCTTCCCACTTTGGAAGGAGTTTCCGTGAACCTAGCCCGCCTCCAACTGTATATCTCCTGTCTCTACACTTCACTTGGTCCCCGACTGCAAAAGTAATGCACTGCGTCCTTTCTTTCATCTGAGACTTCGTGACATCACTGCGCTGCTTCCGTATTACATTCTTGACTGCCTCTTTCCTCTCTGCTTTTAATTTCGTCGTACTCCACTTTTGGTGCATGGGCCAGGTCTCATTGTGTACCGGTAATCGTGGTTTTCTGCCATACATCAGTTGGAAGGGTGACTTCTTCGTTGTTTCCTGAGTGGTAGCCCGATGTGTTAGTAAAATCAGTGGAAGCTCCGTTTCCCAGTTCCCGCCCTTCGAAGCCAGCCACTCTTTCAGTGTACGGTTGTTTCTCTCCGTTAGGCCATTCGTTTGTGGATGGTATGGGGTCGTTCTGATCCTCTTGATGCCCAGCTGTTGCAAACGGGAAGTAAACTCTTCACTCTCGAAACAGGGACCTTGGTCTGTCAGTATTGTCTTCGGTACGCCGTGGTCTGCAACAATGTGTCTAACTACTGCATCTGTCACGGTTCTTGCACGTTGGTCTGGGATTGCTACGGCGTCTACCCATCGTGTCGCGTGTTCCGTCATCACCAAGAGGTACTGATTACCATTGGATGTCTGAGGAAATGGACCCATGACATCTACGGACCACAAGTCACCTATCGCGGTAACTGGAATCGACTGAAGTGGTGGTCGTATATACCGGTCACCTTTCATCAGCTGGCACCGTGGACATCCAAGTACGTATCTTGCTACGTCTTCTCTCATACCTGGCCAGTACATACTTTGTCTTAGGAGGTCGGTCGTTCTGGCCACGCCTGTATGCGCTAGCTGGTGACATTCTTCTATCATGTCGTGGCGCGACGATTGAGGTATGACAGCCAGCCAGCTTCCGTCGTTCTCTCGCCAGGTCAGAGTCCCGTAGGCATTCACTCTGAGTCGATCCCTCTGTCTGAGTAGTGTGGTTAGCTCCTTACTCGCCGTAGTTTGATCCACTTCTATTCCGTTGGTGATCACCTGTATTACTGTATTCAGCGTATCGTCCAACCTCTGCCTACGTGCAAGTCTTAGTGGGTCTTGTTCTACTGCATGCACTCCGTAAGCGACCTCGGGCAACTCAGACTCATCTTCTGGTCTCGATAACAAATCTGCCAAGACATTTTCACTTCCAGGAACGTGTGAGATCGTAAAATCGTATTCCTGAAGACGCAACATCCACCGTGACAACTTCCCCCGTGGGTCTCTCGCTGTCTTCAAAAATTGTAGCGGCTTATGATCAGTTTCGATGTGGAACCGCCGGCCGAGTAAATAAGGTCTCCATTTGTCGACTGCCCATACCATTGCTAAACATTCTTTCTCTATCGTTGAATACTTTCTCTCTGTGAGGGTCAAAACCCTACTGGCATACTCAACGATTCCCTCGTCCTGTCTTAGGACCGCACCTATAGCGTAGTCACTGGCATCTGTGCACACTGTGAACTGTCTTCCTGGCACAGGTAGTTTTAGCGTCATTTGTTGGTGGTCGAGCAGCTGTTTAATTCTGTCGAATGTCCTCTGCGATTCTTCCGACCAAACAAACTTTGGCTCACCTAGTAGCCTGTATAGAGGGGCTGCTATCTCATTGAAGTTCTTCACGAAGCGACTATAAAACGCTGCTCTACCCAAGAATTGTCTCAGTTTTCTCTTTGAATTCGGGGCTGGAATCGTTTTAATCGTCAAAATTTTCTCCGGCAGTGGTTTAATCTCACCATTTCCCACTTTATGTCCCAACAGAGTAACATTCTTTTTGGCTATCTGAGACTTGGTTTTGTTGACGCGTAGTCCAAACTCTTCGATGCGTCGCAGCACGGCTTCTACATGGTTGACGTGATCGTTTTCGTTTGACTGTATATGACGAGATCATCACCATAAACCTCCACGTTTTTCAAGTTCTAAGTAATAGCTTCATCAGTCGTCTGAACGTAAACGGTGCACCTGCTAGTCCAAACGGCATGCGTTTAAATCGATATTGCGTCTGACCCACGATGAAAGCCGTCTTATCTCTGTCACTTGTTTTATCGGTATCTGCCAGTATCCTGAGCGAAGATCGAGAACCGAAAACACATTCGCACCTTGTAGGCGATCTAAGTTTCTATCACTGTTGGCATGGCACACGGTCTTAACTCTGTCATACTGTTTAACTGTCGGAAATCAACACAGAATCTATATTTCCCATTCGCTTTTTTTACTAACAGCACTGGAGAGTTGTATGGGCTATCAGCTTCCTCAATAATATCATCTTTTAACATCTCTTGCACTTGTCGCTCCACTTCGCCTTCCAGATGACATGGAACTCTTCGCGTTAAAAATGACCTTACTTTAGGATCACTTAACGGAATTTCATGATTCACCTTATCGCAATAACCGTATGGGTCCCATCTCCAGTGAACAGATGATCGTATTTATTAATTAACTCTGTCACATTGTGTACCGTCGACAGCTTAATCGCTGCTATCTCGCTGGTCTCATACATGTTGATATGCCCGTATTTCGTGATCACCACGTTCGCTTGCGTGTCGATTATGGCACCAATCTCACGCAGAAAATCCGCTCCTAATATCGTTCGCTGTAGTTCGGGTACAACAATGAAAGGAAACGTCACCTCGCAGCCACCAACAACGACCGTACAGTTCGATCTACCCGTGATACGCAACACATACCCGCCTACTGTTTGTACTGTCAATGAACACGGATTAACACTCTTACATAAATTCTTATCTATTAACGACACGGCCGCCCTGTATCTATCAAACATACTACTTCTCGATCATTCACTCGCAACTTCGAATACAGAGCGCCTTTCTCAATAGCCCCCACTAAACCTAGGTTCATACGAAAGAAAGAACAAGCATTATACCGTCTGAAATTTTTTCTTTTTCGCCTTTCTGGGCAGTATCTTCTCCAGTGTCCCGGCTTACCGCATTCAAAACACCGGTCTTTTCTATCAGCCAACTTTAACGCCGCCACTTCCCGCTGCAATGCTTCAATTTTTGCTCATATTCGTTTGGTTTTGGTTGGTCTATAGCGGCTACCGTTGTGCTCAGCAGCTGTCTGGTCACCTTCGCCAGCTCACTAATATCCATCGGCTGCGTTGCGTTAACCAGTTTTAATCGCTGAGAAATGTGGTCGGGGACACTCTCGATGAATTGGGAAGACAGTAACTGCGCTTCTGATTCTTCATCTAAAGTGGGAAGCGCGCGTCGAAGTAGATTAGTCAGTTTCACCGCCAACACTAGCGGGTCTCCATCAGGTCCAAGCTTCATTGACCGGAACTGCTGCATTGCTAGCTGTCTGTCTGTTTCGCTGTCAAACTCGGACACTAGTCGTTCAACCAATTTCTTCCAAGACGCTGTGCCATTTGACCTGTCTACGCTGTCATATGCAGCCTTCGCTCGGCCTCTCAACAGCGTCCCCAGGACAACTGCCTTCGCCGCCTGCTCCTTGACACCCACCAGCTCAGCAACGGCTCGAAGTCACGTAAGAAGCTCCGTATGTCACCTTCTTCAAACGCAGCTGGCCACGGGATCTTCATCTTCTTGGAGGCAGCGACACCAAATGTAACAACAGAAGACAAGGGCTGGCAACAGATCGTTTTATTACGAAAATCAACACGTATTTATATATATTTTATATGCATTAATAAGGCTTATGCAAGCAGAAAAAGGCAGTCTTCTGATTGGTTGTTTCTCGGAAGTTAAGCAGACAAACACAGTCTTATGATTGGTTGTGTTCGATATTTCTCGGAAAGTAGAGCCATCTATCTGCGAATCATATTTGTCCACATTTAGGTTTGCTGTGATTGGTTGTTGAAACAGCCTTGTTCACGGTCAATATTAGTGACCTAGACATTAACGTAGATTAGTGCCAACCAATCGGCTAGCAGCCTGCTCTCACCACACTGGGTTCGAAACCCAGTGGGTGCGTACTGCCGATGATTCCCAAACTAGGATGAAACAGCAGCTGTCCAGTACTCCCTGGTTTTCAATGGTTCTCTAACTGATATCAATCCGTGATCAACTCGTAGAATTACAGTTCATCAAAAGATGCTTAAATTATTATAATGACAATAAAGATATAATAGCAAATAGAATATCAACTTAAATCAGGGAATTTCCGCAAAAATTGAGGGTCATCGAAACCTAGATGGCCAAGGTAAGGATAATGTCTGAACTAACTCCTTTTGGACGCATAAATTAGGCTTCTTAATGTGGATCCCAACAGCCAGCTTCAGCAATATTTAGTAGTCGAACTCTGAAGGTGACATCGAGATTCGTTGGTATGCGGTAAACGACCCTGAAAGCCACCTTTTTAACATCAATCTTGTGTTCTTTACCCATAAGATGAGATGGAATAGCGCCACGAATAGATTTTATTTGTCCTTTACTTAACCAACCACTGTGCAGGGTGATGTTTGGAAATTCTACGACAAACAAAAAATAAATGCTTGAATACAGTGGCAAAGGGGTTATGCCAATGCCATAATGACAATCGGTGGATAAAATGATGAGTCACTAATTTAGTGAGTTTAACTCCAAAACATAGAACCAAGAGATAGGCCAGAAATTTTTCATTATAACCAAGTGGAAAGGATTAAAGCCAGAGATTACGTAATCAGATATAAAAGAAACAGTAAAGACATCCAGGCAAGGAAAGATTGATAACTGTCGCCTTCTGAAGACATAAATCAGGTTTCAAGTGTTTGAGAAGAAGGATTTCACGGTGTCTCCATTGCATGACTCGTATTCAAAAACGAAGATCTGTCGTGCCCTATCTATTCTGACTGGCATTAACGTGCTCATTCGTGTTGCCAGTAGACGACATAGTTGCAACGCATAGTTAGTCACACCGGCAAAACCAATGTCCCAGAGTTTCCAGAAGAGCGATTGACGCATATAGTTCGGTAAAGTTCCAGTGTAGTAACAGTTGTTCGTCTGCATCCCGTTTTGTCTCATAATGATCTCAGCTTTATCTTTCCCTAAAATTTCTTTTCACTTAGCCTCTGTGAAGTATCATTTCGTTTGGCGATTTGTGAATTTGAGTTATGCTTTGCAACGTGTTTGGCTGACTCTGAAGCTCAGTTAGTCAGTGTATTGACAGATGCTCAATGTCGTCTGAATTGGTATTCACTGAAGTTGTTATCTGATTCAACAAGTAGTACAACGAGTACATTCTTACGTAATCATACCACTACTGATAACTTCAATGGTAGTAGTAGTAATGGTGGTGATGACAATAATAATAATAATAATGGTCATGATAATCATATTAATGATATTGACATTCAAAATGGTAATGATGGTGATACCTGTGGTCAATTGTTAAATAATCATGACAACTCGGTGAGTAATTTTAATGTTCAATTACCTAATTTTATTATTATTATTATTTAGAAAACAGAAAGATTGAGCGAAGAAATATTTACTTTTCAATTAGATCCTCATCTCACCCTGGCTCTACTCTAATATACACGTATAGCATTTTTATTACAATACACAGCAATTTACCAATCAGCCAGTGGCACTGATATGTTTGTTAACAATAATTAATGAGTCAGTGTCAACATGTCAAGGCGATGGTGATAATTAATGGAGAAAATTAATACACACAATTAAAAGGCAGAAATGGTTACTTATGGAAAATTCCCATTGTAACATATAGAAAATCAAAACAAGTGTCTCAGCGAAGAGACTCTCTTCAACAATGAATTTATTATCAAGCTGTACAATCGTATATATACTGTTTTTAAGAAGTTATATCCCGGCCGACATCTCCTACCTTGTCGTGGTGGTCGGGCTTGAATACTGCAGTGACCCAACAAGCTGAACTGTCTAGGACTCATGTCCCTGCAGGTCCTGCCATGTCAGGAAGGTTGTTTGGACAGCGGTTACCACGGGGTACATGGGCTCCAATGAGATCAAATGACGTGTGAACCCACATGAGTCACCGGAAACCATGTGAATGCAGCCCCTGATGCTGCTCCGCTGCCTTGCGGATTAGACTCCAAGTCAAAGGCTCGGGGGTGGTCCCTTAATAAAACCACCTGCTTCTATCTGGGCGCCTGAGCAGTATCTCAGCTCTCACACAACAAATGAAATTTAATGTGGCGCATCTTTCTTGGTGCAGTATTATACCAAGTTTTTTCCTGCGTTTAAATAAATAAATAAATATCCTGTGAGGGAATTGAATCATACGTGTGAATGCATAAAATAATAATAATAGTAGTATGAAATGCAATTAAAGTGTTTGTGATTATACTCATAGTTAAATATCAAGTTGCAAAACAATTAATGTCATATATAGAATAATTCATATAATGGATGGAGCTTGGAAAGGGTGTGCAATTATAGGGTTAGTAGACAAATCGAATAAACTAAAAATGTTACGTAATATTGTGTGAAATTTGATAACGTAGAATTTATCGTTGTAAAAAAAGAAGAATTCATTTAGAATGACAAGTGGAACAAGTGAAATAATACCGGGGACAGTTCAAAGTGAGAATAGTAATAATAGTCACAATTGACTTAATAAGGATGAGTATACACATGGAATAGACAAAATGAAAAAAATGAAAAATTGGTAGAGCTAAAATATGATTGGGGATTACCATATTTTAGCATAGAGGGATTAAGACCATGAAAGTTGGAGGGGTTGAACGAACTTTTTCTGTACACAGAGATCTGGCTTTTCTGTTTCGATAGCCAAAGATGGCTTCAGCAATACAGATGAGCCGGATACAGATGCTCCACACAAGCAGGTGAATCGATAAACACATATACAACAAGTGGATCGCATAATGCATAATTTTGGGAAAAAAATGAAGAGTAATTAAGGAATAAGCGTGTGCACAGAGTGATTACGTAACAGATTGTTAAAGAAAATAAAACGATTTGGACAATGGTAATTTGTAACTAAGGTTGAAGTGATCATAAGAATAAAATAATTATACAAGGATCACACGTAATTAAAGTTGAAGTAGTCAGAAAAGATGAAATAATTTGGACAATTATAATTTTAAAAGGTTTAGGGGGAGGGGCGTGGACTAACCCGGTTTATACATCCATATAACGATGGCCAAGGTTTTGGGAATTGTTTCTATATTATTATATGCTTATACGATTGATAGATTGAAGACCCACTTTATTCTGAGCAAAAGAAAATTCAGTGGAATGTGACTACCTTCATTCAGTTTGGATTTCGTGTCGAACATAGGACTTCAAACTGAGCACATCTCCACTTTGCCTAATTTTCTGCAATCCTTTTTAGGTGTCTGGCTGGCTGGCTGACTCCAAGATTGCCCATAGTCTTTCATCTCTTCCTGACACAATTTCTACGATGTCACTCTCGGACAAAACGCCCCACTCGTCGTTTCCCGCCCGCGTTCCACTCGAGTGGTGGCCTGGCACTCTTTAGTGTTTGTCCAATCCATTCAATCAATGGATTATGGCAAATCACAAAGAGTGAACGCATCTGCACCATCACTGACTTAGAATGAGCCACATCACCGATAATTGTCTCCAGCCGTCATTGGTTCTTACCATCTAGAGAACTCCAACCGCCCACACAATCTACGCCTCCTCACATGGCTGTTTCAAACTATCTGTTATGGATTTCACTGACTGTTGAAGCTATGTTTTATTTTGACCATCACTGGCTCTTTTTTAACCTGATTCATCCTATGTCAGCTAACATTGCTCGTCGGTCGAGGAAGGCGATCGATGACTAGGCATGCATGCGTAACACATGTCCTAACCATCTCAGTCGATGTAGTTTCACAGCCTCGTCGATTGATTTCCCCTTTAACTCAAGTAGCCCTCAACGGATGCTTAACCTCAATATTGCTCACCTTATTATACCATTTCACACGGGAGATAGAACTCAGGCACCTATGATCAAAGACAGCTAGTCTTTTCATGTCTTCCACTCTCAGTGGCCAGGTCTTACAGCTAGCCATAAAGGAGGACGGAGCGAACTGATAAGCAGCACATCCGCGCTTTGGTCGATAGCCAGCTGGAAATCACGCCTACTAAGCCAGAGACAGCGTAAATTGGCATATGCGAAAGTAGCCTTCTTTCTTCGTGCTGAGATTTCGTCAGCGATGAACCCGAAAGTGTTGGTCAGCATGCCCCACCAACCACTCCACTCTCTATTTCTAAGCTAGGGGTCATTGTAGTCCAGTCAGTCCTGTAGCATCATCTTACATTTCACAAGGGGAGAGAATTGTATGCCAAACATACACAGATTGCTGCTCCTCAAGGTGTTCAGAAGACTCTGGTCTATTTTGTCAGCGTCTTCACTCAGGAGGGAGGACTATGTCATGTGGGTATTCTAAGTCAACGGGATTATTCCCTGATGGTAACAAGTCAATCCCTGAGTCTCTGAAGTGAGTTAAGGTTAATTGATATAAGTATAAAACTTGGGCACTGTGGCGGTATAGCATAACTCCATTTTGCATAAGATTTTATTTTGATGAAGTCACACAGTGTAGTGTTATACAGTAATATTAACTGATGCGACCACGTTTCGAGCACAAACTATTGCCACTCATAATCATATCATGTCACTCACTCACTCACACAACTTTTTTCCTTCATTTATATACATGAGTGGAATTGAATAGATATTTGAATAAAAATCAATATGGGATAATTTACATTCTGAAATAATAAAAATATGAGTGTTATTGATCAATTACAGTCAGATGGGAAATAAGACGAGTGTTTTTATAGTCAAAATAAATGAGTGACTTGTTAGAATGTTATGATGTGCTTGAATTGAAATAGAATTTTAAGATTATTTATTATCCTCCTCTGATTTGACTGACTGGTGGTAACAATATCTTCCATACATATTCCTGGTATTTGCATTGAGTCATTTCTATTGCAAGTGTTGCGTGTAGACTCAATAAACCAGGATTCAGTTATCAATCACCTCTCTATCCACCTGCCTGCGTCGGTAGCACCGCGGTTATGGCTCTCACTGACCATGCACATGGTCCGGGATTCGATTCCCTGACGATGCACACTAATATCAATGGTCGGCCTGCAAAATTTGGGCTACTGATATCACATGCTGAAAATTCCATACTTGTACCAAAAATACGGTGTGGAGTCAAGCTATCATCAAAATAATATATATATATATATATATATATATATGTATATATTACTTCGAAGAATTTTAACTCTCTCCAACCGCATTGTGTAGTTGTGTGTTAATGCATGCAGTACAATCGCTGAGCTTTTTTCTAAATTACTCATCTTCTCGGGGTCAACTATTCTTATCATTTCTGAATGTAAATTATCCCATATTGATTTTTATTCAAATATCTATTCAATTCCACTCATGCAAAATGGAGTTAAGGTTAATTCCATGAGTACGCCTAATAGTACACTACACAAATCGAACACTGAATAGACCTTTCGCAAATCACGAAAGGAAGTGCTCAGTAAAGCGTATAAATATATTAAGCTATCTATTTGTTAACCCTCATTACATAGCTTTGTTTTCTCCATAGGAGTAACTAAATTTCTACCTATAAATGACACACAGCTTGAGCAGTAAAGCTGTTTATCTGTCAGCTGATGAGTATTTGACAAACTGAAATATTGTTATGTCACATGTATTTTTTTGATGATGATGTCCTCTCATTATCCGTTATTCATTATATACTTACAAGTTCCTGAGTATTCTTCAACTATTTGTAACCTACCATGCTACCTCCCTACCTACCTACCTACTACCTATTCAAATATTGATCACAGTTATTCCTTCTCATACACGTACACACTCACACACAGGCACACACACACACCAATTGACCCTTCTGTGTCATCTTGAGTATCGATCAGTCATCTAATTAATGAATTTATTTATTTATTTATTAAATAATAATATTATAATAATAATCACTTCATTCCAAACAACAACAATAATAATGAGAATTATACAGAATGAAATTCTCAGCGTTTTTATGCATATTGCAATAATTTAGCTCCTTCCATAAACGATGTAGATGTATAAAATTCTAGGAAACCATAAAAAAGTGAAGGTTGACGGAAACGTGGTGGAGTACAAGTGGCTGTTTTATGTCGAAAACAGACAGACAGTACAAGTGGATGGTATCATATATAATACATGTGATAATAATAATAATCTTTGCTTATACTTTGCAGTTCATTTACTGATTTAAAAGGTCTGCCAGTTCTTTTCCAACATCTAACTCCCTCTTCATCTTACAAAACCCGTGCTAAATATGGTGGGTGGTATGGTAGAATTTTTATATTTGGCAGTTGTGTGAGCATAAATTCTAATGAAGTTTCTTCTAGTTTTACCGCCTCCCTCCCTGAAGAGATAAAAGGCAAAAGTTATGAATTAAGCGCATGTTTGAGCCAACTGCTCGTAAGAATTGAAGGGCCTATCAACAAAAATATAATGTCAATTAAAGGATTTCATCATGAGCTGACATTGGTTAAAGAATCACTGGGAAAACCAGCTGGGAGTACTGGACAGCTGTTTCCTCCGTCCTAGTTTAGAACTCTTCATCAGTAAAAATACTCACCACTGACAGGGTTCGAACCTAGGATTTTTTGGTTACAAGGCTAGCGAGCTCATAGAGCATTCATTAGCCACTGGGACCCGATCCAGTGACCAGCCAGTGTATGAATTCTAACTTCTGCCAATTCATGACATAGTGCGACCACTTCGAAATGTTTTCTTCGATGAGTAACTGCCACACCTTTAACCTACTGTACACTACTGGTCACGGTTTCCCACTAGAACTGACTTAGGTAACTGATGGAATAAGGTCAGTCGCCAGTGAGCATCAGATTAATTTTCATGTATTGGTTTTTGTAGAGAATTTCGTTTGATTGGTTGGAGGACTTCATCATGAGCTTGGTTCGAACTCCGGTGGGTGGGTACTGCTGAGGAGTCCCAAACTGGGACGAAACAGCTCTCCAGTACTCCCAGGTTTTCTACTGGTTCTCTAACTGATGTCAGCTTCTGATGGAATCCTCCATCCAATCAAACAAAATCCCTACAAAACCAATCCTTGAAAATTATTGAATCGTTTAGAGGGGGAGGGAGGGAGAGAGAGATTAGAACTGACTGATTGATTAGTTCGATAATCACATTCTGGTGTGTTACTCACTAATCTCTTCTTACCATTTACAATTGTAAATATCAACTATGCACACATTGGTGTATAAATGTTGTGTGTGCGTGTGACTGTATGTGTGTGTGTGTGGCTATGAGTGTGTAATAGCCCATATCGATTCAATAATCGTTAAGGTCTTACCTTTACACAAGGTCTCTTGCTCGCTTGCACACACAAATACGTATATGTTCACATATCCACTGTAAAGCATGAATGCTAATCAGTGGAGAGTAAGAGAGATAGATAGAGGACAAGTAATTTAATCATAATTGACTAAATGTGTAAATGAGAGATAAGGTTGATTGTGTGTTGGTGTGTGCAGTTTGATTGGTCAATGATAGCGATGATGATGATGGCGAAAGATGATTACAAATGTAGGTATGAATGATATTCATTCATGATTAGTTGATATGTGATAATCAGTGATCAATGCTGAGCTGTGTACTACACTGTACTGTGCTCTATTGTTAACTAATTACTTCTTTTACTGCACCTACTGATTACGTAAGTGATTATACCAATGATAACATTCACTTTAATTGATTTATTATTACTTGTGATCTTGACTGTTATGTGGAGTATTTCGATGAATTATTTTGTATATTCAGCTATGAAATTCACATGTGAAGAGGAATCCCAAGACAGAATTACCTTCCTGGATGTCCTAGTTACAAGAAAACCAGATGATAACATAAAAAGAAATATGCATAGAAAAAGTACTTGGACAGGACAATATACACACATTTTCACAGCTTCATTCCTATCAAGCACAAAAGAAATTTAGTGAACACCCTCACTCGACCACAGAGTTAGTTAGAGCGATATGCTCAGAAGAAGTAATTGAAGATGAATTAAGCATTGTATATGATACTTTGATCAAAAATGGCTATCCCGACAAATTTATCAAGAAACATATGACAAAGAAAGCGGCAGAAAAGGACTACTCACTATCTGTAAACAAGAAGCCACTTTCCATTATGGGTAAATTTTTTTTTGATAAAGTGTCACAGTGTTATACAGTAATGTTTACTGATGACGTTTCGAGCACAATTTATTGCCGTTCATAATCATATCAAGGTAATCACACGACTTCCTAAATTCATTTATATAGCTCCATTGTTTTTCTCTTGATTTGATTGGTAATAGTATTTTCCATATTTCAGGTATGAGTGATGAGTCATTCTTATTGCATGTGTTGGGTGTAGACTCGATGAACAAGGATTCAGATTTTCAGAGCATAAGAATTTAGCTAAGGTAAGAATGGTTGACCCCGAGAAGATAAGTAATTTAGAAAAAAGCTCAGCAATTGCAATACATGCGCTAACACACAACCACACAATAAGATGGGAGAGGGTTAAAATTCTAAAAAGTAATCTAGGTAGGTGGAGAGAGAGGTTGATTACTGAATCCTTCTTCATCGAGTCTACACCCAACACATGCAATAGAAATGATTCATCACTCATACCTGAAATATGGAAAATACTATTACCAATCAAATCAAGAGAAAAACAATGGAGCTATATAAATGAATTTAGGAAGTCGTGTGATTACCTTGATATGATTATGAACGGCAATAAATTGTGCTCGAAACGTCATCAGTAAACATTACTGTATAACACTGTGAGACTTTATCAAAACAAAATTTACCCATAATGGAATTACACTCTACTACAGTGCACAAGTTTTATTCTTATATCAAGAAGCCACTTTATCTACGACTACAATTCAAGGGCGATATTCCAAGTGAGATAATTACGAGGAAATTAAGAAAATCAGTTCAAAGAACTCTTAATGCTGGCGAACTACTCGTATCATTCTCTACACGACCGATGGTGCTACCATGACTGAAGGATGCAGTACTTAGACTAGCTGGCCACTTCACATTGTATCTACCAATTCAACTGCGCTTGTGGTGGTGAGATTTATGTCGGCCGTTGCTCTAGGAACTTGATTTTTCGTGCTCGAGATCACCTCCCAATATGGCTAAGTAAGGGTGTAGTTAAAACCATTAACAGTTCGATGTTGAACCATCTGGTGCAAACCAGCCACAAGCCAGCCAGCCTGGAAGAATCGTTCTCTATCATCAAACCAGGTGCCTTATAAATTCGCGAAATCACCGAAGCACCGCATGCTTCAAACAGCAAAGGCTATTGAAATTCGCCTCAAACAACCTGTGCTCTGTGTACAAAAGAAGCAGGTCCAGCCCCTACTACTGCCCTGGCTTTCAGTAGAGACTGTAAATTCATGAATTTGTAATATTATCTTTCCTAACCTGCCTTTCTGACATTCAGCTTATTTTATGTTGATGCTATTGAGCTGTAATCTATCAATATCATTGATTTGATGTTATTTAAACATTAGCGTTGTTCATAACACTAATTCATTCATTCACTATTATGGATGGATATAGAATTTTTCGAAAAGAGTACTCTTTGTTCAGTATCTATTCTTTTGAAAATTTTTATGATTTGTTCCAATTTTGATCATCAGTCGATATCAGTTGAAGAATCATTGAAAAACCAAGGAGGACACTGAACAACTGGTTGTTTCATCCTAGACTAGGATTTCTCAGTAATACTCACCCATAGGGGTTCAAACCCAGCAGCATGAACCCGACTAACTCAATGGTTCCATGAATTCTTAAGTCTACCATTTCGTGATTTTAACAAGATTCCCACTATCCAATCTCATCGCTGGCGCGAGTATTTGGACTTGCTCCCGACTGGGTGGTGGTGGATCCCACTGATCTTGACTTCACACTAGAACTCACTGCAGGCAACTTCGTTCTGTAGTCAGTCAATAGCATGCATAACATTATTTTTATATGCGTGTGATTTCGGTTTACACCAAACGATATGAAATACAATCTTCAAATATACATAGTATTCTTTTGTTATTGCAGTATATAACCGTGGGAATAACATTGCGACTCTGGCATCAAACAGAATCCTCAAATACACATATATTGTATTTTGTTGTTAATGGCGAATTGAACTGTGGGAATATGTGAGAATAATATTCCGTCGGCAGACATTTTTTGTGCCATACCGCCTGTAATCAGTGATATAAATCATTCGCAAAGGCTGCATCTTCTAGAGCAACCTTGATACCTCATACTTAATATATATATATATATATATATATATATATATATAAACGTATTGAAAATGGACCCAGAGACATCGGCGGACTTGATGACACTACTACTGGAGAAGGTGTGGAAAGAGGAAAAAGTACCTGTGGATTTGAAGAAAGGATACTTACTCAAACTGATAAAGAAAGGAGATTTAGGACAATGTAAGAACTGGGGCGGCATTATGCTCCTGTCTATCCCAGGAAAAATACTAAGCCTCATCATCCTGGAGAGAATCAAACATGAAATGGATGAGAAACTTCGACTGAAACAGGCTGGATTCAGTAGAAACAAGTTATACGTCGGTTAAAACGCAACACTATGGATCATCATTGAACAGACCATAGAATGGCAGTCAGCCCTCTACCTCAACTTCATCAACTTTGAAAAGGCCTTGGACTGACAGCATTGGTCGAGAGGCGATTAGGAAACTACTTCGCTACTACGGGTGCCGCCTACTGTTATACATCTCATCCAACAGTTGAACAACAATGCTGCATGCGAAGTACTCCGCAACAGGAAGCTAATAGAATCCTTCGAAGAAGTGAGGACGGGAGTAAGACGAGGAAGGCTGGCTGACTGCCTACTGTCTCCAATGGTTTTCATGATTAAGGGCAGTTGACTGGATAATGCGACAGACAGACAGCGGTGGGCAACGAGGAGACAGACATAAAATAAACCTACCTAGAAAACTTGGAGAATCTTTACTTCGCCGATGATATATGTTTGATTTTCCACAAACTGGAAGGTATCCAAGTAAAAAGCATTAAGTTGGCGACAGAAGAAGCATCAGAGATAGATCTTCAGGTGATGAAGATTCCTGGCCAACAGAAACAACAACAGACAACAATCAGCCAGCATAAATGGGAGAAATCTGAAATAAGCAACCTCCTTCACCTACCTATTTACCTGGGGAGCATCGTTTCAACCACAGGCCGACGGAACTGATGAGGATAACAATAAAGGATCGGGAAAGCAAGGCAAGATTTCATTTCTCCCAAGTCTGTGTGGAGATCAGCAGCACTATACAGCATGAAAATGAAAATAAGATCCGGATTATCAACTCCGATGTGAAGTCAGTGCTACTATGCATAGACATGATGCTGCGTCGCGAAGTCCACTTCGAACAGACTACAGACCTTCATCAACAGCTGTCTTCATTCAATACTACTCAAGATTAGATGGCCGGCCAGAAAATATCAGCAACAGGGTGGGATCTCTGTCAATGAGCGAACCAACCCAGCAGGAACCAATTGTGCAAGAAATATGCAAGAAGAAATGGAGGTGAATTGTTCATACTCTGATAAAACAGAATACCATCAAGTGACATCATACTCCAGACTCTCTCTCGGGTGGACCCGAACTGGAGGCGGTGAGTTGGTCGTCAGTGTGATGGTGGCATGGAGGAAATTGTACAAAGAGGAGATGAAGATATTTGAAAAGATATGGAGCCAGGTGAAAACGTTGGCAGAGAACAGAATACAATGGAGACATGCGGTTGAAGCTCTATGTTCCTCTAGGAACTATACAAAATACTGTTATTGAGTAAATCAGAAACGATATTGTACCAAATGCTGAGAATTCTGCGCTGCATTTTAATTCCTGTTTTTTGTAAAAAAGCAAATCACTTTTATGAATTAAACACTTTAATAATTGTCAGTTTTATGCAAATTATAAAAGTGTTTCTTCTATTTGTCCTTATTTTTAATTTATTGTTTTGTTATTCTTTAGACACCAGTCTGTGGTTTCATTGATTCATCGTGTTCTCTGTATCCTAAGTTAATCGATCAAACCTTGACAACTCCTCTGTCAACATCGAATACATCAGATTTATCCTCTTCTAGCATGGAACAACAACAACAACAACAACGTCCTGAACGTAATCGTCTATGGCAAAGTGTACGACAGTCAATGTCAAAATTTCGTTCACATTTTATACGAAATAATAATATCCGATCGTCAACAAGTGCCCTATTGAATTCACGTAATACATCCTATCAACAGCGTATGCGTGAAACTTTAATCACAATACCTATCGCTGAAAATGGACATAAAAATGATGATGGCGATAATAATAATAATAGTCATGATTCTCATCAGACATTTAATACACTCCTGCATATACAGTCACCATCATATGGGAAATCTTCATCGCCTTATCCTATGAATCCTGTAAATACTCTGAGTGAAAGTCAAAGACGATTAGGTAAGTTGTGTGTGCTTTCCTGTTTCCCCTCTTCTCAGTGAGTTGTTTGATTCATTGTGACTTAAAATTTACTCTCTAAGAATGTTTATTTAAACGCATAAAAACTTGGTACAATATGTCTGTCACCAAGAAGGATGCACCACACAATAATAATTAAAACAACATAGATCAAAAGAAAAAAAGAAGAGAAAAAAATATATAAGTAGAGAACGGATAAAGAACTTCATCTGGAAGGAAAACAGTTGTGCTTAACAAGTTCAAACAGTATTCGTTAACTATCATCGGAAAGGGAAGAACGAAGGAAATTGTAACACGTGTAATAGCACGCGATAAGTTTCATTGGTTGTTTGTTGCTTCATGCAATTCATTGTGTGAGGGCTGAGATACTACCAGGGCGCTCAGACCCAAGCAGGTGGTTTTATTAAGGGTCCACCCTCCCCCCCGAGCCTTTGACTTGAAGTCTAATCCGGAAGGAGCAGCGGAGCAGCGTCAGGAGCTGCATTCCCATGGTTGACGGTGACCCATATGGGTTCATACGCCATTTGACCCGATTGGATACTGAAGCCCATGTACCCCATATGGTAACTGCTTTTAGTTTAACCACTCGCTATCCAAACAACCTTCCTGACATGGCTGGACCTGCAGGGACAGAGTCCCAGTCAGTTTAGCATGTTGGGTCATTACGGTGTTCAAGCCCGACCACCACGACACGGTAGCAGTTATCGGTCGGGTTATATGGGTAGGAAGAAGTCAACAGGAAGCCTAGGACCTAGCTCGTTACTTTCTAGTGACCAATGTAGACATTAAAATTATACAGGCGGTTACTCAATGGGTCCGGATATTAATATGTGTAAAACTTGGGCACTGTGGTGGTGGCAGTAAGTAATTCCATATTAGTTTGTTTATTAGATGTATCACACAGTTAGTGAAACAGTATTATTTACTGGATGACAAAGTTTCGAACACAATTTATTATTGTTCATAATCATGTCATCAATTATAATCACACGAATTCGAAACTTGAGTTTTATAGTTTTCTTTGTTCTTTCCTATTCGTCGTCGTAGGGGTAGTAGAATTTTCCAGATGTCCAGGTGAACAGGTGTTGAATCATTCCTATTACACGTATTTTCAGCCAGTTGATTCGATAAACAAAGCTTCTGTCATCAATCTCACCCTCCACCCTTATTGTTACATTAGATTTTAAAACTGTCATCTTATCCCGTCATCCTATGCTGTATGGTTGTGTGTAGTTGCATATAGTGATTGCTATAGCTGATATATTCTCTAGATTTCTTATCTTATTCGGGTCACCTAATCTTGATTTTGGTAGGTTATTGTGCTCCGCTAGTCTTACTGAATACCCCTGTTCTACTACTTTCACCACAGGATTGATCCTTTAGCCGACAAAACTTGTTTCTAATTGAGTTTGTGGGTGGTTTGAATGCCAGTCACTTTTATTCCTGCCTTATTAAGAATTCTGTGTAAGGTGGTTTCCGAGGTTCCTTCCTTGTATTGAAGTACTACTGATGATTTAGATTACTTATTGTTGGTGTTATCATGCGCATATTTGACATGCATGTCGTCATTATTATTATTATCAATATTACTGTTTCACTGTGTGATACATCTAATAAACAAACTAATATGGAATGGGTCCGAATAGTTCAGCGGGTAACATCTCTGACTGTAGCACGGGGTGACTATGTTTTGTGAGACGTTTGTTCTTCCAAAAACTCAGGCACGCCTTGCTAGCGATTGCCAACAGTCATCAAAACTTGGATTCCATGACTTCCCATCCAGCGTGGTGATTGACTATATTGCCTACCTGACTGACAGAGTACAGTTAACATCAACAGCAAGGACAAGGCGTATGGCGTTGTCTACATCCTGATGACCAATTAGTGTAATTAGTGTTAACTTGTGAAAGCTACTCATCAAAACTGTACTGTTAAATGATGTCCTGTTTTCTGTAAAAGGTCATAGAAAATGTAAATAATGAAGGTTAAACATTTATGTCAATTGGGTAAGAAAATATGTTGAAGTATATATCAGTAACGAAAGTTGTTCTCCACAATCTCCTTCATACCACCCTCAGAACACCGCACAACTCGTCGTTTCACATTCGGGGTCCACTTGAGCGATGGCCTAGCGCACTATGTCACGAAACGGTTTCCTCAGAATGTGTGCGATCCACCTCGATTTTCTTTGGCAAATGTGTTGAACAATAGGCTAGTGATTGGTTTAATTGAATTTTAGATTTTCCCGTCGATCGATCGGATCGAAGTGCTCAGTTTCAGGTTGACATGTCGGCTTCTTGTGCGGATGTTTTGACGATCTCTGGGCATGTAATTAATTAGAATTTAATTGGTTGACGGTGACTAGCAGCGGAATCCAGGACAACGCGCATTTCGTTCTATTTGGGACTTGTCATTGGATGTACCTGCATTCTCCAGTCAGTGACTGATGATGTTCCCACCGAGGCTCAGACCCAGTGCTCATAGTTTTAAACGCCTTAGCGTTATCCACTTGGGCCACGAGAGCCACCTACTGTACCAAATAGGGCGAAATGCGCATCCTGGATTCCACTGCTAGTCACCATCGATCTACACGCTATGAAATGACAGCATCATTCAGAGAAATAACGATAAAATCTTTAAGGGTTTGATCATAAATTTTAAGAGCTGTTTCGTCCTAGTTGTTTGTGACTCTTCAGTCATGCTCATCCACCGACTGGGGTTCGAACTCAGGACCTTCTAGTTACAAGGCCAGCGAGCTCGTAGACCACTCAGCAGCCACTGGGACCCTATCCAATGTAACGAGAGGGTGCAAGGTGGGTGCCCACCCTATGACGAAACAGCTCTACAGTACCCTCAGGTTTTTCAATGTTCCTCTGACCGATATCCCGTGATAATGAAGTCCTGAAACCAATCATATCCTTGCAAACTCACACGAATAAAATCTTTCAATGATAAAATCCACCTATGAGAACTACCAACAGTATATACTACTACAACTAGTGGATATTATCAGTAGTAAGTTACCGTAAAGACATATACACATCAATATTCCTTATTAGGCACATACAATATCTATGTGATTTAAACAATAAATAGATGACCGCATAGTTTGAGAATCTTTTTATATTTTTGCTTCTACTATAGAAAGCCGATAGATAAGATAGATATGTATATATATGCACATACTCATTAAAAAGTTTTAATTATTTAGAGAAAATACAAGATAATGAGAACTTTTCATTTCGTTTACTTTTATAAAGTGATTCTTTTTCTCTCTGTGGTTTAGTCGTGTGTGTCTGTGTGTGTGCGTGCGTGCGTGCGTGCGTATGTGCGTCAAAGTATGCAGAATAAATAGCTAATCAATAAAATTGCATGAATGATTGCATGAGTAGTGAATGCAATCAAGTAGCTGTCTCAGGTCAAATGTGTGTGTGTGTGTGTGTGTGTGTGTGAGTAATAAGGCGACTTAATATACAAGGAATAGATTTCAACTTACTTACTTATAGCATAATAGTGTTTAATGAATTTTCAAGAGTTTTTTTAATTTAATTACAGATTGATGCCTGTTAGAGAAGCATTTAGAGGCAAACTAGGGAGTACTGGACAATCGATTGTTTTGTCAGCCCGGTTTGGGATTCACTCATCAGTATGAAGCCAACACACAGGGGGCCGGGTGGTTGAATCCGGAGTCCATCACCAGGTGTGGAGTGAGGATAAACATTGGTCAATGATATTGGTTGGTTCGGGTGTCGCTAAAATCACGAATTGGTAGAAGTTGGGATTCATGAACTGGCTATTGAGTGGAGTCCCGGTGGTTGAACAGTCTACCAGCTTGACGGGGGGTGCTGACTTCGAACCCTGGCAGTGGGTGCGTTACTGCCATAGAATACTCCATGGTTTTCAATGGTTTTATAAATGTGCGTCGGTGGCACAGTGGTTAGGACTCTCGCCGACCATGCACATGGTCCGGGGGTCGATCCCCTACCGATGCACACCAGATATCTATGGTTGGCCTGCAAAATTTGGGCTACCGATATCACATGCTGAGAATTCCATAGTTGTAGTAAAAAAATATGGTATGGAATCAAGCTATAGTCAACAATCAACAATGATACTCAATTACCATTCATAATTCATCTCAATTTCTCTTAAACTCTCTTATTCTCTCTCTTTGTATTCTTTAGGCACAGATACTCCATCTTATAATCAAAATAGACGATTTAGTCATCAAAATATTCAAACTCATCGAGAATCTCAAGATTCGACATCGATACTAACCAGTTTCCCTTTAGTGATTGAGGTAAGTGTGTTAGTATTTTATCACGTTAAAGCGTTGGAGGTCAGATCTTAAGGGGTAGCATTGTCATGTTGTAGGACTAGTATATGTGGTTTTGATTCAGAATAGAATTTGATATATCATGAAGTGGTGTACTATTCCGGCTATTTATAAAGATAACTGCTGTCAGAGGGAGTTGATTGTAAATAATAGTTGTTTTTTTTTAATTCCTTTACATTCCCAGTGGAACATAGGGCACCTTCAAGCTACAGGATTGAAGTTTCGGTAGCAGGGGTGTTTATTTTTACGGAATCAGGTTGCTAGCCGACCTTCCCTCTTTGCCAGTCCTATTAGCGACACCTATTTACCGGCTTAGCAAGGTAAAGGAGTGCATCGGTGACCGGGGATCAAACCCTGAACCACACCTGCTTGGTTAGTCGGCGAGCATTCTACCACTGTGTCACCGACGCACAAATAACAGTTACAGGAAGTATGAATCATTTCTACTCTAAACATCGTAATAATGAGATTTAAAAGCAGGCCAGAATCGGAGAGGTTAGATACGCATTCATCGATCTGAAGTAGTCGGTTTTGAAATCTTCTAAACATATCATGCAGAAAAAACTCGGGTTTTCAACACAAATGTGTATAGTCAGCCGGTCACTCCTTCGATATGGTTCAGAAACTTGGTCAGCGCATCACGAAGAGCATTTCCAACATATATGATAGAGAAGATTTGTAGCTCAGATGGATAGTTTTGATGTGGTTTTGTTCTCTGAGCTGGATGGTTAATTTGCGAAGCTTTCATCACCTTACTGGGTGACATCTTCAGCGCATACTTCAATTTAAATTAGCATTTCCAACAGTCTGATTCAGACTTTTATTAACAACTGCCCTCTTCGCTGGCTACCTCCATATTGAAGATCAAATGATCGACTGGCCACAAAGAATTAGCAACAAGAAACTCTTACGTTGAACAAATCAACCAAGAAGCTATCGTTCAACAGATATACAGGAGAAAATGAAGATGGATGGGAAAGACAATGAGGAGACCGTTGAACGACATCGCGCTCAGTGCAGACCAGTGCTCTAGTGGAACCCGAGCGTGAAACAACGAGTGGAGCGTTGGTCTGAGGGTGACGTAGAGGAGGTCGTGTGACAAAGAGGAGGAGATGAGTGACTACAGGCAATTCAGGAGTCAACTAAAGAGACCCCAGAAAAAAATATACTGAAGTGGAGATGTGTTCAGGTTGAAGCCGTATGTTTCCGCCATGTACTTAAAGGAATAATAATAATACTGATGACACTACCCAGTTTCCCTAGACTGAAGCATGTGGAACAAGATTCGAACCCTACCCTATGAAAGTCGATTATTAAAGTCAATGATCCTATTCTCTTGAGTTACGACAGATGAGAAATAGACTGTCAGTAGCGGTGGTATTTTCTTCAACGGAGTTGTGTTGTTAGCCTCATATTGCCCCAACCTTCTCTCTTTTTTTGATGAGTTCGCAAATGATAAAGTGAGAATTAGGAATTTATCACCAGGAGGGAATCGAAGTCGAGCAACACGCCTGGTTAGCCAGCATCATACCACCGCCAAGTATTCCCCAAGGGGAAACTCACAGAATCCTTTAAAGGGAAGACGGGAGTAAGACAAGCTGGCTGCCTATTGTCTCCAGTGATTTTCGTGATTGTGGACGGTTGATAATGCGACAGACAGAGAGCGGCGGGCAACAAGTAGACAGGCATAAAATGGACCTACACAAAAAACGTGGGGATGTGGACTTCTCTGATGATATCTGTCTGATTTCTCATAAACTGGAAGATATGCAAGTGAAAAGCAACAAGCTGGAAGAAGAAGCATTCAGAGAAGATAGGACTTCAGGTGAACATACAGAAAGCAGAAGTGATGAAGATTCCTGGCCAACAGCAACATCAACAACAACAACAACAGATAACAATCAGCCAGCATAAATGGGTGAAATCTGAAAGAAGCGAACTCCTACACCTACCTACCTACCTACCTGGGAAGCATTGATTCAACTACAAGCCGACGGAACTGGTGAGGATATCAAAGCAGGGATCGGGAAAGCAAGGCAAGCTCTCATTACTCTCAATTCTGTATTGAGGTCAACAGCACTATTCAGCATGAAAATGAAAAATGATCCAAACATTCAACTCCTATGTGAATTCATTACTACTTTATGGATCAGAGACTTGGTGCCGCGCAGTGTCACGAAGACCACTTCGAACAAACTACAGACCTTCATCAACAGCTGTCTTCTCTCAATACTACTCAAGATCAGATGATCGACCAGAAAAAATCAGCAACAGGGCGGGATCTCTCCCAATGAACGAACCAACCCATCAGGAACCAAATGTGCAAGAAGAAATATTCACACACATACTATCATCACTCACAGATACACACATATCAACAACACAACACAACAACTAAATATGCAGGAAGAAATGGAAGTGGATTGTTTGCCATACTCTGAGAAAACAAACCATCAAACGCCAAGCTATCGCTCGATTGGAACCCGAATGTCATGCGGAGAGTTGGTTGCCATTTCGAGGGTGGGGTGACATGGAGTCAGGTGATGAAAACGTTGACGGAGAAGCGAACGCAATGGAGACGTGTGGTTAAAGCCCTATATTCCTCTGGAAACTAAAGAAAACAATAATGTATTAATCATTCATACTTTAAATACACTGAAATATATGCTCATCTATTTATTTTCTCACTGTCTGTTTGTCTATGCTTTTTTTGCAGTTTGATGTCGATATCAACAAAGAACCCTGGTTTCATGGTGTTTTGCCTAGAGCTGAAGTCGAACGGTAAGTAGTCATAGTAGTAATATATAACACTATCTAGCATATTACTCTAAGGTATTTTTATTTTGCGTAAAACTTTCAATACATGTTTGTGTGTGTGTGTGTGTGCGCGAGTGGTGTGTGTAAATATTTCCAGATCTGATTATTATTATTATTGATTGAACTGTTTCGCTACTCCTTCAGTCGTCTTTTCTTTCTCTGAAATTGTAAGTTCCTCCTCCTTTCCACTCCGCCCCCTGCTCAACATTCTTAATGTCTATAACTTACTCAGGTTACATTACACTTTATTCTTCATTATTACTAATATTACTATTCATATAAATTATGATCTGAATTTGCTTTTTTGCGTTATTCTTGTTGTTTTTATCGATCCAATGCAAGAAGAACGATTGCTTTGTTTGTTTGTACTTTCTCTCTCTCTCTCTAAAGGCGTGGCTATCACACCACTAGAGGTAACAATATTACTCTGCATATTTGTGACTTTCTCATAGCATGCATATATATACATGTACACTACTGTGTTTATATGCGTTACTGCGTTACTCATATAACCGTTGGTTGTGCCAATAATTCAACAAGGTGTGTGTGTGTGTGTGAGAGTAGTTATGAGTAAAACAAAAAGATTGAGTATTTTCTTTATTTTTGAAGAAGAGGCACTCCTCCTGCTGCTGTGGAGTGAAGTGATTTGTGGGTGTTGTGTTGACCAACTAACTCACTTCGTATTGTAGGCATTTGAGTCCACCCCTCGGTAGATTGATTTTAACTGAAATTACCACTGTTTGCCAACCTACGTGGTCCGGCTATCGATCAATTATTATTATTATTATTATCGTAATTATTGTTCCCTTGGGTTCCGAGTGGAACATAGGTCTTCAACCTGAGCACATCTCCACTTTTGCAATTAGTAGTGCTTTCTGAGCTGGTTGGTTTATTTGTGGAGGTTTCGTCGTCGTCGTCGTCCCCCCCCCCCATGTTGGACAACATCCATCACGTTCAGCGCAATTTTGAGCATAAAGTGTGAACCGACTTAAATTGTTTCCATGAGGGATAGAATTGTGTGCGTCTCCCGGTAACCATCTTTACACATGTATTGATCATTTTCTATTAATTTTGGATTTTAAACTTTCTCGCTATATGTGATTTACTTTTTATTAGTTGGTAGACTTGGTCTATATTAACGTGTCTGTTAATTGCATATTCGTTTGAGTACCAACCAGGCTTCTAGGAATTCCCTGGCTGCACTTTTGGTGATGTTTCGTCTGTCTAAAATTTCGACATTATCCCAATGAAACTGATGTTTATAATTATCTATATGCATTGAATTCGGACACCAAGGGAACATTCACTCTAACCGATGTAATGCCTGTTACAGTTCATATAATTTATTTTGTAAATGGTATTAATTTTATCTTCTTTTTATGTTGGATCTTACGGTTTGCACAATATCGAAAGAAGTAATTTTGCTGGCTGGCTTGTGTGCTATATCTATATCAAACGGTTTCAATATTCTAGCTGTTATTTCAGAGATATTTTTTTATATATATGGTAGGATGAATTTTCTTGTGGTCTTTGATAATGGTTCCTTGTTGGTGGTGTTTTGATTCGATTTTAAACACTTTTTTGATAAAATAGTGAGGGGGATATATCCATTCTTTTTGAAGACCGTTTGTAGGTATTTTTCTTCCATTCTCTTCAACACCGTAGTGTTGCTGTGTGTGAATTATTTTAAACTATGTCTGCATACAGTTTCTTTTGTGAGTAATTGGATTGTTGCTAGTATAATTGAGCATTTGATCTGCATGCGTTACTTTTCAATATACTTGTCTTTCTAAATTTCCTGTGTTTGTTCTCCTGGTTAAGACATCTAAAAATGGGATTTTGTTATCTAATTCTTATTCTTTCCTTTGTGGATATAATATCTTCAAGTATGTCGTTAAATTTTCTCATGTTCTGTACTCTTTAGCTTGGTCCACGATTGCTTATAATCTCTCATCTCCTTCTGTCTGTCTGTCTGTCTGTTTTCGACATAGAACTTTGCACAAATGTGCGGAAGTTCAAGTCGCCACATTCCGTGTAGCACGCGAAGCAAGAGAAGAAAGTACAAGAAAAGCATAATAGAAACAGTGAGCAGAGGTGTGAGACAAAGGAGTAATAAAGAAATACAAAACAGTTTCATTGAAGATCATAAGTCACAGGGAGTGGATGCATCTGCGCCACTGAGAACGATCACTTTGAGCCATGTCACCAATTGTTTCCAACCATAGATTTTTACCGTCCCGAGGACCCCAGCCTGGAAGTCTACACCTTCCTACGTGGCTTAGACCAACTGTTGTGGATTTCATTGACTGGTGAGGCCAAGTTTTTGTTTGACCGCCGCTAGCTTTTTTCCAGCCCGACCCTATATCCTCTAACATAGCTCGTCGAGAGAGGCGATGGCTTGGCATACGTAACACATGTCCTAACCATCTCAGTCTTTGTAGCTTCACGACTTCGTCGATTGATTTCCCCTGTTTACCTAGAACTCTACGCCTAACCTCCATCTTTATCTCTATCATCTCCTTCATATCACCGTCGGACTCTTATCCAACTCGTCGTTTCCTATTCAGGTTTCACCAGAGCACTGGCCTCGCGCGCTTTGTCATTCGAAAGTCTTCTCATTGTGTGTCTCATCCACCTCTGTTTTCTTTCACATATTTATTGAATGATAAGTTCTTGGTTGATTTGTTCAACGCGAGAGTTTCTTGTTGCTAATTGTTTCTGGCCAGTTGATCATTTGATCTTCAATATGGAACCATCAGCCATCATATACCAGTTTACACCGTCTTTTGCATAGACGTGATATCCGACTATCGACCAAAGGGCGGGTGTACTGCTCAGCAGACCGCTCTGGCATCTTTTATTGCTGGCTGTGAGACCTGGCCATTGAGAGTGGAATACATGAAAAGATTAGCTATCTTCGATCATAGGTGCCTGCGTTCTATCTCCTGTATGAAGTGGTATAATAAGGTGAGGAATATTGAGGTTACGCATCCATCGAGCGCTAGGTAGGTGTGAGGGGAAATCAATTGACGAGGCTGCGAAATTACATCGACTGAGATGGTTAGGACATGTGTTACGTATGCCTAGTCATCGCCTTCCTCGACAGCGGGCAATGTAAGCTGACATAGGGTTAGGCTGGAAAAGAGCTAGCGGCGGTCAAACCCAACCATGGCGGCACCAGTCAATGAAATCCACAACAGTTAAATTGAGCCAGCCACGTAGGAAGGTATAAACTGACTTCTTCATTGGGGTCCTCGGGACGGTAAAAACCAATGGTTAAAACAATTGGTGATATGGCTCAAAACCGTTCTCAGTAGCTGGCGCAGATTCATCCACTCCTTGTGGCTTATAATTTCCAATGAAACTATGTTGTTCTTCGACATTACTATTCCTTTGTCTCACACATCTGTTTACTGTCTCTATTCTGCATTTCTTCTACTTTCTTCTGTTGCTTTGTATGCTACAAGGAGGGAGTGTGGCAACTTGAACAACCGCACATATCTGTGCAAAGTTCTTTGTCGAAAACAGACAGATAGGTAATATGAAGCCAGTAAAGCGCACAATTGTTGATAAATTTCTGAATCAGACTATTGGAAATGGTTTTCCTGACGCGTCAAGTTTCTATGCCTTACAGAAGGTGGAGTTCAGAAGATTCCGAAAACGAATTTAAGATTTATGAAGGTGTACCTTGCCTTTCTGATTTCGACTGGCTTTGATATCCTCATCCGGCGAGTCGCCTGTAGTTGGAACGATGCTTCCTAGATGACTGAAAGGAGTGTCACCTCTTTCAGATTTTTTTGCATTGATAGTGGTTGTTGTTCGTTGATTATCTGCCTCACCTCGGTCTTCGCTATGTTCACCTGGAAGTCCTGTCTTCGCCGTCTGCCTCTTCAGCAACTTTGTTAATTTTTGCCTTTTGATGTTCGATTTTGTGTGATATTAAAACACACACACGTGAAAACTAAATGTTCTAAAGTCTTCTTATCGCTCAGTCCAACGTATTCCTGTCTCCTCATTCCCCCAAAGTTTGATTCATGAACCAGTCCACTACAATTATAAGAATATCATCGATGATAAAAGAGCAGACAGCCTTTTCTTGCTATCGTGGATTGTGATAACCTGTGAAACACAGTGTAAAGGATACTTTTAGATTTGTTGAAAGGATAAAAGATTTAAATGTTGACAATAAACTCATCATATCATTTGACGTATCTTCCTTATTCACCAATGTACCACTTATGGAAACAGTGGACTTTCTATGCGAAGAACTCAAAAGACGAAACATCGATGTTGGCATTCCTATATCTTTTATGAAAGAGCTTCTCTTGAAATGTAAAATGAATGTCCACTTTTTATTTACTAAAGAACTATATAGATAAATCGACGGTGTGGCAATGAGGTCACCACTAGGACCCATTCTAGCCGACATTTTCCTTGCGAAACTAGAAAATGGGCCTTTGAAGGATGTTATTAATGAACTTGAATTTTATTGTCGGTACACGGATGATACATTTTTGATTATGAAAAACGAGAAGGAAGCAAAGACCATCCTGGATAAATTTATTGAGGTACATCCTGCAATAAATTTTACCATCGAGACAGAAAAACAATCTAGTATTCCATTTTTAGACGTCTTTATGGCCAGAAAAGAGGATGGCACAATAAGAAGTGTTTATAGAAAGCCTACATCAACTGACTGTCAGTATACTCATTTCCTCAGCTTTGTGCCCTTGAAATGCAAACCCAATTTGATAAAGTGCTTAGTTCACAGAGCAAGAGCGATTTGTTCGGACGAATGTCTTGATGAAGAACTGAATAATATTAAACGGTTGCTAAGTGAGAATGGTTATCCTGAAAAGTTTATTGATAAGAATATGAATTTGAAACCAAAGCAGCCGAAGTTACCGACAGTTTCGAAAAAGGCCTTATTTTTTAGATGCAGTTCCTTGGGGACAACATTAGCGCGATAATAACACAGCGCCTTAGAAATGCGGTGAAATGAGTATTCTCTCCTGCTGAATTACCTTGTATCTTTAAGACCACTCCTCTTCTGCGTTCGGGAGTAAAAGATAAACTGCCTAGTTTCGCCTCTTCCATGTGTATCTACCAATTTAACTGCTCCTGTGGAGTGAGCTAGTTAATTGCATAGGCCGTACAATTAGGCGTGTTTCTTGTTGAATTTCCGAACATCACCCTGCAAAGTGGTTAAGTAAAGGTCAAATAAAATCTATTCATAGTGCTATTCTGTCTCATCTTGTGGAGACAGAACACAAGTTTGACGTGAACCATGCTTTCAGGGTCATTTGCCGCATAGTAACGAATCTCAATTTCGCCTTAAGAGTTCGACTACTAAATATTGCTGAGGCTGGGCGTTGGGATCCATATTAACAAGCCTAATTTATGCGTCCAAGGGAAGTTAGTTCAGACATTACAGTGTTTACCTCGGCCATCCAGGTTTGAATAATCTTGAATTTTTGTGGAATTTCCCTAATTTAAGTTGATATTCTATTCGGTATTATATCTTTATTATTATTATAATTTAAGCATCTTTAATGAACTGTGGTAATTCCGTTGTCATCTTACTTAACAAATCGATATTATATAAAAAGCACACTAATATTGTCATTGATTACTATTCTAGAGTATTCTATGTATATAAACATATATAGATAAAATTGTAGAGCCATAAGAGGAGGAAATTATCTAAAAGAATATTCTTTGGTCAATTATTTTGTGTTTTATTGATGTCTGAATGAATATTTTTTCGATAACTTAAAGTGTTCTATACATGTGTACAATTCATTAAAATGGAAGGCCTTTTTTCTCATCAATGTACAATGGTAATTTAACCTATGGAATTTTGAGTATCAACATGATTGTGTTGTCTTTTTTTTCTTGTCTTGTCAACCTTGACCTTTTTGTGGGCTTTCAGTTACAGTTATTTATGACCAGAGGGAGGGAGGGAAGAAGAGAAAGTAAAATATAATAGAAAAAAACAAACAATTTTACACTGGGTGTTTTAACACAGTTTCATTTCACACGTAAGGACATAGTCTTTGTGAAAGGCAGTGTGTAGAGTGTTGAATAGAATGTGTCCCTAGAATGCACTTTTTTTATATTTCATAAAAAGATATGATGCTCACTAGCGACTGACTGACTGACTGGCCATATTCAGGCAGTTAACCTGGCCTGGTTCTATTGGGAAACCATGGCCAGTAGGATAGAGCAGGTTGAAGGTGAGGCGGTAACTCTTCGAAGAAGACATTGTCAAGTGGTCGAGCTATGTCGTGAATTGGCAGAAGTTAGAATTCCTGAGCTGGCCAGTGGGGATAGGTTCTCAGTGACTGAATGGTCTATGAGCTCAACAGCCTTTGTAACCAGAAGGTCCTGGGTTCGAACCCTGTCAGTGGTGGGTGTGTACTTATGAGGAGTCCCAAACAAGGACGAAATGACTGTCCAGTACGCCTAGCTTTTGAAATGATCCACTAACCGATGTCAGCTCATAATGAAATCCTCCAGTCAATCGTTATTTTGAATATGTATTCATTTGTGAAAACCATTTTTCCCTTCTCCCTGTAATTGTCTTTTGGCATTGTTATATTTACAATTCTAGCCAAATCTATTAATTTGCTTGTCTATTACGTAATTCTTCTAAGTCATTATTATTTACAGATTTCTTGGTAGTCTAATAACTTGTTGTTAACGCCTAAGAATTAACTTATCTTGAATTCCGCATTTAACGCAGGCAAAGTTGAACTTTAAGCACTGCTAACTACCAATCAGCGAATGACCTTCAATGGACCAATCACACTAAAGACGAAATTTTTGATTTAACGAAAACATATATTAATGGGAAAAAAGTATAAAAACTGTATAAAACTGTTTCATAGGGTATCTTTCTCAAACATGTGACAGAAACACCTCCCAGTTTAGCATAGGAGAGTAAATAGAAAAGTCACACCACATTCTGTACATATATTCATCTAAATTACTGTAAATAGGATCCTTTTGAGATCCATTTATAGGCCTAATCCTTTCTTTCAGTCCTCTTCAAAATCCTTCTATAGAATTTGTGTGTGTCGCCGTAATGAGATCCACAAAATCACTGGAATGGTTCACTCTGTGATGAATGTATCCAAGAGATGACAGCGAGTTGTAACCATTTTATTCATCAGTATGTACTATGGATCCCTGTTTCACAATAGGTACTAGGGTAGTAGACTTTGTCTCTGGTATTCTCTCCACGAATCGTTTCCTCAGGGAGGTGTCATATAAACCGATCACCCAAATATTGTTGGCTCGCTCACGACTACGGTTATATTTTTTCTTCAATAAGGCAGTTTCGTCCACGCGTCGTATGGCGACACCTTCTCCGCCTAACAACGAAGTAGTTATCTGCATTTTCAATGAGACGATGTCTCTGCAGTGCTGGTACCGCTAAACTTTTGACACGAGGCTATTTTCGGTTTCAGCAGCTGTGCTTCTCACAGGCCGTATTAAAACCCAGTAGGTACAAATATACAAAAGCTGGGTTAGGGAGAGATGTGACCTAGCAAAAACTGTTCTTACGAAATATTAAAATTATCAGCTTACTTTCTCTAATACTAACTCGTCTCAGACAAATCGTACAACGATGGACATATCCATCAATCGACTTCCTAAAGCTTTTTAAGCTCATGACACCTCCACATGAACAAGTCCTCTCCTTTCTAAGCAACCTAGAATTCAGGTAATACTGCAAAACCTTCTCTTCCTCGAACTGCAAGCGTAAGTTTGTTAGAGCAGGCATTTGATACAAATCAAGAGCTATACAACCTTGAACTCACGTATATGAACCTCATTGGACCACCTGAGTTCGTTCGCTGATTGGTAGTTAGTGGTGCTTAAAGTTTAACTTGGTCCAAACGCATTAAGTCAGGGATATTTTTCTCTGATATCACATAAAAATACTTCTCAGTTATAATGTGAGGAGTGTCGGTTTTTTTTTAATTAAACCAGTTTCTATACATATATATTCATCAAAGTGACTAAAAATTAGTTCGTTTATTGCTCTCATCCTGTTTCTCAATCAACACTAGAAGCCCCGTCTACTGAACTTATATGAGTGCCAGTTATGAAGTCGATGAAATCATCAGGACGGTGAACTAGATAATGGATATATCCGAAATCTGATAAGCGGTTGTATCTCGCCCATTTTTCAATGTGTCTATTAGTGCCAGGATTGAACTAGCCTTTGAATAATGTGTAAAATGATGTTGGCACTGCGATCCTGGTATCACTTCGATTATCCCTTTCTGAAATTCTGTGTCATAAATACCCAATACGCCTACACTGTTAGCTCTATCGTGACCGTGGTTGTATTTCTTCTTCATAAGAACTACTTCATAGATATGTACAGTCAAACCAATTCCTCCTAACAGCTGTGTAACAGTATTCAACTTCCAGGATGCCATATCTCTGCACAGTAGACATCAAGGTATTTTCTGTCTCTACAGCCGTCGATCCCGCTCTGGAATTTAATATTCAGTAATGGCGAATAAAGAGTATGACTCGTCAAAGCCAGTTTCGATTTGGCAAAGAAGTTTCCTAAAAGACAATGAACTGAGTATCTAACGTACCAGTACGAACACTTATTCGTTTCCAAGTATTGGTTTGTAGGGATTTGATTGATTGGTTACAGGAGATTTCATCATGAGCTGACATTAGTTAGAGAACCATTAAAAAACCAGCTGGGACTACTGGACGGTTGTTTCGTCCTATTTTGGGACTCTTCATCAGTACGCACCCACTGGGGTTCTACGAGCTCGCCTTGTAACCAGGAGGTCCTGGGTTTCACCCTTGTGGTGTGGTGTGCTTACTATTGAAGAGTCCCAAACTAGGACAAAGCAGCTGTCCAGTACTCCCAGGTTTTTTCAGTGGTTCCCTAACTAATATCAGCTCATGATAAAATCCTGTAACTTATTTGTTTCTTACATTGTGTCCTCTTAAATACACATCTGCATCTCCAGTTTCTGAACATCTATGCAGGTACACAGAGAAGCACAACAAGAACATGTGTGGCTATGCGCTGTCGATCCATTGGTCCAAACAGTACTTAAAAATGTGATCTAGGTGAATTTTTCTCCTTAGTTGGTGAATAGCGTTCATCATGTTAACGCTACAAATAATGACAAACTCCGTCATCCAACAACTAGCAAGCGTTGAAGATCAGTGGAGCGTTTGCACTCTCTGGGCCGTGATATTTGACCTAAATAGGAAGGTCCTAGGGGAACACTCTGATATCATCGTGACTTTACACTAATCATCAACGGTATTATTCTACTATGAAACCCTTCAGAATCCTTCGAAGTGAAGACAGGAGTAAGACAAGACTGCCTACTATAGCCAATGGTTTTTCTGATTGCAGTAGATTGGATAATGCGACAGACAGCGGCAGGCAGCGAGGAGACAGGCATAAAATGAACCTACACAGAAAACCTGGAGGATGTGGACTCCTCCGAGGATATATGTTTGATTTCCCACAAACTGGAAGATGTGCAAGTGAAAACCAACAAGTTGGCAGAAGAAGCATCAAAGATAGGACTTCAAGTGAACATAGAGAAAACAGAGGTGATGAAGATCCCTGGCCAACACCAACAGTAACAACAACAGAAAACAATCAGCCAGCATAAATGGGAGGAACCTGAAAGAAACAACCTCCTTCATCTACCCACCTACTCGGGAAGCATCGTTTCAACTACAGGCTGACGGAACTGATGACGATATCATAGGAGCGGGGATCGGGAAAGCAACACAAGCTTTCATTACTCTCAATTCTGTGTGGAGGTCAACAGCCCTACTCAGCATGAAAATGAAAATAAAATCCGGATTTTCAACTCCAATGTGAAGTCAATGCTACTCTACACGGATCAGAGACTTGGCGCGTCATAAAGAGCATCTCAAACAAACTACAGACCTTCATTAACAGTTATCTTCGCTCAATACTCAAGATCAAATGGCCAGCCAGTAAAGATCAGCAACAGAGATCTCTGGCAATGAGCGAACCAACAGAGCAGGAACCGACTGTGAAACAAATAGGCAGGAAGAAATGGAGATGGATTGGCCATACTCTGAGGAAACCATCAAGTGACATCACTAGACAAGCCATTGCTCGAGTGGAACCCGAAAGGGAATCGGCGAGTTGGTCATCAGTGTAAGGGTGGCATGGACGAGGAGGTCATATGAAGAGGAGATGAAAACATGTGGACAGACTTGGAGCCAGGTGATGAAAGCGTTAGCAGAGAACCGAAGGCAATGGAGACGCGCGGCTCAAGCCCTGTGCTCCTCTGGGAATTAAAGGAAATAATAGTAATAATAGTGAAGCCGTCACCTTTTATTTCAAAGTAGTTGCAGACTTTTTTTTCTTTATCGTTATCTAACCTACCACTCCCTGTTTCGGTAGAACCTTCAAGGACAGTGGTCGTTGTAGCCTAGCGACAAGGCAGAATGAATGCATTATTGGTTAAATGTTGCTCTTGTGAATAACATTCAAACTGTCCAATTGAACTAATCTCTGTTTTCACCTGTCTTTCTACTTCTTTCTTTCTTTTTATTCAATGTGTAGCCTTTTACAAAATCAAGGGGATTTTCTTGTCCGTCAGACAAGTAAACGCGCTAGTGGTCGTGATACACTTACAACCTGGAATAACGTCGCCGGTGGTGGTGATGTATTCAACGGCGGTGGAAATCATCATGATGCAACGCTGAATAAAGATATTCATTCATCTAATGCAACTACTGTTCTACGTATGGTCTTGTCAGTTTATTGGCATGGTCATCGACATTTTATACTTTATGGCGGTGGAAGTTCTGGTGAAGGTTGGCATTTAGAAGATGGTTATTTTTCAACAATCAGGTAAGTAGGTGGTATGATCGTCAGGTAGACAGTAAGTGTTTTTCAGTCATAATTAAAGGTTCCTTTTTGTATTTCCCAATGAATGAATGGAAAAGAGCAAAACGATATTGTCGTTGTTTTTACTGACGTTTCGCTATTTAATGCCACTTATAGCTTTCATTTGTTTCTGGAATATGCTTTGAAGCCAGCCCTTATTTGCAGAGATCGACGAGTTCTCCCAATGTATGTGTGTCTACATGTACATTCAAATAGGTAAATACAATGGGATGTGACATCATTTTTCTCATGTTCAAAGGGCTTAGATAGATATATTCTCAATTATTATGATATTAGCTGCATAAAACGTCTTTTTAACAGCAGCGTTCAGTCTTTGTCTAGTTATCAAGCTGCTGTGATGCCCCATATGGGGTAGCTTGATGTACACGTCTTTCTCAGGGGCGAGTTGGAGAGTGGGTCTTGGTGTTCCACTGACTACTTTATATGTCTCCTAATGAACTTGTCTGGATAATTGTTATCAACCAGAGTTTGTGTCAACTTTCTTTCTTCTTCATCAAGTGTGTTTTCAGTGCGTATTCATTGGATTCTACCGAAGACGCACCTTACTAAGCCTCTTTTATACCTAACAGGGCAGAAACTGTGACTGTTAAGATACTCTCCTGTCCAGGTAGGTTTTCGATGAATAGATCTTTTTATTGACTCATCAAGCCGTCGACTAAGCAATATGTCTAGGAAAGATAACACAATTATCTTCCTCTTCTACAGACAGATGTAAGTGATATGATATTCTGAACTTCATTCATAACTGGACAAAGACTGAACGCTGCTGTGGTTATAAAAAGACTTTTTATGCAGCTAATATCATATTAATACAGAATGTAAAGCCAATATATCTATCTAAGTCCTTCGAAAATGCGAAAAATGATGTCACATCCCACTGCTTTTGCTAATAGCTTTATCAAATTAGTATTATTAAACCAGAATTTACAAAACCCACTCAGCTTATGTATAACAAAGAGATAAGAGGTGAGAAAATAGACTACTTAGGTCAAGTTGAAAGGACATACTGAAAGTCAAAATACCAATGAAGATCACTAAACCATATAACAGAGGTAATAGTACATCTGTTATGGTATCAAAACAAAGTTTACTTAACTTGATCATCGTTCGTCTGTCTGGGGTCATTTCTCGTTGTCAAGTTGGTCAATTGGTAAAGATAACGAAATCAAGTGTAGATTGTTGGATTTGATCAGTGTGTAAAATTATAAAAGTAGTGTATGATTACACAGTGAACTTGCTTATCACATTCGTGTTGATTTTGTCACTTCATAGGGGAGGTGGGTGGGTGTTGTAACCAGGTCAGATTCTGTTTTAGTCCATCATTCCTATTCAGGCAATTTGGATTCCACTTGATATTAATTAAGTGCTTCTGATTTTAAACGTTCTTTATGATTTCTGAAATGCTTTTTCTGGATTATTTCAATATTGTCAAAATCAATTTTGTGACCTGATTCTATAGTGTGCAGAAGAGCTATGGCTGATGATTTTTCAAGCTCCTCTAGTTCAACTGGATTTCTCTGTGGTCGAACAGAGGGGGCTCTACGGTGTTCATTTCTTCTGATTTTGATTTCTCGCTGGAGATGTTTATCCGGCGTATATCACATCACATTCTAAGCATTTTATTTTATAGAGACAATTAGATAGAGAATCTTACAGGATTTGGTCTTTTATATGGACAAGGTTGCTTTCTAGTGTGCGTGTCTGATGTTTTGAAGAAAACTGTAATGTCGAGCTTATTTATTGCTCTTCTGATATCGTCTGATGTCTCTGCTCTATATGAAATGACAACTGTTGAGATCCATGTTTTCGGAATACGTGTTTTCGGCCATACTTAATGTCAGTGTTGATTTCGTTAATGAAGTCCTTTTGGTAGTTGTTTTGCTTGAGAGTGTTTCAGTAATGTTTGATATTTCTTCTTCTTTTTCTTTCTCATCCGTTAACATCAGAGAGTGTGCTCGTCTAAGAAGACTTGAAACAACTAACACTTTTGCGCTGATGGGGTGTGATGATCCGACTTCTCATTAAGCTGCTTTTTTCTCTCCTGCATTTAGTTCAGTGGGATCCCCACCCCTTGACATCATAGCTAGATTGTCTCAAATCAACATATAAATTATGACAAGGGATAATTTCCTCCCCCCCTTATTTGTGCATAATTTTCAGGTTAAAGTCTGAATACTCTAGCTGTCAAGGTCATATGAGTAATGCTGAAAAGATCTCAATTTTTATGCATGTGGCATTGATTTTAACTTAGGGCTTTCTTTGTTAAACCCTTTAAATGGTATTTAGGAGTTAGTGTTTAAGGGGTTTGGATTGTTTAACATAACATAACATAAGCTTTATTCCAAATCAGTACTTATGATACAGAATGGAATTCTCAGCATTTTACTACAATATTGCATCCAGTTTTTTACATTAACAATAAATAAAGTTCTACATAGTTTAAAGTTATCTCAACAACATATTAGTATGTCGGTAGCAAAGCCAAAATTAAAGTGTTTGAAGGTGTTAGAAAAGTAGATACTACTAGCATATTTACTGGCGTAAGCGATAGCAAAATGTTCGAGATATACAGAGTGTGAAAGAACGAACAAGAATGTTTTAAGTAGAGTTTGCAAGGAAGAGAGAAACAAAACAGCACATAACAAAAATAAATACAGAATGAAGAGCGAGAAAACGTTGTACCTATAGATGATGTGAGTAGGAAAGACGAGATCCATTGGCTCTACTGACTATTTAATAAGTTAAAGGTTTCATGTCTGATGCATTCTTTGTCGCACAGAACACGGGCTAGGTAGGGTATGGATGAGTTTTTGTACTTACTAGTGCGGGCATATAGTTTCCTATATAGGCTTCTTGTTTTCCCTGAAGAGATACACGGGGAGAGTTGTGAATGTAGAGGGTGTTGTGAGTCAGATAAAATGGATTTCGCCCATTTTTCACATGAGTCCATATGCCTGTCCACCAGAATATTAACTAGCTGGCTAAGTGGCAAACTGCTTACCCTGCTGACAACCTTTAACATCCTACGTAATAAGGTATAGTCTTTCTTCAATAGCCCAGGAAAGACTAAGGGGGAGCAATAGAGAATAATAGGCAGAATACGGGAGTTAACAAATTGTAGGAGTAAGGGTTGGGTTATTCCAGAATGTCTTAACTTCTTGATGTAGAAGGTAAGACGGTATATTTTCTTGGAAATCGTCAAGATATGAGACGACCAGGAAAGATCAGAAGATAGAGTGACGCCTAGGTATTTAATTTCCGACTTGGTTTCTATTTCACTGCCATCTATGTTGCACACCTCGTGAGTGCTAACCAGTTTGTTTAGGTCAGATTTATGCCTAAGGGTGAAATTAACTGTTTGGCATTTGGAGGGGTTTAAGGTTAGACCGTTTTCCTTGGACCATTGGCTAATTTCCGATAAGAAGCCATTTAGTTTAGAGCAGTCACTTTGACATTTGACAGGTAAAGATACAGTTAGGTCATCAGCATATTTGACAAAGTTAATGTCATTTGAAGACGGTAGGTCATGTAGAAAGAAAGAAAAGAGAAGTGGGGAGAGTACAGCACCTTGGGGGACACCAGCTTCAGTGAGCACAGCAGAGGAGGATTCGCTTTTGTATACGGTGTACTGCATTCTGTTTGAAAAGTAGGAATGCAACCAGTTAGTGACCCAGGACTCGGTTTGTGTCATGGAGAGCTTATTTAGCAAGAGACTTCTAGGTACAGAGTCGAAAGCAGAAGTAAAGTCAAGAAACGTGCAGCGGACATATTTGGCACCTTTGTCTAATGATGAGATAATACTGTTGTGTAAGACGGCTGCAGCGTCTAAAGTACTCCTACCCTGTCTGTAGGCAAATTGTTTGGGGTCTTCGAAGCTTTCAAGTTTGCCTAAGGATTGTTATCAATTAGAGAACCATTGAAAAGCAACTGGGAGCACTGGACATCAGATATGTAGTCCTAGTTAGTTTGGGACTCTTTGACAATACGCATCCATTTGGTAGAAGTTACAATTCATGGGTCATTGAGTAGTCGGACCCCATTGACACACTACTGATGAATAGTCTACGAGACGGTCGCCTTGAAAATTTAAGGTCACGGGTTTGAACTCTGGCAGTGAGTGCATCCTGTGTATGAGTCTCAAACTAGGACGAAATAGCTGTCAAGTACTCCCTGCTAGTTTTCATTGGTCCTCTAACTGATATCAATCCCTGGTCAAACTTGACGCCCTTTTTGTACATAATCGAAATTTTCGCATGTAAACATAAGCTACTTATAAGTAGTGTGATACTATTTACTAATCATTTGAGGGTGTATGTGAATAACCAGAAGACTTATGTGTGAGAATATTTCGTAGAAAATATGTAGATGAGTTTCTTATTGGTATTCAATAAAACATGCGACAGATTACAAAACGTTACTAGTGACTTTCGTCTTCTGGGTTTCCCATCTGGGGCAGGTCCATTCCCCCCACCACCACCACCTTAGTCAGATGATAAAACGATGGGGATCCCTCAAAATAAGGAATACTTATGAAGTTTATTATTATTTTTAATTGGACACATTTAATTAAGTCCATAAATGTTCCTCTTCTGCCTACAGTATCGCACAAATAGTAATATTATACTTGGTGCTAATTTCAGCTGAAATAATCTGTTTGTTGATTGGACACTAATAACTAGTGTGACGTGTTTAGTCCTTTCTTTGGTGCAGACTGAATTCCACCAGTCAGTCAGGTTTGCAATGTGGCCACCATTCTGGATAGCTGGCTATCACGGTGCACATTGATTTGATGAATTAGGTGGTTGGAGGCGATCGGCCACAGGAAGCCCTGTCTAGACCTGAGTTTCGTTCTAGTTGGCACTCACCAGTCAGTTACCAAGGCGTCTCTGCAACCTTCAAGGAACAACTCATTTCCCTTGTGAGATTCGAACTCGCGTCACCCAGTGCTGGCTGGAGTCAGAGACGTTATCACTGAGCAGATATGCCTTGGTGACCGACTGGTGAGTGCCAGCTAGCACGAAACCTAGGTCCAAGGCTTCCTGTGGCCGATCGCCTCCAATCACCTAATATCTTCAAATCAATGTGCACCGTGATAGCGAGCTATCCAGAATGGTGGCCACATTGCAAACCTGACTGACTGATAGAATTCAATCTGCACCAAAGAAAGGACTAGACACGTCACACTAGTTACTAGTGTCCAATCAAAATACCCACTACAGTCCTACAGTAGGTTAATCGCCAGTCAGCCCGAATAGCTAGCTCAGTTGAAACGTCTCCGACTGCAGGCGGGACTGGGTGACGCAGGTTCGAATCTCAAAAGAGACTTAAGTTCCTTCAAGGCGGTTGCAGATACGCCTTCCTGACTTACTAGTGAGTTCCAACTACTAGGAAACCTAGGTTGAGCAAGGTTTCCTGTGGCCGATCGCCTCCAACTATCTAATATATCATCAAGTTTCATGTCTATTTGATTTTATATTTATGCGTAAAAACTGCCTTTTTCTTGTTACTGGTGAGCTGCTACTTTCTGGTGTTTAAAGTTTAACTTCACTATTGACTTATTATACGACTTGTTAATTTTATTTATTGATTTTTAGAGAATTAGTCGAATATCATATGAAAACTCAAACTCCAGTGACAGCTAAATCCGGCGCTTGTCTTATTACTCCAATATCAAGACCTGATTGGGAATTAGACAATCGTGATGTAAAATTGTTACAAAAATTGGTCAGGTATGTTGTAGTCTACATGAAATGCTGCTTTTAAACACTTGTCTACCCATTTTCACCCATTTTTGGAAACAATGCAGAATACATGGAATCTTTTGAATTGTTACCTTGTTAAGTTAAGTCTTACACATACCGGAAGGGGGGGAGGGCGAGAATATTTCTGGAAATTTCATGAAGGTGTTTTTCTTTGACCTCTAGAGGTATATAGAAAACCTACATCAACTGACTGTCAGTATACTCATTTTTTTTTAGCTTTGTGCCCTTGAAATATAAACGCAATCGGATTGATAAAGTGCTTGATTCACGTAGCAGGAGCAATTTGCTCGGATAAATATCTTGATGAGGAACTTAATAATATTAAACGGTTGCTGAGTGAGAATGGTTATCCTGAAAAGTTTATTGATAAGAATATGAATTTGAAACCAAAGCAGCCGAAGTTACCGACAGTTCCGAAAAAGGCCTTATTTTTTAGATGCAGTTCCTTGGGGACAACATTAGCACGATAATAACACAGCGCCTTAGAAATGCGGTGAAATGAGTATTCTCTCCTGCTGAATTACCTTGTATCTTTAAGACCACTCCTCTTCTGCGTTCGGGAGTAAAAGATAAACTGCCTAGTTTCGCCTCTTCCATGTGTATCTACCAATTTAACTGCTCCTGTGGAGCCAGTTACATAGGCCATACAATTAGTCGTTTTTCTTGTTGAATTACCGAACACCACCCTGCATGGTTAAGCAAAGGCCAAACAAAATCCATTCATAGTGCTATTCTGTCTCATCTTGTGGATACAGAACACAAGTTTGACGTGAACCATGCTTTCAGGGTCATTTGCCGCATAGTAACGAATCTCAATTTCGCCTTAAGAGTTCGACTACTAAATATTGCTGAGGCTGGCCGTTGGGATCCATATTAACATGCCTAAATTATGCGTCCAAGGGAAGCTAGTTCAGACATTACAGTCTTTACCTTGGCCATCTAGGTTTGAATAATCCTGAGTTTTTGTAGAATTTCCCTAATTTATGTTGATATTCTATTCGCTATTATTTCTTTATTACTATTATAATTTAAGCATCTTTAATGAACTGTAATTCCGTCGTGATGTTACTTAACTAATCGATATTATTTAAAAAGCACACTAATATTGTTATTGATTACTATTCTAGAGTATTCTATGTATATAAACATATATAGATATAATTGTAGAGCCAGAAGAGGAGGAAATTATCGTGAAAGATATTCTTTGCCCATGTTAAGTTGTATAATATGGGGAGTAATGTTGAGATTAGGCGTTTAGTGTTAAGAAAGGAAGGTAGGGCAATTGATGTAGTTGTGGAGCTAAATCGAATTTGGTGGCTAGGGCCATGGGGTTACGCGGGTTGATCGACCGCGTTTCTGTACGATTAATGGAAATGAGACCATCAATATCCGCAATATGGTAGGAAACATATTTTATGGTTAGTTGAGAACATAAGGCTCTTAGGGTGTTTAATCCTGCTCCTAGGTTATCGTGGATGTCGCACAAAAATACCGCATAGCCGAGAGGTAGATTTAACGTCAATGTGAAAGAAAGTGAACCCGTATGAATCGAAAATAAAACATGTGAGACACGAAAAGAGGTCAAAGAGACACACACACACACAATACGAAGGAAGGGCAGCAGTAGCACAACACATGGGAGTTCTGCTCAAATAACGACCTTCATATCAGGGTTAACAGGTGTGTCGGTGACCCAGCGGTAGAATGCTCGCCAATCACACCTCATGTGGTCTGAGGTTCAATCCCCGGCGACAGACGCACTCCTCCTTTACCTCGCTAAGCCAGTAATAAGACTGGTGAAGAGGAAAGGTTGGGCATGAGGCCAGCAGCAGTTGGATCCCGTAAAAATAAACACCACTGCTACAGAAACTTCAAGCCTGAAGCTCTATGTTCCACTGGGAACGTAAAGGAATATTAACAAGTGTGAGGTCAACATAATTTTATTATATTGTCGAGATATCGAATTCCCAAGAAACATCCCGTTACCAGGTCTTTTATCTTCAAACGTTACATTTGGTGTCGCTGCCTCCAGGCAATGAAGATCCCATGGGCTATTGCCTTTGAAGAAGCAAATGAAGAAAATGTAACGATAGAAGACAAGAGAACCGGGTTAAAGAAATGTTTATTTGGAATTTCGTATCTCTATAAAATATTTAAAAATCGTTATTTGCACAGAACTTCCTTGTTATGCTACTTCTTTATCTTCTTATCGTGTCTCCTGTATTTAGCCATAGTACTGGTTCATTTGTAGCCTTTTACGTCAAATCTATCTCTCTGCTTGCAACGACAGAAGACAAGGGTCAGGCAACAAATCGTTTATTGACAAAATCAACAGATATTTATAGACTTTTATGTACATTATTATTAGCGTTATTGTTAGCAGAGAAACAGCATCTTCTGATTGGTTGCTTTCTCGCTGAAAGTTAATCTGTCATCATCTCTTTGTGGCCGTTTCTTTGAAGGTCAGACCATATATCTGCGATCCGTATCCGCCCACGTAAAGTCTTCTGTGATTGGTTGTTGAGTTAGTCTTTATTCTTGTTTTTTTCTTATGACGAAGACTTGGGACGTAAAATTGACGTAAATTACTGTCTAGCAGTTTGACTAGCAGACAACTCTCATCACACGCTATTTGAAATGTTTGTCCAAATGGATGTCTCTTCTTATACTACTGATATATTTTGTCAGTAGCACAGTCCACTGAGTTAACTCCCTTTCAGACTTACTTATATAGAGAATAATTGAGTTCGATTTTAGAAGCATCATAACCTTCCATTAATATTCTGTGAGAGACGTTTTCTGTTTTTGATGGGATCATGTTCGGTGTGAAGTACACTCCTTGTAGTTGAATTCCCCACTTCAAACAGCATAACCACAACAAAACATATCCACCTGAGCTAAAATCCACTCTATTTTTTAGATTATACGATTTATGGGAATTTTTCAGATTAGTTCCAGTTGTTAGATTTCCGTCAAGGAACCAATATCAGTTAGAGAGATCACTGAGGACCAGAGAGCAGTTAACAGCTGTTTCGTTTTATTTTGGGGCTCTTCTTCAGTGGGCATCTAATACATTGCCAGGGATCGAATTTGGGATGTTCAACTCAGCAGACCAAGTTAGTTAGTTGACCAATTCAACCACTTCAGTTGCAATTCAAATGGACTTCTAAATTCCAACTTTGTCATCCCGTGATGTAGCGCTGCCCTCACTCCCCAGTGCCTATGATGAGCATTCCTTCCATCTTGACATGGGTTCGATCCCTGGCAGAGTAGTAGGTACTCGTTCATTGCTGAGGAGTACCAGAATAGGACGAAACAACAAGCAACTTTCTTCGTACAAATAAAGATGCATATTTCATTGTATCATTTATAAAAATTTCATTCTTCTAACACATTTTTTAATCATTTTGTGTTAATTAGGGAAATTTCGGTGATGTCTACCGGGGTGTTTATAATGGCTGTGAAGTTGCTGTGAAGACATGTCGTGTTGATATGACCGCATCTGATCTACGTCAAAAATTCCTTCAAGGTGAAACAACTGCATTGAATTTCAATCATCCAAATATTGTTAAACTTGTCGGTATTGCTGTTCAATCATATCCAATTATGATTGTCATGGAATATGTTCCAGGTGGGTTGAAAATTTGTTGCTTTCCACACTGTTTATCGTTTTTTGAAGTAGCCATGTCACACACACACACTGGGCAACCATTTTCTCCTAGTTTCAAACTCTTCTTCAGTACGCACTTATAGCCTTACACTAAAGGGGGTCGAACTTGTAATCAAGAAAGTCTGTATCAACTCCTAACTAATGATTAACTACAGGATGAGGTATCCTGGAGTTCCAATCAGAAACCGTGCAGAGTTCATGAGTTTATGTGTGTGTGTGAGGATAAATTCTTGCCGTCAACATTGCCTATCGGTAGTGGTATTACAGTTTCAAATTAGCATAAGTTAAAATTCATGGGCTGGCTAACGGATTGGGCATCCTAGTGGGCGAATCTTCAGTAGGCTTACATGGTAAACTGAAGCACCTGATTTCGATCCCTTAGTGAGATGATGACTGCGTACTGTCGAAAAGTCTCAAACTAGGATGAAATAACTATCCGTTAAGGCCTGGTTTCCTATGTCTCTATCGTTATTTAACTAATAATCGTATGCTACTTAAAACCTTTTAAGTAGTTAGAATAATAATAATAATAATTTACTTTATTCCAAAAACAGTACTTGTGATACAGAATGGAATTTTCAGCATTAATCACAATATTGCATCTAATTTCCTCAAATTATAAATAAAAATTAATCACACAGAAAATTTTTTACATTTACAATAGAGGTAGTGTCAAAAACATGCAACATATAAAATGGAAAAAATAATAATAATAACAGCTAAGGTAATAATAATAATACAAGTGACAATTGCTGTGGGCTTGTTTCACACAGTATTGGCAATGTGGTATAAAAATCCTAACATGTTTAAAAATATTGAATATAACGTTCTCTTTACATGATGGTGATGGTGAGGGGAAAAACAAAGATTACAGCCGTCATGGAGATAAGTTGGTGTTTGCAATTATGAGAGTAAAAAAAAACAGAAGAATGACTTTCAAGTTGAAATTCTAACTCATACAGAACAAATTTAAAACTGAATGATTCCCGATCTAACAATTTAAGTCAATACTAACTGCCTGTATCCATTCGCGTCTGTAGGCTCACGGATGCGCACAAAATTGGGTAAATTAGAAGAACAATGTGACCACCATACACAGGAATCATTAAATGTTAAACAAAAGTCTTTAGATATTCAAGTATTGGTGGTTTGTAGGGATTTGGTTGATTGGTTACAGAATTTCATCATGAGTTAACGTTGGTTAGAGAACCATTGGAAAACTCGGGAGTACTGGATAGCTGATTCTTCCTAGTTTGGGACTCTTCGGCAGTACGCACCCACCAGGATTCGAGCCCAGGACCTTCCGCTTACAAGGCGAGCTCGTGTACCATTAAGCCACTGGTGTGGTGAGAGCAAGCTGCTAGCTGATTGGTTGACACTAATCTACGTTAATGTCTAGGTCACTAATATGGGCCGTGAGAAAATATGAACAAGGCTGTTTCAACAACCAATCACAGCAAACTTAAATGTGGACAAATATGATTCGCAGATAGATGGCTCTACTTTCCGAGAAATATCGAAAACAACCAATCATAAGACTGTGTTTGTCTGCTTAACTTCCGAGAAACAACCAATCAGAAGACTGCCTTTTTCTGCTTGCATAAGCCTTATTAATGCACATAAAATATATATAAATACGTGTTGATTTTCGTAATAAAACGATCTGTTGCCAGCCCTTGTCTTCTGTTGTTACATTTGGTGTCGCTGCCTCCAAAAAGATGAAGATCCCGTGGCCAGCTGCGTTTGAAGAAGGAGACATACGGAGCTTCTTACGTGACTTCGAGGCCGTTGCTGAGCTGGTGGGTGTCAAGGAGCAGGCGGCGAAGGCAGTTGTCCTGGGGACGCTGTTGAGAGGCCGAGCGAAGGCTGCATATGACAGCGTAGACAGGTCAAATGGCACAGCGTCTTGGAAGAAATTGGTTGAACGACTAGTGTCCGAGTTTGACAGCGAAACAGACAGACAGCTAGCAATGCAGCAGTTCCGGTCAATGAAGCTTGGACCTGATGGAGACCCGCTAGTGTTGGCGGTGAAACTGACTAATCTACTTCGACGCGCGCTTCCCACTTTAGATGAAGAATCAGAAGCGCAGTTACTGTCTTCCCAATTCATCGAGAGTGTCCCAGACCACATTTCTCAGCGATTACAACTGGTTAACGCAACGCAGCCGATGGATATTAGTGAGCTGGCGAAGGTGACCAGACAGCTGCTGAGCACAACGGTAGCCGCTATAGACCAACCAAAACCAAACGAATATGAGCAGAAAATTGAAGCATTGCAGCGGGAAGTGGCGGCGTTAAAGTTGGCTGATAGAAAAGACCGGTGTTTTGAATGCGGTAAGCCGGGACACTGGAGAAGATACTGCCCAGAAAGGCGAAAAAGAAAAAATTTCAGACGGTATAATGCTTGTTCTTTCTTTCGTATGAACCTAGATTTAGTGGGGGCTATTGAGAAAGGGCTCTGTATTCGAAGTTGCGAGTGAATGATCGAGAAGTAGTATGTTTGATAGATACAGGGGCGGCCGTGTCGTTAATAGATAAGAATTTATGTAAGAGTGTTAGTCCGTGTTCATTGACAGTACAAACAGTAGGCGGGTATGTGTTGCGTATCACGGGTAGATCGAACTGTACGGTCGTTGTTGGTGGCTGCGAGGTGACGTTTCCTTTCATTGTTGTACCCGAACTACAGCGAACGATATTAGGAGCGGATTTTCTGCGTGAGATTGGTGCAATAATCGACACGCAAGCGAACGTGGTGATCACGAAATACGGGCATATCAACATGTATGAGACCAGCGAGATAGCAGCGATTAAGCTGTCGACGGTACACAATGTGACAGAGTTAATTAATAAATACGATCATCTGTTCACTGGAGATGGCGACCCATACGGTTATTGCGATAAGGTGAATCATGAAATTCCGTTAAGTGATCCGAAAGTAAGGTCATTTTTAACGCGAAGAGTTCCATGTCATCTGGAAGGCGAAGTGGAGCGACAAGTGCAAGAGATGTTAAAAGATGACATTATTGAGGAAGCTGATAGCCCGTACAACTCTCCAGTGCTGTTAGTAAAAAAAGCGAATGGGAAGTATAGATTCTGTGTTGATTACAGATCCAGCTTCCACCAATCTAGCGATAATGGCTATTAAAGTAGTGGACATTTTATCTGGTATTCTTTCTATAAATCTTTTCTTTAAGTTGATATCGTACAATCCAAGCAACTAAACATTACTTGCTTTTATGAGACCTCGCTTGTCTTTCCTTTTATGTATGTATGTGTACAACAACACCTCCCCTTCCCAATAAAGAATTTAGTTCCTCCATATTCTAGGGTATAATATCTCTACGGTACTGGTACCATTGAACAGTTGAGGTGAGACTATTCTCTATTTCAGCAGCTGTGGCTCTCACACCATGTTTTAATAAGCCATATAATAGTAAACACTAATCCTAACAATAATAATCATACACAATGGAAGCTTTTCAGCATTTCGCATGCAGATGAAAGACAGATGAAAAATATCTAGCTATCAGGGCAAAGAAAGACTGATAACTGTTTCTTTCTGAACGCATAAATCAGGTTTCAGACGCTTGATGGAGATGGCTTCAGCAAACTTGAGGAGAATTGAGCTCTTTAACCTATTGATAATTTTGAAAGATTTTGAGACGTCCACCTTATTCATGACCAAGGAGATGCTTGGCGATGGCACCGTTTAAAGCATTTACTTCCTTTAGACATAAGCTTTTTGGTAACAAGTGTAATATGTCTAATCCAAGGCTTCCTGTGGCTGATTGCCTTCAACCATCTAATATCATCAAATCAATGTCTATCCTTGATGGTGAGCTATCTAGAATGGTGGCCACATTGCAAACCTGATTGACAGACAGAATTCAGTATGCACCAAAGAAAGGACTAGACACATCACACTAGGTACTGACTTGTGTCCAATCAAACATTACTATTAGTATGAAGTATTTTCAATGTAAATACCCTATTTTAGTTACTACCCCTGTAATGGAAACATTAGATGGAATAAACGTATTATTATGATTTATGGATGCTTCCGACTTGATAACCTGATTAGATAGTTTTTGATTGGTTAATTTATGGCTTAAATTCCTGAGGTTTTGTAAATTGTGCATATACCATGTATTTTGTGTAATAAACGTTGGCGGGTGGGGTGTTCTTCAGGTGATAAGTTAATTATAGAGTCATGTGTGGTGGCGGCGCATTGTTGCCACCAAGCAACACAACTCCATAGCCTCCGTAGAGCACTCGGTCGTAAGATATTTGTTTTTAAAAATCAATACTTTTTCACACTAATTATTCTCTTTCTTTTCCATCCATCCTACAGGTGGTTCTCTTTTAAATCATTTACGTAAATCGAAAAATGCCCTGCCTGTTATGAAATTACTTAAAATGAGTTTAGATGCTGCCAGTGGAATGAGTTATTTAGAAATGAAGAATTGTATTCACCGGTAAGAGTTTTGTTTGTTTTTTACCTTACTTCTTTTCCTTTATATCCTGTTTTTGTTTTCTTTTGCCTTCAATTGTGAAGAAGGAGGGTGGGGGAATCTACACTGCTGTCCTCCACGTTATAGCTGGTAGTTAAGAGAGAGAGAGAGAGATGGAGTCGACAGTAATCCTGGAAGTCCATCATTAGTTGTCAGTCAAATCCTTCTAAAGCTTACTTCACTTTGGCTGACTGTAAGGATACCAGGGGTTGAAAATCTTTCAAATTATCATTATTATTATTATTATCAATAATAATAATGACGACATGCATGTCAAATATACGCAAGACAACACCAACAATAAGGAATCTAAATCATCAGTAGTAATTGCATACAAGCAAGGAACCTCGGAAGCCTTATGCAGAACTCTTAACAATACTGGTGAGAATAAAAGTGGCACTGAAACCCACAGACTCAATTAGAAACAAGCTTTGTCGGTTAACGGATCAGTCCTGTGGAGCCTTTAAAACAAATTAATCTAGTTTATCTAACACCCTGCCTGCAATGATGATCGGGTCAAATCCATAGGGGCAGTCAGACTAGCTGAACATAAAAACCTAGCAAAATCTAGATTGGTTGATCTGAATAAGATAAGAAATCTAGAGAATAGTTCAGCTATAGCACTCGCCACATGCAATTGTACACAACCATACAGCACAGGATGATGGGATAGGATGACAGTTTTAAAATTTAATGTAACAGCAGGGCGGAGGGAGAGATTGATAACAGAAGCTTTGTTTATCGAATCAACTGAGAAAGAATACGTGTAATGGGAATGATTTGACACCTGTCCTACAACAAATAGGAGAGAACAAAGAAAACTATAAAACTGAAGTTTCGAATTCGTGTGATTATAATTGATATGATTATGAACAATAAATTGTGTTCGAAACCTTGTCATCCAGTAAATAATACTGTTTCACTGTGTGATATATCCATCTAATAAACAAACTAATATGGAATTACTTACTACCATAGTGCTCAAGTTTTACACATGTATTAATACGGTGATTTCACATGTCAAGTGACTCACAGAGGAAAGCTTAACAAAGTCTTTGAAGTGAAGACATGTGATAAGACAAGGTTGCCTACTATCTGCAATGATATCCGTGATTGTGGTGAAATGGAGCATACAGCAGACGGTGGGGAGAAAGAAGACAGGCATAAGTTGGACCGACAGGAACACACAGGAAAATGTGAACATCTTGGGTAATTTATGTCTGATATAACACAAACTCGACGATATACAGGGCGTAAGAGACAAGCAGCGAAGGTAGGACTTCAAGTAAACATAGAGAAGACAGGAGTGATGAAGGTACTCAGAGACTAGCAATGAGCATCGGTCACCATCAGCGTGAGAAGTTTGAACGAGGGCAGCATTATTTCAACTATTGTCATAATAGATGAAGGTGTCGAAGGGAAGGATTGGATCGGAAAAGTAAGACATATCTTCTCTACTCTGCACTCAGCCACTGATTCTCTATGATTCAGTGACACTTGGTGCATCATGTAAAACATTTTCAACAGCCTCCTGCAAGCTTTCATTAACACTTATCTTCCCTTCATATTGAGGGATCACACAGCCAGCCAGAAAGGATAATCAATAGGGAATTCTAGCAGGCGGAGGATCATCAGCCTTACAACATACTGATCAATAAATATATGGAGGAGAAAATGGAGATAAATCAGGCACATGCTGAGGAGATGGTCGAGTAACATCAGCTTCAGACCGTCAAGTGGAACCCGAATGGGAAACGATCAATTGGGCGTCTGAGGGTGACATAGAAGTGGTCGTGTAAGGAGAGATTTATACCTTTTGGTCTTACAATGAATTCTTTGCTTGATATATATATAGTCGTAATTACTAACATGTCATTTTTACATGTCTGTTTTTATTTCTCTCTCACCCCACCTATTTATTGACTTACCCAGCTGGCATTTTCTTCGGGCGCATTGCAGACTTTTCGGGTCAAAAAACCTCGGGTAAATCTACTTACGTGGGACATTGTCCCGAAGTCTGCCCCAAAAAGTCTGCAATTTGCCCGAAGTCTGCCCCAAGAAGTCTGCAATTTGCCCTAAGTCTGTCCCAAAAAGTCTGCAATTTGCCCGAAGTCTGCCCCAAATAGTCTGCAATTCGCCCTAAGTCTGCCCCAAAAAGTCTGCAATTTGCCCTAAGTCTGCCCCAAATAGTCTGCAATTTGCCCGAAGTCTGCCCCAAAAAGTCTGCAATTTGCCCGAAGTCTGCCCCAAATAGTCCGCAATTTGCCCTAAGTCTGCCCCAAAAAGTCTGCAATTTGCCCTAAGTCTGCCTCAAATAGTCTCCAATTTGCCCTAAGTCCGCCCAAATAGTCTGGAAGTTGCCCGAAGTCTGCTCCAAATAGTCTGCAATTTGCCCTAAGTCTGCCCAAATAGTCTGCAATTTGCCCGAAGTCTGCCCCAAATAGTCTGCAATTTGCCCTAAGTCCGCCCCAAAAAGTCTGCAATTTGCCCGAAGTCTGCCCCAAATAGTCTGCAATTTGCCCTAAGTCCGCCCCAAAAAGTCTGCGATTTGCCCTAAGTCTGCCCCAAAAAGTCTGCAATTTGCCCTAAGTCTGCCCCAAATAGTCTGCAATTTGCCCTAAGTGTGCGCAATATACTCTGCTATTTCCCCGAAGTCTGCCCAAAAAGTCTGCAATTTGCCCGAAGTCTGCCCCAAATAGTGTGCAATTTGCACTAAGTCTGCCCCAAAAAGTCTGCAATTTGCCCTAAGTCTGCCTCAAATAGTCTCCAATTTGCCCTAAGTCCGCCCCAAATAGTCTGGAAGTTGCCCGAAGTCTGCTCCAAATAGTCTGCAATTTGCCCTAAGTCTGCCCCAAAAAGTCTGCAATTTGCCCTAAGTCTGCCCCAAAAAGTCTGCATTTTGCCCTAAGTCTGCCCCAAATAGTCTGCAATTTTCCCGAAGTCTGCCCCAAATAGTGTGCAATTTGCCCGAAGTCTGCCCCAAATAGTCTGCAATTTGCCCGAAGTCTGCCCAAATAGTCTGCAATTTGCCCGAAGTCTGCCCCAAAAAGTCTGCAATTTGCCCGAAGTCTGCCCAAGAAGTCTGCAATTTGCCCTAAGTCTGTCCCAAAAAGTCTGCAATTTGCCCTAAGTCTGCCCCAAATAGTCTGCAATTCGCCCTAAGTCTGCCCCAAAAAGTCTGCAATTTGCCCGAAGTCTGCCCCAAGAAGTCTGCAATTTGCCCTAAGTCTGTCCCAAAAAGTCTGCAATTTGCCCTAAGTCTGCCCCAAATAGTCTGCAATTCGCCCTAAGTCTGCCCCAAAAAGTCTGCAATTTGCCCGAAGTCTGCCCCAAGAAGTCTGCAATTTGCCCCAAGTCTGTCCCAAAAAGTCTGCAATTTGCCCGAAGTCTGCCCCAAATAGTCCGCAATTTGCCCGAAGTCTGCCCCAAATAGTCTGCAATTTGCCCGAAGTCTGCCCCAAATAGTCTGCAATTTGCCCTAAGTCCGCCCCAAAAAGTCTGCGATTTGCCCTAAGTCTGCCCCAAAAAGTCTGCAATTTGCCCTAAGTCTGCCCCAAATAGTCTGCAATTTGCCCTAAGTGTGCGCAATATACTCTGCTATTTCCCGAAGTCTGCCCCAAATAGTCTGCAATTTGCCCTAAGTCCGCCCCAAAAAGTCTGCGATTTGCCCTAAGTCTGCCCCAAAAAGTCTGCAATTTGCCCTAAGTCTGCCCCAAATAGTCTGCAATTTGCCCTAAGTGTGCCCAAAATAGTCTGCAATTTGCCGAAGTCTGCCCCAAATAGTCTGCAATTTGCCCTAAGTCTGCCCCAAATAGTCTGCGATTTGCCCTAAGTCTGCCCCAAAAAGTCTGCAATTTGCCCTAAGTCTGCCCCAAATAGTCTGCAATTTGCCCTAAGTGTGCGCAATATACTCTGCTATTTCCCCGAAGTCTGCCCCAAATAGTCTGCAATTTGCCCTAAGTCCGCCCCAAAAAGTCTGCGATTTGCCCTAAGTCTGCCCCAAAAAGTCTGCAATTTCCCTAAGTCTGCCCCAAATAGTCTGCAATTTGCCCTAAGTGTGCGCAATATACTCTGCTATTTCCCCGAAGTCTGCCCCAAATAGTCTGCAATTTGCCCTAAGTCCGCCCCAAAAAGTCTGCGATTTGCCCTAAGTCTGCCCCAAAAAGTCTGCAATTTGCCCTAAGTCTGCCCCAAATAGTCTGCAATTTGCCCTAAGTGTGCGCAATATACTCTGCTATTTCCCGAAGTCTGCCCCAAAAAGTCTGCAATTTGCCCGAAGTCTGCCCCAAATAGTGTGCAATTCGCCCTAAGTCTGCCCCAAATAGTCTGCGATTTGCCCGAAGTCTGCCCCAAATAGTCTGCAATTTGCCCGAAGTCTGCCCCACATAGTCTGCAATTTGCCCTAAGTCTGCCCCAAATAGTCTGCAATTCGCCTTAAGTCTGCCCAAAAAGTCTGCAATTTGCCCGAAGTCTGCCCCAAGAAGTCTGCAATTTGCCCTAAGTCTGCCCCAAAAAGTCTGCAATTTGCCCTAAGTCTGCCCCAAATAGTCTGCAATTCGCCCTAAGTCTGCCCCAAAAAGTCTGCAATTTGCCCGAAGTCTGCCCCAAGAAGTCTGCAATTTGCCCGAAGTCTGTCCCAAAAAGTCTGCAATTTGCCCGAAGTCTGCCCCAAATAGTCCGCAATTTGCCCGAAGTCTGCCCCAAATAGTCTGCAATTTGCCCGAAGTCTGCCCCAAATAGTCTGCGATTTGCCCTAAGTCTGCCCCAAAAAGTCTGCAATTTGCCCTAAGTCTGCCCCAAATAGTCTGCAATTTGCCCTAAGTGTGCGGAATATACTCTGCTATTTCCCCGAAGTCTGCCCCAAATAGTCTGCAATTTGCCCTAAGTCCGCCCCAAAAAGTCTGCGATTTGCCTAAGTCTGCCCAAAAAGTCTGCAATTTGCCCTAAGTCTGCCCCAAATAGTCTGCAATTTGCCCTAAGTGTGCGCAATATACTCTGCTATTTCCCCGAAGTCTGCCCCAAATAGTCTGCAATTTGCCCTAAGTCCGCCCCAAAAAGTCTGCGATTTGCCCTAAGTCTGCCCCAAATAGTCTGCAATTTGCCCGAAGTCTGCCCAAATAGTCTGCAATTTGCCCTAAGTCCGCCCCAAAAAGTCTGCGATTTGCCCTAAGTCTGCCCAAAAAGTCTGCAATTTGCCCTAAGTCTGCCCCAAAAAGTCTGCAATTTGCCCTAAGTCTACCTAAAAAGTCTGCAATTCGCCGTAAATCCGCCCCAAATAGTCTGCAATTTGCCCGAAGTCTGCTCCATATAGTGTGCAATTTGCCCGAAGTCTGCCCCAAATAGTCTGCAATTTGCCCTAAGTCTGCCCCAAAAAGTCTGCAATTTGCCCGAAGTCTGCCCCAAATAGTGTGCAATTCGCCCGAAGTCCGCCCCAAAAAGTCTGCGATTTGCCCTAAGTCTGCCCCAAAATGTCTGCAATTTGCCCTAAGTCTGCCCCAAATAGTCTGCAATTTGCCCTAAGTCTACCTAAAAAGTCTGCAATTCGCCGTAAATCCGCCCAAATAGTCTGCAATTTGCCCGAAGTCTGCTCCATATAGTGTGCAATTTGCCGAAGTCTGCCCCAAATAGTCTGCAATTTGCCCTAAGTCTGCCCCAATTAGTCTGCAATTTGCCCTAAGTCTGCCCCAAAAAGTCTGCAATTTGCCCGAAGTCTGTCCCAAAAAGTCTGCAATTTGCCCGAAGTCTGCCCCAAATAGTCTGCAATTCGCCCTAAGTCTGCCCCAAAAAGTCTGCAATTTGCCCTAAGTCTGCCCCAAATAGTCTGCAATTTGCCCTAAGTGTGCGCAATATACTCTGCTATTTCCCGAAGTCTGCCCCAAATAGTCTGCAATTTGCCCTAAGTCCGCCCCAAAAAGTCTGCGATTTGCCCTAAGTCTGCCCCAAAAAGTCTGCAATTTGCCCTAAGTCTGCCCCAAATAGTCTGCAATTTGCCCTAAGTGTGCGCAATATACTCTGCTATTTCCCGAAGTCTGCCCCAAATAGTCTGCAATTTGCCCTAAGTCCGCCCCAAAAAGTCTGCGATTTGCCCTAAGTCTGCCCCAAAAAGTCTGCAATTTGCCCTAAGTCTGCCCCAAATAGTCTGCAATTTGCCCTAAGTGTGCGCAATATACTCTGCTATTTCCCCGAAGTCTGCCCCAAAAAGTCTGCAATTTGCCCGAAGTCTGCCCCAAATAGTGTGCAATTCGCCCTAAGTCTGCCCCAAATAGTCTGCGATTTGCCCGAAGTCTGCCCCAAATAGTCTGCAATTTGCCCGAAGTCTGCCCCAAATAGTCTGCAATTTGCCCGAAGTCTGCCCAAATAGTCTGCAATTTGCCCGAAGTCTGCCCCAAATAGTGTGCAATTTGCCCGAAGTCTGCCCCAAAAAGTCTGCAATTTGCCCGAAGTCTGCCCCAAATAGTCTGCAATTTGCCCGAAGTCTGCCCCAAAAAGTCTGCAATTTGCCCGAAGTCTGCCCCAAGAAGTCTGCAATTTGCCCTAAGTCTGTCCCAAAAAGTCTGCAATTTGCCCTAAGTCTGCCCCAAATAGTCTGCAATTCGCCCTAAGTCTGCCCAAAAAGTCTGCAATTTGCCCGAAGTCTGCCCCAAATAGTGTGCAATTCGCCCTAAGTCTGCCCCAAATAGTCTGCGATTTGCCCGAAGTCTGCTCCAAATAGTCTGCAATTTGCCCGAAGTCTGCCCCAAATAGTCTGCGATTTGCCCGAAGTCTGCCCAAAAAGTCTGCAATTTGCCCGAAGTCTGCCCCAAGAAGTCTGCAATTTGCCCGAAGTCTGTCCCAAAAAGTCTGCAATTTGCGCGAAGTCTGCCCCAAATAGTCCGCAATTTGCCCGAAGTCTGCCCCAAATAGTCTGCAATTTGCCCGAAGTCTGCCCCAAATAGTCTGCAATTTGCCCTAAGTCCGCCCCAAAAAGTCTGCGATTTGCCCTAAGTCTGCCCCAAAAAGTCTGCAATTTGCCCTAAGTCTGCCCCAAAAAGTCTGCAATTTGCCCGAAGTCTGCCCCAAAAAGTCTGCAATTTGCCGAAGTCTGCCCCAAATAGTGTGCAATTCGCCCGAAGTCCGCCCCAAAAAGTCTGCGATTTGCCCTAAGTCTGCCCCAAAAAGTCTGCAATTTGCCCTAAGTCTGCCCCAAATAGTCTGCAATTTGCCCTAAGTCTACCTAAAAAGTCTGCAATTCGCCGTAAATCCGCCCCAAATAGTCTGCAATTTGCCCGAAGTCTGCTCCATATAGTGTGCAATTTGCCCGAAGTCTGCCCCAAATAGTCTGCAATTTGCCCTAAGTCTGCCCCAATTAGTCTGCAATTTGCCCTAAGTCTGCCCCAAAAAGTCTGCAATTTGCCCGAAGTCTGTCCCAAAAAGTCTGCAATTTGCCCGAAGTCTGCCCCAAATAGTCTGCAATTCGCCCTAAGTCTGCCCAAAAAGTCTGCAATTTGCCCTAAGTCTGCCCCAAATAGTCTGCAATTTGCCCTAAGTGTGCGCAATATACTCTGCTATTTCCCCGAAGTCTGCCCCAAATAGTCTGCAATTCGCCCTAAGTCCGCCCCAAAAAGTCTGCGATTTGCCCTAAGTCTGCCCCAAAAAGTCTGCAATTTGCCCTAAGTCTGCCCCAAATAGTCTGCAATTTGCCCTAAGTGTGCGCAATATACTCTGCTATTTCCCCGAAGTCTGCCCCAAATAGTCTGCAATTTGCCCTAAGTCCGCCCCAAAAAGTCTGCGATTTGCCCTAAGTCTGCCCCAAAAAGTCTGCAATTTGCCCTAAGTCTGCCCCAAATAGTCTGCAATTTGCCCTAAGTGTGCGCAATATACTCTGCTATTTCCCCGAAGTCTGCCCCAAAAAGTCTGCAATTTGCCCGAAGTCTGCCCCAAATAGTCTGCAATTCGCCCTAAGTCTGCCCCAAATAGTCTGCGATTTGCCCGAAGTCTGCCCCAAATAGTCTGCAATTTGCCCGAAGTCTGCCCCAAATAGTCTGCAATTTGCCCGAAGTCTGCCCCAAATAGTCTGCAATTTGCCCGAAGTCTGCCCCAAATAGTCTGCAATTTGCCCTAAGTCTACCTAAAAAGTCTGCAATTCGCCGTAAATCCGCCCCAAATAGTCTGCAATTTGCCCGAAGTCTGCTCCATATAGTGTGCAATTTGCCGAAGTCTGCCCCAAATAGTCTGCAATTTGCCCTAAGTCTGCCCCAATTAGTCTGCAATTTGCCCTAAGTCTGCCCCAAAAAGTCTGCAATTTGCCCGAAGTCTGTCCCAAAAAGTCTGCAATTTGCCCGAAGTCTGCCCAAATAGTCTGCAATTCGCCCTAAGTCTGCCCCAAAAAGTCTGCAATTTGCCCTAAGTCTGCCCCAAATAGTCTGCAATTTGCCCTAAGTGTGCGCAATATACTCTGCTATTTCCCCGAAGTCTGCCCCAAATAGTCTGCAATTTGCCCTAAGTCCGCCCCAAAAGTCTGCGATTTGCCCTAAGTCTGCCCCAAAAAGTCTGCAATTTGCCCTAAGTCTGCCCAAATAGTCTGCAATTTGCCCTAAGTGTGCGCAATATACTCTGCTATTTCCCCGAAGTCTGCCCCAAATAGTCTGCAATTTGCCCTAAGTCCGCCCCAAAAAGTCTGCGATTTGCCCTAAGTCTGCCCAAAAAGTCTGCAATTTGCCCTAAGTCTGCCCCAAATAGTCTGCAATTTGCCCTAAGTGTGCGCAATATACTCTGCTATTTCCCCGAAGTCTGCCCAAAAAGTCTGCAATTTGCCCGAAGTCTGCCCCAAATAGTCTGCAATTCGCCCTAAGTCTGCCCCAAATAGTCTGCGATTTGCCCGAAGTCTGCCCCAAATAGTCTGCAATTTGCCGAAGTCTGCCCAAATAGTCTGCAATTTGCCCGAAGTCTGCCCCAAAAAGTCTGCAATTTGCCCGAAGTCTGCCCCAAAAAGTCTGCAATTTGCCCGAAGTCTGCCCCAAGAAGTCTGCAATTTGCCCTAAGTCTGTCCCAAAAAGTCTGCAATTTGCCCTAAGTCTGCCCCAAATAGTCTGCAATTTGCCCTAAGTCTGCCCCAAAAAGTCTGCAATTTGCCCGAAGTCTGCCCCAAATAGTGTGCAATTCGCCCTAAGTCTGCCCCAAATAGTCTGCGATTTGCCTGAAGTCTGCTCCAAATAGTCTGCAATTTGCCCGAAGTCTGCCCCAAATAGTCTGCAATTTGCCCGAAGTCTGCCCCAAATAGTCTGCAATTTGCCCTAAGTCTGCCCCAAATAGTCTGCAATTTGCCCGAAGTCTGCCCCAAATAGTCTGCAATTTGCCCGAAGTCTGTCCCAAATAGTCTGCGATTTGCCCGAAGTCTGCCCCAAAAAGTCTGCAATTTGCCCGAAGTCTGCCCCAAGAAGTCTGCAATTTGCCCGAAGTCTGTCCCAAAAAGTCTGCAATTTGCGCGAAGTCTGCCCAAATAGTCCGCAATTTGCCCGAAGTCTGCCCCAAATAGTCTGCAATTTGCCCGAAGTCTGCCCCAAATAGTCTGCAATTTGCCCTAAGTCCGCCCCAAAAAGTCTGCGATTTGCCCTAAGTCTGCCCCAAAAGTCTGCAATTTGCCCTAAGTCTGCCCCAAAAAGTCTGCAATTTGCCCTAAGTCTGCCCCAAAAAGTCTGCAATTTGCCCGAAGTCTGCCCCAAAAAGTCTGCAATTTGCCCTAAGTCTGTCCAAAAAGTCTGCAATTTGCCCGAATTCTGCCCCAAATAGTCTGCAATTTGCCCTAAGTCTGCCCCAAATAGTCTGCAATTTGCCCGAAGTCTGCCCCAAATAGTCTGCAATTTGCCCTAAGTCTGCCCAAAATAGGCTGCAATTTGCTCGAATCTGCCCCAGATATTCGGGAATTTGCCCTAAGTCTGCCCCAAATAGTCTGCAATTTGCCCTAAGTCTCCCCAAAAAGTCTGCCATTTGCCTAAGTCTGCCCCAAATAGTCTGCAATTTGCCCGAATTCTGCCCCAAATAGTCTGCAATTTGCCCGAAGTCTGCCCCAAATAGTCTGCAATTTGCCCGAAGTCTGCCCCAAATAGTCTGCAATTCGCCCTAAATCTGCCTCGAAATGTCTGCAATTTACCCTAAGTCTGCCCCAAAAAGTCGGCAATTTGCCCGAAGTCTGCCCCAAATAGTCTGGAATTTCCCTTAGTCTACCCCAAATAGTCTGCAATTCGCCCTAAGTCTGCCTCGAAATGTCTGCAATTGCCCTAAGTCTGCCCCAAAAAGTCGGCAATTTGCCCGAAGTCTGCCCCAAATAGTCTGCAATTTGCCCGAAGTCTGCCCCAAATAGTCTGCAATTCGCCCTAAGTCTGCCTCGAAATGTCTGCAATTTTCCCTAAGTCTGCCCCAAAAAGTCGGCAATTTGCCCGAAGTCTGCCCCAAATAGTCTGCAATTTGCCCGAAGTCTGCCCCAAATAGTCTGCAATTCGCCCTAAGTCTGCCTCGAAATGTCTGCAATTTGCCCTAAGTCTGCCCCAAAAAGTCGGCAATTTGCCCGAAGTCTGTCCCAAATAGTCGGCAATTTGCCCGAAGTCTGCCCCAAATAGTCTGCAATTTGCCCGAAGTCTGCCCCAAATAGTCTGCAATTTGCCCGAAGTATGCCCCAAAAAGTCGGCAATTCGCCCTAAGTCTGCCTCTAAATGTCTGCAATTTGCCCTAAGTCTGCCCCAAAAAGTCGGAAATTTGCCCGAAGTCTGCCCCAAATAGTCTGCAATTCGCCCTAAGTCTGCCTCGAAATGTCTGCATTTGCCCGAATTCTGCCCCAAATAGTCTGCAATTTGCCCGAAGTCTGCCCCAAATAGTCTGCAATTTGCCGAAGTCTGCCCCAAAAAGTCTGCAATTTGCCCGAAGTCTGCCCCAAAAAGTCGGCAATTTGCCCGAAGTCTGCCCCAAATAGTCTGCAATTCGCCCTAAGTCTGCCCCAAAAAGTCTGTAATTTGCCCGAAGTCTGCCCCAAATAGTCTGCAATTTGCCCGAAGTCTGCCCAAATAGTCTGCAATTTGCCGAAGTCTACCCCAAAAAGTCTGCAATTTGCCTAATGTCTGCACCAAATAGTCTGCAATTTGCCCGAATTCTGCCCCAAATAGTCTGCAATTTGCCCTAAGTCTGCCCCAAATAGTCTGCAATTTGCTCGAATTCTGCCCCAGATATTCAGGAATTTGCCCTAAGTCTGCCCCAAATTGTCTGCAATTTGCCCTAAGTCTCCCCAAAAAGTCTGCAATTTGCCCTAAGTCTGCCCCAAATAGTCTGCAATTTGCCCGAATTCTGCCCAAATAGTCTTGAATTTGCCCGAAGTCTGCCCCAAATAGTCTGCAATTTGCCCGAAGTCTGCCCCAAATAGTCTGCAATTCGCCCTGAATCTGCCTCGAAATGTCTGCAATTTACCCTAAGTCTGCCCAAAAAGTCGGCAATTTGCCCGAAGTTTGCCCCAAATAGTCTGCAATTTGCCCGAAGTCTGCCCCAAATAGTCTGCAATTTGCCCGAAGTCTGCCCCAAAAAGTCTGCAATTTGCCCGAATTCTGCCCCAGATATTCTGCAATTTGCCCGAAGTCTACCCCAAATAGTCTGCAATTTGCCCTAAGTCTGCCCCAAAAAGTCTGCAATTTGCCTTATGTCTGCACCAAATAGTCTGCAATTTGCCCGAATTCTGCCCAAATAGTGTGCAATTTGCCCGAAGTCTGCCCCAAATAGTCTGCAATTTGCCCTAAGTCTGCCCCAAATATTCTGCAATTTGCCCTAAGTCTGCCCCAAATAGTCTGCAATTTGCCTAAGTCTGCCCCAAATAGTCTGCAATTTTGCCCTTAGTCTGTGCCAAAAAGTCTGCAATTTGCCCGAAGTCTGCCCCAAATAGTCTGCAATTTGCCCGAAGTCTGCCCAAAAAAGTCTGAAATTTGCCCCAATTCTGCCCCAGATATTCTGCAATATGCCGTAAGTCTGACTCGAGTAGTCTGCAATTTGCCCTAAGTCTGCCCAAATAGTCCACAATTTCTCTATGTCTGCAACGAAAAGTCTGCGATTCGCCCGAATTCTGCCCCAAATAGTCTGCAATTTGCCCGAAATCTGCCCCAAATAGTCTGCAATTTGCCCTAAGTCTGCCCCAAAAAGTCTGCAATTTGCCCTAAGTCTGCCCCAAAAGTCTGCGATTTGCACTAAGTCTGCCCCAAATAGTCTGCAATTTGGCCTAAGTCTGCCCCAAAAAGTCTGCAATTTGCCCTAAGTCTGCCCCAAATAGTCTGCAATTTGCCCTTAGTCTGCCCAAATAGTCTGCAATTTGCCGTGAGTCTGCCCCAAATAGTCTGCAATTTGCCCGAAGTCTGCCCCAAAAGTCTGCAATTTGCCTGAAGTCTGCCGCAATAGTCTGCAATTTGCCCGAAGTCTGCCCCAAATAGTCTGCAAATTGCCCTAAGTCTGCGCAATATAGTCTGCAATTTGCCCGAGTCTGTCCCAAAAAGTCTGCAATTTGCCCTATGTCTGCCTTGAAATGTCTGCAATTTGCCGTGAGTCTGCCCCAAATAGTCTGCAATTTGCCCTAAGTGTGCGCAATATACTCTGCTATTTCCCCGAAGTCTGCCCGAAAAGTCTGCAATTTGCCCGAATTCTGCCCCAGATATTCTGGAATTTGCCCTAAGTCTGCCCCAAATAGTCTGCAATTTGCCCGAAGTCTGACCCAAATAGTCTGCAATTTGCCCGAAGTCTGCCCAAATAGTCTGCAATTTGCCCGAAGTCTGCCCAAAATGGTCTGCAATTTGCCCGAAGTCTGCCCCAAATAGTCTGCAATTTGCCCTAAGTCTGCCTCGAAATGTCTGCAATTTGCCGTGAGTCTGACCCAAATAGTCTGCAATTTGCCGAAGTCTGCCGCAAATTGTCTGCAATTTGCCCGAAGTCTGCCCCAAATAGTCTGCAATTTGCCCTAAGTCTGCCCAAATAGTCTGCAATTTGCCGAAGTCTGCCGCAAATTGTCTGCAATTTGCCCGAAGTCTGCCCAAATAGTCTGCAATTTGCCCTAAGTCTGCCCAAATAGTCTGCAATTTGCCCGAAGTCTGCCCCAAATAGTCTGCAATTTGCCCGAAGTCTGCCCCAAATAGTCTGCGATTTGCCCTAAGTCTGCCCAAAAGTCTGCAATTTGCCCTAAGTCTGCCCCAAATAGTCTGCAATTTGCCCTAAGTGTGCGCAATATACTCTGCTATTTCCCGAAGTCTGCCCCAAATAGTCTGCAATTTGCCCTAAGTCCGCCCCAAAAAGTCTGCGATTTGCCCTATGTCTGCCCAAAAAGTCTGCAATTTGCCCTAGTCTGCCCAAATAGTCTGCAATTTGCCCTAAGTGTGCGCAATATACTCTGCTATTTCCCCGAAGTCTGCCCCAAATAGTCTGCAATTTGCCCTAAGTCCGCCCAAAAAGTCTGCGATTTGCCCTAAGTCTGCCCAAAAAGTCTGCAATTTGCCCTAAGTCTGCCCAAAAAGTCTGTAATTTGCCCGAAGTCTGCCCCAAATAGTCTGCAATTTGCCCGAAGTCTGCCCCAAATAGTCTGCAATTGCCCGAAGTCTACCCAAAAAGTCTGCAATTTGCCTAATGTCTGCACCAAATAGTCTGCAATTTGCCCGAATTCTGCCCCAAATAGTCTGCAATTTGCCCTAAGTCTGCCCCAAATAGTCTGCAATTTGCTCGAATTCTGCCCCAGATATTCAGGAATTTGCCCTAAGTCTGCCCCAAATTGTCTGCAATTTGCCCTAAGTCTCCCCAAAAAGTCTGCAATTTGCCCTAAGTCTGCCCCAAATAGTCTGCAATTTGCCCGAATTCTGCCCCAAATAGTCTGCAATTCGCCCTAAATCTGCCTCGAAATGTCTGCAATTTACCCTAAGTCTGCCCCAAAAAGTCGGCAATTTGCCCGAAGTCTGCCCCAAATAGTCTGGAATTTGCCCTTAGTCTACCCCAAATAGTCTGCAATTCGCCCTAACTCTGCCTCGAAATGTCTGCAATTTGCCCTAAGTCTGCCCCAAAAAGTCGGCAATTTGCCCGAGTCTGCCCCAAATAGTCTGCAATTTGCCCGAAGTCTGCCCCAAATAGTCTGCAATTCGCCCTAAGTCTGCCTCGAAATGTCTGCAATTTGCCCTAAGTCTGCCCAGAAAGTCGGCAATTTGCCCGAAGTCTGTCCCAAATAGTCGGCAATTTGCCCGAAGTCTGCCCCAAATAGTCTGCAATTTGCCCGAAGTCTGCCCCAAATAGTCTGCAATTTGCCCGAAGTCTGCCCAAAAGTCGGCAATTCGCCCTAAGTCTGCCTCTAAATGTCTGCAATTTGCCCTAAGTCTGCCCAAAAAGTCGGAAATTTGCCCGAAGTCTGCCCCAAATAGTCTGCAATTTGCCCGAAGTCTGCCCCAAATAGTCTGCAATTGGCCCTAAGTCTGCCTCGAAATGTCTGCAATTTGCCCGAATTCTGCCCCAAATAGTCTGCAATTTGCCCGAAGTCTGCCCCAAATAGTCTGCAATTTGCCCGAAGTCTGCCCCAAAAAGTCGGCAATTTGCCCGAAGTCTGCCCCAAATAGTCTGCAATTTGCCCTAAGTCTGCCCCAAAAAGTCTGTAATTTGCCCGAAGTCTGCCCAAATAGTCTGCAATTTGCCCGAAGTCTGCCCCAAATAGTCTGCAATTTGCCCGAAGTCTACCCCAAAAAGTCTGCAATTTGCCTAATGTCTGCACCAAATAGTCTGCAATTTGCCCGAATTCTGCCCCAAATAGTCTGCAATTTGCCCTAAGTCTGCCCCAAATAGTCTGCAATTTGCTCGAATTCTGCCCCAGATATTCAGGAATTTGCCCTAAGTCTGCCCCAAATTGTCTGCAATTTGCCATAAGTCTCCCCAAAAAGTCTGCAATTTGGCCTAAGTCTGCCCCAAATAGTCTGCAATTTGCCCGAATTCTGCCCCAAATAGTCTTGAATTTGCCCGAAGTCTGCCCCAAATAGTCTGCAATTTGCCCGAAGTCTGCCCCAAATAGTCTGCAATTCGCCCTGAATCTGCCTCGAAATGTCTGCAATTTGCCCTAAGTCTGCCCCAAAAAGTCGGAAATTTGCCCGAAGTCTGCCCCAAATAGTCTGCAATTTGCCCGAAGTCTGCCCCAAATAGTCTGCAATTTGCCCGAAGTCTGCCCCAAAAAGTCTGCAATTTGCCCGAATTCTGCCCCAGATATTCTGCAATTTGCCCGAAGTCTACCCCAAATAGTCTGCAATTTGACCGAAGTCTGCCCCAAAAAGTCTGCAATTTGCCTTATGTCTGCACCAAATAGTCTGCAATTTGCCCGAAGTCTGCCCCAAATAGTCTGCAATTTGCCCTAAGTCTGCCCCAAATATTCTGCAATTTGCCCTAAGTCTGCCCAAATAGTCTGCAATTTGCCCTAAGTCTGCCCCAAATAGTCTGCAATTTGCCCTTAGTCTGTGCCAAAAAGTCTGCAATTTGCCCGAAGTCTGCCCCAAATAGTCTGCAATTTACCCTTAGTCTGCCCCAAATAGTCTGCAATTTGCCCTAAGTCTGCCCCAAATAGTCTGCAATTTGCCCGAATTCTGCCCCAGATATTCTGGAATTTGCCCCAATTCTGCCCCAGATATTCTGCAATTTGCCGTAAGTCTGACTCGAGTAGTCTGCAATTTGCCCTAAGTCTGCCCCAAATAGTCCACAATTTCTCTATGTCTGCAACGAAATGTCTGCAATTCGCCCGAATTCTGCCCCAAATAGTCTGCAATTTGCCCGAAATCTGCCCCAAATAGTCTGCAATTTGCCCTAAGTCTGCCCCAAAAAGTCTGCAATTTGCCCTAAGTCTGCCCCAAAAAGTCTGCGATTTGCACTAAGTCTGCCCCAAATAGTCTGCAATTTGGCCTAAGTCTGCCCCAAAAAGTCTACAATTTGCCCTAAGTCTGCCCCAAATAGTCTGCAATTTGCCCTTAGTCTGCCCAAATAGTCTGCAATTTGCCCTAAGTCTGCCCCAAATAGTCTGCAATTTGCCCGAAGTCTGCCCCAAATAGTCTGCAATTAGCCCTAAGTCTGCCTCGAAATGTCTGCTATACGCCCTAAATTATTATGACTAACTGCGACCTGGGATAACGTGTCTTCGGTTCCTCATTTAACTATTAATCGACAATTAAATCAGAGTTAAATCTATCATGCACACAGGTCGTCTCAAAAAACAATAAACTGGCAGTAGCTCAACGACTCACATTAACAAAAAGCAGTTGATTTTAATTGAAAATATATTTAATAATCTTGGCAAAAAAATTTACAATCTTCAGATAACTTTCTGAAGTAGAACATCCTATAAGTCACCAGGAAAATTCAGCCGTGTGCTTTCGGCGTCTGGTAGGTTTTCTTTGTTGACGTCGACGTTGATCTGAAAAATGAAGTTAGGAAAAAATTAGTACCTACCAATGGGGAACGCCGCCGCCTTCTAATTCTCGATTTCAGTCTGTCCCGACTGTTATGGAACCAACATTGAATTGAAGCCGTGATAGCCTTCACTGTGGTACGTCGGTCAGCATTATGAAGTTTATGTAAACTGCTAATAGTTCCTAGAGAGACAACAATGAAAAAAATGTCACCTACGTATCACAAGGTTACACGTTTTCGTGTATTTGAATTTCTTTTTCTCCTTAGTGCCAGCCCATGAAAAATGTGAGCTGTAGTTCGGCTCCAACAACACATTCATTATGCGACCAACGGAGGTTTGCACGTCCCCGTCAACCAAACTAGACAGCTCCGCCGACACATCCTGACGATATTCGTCTTGGGACAGTTTCGCCTCAAACGATGACATGACGGCATCGCTGTCTAACTGACATCTTCCAGAACTCTTTAAATTTTGAACGGAATTGACACACGAGATATTAGTGTCAATGCTGTCGACAACGTTTACTTGCGACAGTTTAGCCTCAATGTCAGAAAGACGTGACTCCATTCGTGCCTGGAAGGAGTTTATGCTTGAACGTAAAGCCCTTATCTCTTTCCAACAACCAGATGTACAATGACCTTTCTCGTCAGTGCTTGGGCACCTGCCAGTAATATTTTTAAATGAAATGGAACTTACATGTTCACGGGAAATGGAATGTTGGCATTTGATGTGGAAGCGACAGGCGACAAGACCATATATGGTCTGATTTTCTCTCACCCTAATTATGACCTTTGAAATCTTATTGGTCGTTCACTGTCTTAATTCAATCAATGACATAAATGCTTCTCAAGGTCATTTTAAACATATATATGCATACATACGCAAGCTCTGCCAACCTTTTATTGGACTGTTTTCTTGAGATAGTAGAAGCTCTCTTACCCAACGTCCAGTCTTTCCATGTCTCTTTCTTCACCCAGCGGTATTGTCGTTGTTCTTGACGTGCGATTAGGACAGATTAGCCCAGGGCATTGAAGTTAGTATTCGCTCATAGTCTTCTACTAGGTCGTAGTTCTGGTTATAACATTACTCTAGTAACTTACTCTAACTTACAATTATTCATATATGATAGAAAAGATTTGTAGCTCAGGTGGATGATTTTGATGCGGTTGTGTTCTCTGAGCTGGATAGTTAATTTGTGAAGCTTTTATCGCCCTGCCAAGTGACATCTTCATCGCGTACTTCAGTTTGAAGTGAGCTTTTAGATTTTTCCATGAGTTTATTAATCATCTCTCCTGGTGACCATACTGAACGTGATTGGTTGTTTTTGTGTGTTTTCACATCATCTAGGTTACTTGTATTGGAACTGATTGTTACTTTGACTTGAACTTTGACCCTTTGTGTGTGTGTGTGAGGTTTCTTTCTTATGGGTTGATAAATTTTGTCTATCTTGATGTGTCTATTGATTGATGATTCACTGGAGAAATCTTAAAGGTCACTTCAACGAATTGAAGTTTGCACTGAAGATGTTGCCTAGTAGGGAATAAAAGAGCTTCGCAAATTAACTATCCAGCTAGCTCAGAGAACACAATCCCATCAGACTAACAATTATTCATGTTTCAACGACCTTCGTTTTATTTGTCTTCTATTTTTCTCCCTTGTTTAGCGACTTAGCTGCAAGAAATTGTTTAATTACAGATGATGGTCAATTGAAAATAGCAGATTTTGGAATGTCTAGAGAAGAGCATATTTATGAAGTGAGTACAATTCGCTTGATAAGTAGTGGTTTCTTTTGTGTGTGTTTGTGTGTGCGTTGTTTTTTGACTAATTAAAGATCTGATCTGATGCTCACTAGCGACTGGCTCTATTCAGGCAGTGACCTGGGTTTCTAGTTGGAAGCCGTGACCAGTAGGGTACAGCAGGCTGAAGATGAGGCAGTAACTCATCGAAGAAGACATTGCGAAGTGGTCGCTCTATGTCATGAATTGGCAGAAGTTAGAATTCATGCACTGGCTGGCCATTGCATCGGGTCCCAGTGACTGCTGAATGGTCTACGTGCTTGCTCGCCTTGTAACCAGAAGGTCCTGGGTTCGAACCCTGTCAGTGGTGGGTGTAGCGCTAAAGAGTCCCAAACTAGGACGAAGCAGTCGGCTGTCCAGTACTCCCAGCTGGTTTTCCAGTGGTTCTCCAACTGATATCAGCTCATGACGAAATCCTCCATCTAATCAAAGATGCCATTTAAAAATTTCAAAAACCAAAAACTAATAAATGAGTATGATTAGCGACTTGATAAGATGATGAGCCAACCACAATTTGTACTCGAAATGTGGTCATCAGTTAATATTACTGTATAACACCATTGTGTGATACTTTAATAATAAAAATAAAATCTTATCCATAATGGAATTATACTCTACCGTCACAGTGACGAAGTTTTATACTTATATCAACAAAGGACATTCTTTTCGATAACTTCCAGTACATCAGATTCTACAGTGACTGACTGACTGGTTTTAGCGTCGATGGCACAGTGGTTAGGACTCTCGCCGACCATGCACATGGTCCGAGGTTCGATCCCCTGCCGACGCACACCTGATATCTATAGTCGGCCTGAAAAATTCGGGCTACGATATCCATGCTGAAAATTCCATACTTGTACCAAAAATACAATGTGGAATCAAGCTGTAATCAAAAATGAAAAAAATCAAGAACATTGCACAGATGTGCAGCGGTTTGAGTTGCCACTCTCTCTGCATGTAGCGCACCAAGATTTCGGCTGACTTCACGGTTAGATTCGGTTACAAACTGATATTAGTTGAGAAATTGCTGCTAACCAAGCAGCACTCTATATGTCTGCTTCGTCTCAGTTTGGTACTCTTCAACAGCTGTGTCACCCGCGAATTCCATAATGCTCTTCAGTTTTGAATTATTCTCTGTGTGATGTCGATTGGTGATGAAATCTAAATTCAGTCTAAGTGAATATGATTCTCCTAAGTCAGGGATAAAATATGTTGGGATAGTTCTCCCGTCTCATCTTTCTTCATCATCACTAATCATCCCATATCTTGTCGATTTCGAAGAATATCTTCTAACCTTCTGCATTAGAAGGTTAAAACAATCAGAATGTAGATACATCCCCGGTTGGAGGACGAGTCCCAAATAGGACAGTTGAAATGCACATTGTCCTGGATTCCACTGCTAGTCACCCACCATGCACCAATTAAAACAACCAGTATTCCCTTAACGTCAAATTTTACATTGTGTTAACTCTTGCACCCCCCCTCCCTTAATCTCTCCTCGGCTACTCAAAAATGACTATAATGCCAGTCATATTTCGAGGTATTATTGAAGGTTGTTGTTGTCTAGAGCATGTGGGGTGTGCCACTACTAAGTCAGTCGCCTTGTTACTACTTGTAGTCGACAGACGACACTTGAGAACACCTCATGTGAGAAATTGGTCTAAATCCATATTCTCTGATTGTCTCTGAACACTCTCCGTCTCTATTCACACAACCCTCCTCTTTCTTTGCATCTTATCAGGTTTGACTAGAAGTCATTATGAAAAGATTGGTATGCTCGTACGTGGCACCAAGTACAAATACTCAAGGATACCCTCCTATTTGACTCACCCTGCCTCATTCTTCTGTGTGATAAGGATAGTGTTGCTGTCAAGGTACTTAGCCCTAAGTTCCTATTATTTGCGAAGACGTTCCAAATAGATAATTACTAGGTACGATTGTCGACCTTAACTCCAAAACACTAGTATTTGCAATAACTTGTATTGTTCGGCAATTAAAATCGATATTTCATACAGAATTTTTCTGCGTATTCTTTCGTCTTCTTCCAACTTGTACACACGACGATTGAACCATTCGCGCCTTCGAGTTACCCGCCAATGGCAATCAAGGCCAACGAACCAACGTTCAATGTTCACGTTCAATTTCGGTTACCTGTACCGCGTAATATTTTTGTTTTTCCTGTTATTGAGTGAATGAGATGCAATATTGTATCAAATGCTGAGAATTCCATACCGTATCATAAGTACTGCTTTGGAATAAAGCAAATTATTATTAATATTATTATTATTACCATTATTAACTATATTCTTCTAACATTCTGCTTGATTTCATATTCTCTTCCCTAGTTAAGTGATAAACGTGGTCAAATTCCGATAAAATGGACTGCTCCTGAAGCTCTTCGTACAGGTCGTTATACTATTAAATGTGATGTTTGGTCATATGGGGTTCTTTTATGGGAAATATTTACATTCGGTGATGTTCCATACAGGAATTGGTCAAATCAACAGACAAGAGATATGATTGAATCAGGTAGGTGGTGGTTTCTGACTGATGTAGTGGCATTTTTTTGCATAACTATTTACAGTAACCGAATAACTGACTGACTGACTGACTGACTGGTTCCACCATAGAACTTTGCAGTTCGTGTTTACCACACTTCATGTGTAACACACATTTCTCTTTAATTTCATCGTAGATGTACTAATGGACTTAGCCCTAACTCAATTCAGCGACTCAGGGATTGACTTGCTACCTGGGAATAATCTCATCGACTTAGAATATGCAGATGATATAGTCCTCCCTTCTAGGCGAGGACGCTGACAAAATGCAGAGTCTTCTGAACACACCTTGAGCTGCAATCTACGAATGTTTGGCATGCGATTCGCTCCCGCCAAATGCAAGATGATGTTACAGGACTGGACTACATCGACGCCTAGTTTAAAAATAGGAAGTGAAGTGGCAGAACACGTTGATCGCCTCACTTATTTGAGAAGTTGCATCAGCCAACACCAGCGGGTTGATCTCTGACGAAATATCAGCACGGATACAGAGGGCTAGTTTCGCATATGCTAGTTTACGCTGTCTCTGGCGTAGACGTGATATCCGGATATCGACCAAAGGGAGGGTGTACTGCTCATCAGTCCGCTCCGTCCTCCTTTATGGCTGGCTGTGAGACCTGGCCACTGAGAGTGGAAGATATGAAAAGATTAGCTGTCTTTGATGATAGGTGCCTGCGCTCTATCTCCCGTGTAAAGTGGTATGATAGGATGAGCAATATTGACGTTAGACTTCGGTCAAGTGCTAGGTAGCGGTGAGAGGGGAAATCAATCGACGAGGCTGTGAAATTACATCGACTGAGATGATTAGGACACGTGTTATGTATGACTAGTCATCGCCTTCCTCGACGGTCAATGTAAGCTGACATAGGGTCAGACTGCAAAACAGCTAGCGGTGGTCAAGCCCAACCATGGTGGCACCAGTCAATGAAATCCACAACAGTCAGTGTAAGCCAGCCACGTATGAAGGTGTACACTTCCTGGTTGGGGTCTTCGGGACGGTAAAAACCAATAAAGGTTGGAGACAACTGGTGATAAGGATCAAAATTGTTCTCAATAGCCAGCGCAGATGCATCCACTCCTTGTGACTTATAATTTCCAATGAAACTATATTGTTCTTCGTTATTACTATTCCTTAGTTTCACACCTCTGTTTACTGTCTCTATTACGCATTTCTTCTACTTTCTTCTTCGCTGGCTTTGTGTGCTACATGGAGGGAGTGTGGCGACTTGAACTGGTTCACATTGGTGCAAAGTTCTATGTCATAAACAGACAGACAGAAGAGATTCGAAAGAAGGCCAGTTATAAGCAAAAATGTGAGGGAGATAGAATAGTAATATGGAAAAGGAATACGGGTGTTTCCGAACATTGCAGATCCTGAGAGAGTGAATGCATCTGCGCCATGACTGATAGCGATTCTGAGCCATAACACCTGTAGACTCTAGTTATTGGTTTTTGGAATCTCCAGGACCCAAACCAGACACTCACAGTCTACACATCCCTACGTGGCTGGCTGGCTGACTCAAACTAACTACCTGATCCCCAATGTCAGCTGATAACGCTCATCGAAGAAGGCGATGGCTAGGGGATGCGTGCGTAACACATTTTCTAACTATCTCAATCGATGTAACTTGACAACCTCATCGACAGATTTCCCCTTCGTAGTAATATGGCCTGTGTTTCGTCCTACTTCAAGGCTCATCAGTCAGTTGAACCTCATTAGTGACTGTACTTACTATTTCAGTAACACCATTCCTATTATATATATAAAACACTTTGCTAATAACAAGGGGGATGTTTTGAATGACTTGCCATTAAAGTTATTGATTTTTAAATAATGATCCTGAGATTCCAAAGAAACTTACGTAATACAGAAAACAATAACCTGATAGAGACTAAAGTGAAATTGAATAAAGGAACTGAGTGACGCAACATAATTGATGATACCATTGAACAGATCTCAAATCGAATTTAAAGAGAGAGTCAAGTTAAGATCAGTGTCATCAATAGCTGTCTTTGCTCAATACTACTCAAGATCAGATGGCCGGTCAGGAAAAATCAGCACTAGTGAGGGATCTCTGGGAGCAAACCAACCAGGGACCGATTGTGCAACAAATAAGCAAGGAGAAACGGAGGTGGATTAGGAGTAAACACAGGAAGGAGTCAGACAAGGGTGCTTATTATCACCAGTGATATTCCTAATTGTGTAGGACTGGATTATGCGTCAGGGAAACGAGAAGACAGGGATATCCTGGACCGACCAACGTGAAGAACCTAGATGACCTGGATTTCGCGGATGATTTGTGTTTGATGTCACACAAAATCGAAGACTTGCAAGCGAAAACCGATAAACTGGTCGAAGAAGCAGCCGGCGAAGACAGGGTTCCATGTGAACATAGACAAGACGGAGGTGATGAAAATAACCAACCAACCAACAACAACAGCAGCAACATCCAGCGCCAATCACCATCAACAGGAGGGATTTGAAAGAGGTCACTTCATTCACTCACTTATCTAGGGAGCATTGTCTCAACTACAGGCAGTCGGAACGGACGAGGATGCCAAATCGAGAATCGGGAAGGCGAGAAACGCACGCATTCATCAACCTGAAACCAATCTGGAAATCTGCGTCACTCAGCCAGCATCAACAACAAAATTCAGTCGGATTTTCAATACAAACGTCAAGTCAGTCAGCTCTTTCATATGGATCAGAAACTTGGCGGCGGGTCACAGAGAATATTTACAACAGCCTGTTGCAGACCTTCATCAACAACTATCTTCGCTGGATCTATACTGAAGATCAGATAGCCGGGCCAGAAAGAATCACCAACAAGAAACTATAGCTGGGAACAAACAAAACAAGAACCAATCGCCAACTAATAAGTATGCAGGAGGGAGAAAGCGGAGATGGATTGGACACTCGCTGAGGAGACCGCCCGCCGGGTGACATCGAGCACGAGTCAGGCCATTCCTCGAGTGGAACCAGGCCGAAAGGGAAGCGGAGAGTGGGACGTTAGTGCAAGTGTAACATGGAGTATATCGTGTGAAGAGGAGTTGAAACAATATGGACTAGCATGGATGCAGGTGGAAAGTACAGCAGAAGACAGGAGCAAGTGGAGACGTGCAGTTGAAGCCCTATGTTCCATTAGGAACCCAAGGGAAAATAAATAATAATAATAATCTAATCTTCTTGTCAGTAGGATGTCTAAAAATGACAGCTTTCCTTTGGGATTCTTTTTTACACATGAATTTAATACTTGAATGTGTCACTTTACTGAATTCAGAAGCATAAACAAATCGTTCTTTTCTTTGTTTCTTTGTTTATTTATCTTTTCTTAGGTTACCGATTACCTGCGCCAGATTTAATGCCATTATGGTTACGTACACTGATGAATCGTTGTTGGAGTGAAGAACCTGAAAAACGTCCTAGTTTTGCTGATATATCAAGTGAAATTAAACTACCGAATGCAAATTCTTTTACACCAAATCTACGCAGATCTGCTGATGCTCATCAACAGAATAAATCTACCAATAATAATGATAATAATAATCATACTACTGATAATAATAATACTAACAGTAGTATAGATAGTAGCAGTAATGATAATAATCCTATGAATTCCTCATCAAATAATTCTCGATTGGCAATATCAGTGAAAGATAAACGTATCCGAGAGAATTAATTGGAGAAGTTTAAACTTGTTTTGTTTTTGTTCCGTTTTTTTTAATATTTTCGTTTATCATCGTGATATTGTTTGTTTTAATGGATGATACTGTTTTCTTTCTTTTTTGTGTACATAGATCCATTCCATTTTGTTTAAAGCGCCTTTCTCCTCTTCTTTTTTCAAAAAAACGTTTTACTCTGTAAATGAAATCTCTGCTTTTTTTTCTTTGTTGCATGTTTTTGGTTTGTTTTCTCACCCTTTATGTATCTAATAATCGGGTATATTTGAGAGTTTGCGGTTTGTTTTAATGTATGATGACGTGATGAGTACGCCCCGATATGCCTTTTTTTTTACTTTCCTGTTTGTGTACCGAGTGATGAAAAGACGTCAATTTTAGATTCTCTGACATAAAATCAACTGAACTCACTAACTTTGTTGTGTTATGGTGGTGTTTATTATTATTATTATTATTATTATTATTATTTAACAGTTTGTCTTCATGGGAGTATAGTTATACTACTAGACAGATGAAATTCAGTAATATATATACATATATAGGAACCAACGTGGTTATGTAATCATGTGGCTAGCCCCTAAATTCGCACACACACACACAGATGCACCTATATATTGTACTCGTACACTTTCTGTATGCACTAATTTCCACTTACCCACTCACTCACAAGTTTTTATTCGCCTAATTATGTAATCGCATATTTCTTTTCGTGATGTTTGGTGTTATGGAACTGTGATAAATCGATAAATAGATAGACAGATAGATGGATAGATATATAGATAGACAGATAAATACATTATATACATTGAAGATTTTTTGCTTTAATTGAACGAGATATTGTAGCGAAATGTTGAGGGACAACTGAGATGGTGCCTGATAGTGACTCAAATAATTGTTGCTGTTGTTGTGTTTCTTGTTTTCATTTGAGTTTAATTTCTCAACTTTTATTCTCATTCACTCTTTTGTTTTACTTTACTTCTATGTACTTGTTAAAGTTGAGTTTACGCGCTTTTTCTACCATTGAACATTGACAAGATGTGGCGGGTTTTTCAAGAAACAATGTATTATTATTATTATTGTTATTAGGTCTGTATTTTTCTTCGAAATCATTCCATTATGGAAAGGAATTTCGGTTAATCTGTAGAATTGGCCAGTTCCTTCAAGCACATAAACACACACACATGAAAACATGAATGCGCACATCAGTACTCTTTCTCTCTCTCTCTCTCTCTCTCCCTGGATCTCTCCTTTATATGTGATCTTCTCGTGTTCTTTCTTGTACTTGTCAAGTAATATTAGATAATGTATTATATCTATGTATATGCCACAATTTTCTACTATTATTATTATTATTATTATTATTATTACTGTTACTATTATAGATTCATGAAGTATTCTTACTTTTCAGAACGATGTAGGTAAAAAAAAATCTGTAATTTTGGTCATTATTATCGCTATAAAGTTTATTCTCTTTTTCATTATTCTTGCGAATAATTTACTTCACGTGCAGTTTAAAAATATACACATATATATCTATATTGCTGAAATCTTCATCAATGCCTTATATACTACTTATTATTATACTACTTATGAAATATATCAATCTAGGGTAAAAACGATGCTGTATGGAATGCATGTTTCAATGTGAAAGAAAATCGATGACTTGTACAGTCTGCTGGTTGGTCTCAAAAAGAAAAATAATAACTATTTTAGGACATATTCGTGAAAACAGAAAATACCCCCGTTTTCCCGATCAGTTGAAACTTCTTTAAGAGATACGGCCGGAGAAATATATCAATTTCAATTTAACTAGCCTGTCGTATTTTGACTTGAATTACCAAACTACTTAAACGTTTTTTAAGTAGTCTGGTTCTCATTGCATCAAGAAAATTGCCAATATACTAGTAAATGGAGATAATCACTGGATTTATTGCTTATGAGCGGAGTTTCAAACGACTGAAATGATCTTCGGGTGTGTTTTAAATCACTTTGATTCAGCCAGAAAGCACCACTGCTTTATGTGATGGATAGCTTCCAAACACTCAAATTATTGATTCATGAAGAAAATAAAAGACTGATTCAGCGAAGAAAATTTTCTTTATCGACGAAATCATCTTCAGAGGCTGGCTGTACAGTCATATTCATACTTACCAAAAAATATATAGTGGTCTATTATTGAGTAATAGGGGCTGACATAATTGATATAATTACTCGGAAGTGGCTTTAGAAGTGAAAATTAAAAGTTGTAAATTACGTGGTACTCTACGGCACAAAAATAGAAGTTAGAAAAGGTTAAAATTGCTCTTGAGTGAGAATAACGGTGGTATTTGAGTGTCAATTTAACAAGTGTGAAGAGGGTGTGAAAATATACAAAAGGAGCATATGAAATTGATAATAGTGAATTAATTATTAAAGCAAAAGCAAACTAAAAGTAAAATTAAAGATTAAGAACAAAAGAAAAAATCAAAAATATTTTACAGGGAACGATTAGTGAAGAGGTTAAGACCAAGGTAGAATAAGAGACTGGACAAACTTTTTCTGTATCCAGAGTTCAGGGTTGTATTGATGAATCGCCAGCGCCTTCGTCATACACAAAAGCCGACACCTGACGCCCTTTGTACCATTTGGCTTCACTTTACAGATGATCTTGAAAGACGACTCTGGTGAAGTTACGTGACCTGAGTTCACCAAATGCTCGAGAATTGAGCTAGTAATTGTCTTGCATTGTCCCTTTGCTAACCATCCTGTATAATGTTCAGAGATGCGTTTGGAAAGCGTGCGCTTTGTGTTTCCAATATAACTAGCTCCACACGAGAAGCAGGTGAATTTATAAACAAAAATTTGAGGTGGCCCAAAGCGGCAGTTCATCCCTCACACATTCATTGATCATTTGTCGGCTGCAGAAAATGATACGTAGCTCAGTCATAAAGAAGGCTTTCCTCAGTGATCTGCATAAGCGATTCTTCAGGATCCCAGCTGCGGTACCTTCTTTAAATTCAACACTCATAAATAGCAGTTTCTTCGGCACCGTCTTGGAGGATATCCATTCTCTATGAGGACTTCCCTAAGTCGCCGCAGTTTCCCATCGACTGTATCACTGGAACATATCCTCCTTATTCTTGAGGATAAGGAATGGATCAGATTTCTCTTTCTTCTCAAAGGGACCCAGCTATGGAAATTTGTGTACTGGCCATTCCATGTTGGTTTCGTGTAGATCGATCTTTGAAGAGAACCATCAGATCTCCTCTTTAGAAAAACATCCAAGAAATGGAATTCCGAGTTAATCTCTGATTCCGACGTGAACTTGATGGCATAATGGCAGCTGTCGGTATTGTCGTCACATATGATGAAAGTATCATCCATGTATCTTTGGTACAGATGAAAACTGCCGATAGTAGGCCGTAAAATACTATTCTGCAAACTAGCCAAGAAGCAGTCTGCAAGTAAAGGACCCAGTGGTGACATTATTGCCACTCCATCTCTTTGTCTATAAGTCATTTTGTTGAACTTGAACTGGACATTTAGAGTGCACCTCAAAAGTAGTTCCTTTAAGTATTGGACCGAAACACATACGTCTACATTATTATCCTCAATGAATTTGCATCTTTAAAAATTTTCTTCGCTTAATCTGTCTTTTATTTCCTTCATATAAAAGAAAAGAAGGCGTTCAGCAAAGAGACTCTTTTCGGCGTATTCATTCACTGAGCTGTACAATCGCATATATCTACAATTTTGTTTGTATGTGTGTACATTAGATTTATAAAGTTTAGATAATTATGTAATGTAAGTATTATTTGGCTTGGAGACAAACGTTAAGATAGAAAATAAAATAGAATTGATTAAGTGAATTGGATGACGTAATACAGTTGAGTAGAATTCAGAGTAGGTCAGGTTGGCAACAGTGTTAATGAGTGGTGGTTAAAATTAAATAAGGGTGGGGTTAGAGAATAATACAGTTGAAAATCAGTAAATTAATCGGATGACGTAACATAGTTGACTAGAAATTGGACGTGGGTCAAGTTAGCAACATTGTTAATGAGGGTAGAGATTACAAAAGGGTGGGGTAGGGAATAATATAAATGAAGATGTGAAATAGTAAAATGCAAAAGACAAAATAATACAATTAGTAAGACTGAAATTAAGAAAGATTACGTCCATTGTAGATTTAATGAATGAACGAATTTCTTTTGTATGCAGAGTTCAGGATTTAGCAGATGAATTGCCATTGCTTCTGCGATGTGGAGAAGTTTGATCCGTACACTTTTAGCAAGATTGCCTTGTATTCTCTAGATAACTTTGAAGTTCATTTCTGGTTTGACTTGGTGTCCAGAGTCTATCAAATGTTCAAGGATCGAGCTGTGGGGTCATCGGTTTTCTCCTTTATAAAACTATGAAGGTAAATGTTCGTTGACGCGTTTGGATAGCGAACGCTGAGTACGGCCGAAATACCTGGCTCCACACGAGCAGGTGAATTGGTAGATGATTCAAATTATTCTGTAGTATTGTGGTGAGAGCAGGCCGTGAGAAAATATGAGCAAGGCTGATTCAACAACCAATCACAGCAAAGTTAACGTGGCAAAATATGATTCGCAGATAGAGAACTCTATTTGTCGAGGAATCCCGAAACAACCAATCAGAAGCCTGCGTTTGTCTGCCTAACTTCTGATAAACAACCAATCAGATAACTGCGCTTGTCTACTTGCATAAGCTATAATAATGTATGTGAAATATGTATAAATACGTGTTGTTTTTCATAATAAAACGATCTGTTGCCTGGCCCTTGTCTTCTGTTGTTACAGTATATTGTAATCAGGTGTTCTTCTCACTAAGCATTTTAGTGATAAACAGATTGCAATTAATGTAGTGCAGCAAATCACCGATGACATTCCTAACTCTAATGAACTGGATTGTTCATCAGACCGTGGTTAGGTAGGTATATGTCTGACTAACAACAACAGTCCAAGTGATCTGGACTTAACGGATGATTTGTGTCTGATGTCACATAAATTTGTAGATCTGTTGGCTGAAACGAAGACAGCGAATACAGGACTTCAAGTGAACATAGTGAAGGTGGAGATGACGATGATAATGATGATGATGAACAAAGCCAACCAGCCAGCCAACGATAACAACAACAAGCACCAGTCACTCTATGAAAAGGAGAAATTTGAAAGAGGTCACTATTTCCACTTACCTGAGCAGCACCTTTTCAACTACAGTTGAAGGGGCACACACACGTGTCACGGAAAATATATTTTCAACAAGTTTCAGATTTCCATCGACAGCTGTCTTTTCTCGATATTGAAGATCAAGTAGCTAGAAAGAACTAACATTGAAAGACTCTGGAAACAAATCAGTCAAGAATCTATTGCTAGAGAAATATGTCTTAGAAACTAAAGACGGATCGGACACATCGTGAGGAGACCATTGAATGACATCGCGAACGAGGCCCCTGTAGTGGGACCAGAATTGGAAACGGTGAGTTGGCTATGGGTCTGAAGGTGACATGGAAGAGGTAAGAGCTCATGGGCAATTGTGAGGTCGGATGAAGAGGACGCCAGCGAGTGGGACAAAATGGACATGTTCTGTAGAAGCCCTCTGTTGAACATAGACCACAATGGAATAACAATGGTGTAACATACTGAGATATAGATATGATGGAGAAGATTTGTAGCTCAGGTGGATGATTTTGAGGTGGTTGTGTTCTCTGAACTGAATAGTTAATTTGCGAAGCTTCCATCGCCCTACTGGGCGACATCCTCGACGCGTACTTCAATTAGTTGAAGTGAGCTTTTATATTTCTTCACGAGTTTATTAGTCATCTCTCCTGGTGACCACCTTGAACGTGACTCTTTGGTTGTTTTTGTGTGTTTTCACACCTTGTTGGCTGCTTGTATTGGAACAGATTGTTTCTTTGACTTCAACTCTGACCCTTTGTGTGTGTGTGTGAGGTTTTCTTCTTATCGGTTGGTAAATTTTGTCTATCTTGATGTGTCTATTGATTGATGACTCACTGGAATACCAGGCAGGCTTCTAAAACATTCTCTAGAATTCTTGGTGTTTTCCCTGTCTAATATTTGAACGTTGTCCCAGTCGAATTAATGTCTGTGGTTGTCTGTGTGTAGTGATAGTCCAAAATCCCATTTTTGGACGTCTTAGTCAAGCGAACAACCACAGGGGAATTAGAAACTCAAGTTTATAGAAAATCAACTCACACAGACCAAATCCTGAATTACAACAGCAACAACCCAATCACACACACAAAAGGAATTGCATACAAACACTATTCAAGAGGGCCAACCAGGACTCATTGCACTACTCCCACATTAAGGAAAATTGAAGGAAGATATCTGATGGATGTCTTCCAAAAGAATGGATTTCCACAGAATTTCATCGAAACACACATACCTCCAAGCCAGCCTATCAAATCGAAGGCCCCTAAGGAAAGCACAAAGAAAAGCGCTCTACCATATATAAAAGACATCTCAAAAATCAATGCACGACTCTTCAAACCTTAATGAGGAATTCACGTCTCACACAAACTCAACAACTAAAGAAGATATAACCAACATCATCTACATAATAATTTGTAGCAACTGAGAAAAACACAACATTGGCCAAAGTGGACGCCCCTTCCCTGCCTCCTCGCATCCATGACCATAAGCTAGCCGTCAAAAGACATGACATCCACTCCCTCATATCACTACATACAGACAACCACAGACATTAATTCGACTGGGACAACGTTCAAATATTAGACAGGGAAAACACCAAGAATTCTAGAGAATGTTTTAGAAACCCTCCTGGTATTCCAGTGAGTCATCAATCAATAGACACATCAAGATAGACAAAATTTACCAACCGATAAGAAGAAAACCTCACACACACACACACAAAGGGTCAGAGTTGAAGTCAAAGAAACAATCTGTTCCAATACAAGCAGCCAACAGGGTGTGAAAACACACAAAAACAACCATACAGTCACGTTCAAGGTGGTCACCAGGAGAGATGACTAATAAATCTAAAAGCTCACTTCAAACTGAAGTATACGCTGAAAATGTCGTTTAGAAGGTCGATGAAAGCTTCGCAAGTATAAACTATCCAGCTCAGAGAACACAACCGCATCAAAATACTGAGATATTCATAATGCAAAAATGTAATTCAGTTTCTGAATGTCGTATTAGAATCGCACTCGTAACACTCTGTACGACTATGCATGCAGAAATGTGAATAATTTTTTCAGTTGGTTCCACTGACTGACTTGTTCAAGAGGTGTTTAAATCACCTCAGTCTGTTTTCAAAATATTTTGTTTGATACTCTTATAATACTAATAATGCTAATGTGTCAAAGAGCCTACAGCCTTCATATCGCAGTAGGGTTGGGTGCATTTCAAGCTTCTAATGTGGTGATACAGTTTCGGTTTCCGGTGTAGACTTTTTATGCATTGATGCTGTGTGAAAGCAAAAAATTTGTCTTTCTTGGAACCACTGCTAATAACGGTCTCACTTACTCACTCACTTTTATCAATAGCTGCAATCTCATGCAAGTTGGAGGAGATGTTAGATTATGGTCAATTGTAGAGCTATCCAACCGAAGAGGACAGCAGAAAATAAAACAGATTATGGATGTGTTGGTGAAGCCCCATGTTCCACTTGGAACCCAAGTTAGTTAGTTCTTCTATGCCATTTAAATCTTACGAGTCAAACTGGGAATAAAATTCCACACCATTATTTAGATAAACTAAATTTACAACAGTGTCGAACAAATTCCTCAACGTTGTCTCTGAAACTATATCCTAATATCTGAACACAATCTGTGATTATTTTGAGGCCTTATAAACATTAGCTTACTAATTAATATACAAATTGAAATACAGACATTTTATTCCTTAGCATACCAGATTACAATTGGTGGATGGTGGCTAGCAGTGCAATCCAGGATGCGCATTTCTACGGGAAAATCGAAAATTCAATTCAATACCAGATTACGGTTAAACATTTGCAGTTGTTATTGTAACTACTTATAAAAAATAAGTAGTATGAATAAATTGAGAAAGAAAAACAACGTTCAAGATTATATGAACCTTCATTTGAAGTACTGAATTACATTTTTAAGGTGTATCTAGAAAACAATAGACCTTTTCGTAGCAGTTAGCGTGGCTAGTTTAAATCTTAAAATGTCTTCCTGAATTATAAAAGAAAAGACGTTCAGCAAATAGTTACTGCTTTTCCGGAGATATCATTCCCAAGCAGTACAGTCGCATACATATGTAACATACATAACATAACATAACATAAGCTTTATTCCAAATCAGTACTTGTGATACAGAATGGAATTCTCAGCATTTTACTACAATATTGCATCCAGTTTTTTACATTAACAATAAATAAAGTTCTACATAGATTAAAGTTATCTCAACAACATATTAGTATGTCGGTAGCAAAGCCAAAATTAAAGTGTTTGAAGGTGTTAGAAAAGTAGATACTACTAGCATATTTACTGGCGTAAGCGATAGCAAAATGGTCGAGATATACAGAGTGTGAAAGAACGAACAAGAATGTTTTAAGTAGAGTTTGCAAGGAAGAGAGAAACAAAACAGCACATAACAAAAATAAATACAGAATGAAGAGCGAGAAAACGTTGTACCTATAAATGATGTGAGTTGGAAAGACGAGATCCATTGGTTCTACTGACTATTTAATAAGTTAAAGGTTTCATGCCTGATGCATTCTTTATCGCACAGAACACGGGCTAGGTAGGGTATGGATGAGTTTTTGTACTTACTAGTGCGGGCATATAGTTTCCTATATAGGCTTCTTGTTTTCCCTGAAGAGATACATGGGGAGAGTTGTGAATGTAGAGGGTGTTGTGAGTCAGATAAAATGGATTTCGCCCATTTTTCACATGAGTCCATATGCCTGTCCACCAGAATATTAACAAGCTGGCTAAGTGGCAAACTGCTTACCCTGCTGACAACCTTTAACATCCTACGTAATAAGGTATAGTCTTTCTTCAATAGCCCAGGAAAGACTAAGGGGGAGCAATAGAGAATAATAGGCAGAATACGGGAGTTAACAAATTGTAGGAGTAAGGGTTGGGTTACACCAGAATGTCTTAACTTCTTGATGTAGAAGGTAAGACGGTATATTTTCTTGGAAATCGTCAAGATATGAGACGACCAGGAAAGATCAGAAGATAGAGTGACGCCTAGGTATTTAATTTCCGACTTGGTTTCTATTTCACTGCCATCTATGTTGCACACCTCGTGAGTGCTAACCAGTTTGTTTAGGTCAGATTTATGCCTAAGGTGAAATTAACTGTTTGGCATTTGGAGGGGTTTAAGGTTAGACCGTTTTCCTTGGACCATTGGCTAATTTCCGATAAGAAGCCATTTAGTTTAGAGCAGTCACTTTGACATTTGACAGGTAAAGATACAGTTAGGTCATCAGCATATTTGACAAAGTTAATGTCATTTGAAGACGGTAGGTCATGTAGGAAGAAAGAAAAGAGAAGTGGGGAGAGTACAGCACCTTGGGGGACACCAGCTTCTGTGAGCACAGCAGAGGAGGATTGGCCTTTGTATACGGTGTACTGCATTCTGTTTGAAAAGTAGGAATGCAACCAGTTAGTGACCCAGGACTCGGTTTGTGTCATGGAGAGCTTATTTAGCAAGAGACTTCTAGGTACAGAGTCGAAAGCAGAAGTAAAGTCAAGAAACGTGCAGCGGACATATTTGGCACCTTTGTCTAATGATGAGACAATACTGTTGTGTAAGACGGCTGCAGCGTCTAAAGTACTCCTACCCTGTCTGTAGGCAAATTGTTTGGGGTCTTCGAAGCTTTTAAGGGAGGGTTCGAGTTTAAGAAGTACTAGTTTTTCCATGAGCTTTAGAAACGGGGAAGTGATGGCGATGGGTCTGAACTTTACGTTCTTGCTATTTCCAGGTTTAGGGACAGGGACTATTTTAATGTCTTTCCATGGAACAGGTACAACGTTTTCGGAGAAAGAAGCATTTAGGATATTAGTTAGAGGAGAACATAAAGCATCTGCACATTGTTTTAGAACATATGCAGGTATGCTATCAGGGCCAAGACTATGTGAGGGCTTAAGAGTTTTAAGACATTTCAAAACATCGAGAGTATTGAAGTCCTGGAAGTTATCAGCTACAAGATTGGTAACGTTAGAAGTGGTTATAGTAGAAGGAGAGCGTAAAAAAGACAGATTAAGAGCATTAACATCACAAGAGGGAAAAACATTACATCGCTTACTTTTGCCAGTAATTTCATTGAAAAGTTTCCACATGCTGTTTGGAGATTTGCATGATAAAAGTGTTTGGTTATAGATAGCATTAAGATTTTTGATTTCAGATTTGATTTGAGCATTAATCTTTTTAAGTCCTAACTTGTCTTTGCATTTATATAACATTTCTTTTTGCCTGCGAAGTTGTTTGAGACGGGGAGACGAGAAGCGGTCGAGGCGTTTGAACAGTGTTTGTTTGGGACAGCATATGTCGAGGCAGAACTTAAGATAATCCATTATATTGGTGATTGAGTCATCTAATGTACTTTCATAGAATAGATCCCAGTTGGTATCTTTTAACATGCATCTTAGATTGAGTAAGTTGTCAGATGTGTAGCATCTTTCTTGTGCTTCGTAGACAGGTGTGAGAAGATTTTAATATGTGTTTTGCTGTATATTTTTGGCAAAACGCGGACAATGCAGTGATCGGAGTTATGTATCGGTGAACGTCTACGTGTTTCATATACTCCTTCGTCATTAGTAAAAACGAGTCGAGTGTTTTGTCAAGTCGAGTGGGAAATTTGACTATGTTTGTGTGACCAAGAGCTTCAAGAAAGGAGCAATCTGATGTGTTGAAGTCTCCAGTAATAACGGATAGAGAGTTGTCGAAGTTGGCAGCAGCAAACATGGTGAATTCATCAGCAAAATTAGATAGATCAGATGGAGAGCAACTAGGAGAAATGTACATGTTTGTAATATAGAATTGTTTATATTTGGGGATATGTTTGGGGCGACATTTGACAGTAATACAGTCAATGAAGTCATTTGAGAAGGTGAAGCAGACGTTATTTGAGACAGACCATTTGGAGTGAATAAAAGTTGCAACGCCACCACCATTTTTCTTATTACAACATTGACGGTCTTGACGAAATAAAATAAAGTCCTTTAGTGAGATAAGGTTGTCATCATACAGTTCATGCAACCACGTTTCTTGTAATGCGATTATGGCGGTGTTATGATACGTATCAGTTGACATCAGGGATTGTAGGTACATTATCTTATTTGGCAGAGAGCGACAGTTTGAGTTCATTATGACGGGGACCGTAGTTAAGTGTATTGGTGTACGTTTGAGAGCTCTCTGCCAACCACTACGATGTTTCCTTCTTGGTTTCTTTGGAATATGAAAGTCATTTGGTCGTAAATCATTAATAAAGTTACGAGAGTAAATGATTCTGTTAGAATTCATATTTAAGTGATAAATGTATGCTGGTAAACAGTAAACTGGATGCAAAATGTAGATATTTTGGTTGTAGTAAGTTATCTTAGCAACATAAGCAATATTTCCATAGAGATGTCACTCAAATAGTCAGTTTTTAGATAGAAAATTACGTAATGTAAAAAGCGTTAATCGGGAAGTAACTAAAATAAAGGCACATAAGTAAATCGGCTGACGTAACATAATTGACGGGGTTGAATAGAGCTCAAATAAAATTGAACGAGAGTCAAGTTAACAACAGTGATAATAATAACGGGGGGAAATTTAACAATAATACAATTAAGTAGGAAAATTTCGTATCAGGTGTTAGGTCAGATCAGGTTCATTGTACTTGTATGCAGAGCTCATGATTTTGCATGTGAATTTCCATCGCTTCTACGGTTTTGAAGAAGTTTGATTCGTACTCTTTGCACGAGATCCCCTCATATTCTGTGGATGACTTTGAAGTTCCTTTATGGGTTAGCTTGGTGTCCAGATTTGATCAAGTGTTCCAGGATACAGCTTCGGAGGTGGAGGTGGGGATTCTCTTTCTTCCGGTATAAAACCATGATTGTGGATAGGTGTTCAATGATAGATTTGTGATAGTAAACCGTTGTGTACGACTGACATGCTGAGCTCCAGACTAGCAGGGGAATCGGGATATGCGCTGAACTGAATTACTCAATTGATAAAAGCGATTCACCTGTCAGGCGGTTGATTTTGGTGTTCTCTGAGATGGATAATAATACTAGCTCTATTCTAAACAGTACTTTTGGTACAAAAATTAAATTTTCAGCATGCATACAATATCACATCTAATTTTTCAATACATTATGTTATATTTGATTACAACCTGATTTCACACTGTATTTTTGGTACAAGTATGAAATTTTCAGCATGGACATCGGTAGCCCAAATTTTGCAGGCTGACCATAGATATCAGATGTGCGTCGGCAGGGGCCGAACCTCGGACCATATCTATTGTCGGCGAGAGTCCTAACCACTGTACCACCGACGCAAATGAATGTCGATGACTGTTTCACAATTATTTCACACCGACGCACATAAGTTCGTGTGTATATCAACAACAGTATTAACAAACTAGTTTAATAACAGCCCATTCTCTCTACTGACGGCTTTTATTCCACTTCGTAGTATAACAGAGTCTTTCTTAAGTAGCGGAGGAAAGATTAGGCGAGAGCATTGAAGAAGAATAGGTAGAATACAAGAGTTATGAAACTTCGAAAGAAGACACTGAGTGATATCATATTGTCATAATTTCCTTAAGTAGAATGTTGAATGAAATATCTTTCTGGAAAGTAAATCTGATATGGGGAGGGGTGGGAGAACTGGAGAGACCAAAGGAAGTACACACTCCAAGATATTTAACATTCAATTTAGTTTCAACTTCTGCGTCATCTATGACAGTGGTAGCATGTGAAAGAACCAGTTCATGTAATTCGCGTTTGTGTCTTAAAGGGAAATTAGCAGCCTGACATTTGGAGAGATTTAGCTTTAAACCATTTGACAAGGACAGCTGACTAATTTCTGACATAGAGCTATTCATTTTGAAACAATCTGATTTAGAAGTAACCACCGGCAAAAAAAAAACAATTCAATCATTGCCATTCTTAACAAAATCAACTTCATCAGAATGAAGCACAAGTCATGTAAGAAGAAAGTAAACGGAAAAAGAGAAAGAACAGCTACTTGAATGAGGAACACCAGCTAGAGTAAGTGATCAAGCAGTGGAGGACTTCCCATTCAATACAGTCTACTGCTTCCTATCAGAAGACGAAGAATGCAAGCACTTAAGAATCCAGCACCCTGCTTATGTCACAGCAAGCTTGTTTATCAAAAAGAGACCTAGGTATTCAGTCAAGGATAGATCTCCAATCAAAGAAGGCCCAGTGAACATATTTGTCTGCTTCCATCAATGTCTCTATTCGAAATCTAAATTTCATCTCCTCCTAGAAAAGGAACATAAAGAACAGTTCAGAGAACTAAGAAGCAATGAAGGTCATAAGAACATTGCCCAAAGTATATGGAATGCAGCACAAAAGGGTCTTCTCACACCTTGGAAAGAAAACACAACATAGATGTTATTCCCATGACAACATACTGAATCTAAGATCTATGTTAAAAGACACTAACTGGGATTTATTTACTGAACAAGCTCTTGATAACACAATTACCAACATAACACATTATCTTAATTTCTGTATTGATGTTTGTTGTTCAAAAGAGACAATCTTCTTAAAATTCGATCGCTTCTCCTCTTCTCAACTCAAAAAGCTCCGCCGTGAAAAAGAAAGTTTGTTCAAAATGAAAAACAAATCTGGTGTTAAGAGAATGAACACTTTGATTAAGCTTGAATTACAAAGACTGAATGCTCTCTATAACTAGAAGTTTCTTTCATATAAATCCCCATCAAATATGTGGATTGTGTGTGTGTGTGTGGTCTGAAGACAGAAATAAGCCGGGCTCATAAGAAAAGTCTAGAAGATCTGGATTTCGAGCATGGATGATTTATGATTAATGTCAAAGAAAATCAAAGACTTGCAGACGAGAGCCAACAAACTGGTTGAAGATGTAGGCAGCGAAAATATGACTAGGTGAACATAGCGTAGACAGAGGTGATGAAGATTACCGACCAACCGACAGCGACAGCAACGACTATCAACACCAATCACCATCAGCAGAAGAAATTCGAAAGAGGACAACCCCTTCACTTATCTAGGAAGCATCGTCTCAACCACAGACAGAACGGATGAAGTTGAGAACATCGGGATCGGAAAGACGGGACATGCCATCTTCATCACTCTGAAATCATCGTGGGAATCTTCTGCACACCGCAGCATAAACAACAAAATTCGGATCTTCAACATCAATGTTAATTCAGTTAGTGCACGTGACTAGAAGGTGCATTGATAGCATAGCGGATAGGACGCTCACCTATCATGCACATGGTACGAGGTTCGATCCCCGGCCACCGACGCATTCCTTTACCTCGCTAAGCCAGAAATAATCCTGGTAAAGAGGAAAAGGTTGGGAATGAGGTTAGAAATCCCATCTTGTTAAATAGACACTGCTACAGAAACTTCAAGCCACGAGCTTGAAGCTCTTTATTCCACTGGGGAACTTGAAGGAGAAAAAACGTGACTAGAAGCATTTCCAACAGGACGCTGCAGAGTTTTATCGACGGCTGTCGCATTTGCTGCCGCCAAATTGGAAGTCAGATGGCCAGAAAGAATTGGCAGAAAAAACTGGGAGTGAAACATTCAGGAACCTAATGGTCAGTAGATATTCCAAAGGAAATGAAGATTGATCGGACAATCTCTACTGGGACTGCTAGATAACATTATACTCCGGGGCCTGGAGTGGAACCCAAATAAGAAAAGGATGAGTTCGGAGTGAGTTCGAGGGTGATGTGGACGAGATCGCATAACGAGGAGGTGATAGACTATGGACAATTGTGGTACCAGCTAAAAGAAACCTCAGAGAACAGGACAAAGTGGAAGTGTGTTGTTGAATTTCTATGTCCCACTCGGAACCTAAAAAGAACAGTAATAATCCTACCAATGGACTTGTCCATAGTGCAAATGAGTTTGTGTAACCCACATTCAACTCCAGTTACCACGTAATAACCTGTATTGATGCGTCTACTGTTTGGTATTTATAAGAGAAAGTGACATATAGAATATTCATGGATAATCCTCATACAGGGATTAATGAAAACAAAACATGTAGATCAGCGAAGAGTCTCTTTTCGGCGGCGGTGAATTCATTTTCTTACCTGTACAATCCCAAATATATACATATGTGTTATTTTGTATGTATGTGTACATTAAGTTTATCAAACAAAATTACAACTGGTTAAGGTTATTTTAACTAAACAGGTGAACGTTGGTAATACAAGTCAAGAAAATTAGGTGATAATGAAATTAGGGTAGTAACAAAGGTGATGAGTTGTCACAAACAGCAGTTGTTAAAAAAGAAATTATGTAATAATAATATGAATAGTTTGATGAGTGAGTTTTACTCAGGATGCAGATAGGAACAAAGCAGAGAATGCGAAATTACAAGAATTATAGGCAATTAAAGAAACAGACAAACAAACAAAATTAAGTCATTAAAATCAACAAAGTTGTTACCATGACAGTAGAAGTGGTTCAGTAATTCTCTTTTGGTAGGTTTCTGTTGACTTTGTAAATCACTTTGAAAGAATCGGTTGAGATTTTGTGGGAGGTGTTGACCAGATGTTCAATAATGGCACTTCTGATTGAACCGGTGCCTCCAGTTTTTCTATATGAACGGCCAGAGCTTCAGCGATACAAAGAAGACGAAACCGTATTGCCCTTGGTGGTAGGTTATTCTTGACTCTGTAGATTACTTTGAAGCAGGAGGCGTTTGTTGTTGAAATGGAATGATCAGTGTGTTAATCAGGTGTTCAACTATCGCACTTCTTATTGCACGACTATTACCTTTTTGCAACCATACTGGCTGGATAGTGTTCTTGAATCCTCTTGGACAGGATGTATGTCGAACGACCAATGTACCTGACTGGCTCCATAGCAGCAGGTGAACTGATATATGCATATATACTTAGCTACTTACTAATTCGTGAGCAGACATAAAGTATTATTAGTTGCTATTCCAAGCAAAATACTAAGCCGCATCATCCTAGAGAGAATGAAATAAGCCAACCTGGATTCAAAACTTCGACCGGAACAAGCTGGATTCAATAGAAACAAGTCATGTATTGATCAAATCGCCACACTGCGGATCATCATTGAGCAAAGCTTGGAATGGCAGTCACCTCTCTATCTCAACTTCATCGACTTTGAAAAGACCTTCGACAGCGTCGATCGAGAGGTGATTTGGAAACTACTTCGCTACTACGGGGTCCCATCGACAACTATAAATCTCATCCAACAGTTATACGGCAATGCTGCATGTAAAGTAATCCACAACGGGAAACTTACGAAAGCCTTCGAAGTGAGGACGGGAGTGAGGCAAGACTGTCTATTATCGCCAATGATCTTCTTGATTGCAGTAGACTGGATAATGAGACAGACTACGGGCAATGAGGAAACAGGTATTAAATGGACTCACACAAAAGACTTGGAGGATCTGGACTTCGCCGATGATATATGTCTGATTTCCCACAAACTGGAAGATATGCAAGTGAAAAGCAACAAGTTGCCAGAACAAGCATCAAAGATAGGACTTCACTTCAGGTGAACATAGATAAAACAGAGGTACGTGATGAAGATTCCTGGACAACAGCAACATCAACAACAACAGAAAACAGTCAGCCAGCATAAATGGGAGGAACCTAAAAGAAACAACCTCCTTCACCTACCTGAGAAGCATCGTTTCAACTACAGGCGGAACTGACGAGGATAACAAAGCCAGAATCGGAAAAGCAAGACAGGCTTTCATTACCCTTAAGTCTGTGTGGAGGTCAACAGCACTCAGCATCAAAACGAATATAAGATCCGGATTTTCAACTCCAATGTGAAGTCAGTACTACTTGCTATAAGCATCGGAGACTTGGCACGTCATAAAGAGCATCTCCAACAAACTTCAGACCTTCATTAACAGTTGTCTTCGCTGAATACTACTCAAGATCAGATGGCTGGCCAGAAAAGATCAGCAACAGGGATCTCTGGCACTGAGCGAACCAACCAGGAACCGATTGTTAAACAAATAGGCAAGAAGAAATGGAGATGGATTGGCTGGCCATACTCTGAGGAAACCATCAAGTGACATCACTAGACAAGCCATTGCTCGAGTGGAACCAGGCCGAAAGGGAAGCGGCGAGTTGGTCGTCCAAAGGTGACTTGGAAGAGGTCATGTGATGAGGAGATGAAAGCATGTGGGCAGACTTGGAGTGGGGTGAAAAAGTTGGCAGAAAACAGAAGGCAATGGAGACACGCAGCTGAAGCCCTATGTTCCTCTAGGAATTAAAGGATATAATAATAATAATCAGTTGTTTTGGTCAACAAGAAGTTTTTCCTTCATGAATTCATTACTGGAACGCATTTGTCTTAAAAATAAAAATAAAAAATGAACAAAAATAAATGACACATTTTGATAAGTCTATCAATAGAGAGAAAAAATAAGAATTTCCTCACTATTCTCAACAGTATGTTCTAAATAATAGAAGGCAGAAAAACAACAACATTAAACCGAATGACTGATGGGTCTTCATTTCAGCAATCATATACATAAAGGACGAATTCGACTGTATTGCTTTTAAGTAATACGGTTTCTTTGCAGTCATGTTGAGTAGCGCATTGTCTAACAGGTTTTGAGCGATTGCGCTTAAAGTAATCTTTTTTATGTAGTTCCGCTGGAGTAGTTAAATGCGAGGCTTTTTCCTTCAAAGTGATTAAAACCAATGGACAACTAAAGAATATCACTCTTGAGTCTACTGAAGAAAGGGTCTCCTTTAGGAAGCTAGAAGATTCTTCTCTGTCACTAAGTTTGTCCCGGAGGTTCAAGCCAGTGGGCAGTATTTTCTTTGGGAGTGAATTGTATTCATTATTTTGTAGCTTTGGAATGATAGACATTCTTAACCATGAACCGAGTTGAGTATTATTCTTTTGCAGTCAGACTATTTTTAAAGAAGTAATAGCTCTTCTTCTAAGCAGTCATTGTTATGCATTCTTCTAATGAGGTGAACAGGCGAAATGATGCAGCCTACTTTACAAATTAGAAGTAATAATAAGAAGACGTAATTTGTCTGAATCGTATATAATGTTGTAGTTGCGTACAACACATTTCGAACAATCTGATCACACTCCACGGATTTGTAATAGGAATGTGTATATATGAAATTCATAAAGAGTTAAGAGGTGAGAAAATAGACTACTTAGGTCAAGTTAAAAGCCCGCCATATTGAAGGTTAAAACAAACAATGAAGATCACTAAACCAAATAACAGAGGTAGTAGTACATCTAAACTGGCTGGTATCAAAACCTACCCGAAGAGAACAGTACCTGTTCAGTAGAATCCAACGAATATGCACTGAAGACATACTGGATGAAGGTTGACACAAACTCTAGTTGATGAAAATTATCCAGACAAGTTCATTAAGAGATGTAAAGAAGTCAGAACACCAAGACCCATTCTCCAACTTCCCCCAAAGAAAAACGTGTACATCAAGCTGTCCTATATTGGGGATCATAGCAGCTTGATAACTCGACAGAGATTGAACGCTGCTATGGTTAAAAAGACTTTTTATGCAGCTAAGATCATAATAATTGAGAACGTGAAGCTGATACTTCCATCTAAGTCCTTTGAAAATGCGAAAAATGATGGCACAGCGGTTAGGACTCTCGCCGACCATGCACATGGTACGGAGTTCGATCCTCTGCTGACGCACACCTGATATCTGTGGTCGGCCTGCACAATTTGGGCTACCGATATCACATGCTGAAAATTCCATACCTGTACCAAAAATACAGTGTGGAATCAAGCTGTAATCAAAAGTAAAAAAAAAATGAAGAGTAAATAAATAAAACATCCCACTGTATTTACCAATTTGAATGTAGTAGTATTTTCCATATTTCAGGTATGAGTGATGAATCATTCCTATTGCATGTGTTGGGTGTAGACTCCATGAAGAAGGATTCAGTAATCAACGTCTGTCTATCTCCACCTATCTAGATTACTTTTTAGAATTGTAACCCTCTGCCACCATGCCATTGTGTGGTTGTATGTTAATGCATGCATGCATTGCAATTGCTGAGCTTTTTTCTAAATTACTTATTTTCTCGGGGTCAACCATTAGCTACCTTAGCTAAATTCTTATGTTCCGACAATCTGACTACCCCTGATCTACTGGTTTGACCGATGTAGTTGACCTCACTCACAGTCATAGCAAAATATTTTGTAGATTATATTATTTTGTCTAATTGGGTCAATAGGGTCCTTCAGCCTAGAGAGCTTGTCCCTGAGTGAGTTTGTAGGTTTAAATGCCACCCTAATTCCTGCTTTATTTACAATCCTACGTAAGGAGGGTCTCAGATGTCCCCTCTTTATATGGTATAACTGTGGATGACTTATATTCTCTCTTATTTATGTTATTATTACTGGTTTCACAATTATTCTTATTTTGTTTTTGGCCTTTAATGATCGTCCTAATGAATTTTATAGGAGGACTGTGAGGTCAACTACATAGGTCAAACTAGTAGGTCAGGAGTAGTCAGATTGTCAGAACATAAGAATTTAGCTAAGGCAAGAATGGTTGACCCCGAGAAGATAAGTAATTTAGAAAAATATCAGCAATGGCAATGCATGCGCTAACACACAACCACACAATGGCATGGTGGCAGAGGGTTACAATTCTAAAAAGTAATCTAGATAGGTGGAGATAGACAGACGTTGATTACTGAATCCTTCTTCATCGAGTCTACACCAAACACGTGCAATAGGAATGATTCATCACTCATACCTGAAATATGGAAAATACTACTACTAATAAAATCAAGCGATGGAAAATAATGGAGCTATATAAATGAAGTTAGGAAGTCGTGTGAGTAGTGTCTTGATATGATTATGAGTGGCAATAAATTGTGCTCGAAACGGGGTCATCAGTAAACATTACTGTGTAACACTGTGAGACTTTATCAAAACAAAATTTACCCATAATGGAATTACACTCTACCACAGTGCACAAGTTTTATTCTTATATCAAGTGTCAGGAAACTCGAAAATTAGGTCTTAGTGTTCCTGCCAATCGCCTCTACCGCCCCGTCCACAACCACTACCATCAATCTAACATTTATTAAATTTGACTGATTTGGTGCAATTCCCACAATGTGAAAGCACGTCTCATTCATTTGCATTCAAAATGGAACAGACAGCCTCAGGCGTTGAATTTTCAGTAGCATTGGCGATGTTCCAAAGGTCAACTCAATACAACTATTCCAAAGGTCATTTCAACTTTATAAGTTCATATGAAGTTGTTCACGCTTCAAAACAACGGATTTGATGAAGCATACTGGGATAAAACATTCAAAAAAAAGTGTTTTATATACATCCGGCTGACGAGTCCGAAACAGGACGAAATGTGCATCGTTGATTCCCCAGCTAGTCACCATCCATCATATTATTATCACCAACTACGTAATTTTTGTTTCCTTTTGGTAGAAGTTAACCCACTTCAAACCTGTCAACATCAATTTCTATTTTTAATCACCCCCACTGTATTCCATTCACTTGAACCGTACCCTCTTAACAATGGTACCAAGTAATTATTATAATGTATATATTGACCTGGTCTATTTTTAGAGCATCCAACCCATTTTCCTACATAATGTAAAAAAGGAGATTGTACAGCCTGCCGACCATGCAAAGGGTTCAGGGTTCGATCCCCTGCCGACGCACACCTGATATCTATGGTTGGCCTGCAAAAATCTGGGCTACCGATATCACATGCTGAAAATTTCATACTTATATCAAAAATACATCGTGGAATCAAGCTATAATCAAAAAAATTTTTAAAAAAATATTTCCTCGCTAAACATATTTTCAGTGTATAGATGAAGAGTCACAAATTAGGGACGAAACATCTACTTGCTATCTAGTACTCTTAAGTTTTCCAATGGTCCTTTACCTGATTTCATTTCATGATGAAATCCTAAAACCAATCAAATCCCTGCAATCCCAAGACCACTAAAAACAAAAATGGTTGGTTTATAGGGATTTGATTGATTGGTTACGGGATTCATTCATGAGCTGACATTAGTTAGAGAGCCATTGGAAAACCTGGTTTACGAGCTCACCTTGTAACCAGAAGATCCCGGGTTCAGACCACGGCGGGTGAGTCCCAAACTGAGACGAAACAGCTGTCCAGTACTTCCTGTAGGTTTTTCAATGGTTCTCTAACCAATGACAGCTCATAATGAAATCCTGTAACCAAAAACAAATGGTTAAAATATACTAGAACCAATCATCGTTAAGCTAAAACTTTGCACCAATATGAAAAGTTGTGGCTTGTTTTGTTTTTTTTTTTGTCTACTTGAGTATAAATACACATGAATTAGAAAGTTGAGTATAGTAGTCATGATGATTCAATATACACTTCATATAATCATTATTATTATTATTATGATATGCCTTATACATTGGTCTAATTCAGAAGGTAAGTAGTGAAACAACTTTAAGCATTAATAACCGCTGTTAGCTTTAATGTGTTTATGTTGTGTTACTGATGTAGCGGTTTTCAGTCTTAATTTGAAATTACCTAGCCAACTCATTAATAATAATGAGAATGATAATCACTTCTGTTCGACATTAGCCAGTGGTCTATACCAGCCTAATGGTCTTACGTTGAATCTCTCCAAATATGATGAACAAGATTTGTAGCTCAGGTGGATGATTTTGATGTGGTTGTGTTCTCTTCACTGGATAGTTAATTCGTGAAGCTTTCATTACCCTTCTAAGCAACATCTTCAGCGCAAAACTTCAATTTGATGAAGTCAACTTTCAGATTTCTCCACGAGTTTATTAGTCATCTCTCCTGGTGGCCTTGAATGTCATGATTGGTTGTTTTTATGTGCTTTCATAGTCTCTAGTTTACTTGTATTGGTACTAATTCTTTCTTTGACCTGAAGTTTGACACTTTGTGTGTAAGATTTTTTTTCTTATCGGTTGATAAATTTTGTCTATCTCGATGTGTCTATTGATTGACGATTCACTGGAATACCAGGTGGGCTTCTAGAACTTCTCTAGAATTCTTGGTGTTTCATCTGTCTAATATTTGAACGCTGGTTGTCCCAGTCGAATGGATGTCTGTGGTTGTCTGTATGTAGTGATTTGAAGAAATGGATGTCGTGTCTTTTGATGGTTAACTTATGATCATAGATACGAAGACAAAGGCACGTCCACCTTGGCCAATGTAGTGCTTTTTGCAGTTGTTACAATTTATTTTGTAGATGATGTTGGTTTTATCTTCTTTCGTTGTTGAGCTTGTGTTCGGCGTCAATTTCTAAAGGTTTGAAGAGTCTTATAGTGATTTCTGAGATGTCCTTTATATATGGTAAGGCGATTTCTTTGTGCTTTCCTTGGGGGCCTTTGATTCGATAGGTTGGCTTGGGGGGGTATCTGTCTTTTGATGAAACTTTGTGGATATGCATTCTTTTGGAAGGCGTCCATGAGATATCTTTCTTCAATTTTCCTTAAGATGGGAGTGGTGCAATGAGTTCTGCCTTGCCCTCTTGAGTAGTGTTTGTATGTAATTCAGTATTTGGTCTGTGTGAGTTGATTTTCTACAAACCTGAGTTTCTAATTCCCTTGTGGTTGTTCGCTTGACTATGACGTTGAAAAATGGGAAAATAAAAGCTTTGCAAATTAACTATCCAGCTCAGAGAACAAAACCACATCAAAATCTCTTTAAATGTCAAACAGTTAACTTTCCCCTCAAGCTTAAACGCGATCTTGACGGACTCATTAGTTCGCATGATACTGGTAGCTTGAAGGTTGCTGATATAGAGAATAAGTCAAGCATTAAATACCTTGGTATACTCCTATTCTCTCACCTTTCTTGGTCTTCTCACATCCTATGTATTTCTAAGAAAAATGCTCCATCTAACCGCCTACATTAAGAACTTGAAGCAGTCTAGAATCCGTCAACCTTCATTTTTACGGTTTGTCAACTCTTGCATCTCGCCTATTATTCTTGACTGATCCCCTTTGGTCTCTCCTAGGCTACCGTAAAAGAACTATGTCACATTGAGAAGGATATTAAAGGTTGTCAGTAGGGCAAATAGTGTGTCACTTGGTCAGATCGTTACTATCACAGCCAACAGGCACCTAAACTCCTGAGAGAAATCGTCTTAATCCACACTGTATGATTCTCAGCACTTTCTTTATTTACAACTCTCCTCGCTTGCTTCTCATCAGGTAGGACCAGAAGTCATTAAGCAAGATTATATGTTCGCACAGCCAAATATAAAACCTCGATAATACCCTATTTGACCCATCCGTCCGCGTTCCGTGTGATAGAGTTAGTGTTAAACGTGAAGCTTACGACGTACTCTTCAATTAGCATCGAAATGACTCAATTATCCTCCTATGTTTATGGTGACACCTGCTATCCCCATTACCTGATAATTTTGTGTTATTAATACTAATATTTTTATTCTTGCCATTTCATACTTTGACCCTACTGCTTCTTTTGTGAATACCAAAAGTTGTTGCTGTTTTCAATATTGGTTAAGTGTACCCTGAAGTGTATATTTTCTGTTGTTGTTGTTGTTGTCGAGTAAATTAGATGCAACGTTTTAAAAAATGCTGAAAATTCCCCTCACTTTATCATAAGTACTGTTTTGGAATAAAGCAAATTCATATTAGTTTGTGTATTAGATGTATCGCACAGACACTGAGATAGTAGTATTTACTAGATGACGTTTCGGATAAAATTTATTGTTCATAATCATTTCATCAATTATGATCACACGATTTCGAAACTTGAGTTTTATAGTTTTCTTGGTTCTCTCCTCCTATTTGACGTTGAAAGGGTAGTAGAATATCTTAGATATCCGGCTAGACAGGGGTTCAGTCACTCCTATTACACGCGTTTGCAGTTGATTCAATAAACAAAGCTTCTTGAATTGAATTTTTGATTTTCCCGTCGATTGTTTGGACCGAAGTGCTCGGTCTCAGGTTGACCGAGCACTTCGGTCCAAACAATCGACGGGAAAATCAAAAATTCAATTCAATAATTAATATGACCCGTTGCACAAGAGGTGGCTCTCGTGGCCCAAGTGGTCTAGTGGATAACGCTTTGGCGTTTGAAACTATGGGTACTGGGTTCGAGCTTCGGTGGGAACGTCATCACTCACTGAGAAATGCAGGTACATCCAGCTGACGAGTCCCAAATAGGACAAAATGCGCATCCTGGATTCCACTGCTAGCCACCATCCACCAATTGTATACTAAACAAAGCTTCTGTTATCAATCTCTCCCTCTACCCTACTGTGACATTAGATTTTAAAACTGTCATCCTATCCCATCATCCCATTGTATGGTTGCGTGTAATTGCATGTGGTGTAATGCTTTAGTTGAACTACTCTCTAGATTTCTTATCTTATTCGGGTCAACCAGTCTAGATTTTGCTAGCTTTTAATGTTCGGCTAGTCTGACTGCACCTGTTCTACTAGTTTGACCTATGTATTTAACCTGACAATCATTCTAGCAGGGTATTAGATAAACTAAATTGTTTTGTTTTAAAGGCTCCACTGACAGAATCCTTTATCCGACAAAGCTTGTTTCTAATTGAGTTTGTGGGTTTGAATACCATTTTTATTCCTACCGGCATTATTAAGAATTCTGCGTAGAGCGGCTTCCGAGGTTCCTTCCTTGTATGGAATTACTACTGATGATTTAGATTCCTTATTGCTGGTGTCGTCATTAGTATTATTATTATCACTATCGCTACTATCATTATTTATTTTATTTTTACATTTACTTACATATTTCCTGACTAATTTATCCGGGTAATTATTAAGTTTCAAGGCTTCTTTTATGTGTATCACTTCCTGTCTTAGATTTTCTTTGGTGCTACTTAGTTTTTGTGTTCTGTCATTTAAACATTTCACCAATCTTATTTTTCACTGACATAGGATGGGATGATCGGAAATCCAAATGTCTCTTTGAATGAGTGGGCTTCCTGTCAACATAAGTGTTTAACTTCCCATCTTCTTTCCCTTTTACGTTACAATCTAATATTGAAAGCTCCCCTTTCCGACTTTCCATTTCATAGGTGAATTCAATTGCCTCCACATTTGAGTTAATGTGTTTTCCAAAAAATCTATCTGTTTCCTGTGTTCTAAGTACAGTGTATGTGTCATCTACATACCTCCACCATACCTTTGGGGTGGGGCTGAATGTTTCAATCGCTATGTTTTCCCACCTATCCATGAATACATTTGCCACAATCGGGGATATTCGTGACCTCATGGCGACTCTCTCAGTTTGTTTGTATATTTTTCCTTGGAATTTAAACACTGTGGAATTCAGGCATAGCTGCACTCCCAGCATTATGTCCACAAGTGGCACTTTTGTCCTAAGTTCGAGATCCTGGTCAGAAATGAGTTCGTTTCTGACTGCCTCTATAGCCATATTTATTATCGGTATACGTGTATATAAACTGACAATGTCAAAACTAACCAGTTTTTCTTGATTATCTAATTTTAAATTATCTAATCTGTGTTTTAGTTCATAAGAATTAGCTAGTCTAGATTTTGAGTGACTTTTAAGGGAATTTAATACCATGGCCCACTATTTAGATAATTCATAAGTAGGTGAATTTCTAAGATCAACTATAGTTCTGTCTAATAGGGTATCCTGAACTATGAACGCCATCCAGTAAATAATACTGTTTCACTGTGTCATATATTTAATAAAAACACAAAATAATCGAGCAAAGAATATCCCCTTTTCGATAAACTCCTCTTCTGGCTCTACAATTATATATGCATGTTAACAAACATAGAATTGTTGGCATCCGGTAAATAACTCTAAAAGCCTGGTTAACATCAATCTTGTGTTCTGTATCCACAAGATGAGACAGAATAGCACTATGAATAGATTTTGTTTGTCCTTTGCTTAACCACGCAGGGTGATGTTCGGAAATTCGACGAGAAATACGCCTAATTGTGCGGCCTATGTAACTGGCTCACTCCACAGGAACAGTTAAAATGGTAGATACACATGGATGAGGTGAAATTAGGCAGCTTGTCTTTTACTCCCGAACGTAGAAGAGGAGTGGTCTTAAAAATACAACGTAATTCAGCAGCAGGGAATGCTCTTTTAACCACATTTCTAAGGCGCTGTGTTAGTATCTCGCTGATGTTGTCTCTAAGGAACTGCATCTGTAAGAATAAGGCCTTTTTTGGAACTGTTGGTAACTTCGGCTGCTTTGGTTTCAAATTCATATTCTTATCAATAAACTTTTCAGGATAACCATTCTCACTTAGCAACCGTTTGATATTATTCAGTTCTTCATCAAAACAGTTACATAGGCCGCACAATTAGGCGTGTTTCTCGTCGAATTTCCGAACATCACCCTGCGTGGTTAAGCAAAGGACAAACAAAATCTATTCATAGTGCTATTCTGTCTCATCTTGTGGATACAGAACACAAGATTGATGTTAACCAGGCTTTTAGAGTTATTTACCGGATTCCAACATATCTCAACTCCATCTTAAGAGTTCTACTACTGTGGTGAGAGCAGGCTGCTAGCCAATTGGTAGACATTAATCTACGTCAGTGTCTAGGTCACTAATATTGGCCGTGAGAAAATATGAGCAAGGCTGATTCCACAACCAATCACAGCAAACTTAACTTGGGCAAATATGATTCGCAGATAGATGGCCCCACTTTTCGATGGTTACCCGAAACAACCAATCAGAAGACTGTGTTTGTCTACTTGAATAAGCTATAATAATGTATGTAAAATATATACAAATACCTGTTGATTTCCATAATAAAACGATATGTTGCCGGCCCTTGTCTTCTGTTGTTACACTACTAAATATTGCTGAGGCTGGCCGTGGGGACCGACATTAAGAAGCCTAATTTGTGCGTCCGAAAGAAGTTAGTTAAGACATTATCCTTACAGCTTGGCCATCTAGGTCTGAATGATCCTTAATTTTTGCGGAGATTTCGTAATTTTAGTTGATATTCTATTCGCTATTTTATCTTTATTACTATTATAATTTAAGTATTTTTAGTGAACTGTAATTGCATTGATCATACTTTACAAATCGATATTATATCAAAGAACGCTAATATTGTTATTGACTACCAATCTTGAATATTTTGTGTATATAAACATCCATATATATATGATTGTAGAGCCAGAAGAGGAGGAGTTTATCGAAAAGGATATTCTTTGCTCAATTATTTTGTGTTTTATCGATGTCTGAATGAATATTTTTGCAATATATTTAATAAATAAATTAATGGGGAATTACATACAACCAAAGTGCCCAAGTTTTACACATATATGAAAATGAAGATGGATCGGAAATACGCTAAGGGGACCATTGGATGACATCATACATCAGACCAGTGCTCTAGTGGGAGACGAACTGGATATGATGAGTCATGCTTGGATCTGAGGGTGACATGGGGGAGGTTACGTGAAGAGGAGGAGGAGGAGGGGAAAGAGGAGATGAAAGCCTATTGGCAGTCATGAAGCCAATTAAAGAGGACCAGAAAGAACAGGAAAAATAGGGGGAATGTACTATTGAATCCATCTATTTCACTCGGAACCAAAGGGAATGATAAATACATTTCAGAATAGCCAAATATATCTTAATCTTGATGTGGTTTTGTTCTCTGAGCTGGATAGTTAATTTGTGAAGCTTTCATCGCCCTACTGGGTGACATCTTCAGCGCATACTTCAATTTGAAGTGAGCTTTTAGGTTTCTCCACGAGTTTATTAATCATTCCTCCTGGTGACCTTGGACGTGATTGGTTGTTTGTGTGTGTTTTCACACCTTCTAGGTTACTTGTATTGGAACCGGTTGTTTCTTTGACTTGAACTTTGACCCTTTGTGTGTGTGAAGTTTCTTTCTTATCGGGTGATAAATTCTGTCTATCTCGATGTGTCTGTTGATTGATGATTCACTGGAATGCCAAGCTTCTAAAAATTCCCTAGCATTCTTGTTAACATAAGCTAGCCGTCAAAAGACATGATATCCACTCCCTCATTTCACTACACACAGACAACTACGGACATCAATTCGACTGGGACAACGTTCAAATATTAGACAAAGGAAATAACAAGAATGCTAGAGAATTTTTGGAAGCTTGGCATTCCAGTGGATCATCAATCAATAGACACATCGAGATAGACAAAATTTATCAACCAATAAGAAAGAAACTTCACACACAAAGGGTCAAAGTTCAAGTCACAGAAACAATCAGTTCCAACACAAGTAACCTAGAAGGTGTGAAAACACACACAAACAACCAATCACGTCCAAGGTCACCAGGAGGAATGATTAATAAACTCGTGGAGAAATCTTGAAGCTCCCTTTATCAAATTGAAGTATGCGCTGAAGATGTCACCCAGTAGGGCGATGAAAGCTTCGCAAACTAACCATCCAGCTCAGAGAACAAAACCACATCGAAATTATCCACCTGAGCCACAAATTTTCTCTATCATATCTATATCTTAATCTGTTATTATCAGTGATTGTAGTTAGTATTGTTATCACCTTTTCCTCTTATTTTCAGATGCACAATTCATTAAAGAAGAACGCAGAAATGTCTTAGAAGTATCGGATATTTTTGAAAGTAAGATGAAATTTCGATATAATAGAGAAGATAGGTAGCTAAGGTGGATGATTTTGATGTGGTTGTGTGTTCTCTGAGCTAGCTGGATGGTTTATAGTTGTGAAGCTTTCATTGCCCCCCCCTACTTACTAGGCAACATCTTCAGCGCATACTTCAATTTGATGAAGTGGGCTTTTAGAGTTCGTCAACTCTCCCTGTGACCTAGGGTGTGATTGGTTGATTTTGTGTGTATTCACACCCTTTAGGCTACTTGTATCGGTATTAGTGTTGATTGTTTCTTTGACCTGAAGTTTGATCCTTTGTGTGTGAGATTTCCTTCTCATGGAGAAATCTTAAAGCTCACTTTATCAAATTGAAGTATGCGCTGAAGATGTTGCCTAGTAGGTCGGGCAATGAAAGCTTCGCAAGTATAAACCATCCAGCTACCTCAGAGAACACAACTACATCAAAAATAAGATGAAATTATTTTCAAAGCACACTCTTTAAATTACTTGTCCATTCTACTTCCTATAAGCCTGTAGTTTCTCAACCTATTAATAATGAGGCACCTATTTATTTCCCTTTGATATTACATAGCAGTAATGCCTTCTAAGATAGGCATTCCTCAATATTTAGCAGTTATCAAGTGAATAGTATCCATGGACCGACGTGAAGAACCTAGAAGACCTGGATTTTGCGCGTGGATGATTTATGTTTGATGTCACACAAAATCGAAGACTTAAAAGCAAAAACCGACCGACAAACTGGTCAAAGAAGCAGCCGACGAAGACGGGACTCCAGGTGAACACAGACAAGACGGAGGTTATGAAAATAACCAACCAACCAACAACAACAACAACAGCAACATCCAAGGGAAATCACCATCAACGGGAGGGATTTGAAAGAGGTTACTTCATTCACTCACTTATCTAGGGAGCATTGTCTCAACTACAGGAGGAGCGGACGAGGATGTCAAATCGAGAATCGGGAAGGCGAGAAACGCACACATTCATCAACCTGAAACCAATCTGGAAATCTACGTCACTCAGCCAGCATCAACAACAAATTCAGTCGGATTTTCAATACAAACGTCAAGTCAGTCAGCTCTTCCGTATGGATCAGAAACTTGGCGGCGGGTCACAAAGAATATTTCCAACAGCCTGTTGCAGACCTTCATCAACAACTGTCTTCGCTGGATCTATACTGAAGATCAGATAGTCGGGCCAGAAAGAATCACCAACAAGAAACTATAGCTGGGAACAAACAAAACAAGAACCAATCGCCAACCAACAAATATGCAGAGGAAAGTGGAGATGGATGGAGAGGGACACTCGCTGAGGAGGCCGCTGGGTGACATCTCGAGCGCGTCGGGCGATTGCTCGAGTGGAACACAAAAGGGAAGTGGCGAGTGGGACGTCGTTGTAAGGGTGACTTGGAGGAGATGGTGTCAAGAGGAGGTGAAACAGTATGGACAAACATAGATGCAGGTGAAAAGCATAGCAGAAGACAGAACCAAATGGAGGCATGCAGTTGAAGCCCTATGTTCCACTAGGAACCCCAAGGGAACAATAATAATAACTGAATAGTACCTGGATTTTACTCATTGGCATAAATCTGTGATGTATCAGTAGAATAAGGAAACCAACCTGAATTAATCTGATGCTTACTAGTGACCGACTGTCTGACTGATTAACCACAGGACGAAGTTGCTCGGAGTTCCTGTAAGATGTCGTGACCAATGGGTTCCACTAGGTGGGGTATGAGGACAGAGATACCCACCAATATTACTGGCTGTTGGTAGCTCTAAAAGTGTCGAACTGGTAGGAGTTAGAAATCAGGGGCAACTGAATTTCATGCCAGTAGACCTGAATGGTCAACGAGCTCGCTAAGTTTCCTGAAAGTCCTGAATTCGATCCCCAGTGGAGTCGTATACGGAAAACATTTATTTCCTGATAGGAATTTAAAACAAGCAATAAAGGTTAATAAAGCAGGATTTAATGAATTCATCAAATTTCGGTAGAACTCCTCGTCAGCTGAATACTCTACATACACGGATACAAATATACTTTCGAAATTACATTGGGAGACACAAGACTGATAAGCAAATAAACTACATTGAATTAGTTATGCAGAAAGACAGGTTCGAATGTTTTCCAGGTCATGTTCAAATAGATAAGGGAAGAGAGAGTATGAGAGATCAAAATTAAGATAAATTGCATTTCACTTAAATTACGTCACTTAGATAAACAATTAGTCATTAGGGAATATAACAAGAATTACAACAGTAATAGTTATAATAATAATGTTGAAGTGAGTTAAGATAATCCTACTGATAAAAGATAGTTTTAAATGAATCAAGAACAATAATAATAAGAGGTAAAATAATAAGTAAAAAGTATTACTATGGTAGATTCAGCGTGACAACCATCTCCTTTTGTACACAGAAACCACCAGGTTTATAAACTCGAATTGCACAAACCTCCTCCACAATTGCAAGCAGCTTCCTGTTTCTTTGTTTGCTGACTGGCAACAGTGAATGACTTGACAGAGTCGATATCATGTCCATAGTCCACAAGATGTTTTGTTATTGAGGTTTTCGGTACTTTGTATTCAGCTATTTTCAACCATTTTGGCAAATGCTCCATCATTCGAGTAAACAATCGCCTTTATGTATGACGTATGTATTTTTTTCCACAAAAACACATGTGTAATACCAAAGAGTACCACGCCAAGGTGAAACAGCTGTCCAGTACCCCCTGGTGGCTTTCATTGGCTCTCTAACTTAATCAATTCGTGATCAAACTTCAAACCAATCAAATATCTACAGACTAACACTTTAGAATAAAGAATTACATGAGGTACATCTTTTGGATGAAAAGCTGTTCGTCTACTCAACCTTTTGAAGTAAAGCACTTGACACAGATTCGGTGAAAATAGAGAAAAACACCACAGCATAATTATACTGCAAGTGGATCAAGGGTGTTTACTGCTGAAGCATCTTGGACAAGGGCCGCAGCTGATGTCAAGTTCTCCCCGGATAGTTGAATAGTTCTCTGGCTGATATCATCCCCAGGTCTAACTTGGAATCAATCAAACCCCTGAGAAGTATCCACCTTGCATAAAACTACATACTACTCATTGGTTGAGATGAGTATTTGCATAAGACTCACCTAAACTAATAGCCTTTGCTAGTTCTCTGAGCTGAGTTATACCGAGAACACTGCTGACAGTGAGCTCGGTTCCAAACGAGCGAAACAACCGTCACTTCCATCTGGATGATCATCACTACTGGTTGATATGAGTGATATTATGCAACTGCTACTCATCTTGATCAATCAGTAGTACATAATTTCATGCAAATATGCTTGCCTTCTTGATTATGCTTATTATAATACTGAGGCTGGTGTCCCTCAAGGCGCTGTCCTTTCTCCTTTTCTGTTTTCCTTCTTCTTGCATGATTTGCCTCACTCTAATGACGAAATGAACTTTGTTAATTATTCGGACGATCTAACTGTTTCAATGCCTGTAAACTCCCAGCTAAATTGTACTAAGATGAACAGCTTTCTATCAGGGATTAGCAAATGGTCTTCGTCTAACGGCTTTAAACTAAATCCTTCCGAATGTCAGACTGTTAATTTCAGTTTTCGTTGTAAAAGAAAGTTAAATGAAGCCGTTGGTTCCCATGACAGTTGCAAAATTGATGATATTGATATAGAAACCAAGTCTGAAGTTAAGTATCTTCGACTAATTCTTTCTTCTGACCTATCCTGGTCTTCCCTTGTCTTAGCGATTTCTAAAACAACATTTCGTCTGACTTTTTACATTAAGAAGTTGAGGCACTTAGGCATAACCCAACGACTCACCTTACAATTTGTCAACTCGTATATTTTACCTATTCTTCTTTACTGTTCACCCTTATTCTTTCGTGGATTGCTTAAAAAAGACTATGTCATACTTCGTAGAACTTTGAAGACTGTCAGTAGGACGAGTGGTATCCCATTGGGCCATATCGTTGACATTGTCACTGATAGGCACTTGATGTCATGTAACAAATTTGCTACAGGAATTTTGTCAGACTGTGAGCACCCACTCTACCCGCAGCTCCAACCTTGTGTCTCCTCAGGTAAAACAAGAAGTCTTTTTAGGAGACTTTATGCACGTACGTCTAAGTATAAAAATTCCATTATACCATATTTGGCACGTACTTTATGTAATGAAAATAGTGTTAGGCATGAACTATCTAACTAACCTTCTTTGCACTACTAAATAAACTATTTCCTCCACCCTTATAACATCAACCGTTATTGTTATTGTACTTCTTATATTTATAATCCTCTCAATTTTCTTTATTTTTATTTATTTATTTTTCATAAGTGTGAACATAATTTAGGCTGTGTTAAAACTGTTAATCTTGTCTTTCCCCTCACTATGCTGCTATATCAACAAAACATTAGATCCAAATGCCAAAATGCTGAAGTTTTCAAACTGAATCGACAATACTGTTTGAAATAAACACACTGTTATTATTATTATCATTATTATATTTAATAATCTCAATTCGCGCTTCGAATATTTTTGACTTCATATCGTAAACATGGACAAATTCTTCTGGTTAATTTTGTTTTAATTTTATTTATATTTTGAGTAAATTACATGCACTATTGGGACAAATGCTGAGAATTCATTCTGTATTATAAGTACCGTTCTTGGAATAAAGCAGATTATTATTATTATTATCTATGGTAGTACCAAACAGATCGATCACGAATTGTTATAATTTGAATAACTTGATTTCCAAGAGGGAACGACGGTGAAATTTCTTCACTTGATCTGCGTAGATTTCAAAGTGTTAACCAATTTACAAATTGTGCATTTAATTTAAAAGAAGTTACTCTGATCCATTTTGTTTACAGAAATATCAGAGAAAAACTTTGAAGATGAACGAGAAGCGGTGAATTCGGTGAATAAAATTAAAAGTAAACTAAACAATATTTCACTATTGTTATTACAGTTACTGGTTTTATCATTATTATTGTACGTATGTACCTATCGCCAATGATTTCCCTGATTGCAGTAGATTGGATAATGCGACAGATAGACAGCGGCAAGCAACGAGGAAACAGGCATAAGATGGACCTACACAGAAAACTCGGAGTATCTGGACTTCGCCGATGTAATATATATGTCTGATTTCCCACAAACTGGAAGATATGCAAGTGAAAAGCAACAAGTTGGAAGTAGAAGCATAAAAGGCGGGGCTACAGGTGAACATAGAGAAAACAGAGGTGATGAAGATTCCTGGCCAACATCAACAGCAACAACAACAACAGACAACAGTCAGCCAGCATGAATGGTAGGAACCTGAAAGAAGCAACCTCCTTAACCTACCTGGGAAGCATCGTTTCAACTACAGCCGGACGTAACTGACGAGGATATCAAAGCGAGGATCGGGAAAGCAAGACACGCTTTCATTACTCTCAAGTCTGTGTGGAAGTCAACAGCACTCATCATCAAAAATAAGATCCGGATTTTCAACTCCAATGTGAAGTCAGTGCTATTATAAGAATCAGAGACTTGGTACGTCATAAAGAGCACATCAAACAAACTACAGACCTTCATCAACAGCTGTCTTCCCTCAATACTCAAGATCAGCCGGCCAGAAAAGATCAGCAACAGGGATTTCTGGGAGCGAACCAACCAAGCAGGAACCGATTGTGTAACAAATAAGCATGAAGAAATGAAGGTGGATTGGCCATACTCTGAGAAAACAAACCATCATCAAGTGACATCGCACGCCAGGCTCTCTCCCGAGTGGAATCCTAGTGGGAGTCGGCGAGTTAGTCTTCAGTGTGAGGATGAGGTGAATACTCTAGCAGAGAACCGAATGCAATGGAGACGTTTGGCTGAAGCCGTATGTTCCTCTAGGAATTAAAGGAAACAATAATATTATTATAATAGTTGTCTGGCACATCAGTGACTGGACAATTGACATCGTTTATATCCTAATGACCAATTTATGCTTCTGTTACAGGCCTATAGCAAGCAAATCATTGGCCTGAAAGGCTCAGTGATAACGTTTTTAACTGCGACACTCAAATGTACAGGTTAAAATCTGTATCCAAAACTCTGATCTTGTACTCAGCATACTATTCCCATCAGTGGACCTCTATCTAACTTGACAACCTAGTCTAGTCCATCAGCTCATTTTTTTTACTAACCACTCTCAAGCCCAGGAAAAGAGGGCGAGGTGAGCGTAGGGCTAGTGCTCCTATCCCGGAAAATCAACCCGATGATCACATAAATTTAAAAGCTCAGCAAAAATAAAAAATTAATAAATTCTTCACTATATTCGGGGAAAGAAAATGGTGCAGATTGGAGAAAGCCTCTGAGAAGCCAATCAACCGGTATGTCTTCGTTCAGTTGGAAGCCAAGACACAGAATGTCCACGCTATCATCAAAGCTGAGAAGGTTTCTCATACTGCAAAAGAAACGAGAATATATAGCATAGAATTACATGTAATCTATGAGGGCAGGTGGAATGGAAGTGGAGTCGTCAAAATATCAACTGAAGAGTCAGTGATTAACTCCGGTCATCTAGACAACCCTAACCTGAACACACTGACGGAATGGCTATCATGATTTCACCAAAAACAGTCAAAGCTATCATGCAGTGAAAACCAATCTCCTCCAGGATTATGACAGTAAGATTCCATTCAAGTACCACGCGCCTACAAACAACTTATAACAAGAGAAGTAGGAAGCTTACTATAGACAACTGGAAACAATAATGGACAACATCCTGAATGGTGACATCAAAATCCTTATAAGATATGAATGACAAACTGAGGGCAGACGATAAAGGAGAACTCATCATAAAATCGACAGGCTCTCGGAGAAATGAATGATAATAAAGAATTCTTCACAGACTTCTGCGCTTTCGATGATTTAGTGGTCGGATGCGGCTTGTACAAACACATGGATATGCATAGGGAGATATAGATTTCATCTGACAAACACACCATAAACCAGATAGATTTCATATAAATCTCAAGAAAGTGGAGACGCATTCCTCTGCATGCAAAGTCGAGGAGAGGAGCAGATGCAGATGCACAGATCTTTATCTAGAATAAGGGACCTTCAAGTCCAAGTTTAGGACCTTCAAAGCAGCTGGAGACAGGCCAAAATGTATCCTCAATACTCAGGAACTGAATGAACAAAATATAAAGCGTACCTTCACTGTAAACATTAGGGAAAATTCGGAGACATTACGTAGAACTTTTGGCGGAAACTACTTGAAGGAACACTGGGACTCTCTGAAAGTAATGTTAAAGGGAACCTGTATAGCCGTCTCTGGAAGGAAGAAGAAGCATGACTACAGACACATGGAAGTTGATAGAAGTAGGAAAAATGGTGAACCAGTGTAGATATGTACAAAATAAAGGAGAACTGGAGTCTAATCCACTGAACAAATAAATAAAGAAGAGTGCTAGAGAAAACAAAAACTCTCTAACGACACACTGGTAAGTGGAGCACAACAGGCTACAGCTAAGAGAGACCTTAGAATGCTATATCAGATAACCAGGTAGTTTCTCCGGAATAGATCAGCTCAGATGAAGTCAGTGAAAGATAGTGAAGGAAACCGAATTATTAAAGTGGTGTCTCGCATATCCCACAAACACGAGGATTTGCAAGTGAAAACCAACAATCTCTAAGAAGAAGGAAGAAAGGCAGAGGGAATATCTGATTTTACTTTTGCTACACTGTGCGCGAAAACATCTTGCGATTTGGATTTCAGATTTATTGACCGAGGATAGAAGGCTTGAAGCCCATGTTAGTCCTGTGCTAATAAGTTCCTGTACTTGTTTAAACCCTTCTTGAATACACCAGTTGAGGGAGATGACATCGCTTCTTCTGTAATTTGGTTCCAGGAGTATATAACTAGGCGTGAGAACCAATACTCCAGGTTGATTTAGTTCTCTTTGGCTTTTGAGCCCTCCTTCTATATCCCCTGAAGTGTTCCAACCTGCTGGGAAGGAAAAGAAAAGATAGATCACGTCCACAGTCATGATTTGAAATTTTAAACTTTGTAATGAAATTTCTTGCCTGCCTGCGGTATGACAAGGAGAAGAGATTCAGACTGTTGGCTCTCTCCTCACCCGATAAATTCTTCATACCAAGAATCATATGTGTTGCCTTCCTTTGAACCCTTTCTAAAATGTATAAGCCCGCCTCAAAACAGGGACTGGTTACCTGGAAACAGCTTTTTAGTCTTGACCTCAACAGAGATATGTACGAATTAAAGATATCTCTGGTGATTCTAGCGAATGTTCTGTGTATTGCACACAAGGGTCCGAAACTACGAGCTGCTAACAACTAACAGCAAAATTTGGGCTATCGATATCCATGCTGAAAATTCCACACTTGTACCAAAAACACAGTGTGGAATCAAGCTGTAAATCGAAAATAAATAAAATAAAACAGTGTGCTGGAGTGTCTAAGTCATGGATCACTATTACACCTAGATCCATATAAGTGCGAGCTGATGGGAGAGTTATTCTCTCAAGTTCGTATGATCTGACAATTGCATGTCCGATGCTCATTGTTGCCCATTTAGCTATAGTGATAGGGAGAATCCATTCTTTGGAACAATCTAGCAATTTGTTGAGATCTCCTTCCAACGTGAACATGTCACTAGCACCCTCCAGCTCTCTTCGAATCTAAAAGTCTACTGTGTAGAAGACCATAAGGGATTCAGCAAGCACAGGTAACTCGCTGGTATACAAGATAAATAAGAGGGGCTCGGGTGCAATGTATTGTGGCACTCCATTATCTACCCCTGTCCAGGATGAGACTTTTGAGTTGATCCTGACTACCTGCTTCGTACCTATGGGGAATTCTACAATCGAGTTAAGCAAACCGCCCTTAAATCCAAGATTTTCCAGTTACGTGAGCGGTCTTGTGTGAGGTACCCTATAGAAGGCTTTGCTGAAGTCGATGAAAACAACATCGACGGGTCTTCCTTTGTCCGGCTTTCTCTTACCTTAAGGTTTGTCACGAATGACAGGTTTCCTTGGAAGCCACACTATGTTCTGGATATGTTTCTCAGATATGCCATGACAGCTTTCTTGATGATTTTGAGCTGGACACATTTTGAACTTCATCCTTGATTGAAAACATTTAATTTCCGATACGAATTTAAAACAAGCAACAAAGCAGGTTAATAAAGCAGGATTTAATGAATTCATCAAATTTCGGTAGACCCCCTCCTCAGCTGAATACTCTACACACACGGATACAAACATACTTTTGAAATTACATTCGGAGATATAAGACTGATAAGCAAATAAACTACATTGAATTAGTCATGCAGAAAGACAGGTTCGAATGTTTTCCAGGTCATGTTCAAATAGATAAGGGCAGAGAGAGTATGAGACATTAAATCATCCTTGATTGATGAATTCCTGTAGTAGCTTTTTTCCCATCCATGGAGTACTTATCACAATAATTATTATAACAGGCAATATACTGTACAATATAATGTAATTACAATAGACGTAATCCATATATATGTGCGCGATTCGAATTGCGCAGCGATCGCAGCCATGAATTGTCTTGATTCATATTAGTCGTCCAGCCAATCATAATAAAAAACTAATATAATTCTCTTTATATAATTTAGAAAAACTCAATAAGAAGATACCTGGTCAAAACCTTAAAATTCATGAATGTAAGTATCAGTTACAGCAGATGGAAATTTAAAAATTAATCTCCCTTTCATTTTTAGTTACAGAATGTCAAAAGCGATATTACGAAGCTCTTTATCGAACAATTTTTCATAAAGGTTTGACCTCTCTTGTGAATATTTTTTTCAATTTCAAGTGAGACTCCACTTAATTCCTTACAGAACGATTTGAGCTGAGGGACAAACTCGGGTGACCACAAACTAAAACAGCCCAAAACTAAAATAACTAGTAAAGACCTTGACAAATCTGTATCAACCAACCAGATGTGCCTGGAAAAGAAGTGCATAATTTAAAAAACTCTCTAAATAATAGAGATGCATTGTTAAAAAGTAATTGCATAGGGTAACGTTCTTGAATATGTCCCGAGAAAATCTCCCAATGTGTCATATGAGCTTTAACCACTTTCCTTAGATAAACTGATTGAAATAACTGTAAATCATCGTATTTCTGGACCCATTCACTGCTCTGATCCTACTTTTTAGGTGAATCTAAAAACTTTTGATAGAATTCCAGAGTATTCACGTACGGAATTATCCGTATTATTGACCACGTTATGGATATAGCCCATGGATGACAGCTGGCTACATCCCAGCTAGCATTTTCTTCGGGCGCATTGCAGAATTTTTGGGGCAAAAAACTTCGGGTAAATCTACTTACGTGGGACACTGTCCCTAAGTCTGCCCCAAAAATTCTGCAATGCGCCCTAAGTCTGCCCCAAAAAGTCTGCAATGCGCCCTAAGTCTGCCCCAAAAATTCTGCAATGCGCCCTAAGTCTGCCCCAAAAAGTCTGCAATGCGCCCTAAGTCTGCCCCGAAAAGTCTGCAATGCGCCCTTACTTAATATGACTAACTGCGACCTGGGATAACGTGTCTACGGTTCCTCATTTAACTATTAGTCGACAACTAAATCAGAGTTGAATCTATTACGCACACAGGTCGTCTCAGAAAACAATAAACTGGCAGTAGCTCAACGACTCACATTAACAAAAAGCAGTTGATTTTAATTGAAAATATATTTAATAATCTTGGCAAAAAAATTTACAATCTTCAGATAACTTTCTGAAGTAGAACATCCTATAAGTCACCAGGAAAATTCAGCCGTGTGCTTTCGGCGTCTGGTAGGTTTTCTTTGTTGACGTCGACGTTGATCTGAAAAATGAAGTTAGGAAAAAATTAGTACCTACCAATGGGGAACGCCGCCGCCTTCTAATTCTCGATTTCAGTCTGTCCCGACTGTTATGGAACCAACGTTGAATTGAAGCCGTGATAGCCGCCATTGTGGTACGTCGGTCAGTATTACCCAGTTTATGTAAACTGCTAATAGTTCCTAGAGAGACAACAATGAAAAAAATGTCACCTACGTATCACTAGGTTACACGTCTTCGTGTCTTTGAACTTCTTTTTCTCCTTAGTGCCAGCCCATGAAAAATGTGAGCTGTAGTTCGGCTCCAACAACACATTCATAATGCGACCGACGGAGGTTTGCACGTCCCCGTCAACCAAACTGGCAAAGTCTAGACTTTGGGACAAAAAACTTAGGGTGCATAAACATACATGGGACAGTGTCCCTAAGCCTGCCCTAAAAAGCCCACAATGCGCCCTGAGTCTACTGGAAAAAGTCTGCAGCATGCCCTAAGTCTACCCCAAAAAATCTGCAATGCACCCGAAAAAGTGCTAGCTGGGGTGTTTCCACACTTAAAATGGGTCTTTTTTCTAATCAGTATTTAAATGTTGGATGTGGATGAAATTCACTATATGCTTCATGTGCGACGTCCGTAATTCCATCTATGTTATACGGACTCACATGACCGGTAGCTCAAGCTTGAGGTCAGTCAGTTCGCTAGGTAGTTTCGTTTCGGGATACCACAGTCTAGAGCCAACCAAACTTGATAGACATGTGATAAAAATAGAATCATGGTGCTGTTAAATACCTCCTAACTTCTGCATCAAATCATTCTGTAGGGTCAAAGCCACTATTTTCAGCAGTTTTCGCGCACTCATGAGGTTTTGTATCTCCCTCTCTTTCTGAAGTCTGGTTGGCTGTTGACTGTGTAAAACTAACATCGAAAGTGATACGGTCCTTAGTATTTAAAACCCACATTTTAAGCATCATCGCTTAGTATTTTAACTGTTTCTGAGACAGTAACGTTCTCTTTTCAATGTTCTGTCTCTACGTTGGCATGCAAGTGAGATTCTAATTTTTGGCACAAAGGTGTTGACGTTACTTGTCTTTATCTTCATGTGGATTATTACATGTTATGGCATAAACCTGTGACTTAGGAGTAGTTGAAAGCCAGTCACATTAACCACCGGCGGTTGCACATCAAGTCTATGTGATCTCAACACTAAATGGTCATTTCGACCTAGTGGGCAACGTGGACTGGTGCATTCTACTCAGAGAGATGGAACAGTTTTAAAGACAAGTAAGAGTTGAATAAGATCGCATTGTTCTTCTGGTGGTTGATTCTACTGTTAGCAGTTAGATTAGTTTCCATTACATCCGCGTTGCTTTTAGTGTATTAGGTCGTATTAATAGTCATATCAGAATTTTACAAAGAATATTCCGATAAGATGAAGTTTTGTCTTAAAGTCAGCCTTCAACTCACTATGATTCATTTTCATGAGTAATTACCCATAAACAATTGAATGAAATAATGATGGATCACTGAGAAGACAGCTGTCACTAGATTAGTGATGTCTGTACGCCTAGCTGTCAAGGAGACTCGAAGGATATTTACCAGCTGTTTCTTCCTGTTTCGGTACTAAAATGCACAGAAAATCGATTGCAATACAACAGTGTGCCACAACTAAGTCACCATTCGGAAACAGACAGTGGTCACATGATCAGTGACTTCTTGTTAGTGCTAAATTAGATGAATTCTCCTTGAACTTGAAAAAATGAAATTGTGTATTTAGTGAATGATCTAAGTTGAGATATTTGATATGTACGCTGCTTGTCTGAAGGGCTGGCACTTTTTGATCACTTCCCCGAAAATTCAGATCTATCTTGGTGATGAGCCCCTAAAAATCACGCAATCTAACACCCTACGCCTTCAAGAATACTGTCCCTTTTTCCCCATCTTGGTTTCATATGCGTTTGTAGTTAATGTTTTCCTGAATACTTTATTCTCATTGAGAGAGAGAGACAAACCGTCTTTCAAATATTCTGAGTGATCATTGTGTAGTAGATATCGCTGTGTCAGTATGCGCAAATTACCCATGTTTTACATCCAACCATTTCAGATATTGTGGCAACCATTGAAGCCAATAGAAAACAATACGGTAAGTAATTAACCACCCAATATAACGACTTTTCTTGACGACTTTTCCTACAAAATACCTTTGATCACATTTGTATGTATAAACGACTTGCAAATTAAAGATATCTTGAAAAATTTCTTTAGAATGCCCTAAAAGATCCTGAAATAAGATTGTACCTCTGTTACGAGTAAGTTTCACAGCACAGAAGCCAAATTCAATAAACTTCGTATTATTCTCTGTAGTTTAGTGATATTATTTTACCTTTAGGTAAATTTATAAAAAATTGTGATTCGGAAATTCGATGGAATAAACAACTCTCTGATGGATACAAAAGTAAGTAAACCCTGAATTTAAATTTGTGTCAACTCCGTGGAGAACTCTTTAGAAATGATTATTTACATAATTTAATGGAATCGAAATTAATTCTTTCCAATAGCAAATTTGAAGCAGGCAATAACTGAGAAAGGACAGTACCTCATGAATCCATAATTTTCCGTTACTGTCTTTGACTGAGTAGTCAACAAACATGATTATTTATGCTTATTTTGAATTCAACATATATATAAACGCTTGAAATCTGTGACAAAAAGTTAGTAGCGATTTAAACATGACCGATAATAGTTGAGTGACCACCTGATAACTTCATTATTAATGATCTAATATTTGTCAGTGTACTTAATAACGTATAAAATGAAGTCACCGTGACAGAAATAATCCGGGTTATGGGCAATTACATCTTCTCCCAGACTCACCAAGGTTAAATGCATCTATGATCTCCATTTTGGAAGGGCAGACAACATTACAGCTGATGATAATTACAACAGAATCACAGATCAATGTAAGGAAAAGACGGAAGGAATGAAAATTTTCATCTTGAATGGTTTGCTACCAAGGTGGATTTAAACTGACTACTGTCTACTTTCTTGGCCTGACTGCACAACTCAGTTATATTTTGGTCGCCTTCCTTACGGGAGCCCCAAGGCTTTCATTTCTCATGATAGTCTGACCAAAGTCCAATACATGACATATGATTGACATATGATCATGCCTGTACAAACGGTATGTGAATCATGTAAATGCTTAATTTATGTGAAATATATTATTATTGAGCACTTTGTGATACCACTCTAAGTACTGGAAAACCGTTTGAGGCGGTGTTCTGTAATTTGAGCTGCACACCTGATATATTCGCTTCCTTGAACACATGTAAGGTGTTAAACACTGTTTGATGTAGTAAGAATCGATGGCTTATCATTCCTCCCTCTTTTGCCCATGAGTGACATTCCGAACGCATAAAATTTTCTTTGATTTCCTTCTTCGGAGTGGGTTTCGTCAACCACGTGGCGTTACCGCCATTGAACAGTAAAATGGAAACAGTCTTAGATATTCCTTCCCCCACAGTTTTGGCCTCTGGTCTACTTATAGGTCTTTCTGAATAGCCACTTTTCACTTACTTGTTGTCGTTCCATCCACGTACTAAAAGCAGGCACAAATGGCCACGTTTTCGAAGTGTTCAACTGAGGAGTCTTACCAAAATTCGCAAATTCACGAGGCACCGCTTTCTTCGCGGTCACTGATGCGCAGAACATGTGTACCGGGGTAGTCTGTTTATCTATCGGATTAATAACACAGTGGAATGGTAATATTTAATGCGTGACTTTTCAGAAACAATTTATTTTTTGTCACCGCATCATTAGTAACATTCGTCGAAAGCTGTCTTTGCTCGACAATGATGATACGATGGCCAGTCAGATAGAATGAACAACAAGGAAGTCTGGGAACAAACTAACGGTCTAATGCGCAAGAAATTTGTGAGAAGAATTGAAGACCTATGGACAGCACGCGCCTGGGAAGCCACCGGCTGAAACAACAAGTTTAGAATAAAAGGGGGAAATGGACATTATTGCCAGAAAGGAATGTAAGCTCGGGGTCAAACATGAAGCCAGTTTAAAGAGGCTGGATGGAACAGAGGGAAGGAGGGATTTGTTGACGAGGTTCTTCACTGCACTCGGAACACAAGACTAGTAAAAGCCTTGAAGGTATGTTTCTCCGACGGCAAAATAACTCAGTATAGATTCAGAACGAACAACATCATACTAAAATTATAACCAGTCCTTTCTAAATAAACATCCAGCTAAATTGTTTTACAATAATTTTCCATGTGCCAGATAGCTTGACACGAGTGATGAGAGCCTCGTCATGGACAAGTGCCAAAAGAATGAAATATTGGCCTGTGAGATCCTGTAGATCGTTTCTAAAAAGTTGATTTTAATTCAAATTGTACTGTGATGGGGAGTCACTTAGGTTGGTAACACCAACAATGCTGTGAGTGAAGTAATTCTTCCATCAAAAATCCTGAGGACCATACCAAGGACTCTGGTTTTTCTCTACTGACCGATCGATGCAATTTCGGCGTAAATTTAATTTTCTATTGATGCCATTTTATTATAGTAGCTTTTTCTATTACCTTTATAGATACGACGACAACTATGTTGCAAAACAAAACATGTGAACTGAGTGTAACATCAGCGGCTCTAAAAGGTAATTTGGAATGCATGTTCTTGTGAAGACAATAACCTTCTTTGTGAAGGAAATGGGTGTGAGTACATTTGCCCCAATTAGACAGCTAAGCATCACTGATCGGTTTACAACAATCCGATTTTAAAGCATCGTTGAAACATTTCTACTAGGCATTAAAATGTCAGTATACAAACGGAGTGTTTCCGTCCAGCCAAGTGGAACAGGGGAAAATTCAAAAGTTCGAGTAAATATTCTTGACGATTGAACTGTCTGTTGCGTGCGGCCTACTTAAATTACCCGGCTACTTTGATTTCCGTACTGTCCCACACATTATCCTTCTTGCGTTTCTTGCGGTTTAGAGCATGGAACTGCACCCTCAGATCTCACTCGCACAACTAATTGGTCTGTACTCTACTACTGTGCACTTCTCGGAGGAAAAGTAGGAAAAACATACTAAAGGACTGAATCTGGCCTCAGATCAAACCACAGTGCTTCATCTGGTAGGCAGTTGGCAACTATCCTACTCAAGTGTTTAGCTAAGATAAGAGCCAGAAATCTCGTGATGTAGTTTAACACACGGCCTTAAATAAGGTACTATTGTTGTTGTCAAAAATGTCGTTTCTTAGGAAAATATTTTGCAATCATTTTAAGCTAAGTTTAAGCAATAAATTTTGACTTAAAAAGACGCCTTGGTTTTGTTTCTTCACAAGATTTTTTACTACTAACTAGTCGGGCGCGGAAAGAGAGCCTAAATAAGTCGTTATTTTTCAAAAATTATGGTAAGTCTTACCTAGTATTGTTATTGATGATATTTTATTTATTTATTTTTTATTACAGCTTGATTCCACACTGTATTTTCGGTACAAGTATGGAATTTTCAGCATGGATATCGGTAGCCCAAATTTTGCAGGCCGACCCTAGATATCAGATGTACGTCGGCAGGGGATCGAACCTCGGACCATATGCATGGTCGGCGAGAGTCCTAACCACTGTGCCGCATACACATACATATTGATAAGTTTCTTTCAACAAAACTCCATATTCTGTCTACCACTTCACCACCTTTCTTCAGCTTTCTTTGGGACAGGCATTTAACTAAACAACTGTTTTAGTATAGCGAAGTTTTTCAAACAGAGTTGTTCTAATACCTGAATAGTATCAAAGGGGTCATTTGAGTTGAATTTTTCCACATTCCCTGCGTTCAAACTGGAGTGCAGGGCTTTAGACTCAGCGATTTTGGGCCCAGTGGAGTGAAATTAGTTGTCTCATGGTAAAGCCTTCTTTGCCTTCGGACAACCATCAACCAATGAAATAAACAATGTGTGGGAGTGTTTTGGCCAAGAATCGTTCCCGAATGAAGTGCTCTGTGGCCCACTATTCCACGATCGAACCACTAGTAAACAAACTTAATTTTGGGCCCAAAACCTATAAAAATACAAACACCAAGAGAAGCTTGTTAAAATAAAAATTGAAAAAATAAGTCATCTGACTGCCGCTTAAATAATTCATGATTCACTGAATGAATACTGTGTTACGTTACTTATGGAACGGAGTGGTAATAAAAAGGAGAACATCATTGGCTGTATAAGGAAGAGTGGTTGGTTGATACTCTGGATCATTCAGTGCTACTGTCACTGGTGACTGGTAAGGCAGAGATGATCTAAGCACAGAACGTTTGTTTCACCTCTTAGAAGCCGATTTTACTCAGGACGGAGGTGAGAGCGATTTCATCCATTCCACGTAGCTGAATTAGCTCAACTGATCACGAATTTTATTGAATGATTAAATAAATTAGTGATTTATGGTGATTATTTTGTTTAATGAGAAAACATCTGAAAGTCAAAAATACAACATTTTTAAGCTTCACTTTAAAGACACTTTTTCGTAAATTACAGTACTTGGTCAATTCTATCAAGAAATTGCCGCCGGAATGCAGGTGAGATGCTAAATTTTTGCAAAAAGGCGCTGACGTTACTTGTCTTTATCTTTATATGGATAATTATATACCTTGGTATAAACCTGTGACTATTATAAGTAGCTGGAAACCAATCAAGTCAACCAGTGGTGCTTGCAAATCAAGTCGATGTGCTCACAGCACTGAATGATCACTTAGAGCTAGTGGGCGACCTGCCAGGCTACACTTGCCCAGGGGGCCGGATCATTTTTAAAGACGAGTAGGAGTTGAATAAGGTTTCATAAACTTTGATGTGCCCAAAACACTACTTTCTCAAGACATTGTTTCATGCCGTTTCAAATCACATCCCTTTGACCTCCTTTGCTTGCTACAAAATGCTCTTCCAAAATCTCGTCAAAGTCAATCGCCTTTGAAACTGATTGACCGCTAAGAAATCTTCTCCATATTTGAAGTATACTATCATAGTAGCAAGCAGCTGTTGAATAAACACAGAGAAAAGTCCATTCACCTGCCAGTATGGCATTAAATACAGAAAATACTACAGAACATGTGGCATTTAACTGTTGATTCGAGTGATTTCTGCCTAAGTACAAAAGCAGCAGCAGGTTTTCTTCTATATTCTATAGGGAAAAAGATGAATAAATTGAACCCTAGGAATTATATTTGTTTATTGATCACTAGAAGGGAAGAAAACGAAGGACACCGGTCCATTCCTTTTAGCCTTCGTGTTAGCGAAAAGGAATGAAGTCTCCGCATTTCACAGCTCCACAAGCTCTGGATACTCAACGTGGATTAACCAAAAATGGTATTTCTACTAACAAGGATTTCTAAAATAATTTCAGGCAGTCAGCACAACATGCTTATATTTTTTAATCTTCTATATTACTTTTTAGTCTGCACTGAAAAATTCAGAGAACTCTTTGGAAGATAATACCATGCACACTGATGTTTTATCACAATATCGACCCCATCAATAATGTGATCAAGACCTTTAGATTATTCCCATCTGAAAAGAACACTCCCCCTTCTCTTGAAAACATTAATAACATGTAAACTTATCCATTTATACGAAATATAAATTATTAATAATACAAAGTTATTTAGTATCGTTTTACGGAAATTATGAGTAGCTTCCAAGATAATTCACAGTATGCTGGATATGAAGTTAAACTATTGAAACACTACATGTAAAAATTATGACAGTGATCTCTTTTTCATGATTCCATACTATTAATTTCGTTTTAATAATAATAATAATTTATTTTCATATAAACATAAATTTACATGAAAATGCATGCCATTTTTACAGGCACGATCAAGGATGATATAATGTCAAATCTTAAATTGTCTACAAGTTAATAATGTTTCAACAGTTAAATATCTGATATATATATAAATACACATTGTCTGAACTAGGCCGTATAGTTATTGAATTGTACAGTTGTCCTCCAGGTTGAGCGGGAAAATCGACTTCGTTTCGTTTTCATCCCGTGGTTGTAGGCATACGATAACCAACCAATATTGAGGTAAGTACAACGTTTACAAGGAATTGGAAGCTGTTTTAGAATAATTAAAGTGCTGAGGTGAAACAATAAAGTGTAATAGATTAAGTGAGTGAAATATATCATTAATAAACACATTTATATAGAAGACAGAATGGGGAAGTAATTAATCCTTAGGCCGACAACGTTCATTTGCAATGTATAATGAAACCAATATATTTTATACTATTATGATGTCCACTTTTGGCTTTAATACAATTATTTTCAAGCCAGTTGTTTTTATTTCATGTCTTTTTTTCTATTTGGTGCACAACAGTACCCTACAGAGAATAGGAATAGAATAAGTCGAATCAAATTCATAAAGAGCTATAAAATGTTAGGTTTAATGGAATATAATGAGAATCAAGTAAAGACGTTATTAGAAAATAAGTGAGACAAGATATTGTGAAGTGGTATTTAAAGATCTGACAATGGATAGCAAGTTAATTTATAAGATGCCCCATAAATCTGTGCAGATCCCGCGTGGTCGCATCTCAACAATAGGCTGAGCGAATGGTATATATTTAAAGGTAGAAGCATTATCTGTCAAGGCGTTCACTATTATCTTTTTCAAGATAAAGATCTAAGCCCTCATAAAAATCAGAAATATCTCGAGCCTTTAATTTGTATATTGCTGTTCCTGCAGAATGGGGCGATTCACCTTAGTGACCACCACCATATCTACTGATCAGCTAGCACCACCCTCCCTCCTTTTTTGATGTTAGGCTCTGAGACTATGATTATTATGGCTACCACAAATATATTGCTTGGTACCAGACATGTTCGTACCCCATATTCCATCTCCCTAGCTTTCTTAATGAGTGCTTCCAATAGGTCTCCACGTACATCTTTACGAACATATTATATATGTGTGCATGCATCCTGATGAACAGATTACTTTATAAGAAGTTAAAACCTTAAAGAGTAAAACGAATAGGTGTTGTGAATAGTGGAGCAAGATTTAGCAGAATACTATAGTTAAGGTTCAATTTAGGTAGTATGGACTGAAGGTAAGGTCGGTTGGCAGGACTTAGTGTACTAAATTTTCATGACAGTCTTATATATAGTAAACATCTGACATTGCAAAGTAACGTGTCTAGACATATTATAAAAAGATATTAACACGGAACCAACGAAATTTTGGCGTTTTTTAACAATACTGCAGTGTGTGTATACTGAAGAATGGTGGTTAGTCTACAGGGAGCCGTAGAGTAAATCAAACCATATATGATAAGAGTATAATCAATAATATAATTCGTATATCAAATATTACACTAGGTTCAATAATTGAGTGTTATAAGGGAAACAAGCGTGGTAAAGCAAGAGAACATTTGATGCATAAATATTTCAAGTATTTTAATATCCATCTAATTTAAGAGTTGAACATGCATGATTAATAAGTATTATTATATTAGTATATACATATGTAAAACGTTAAAAGGTGTGGATGCTATTACAATTATTTCCAGTGTTACTTTCACCAACACAACTTAGTGAAAATTATAGAGAATAGAAATCAGTAAATTAGTTAACGTTCGCTGCGTGAGTATTAGAGTCGAGATATACGTATGTGACTATACTGATGACTGGACTGGCCTTCAATTTCCGTTCTACCAACAGTTGTGGTCTTTTAGACGAGCTAGGGTGGACATGTTAAAGTGTCTTTCTAGGCTCCGTTTGAACCCATCAGGGTTTTCACAACATCTTATTTCAGGTGGTAGTTGGTTCCAAAGAGTGCAATATTTTATGGTGAAAAAGTTTGCCCTAATGGATTTTCTGTGGGTAGCCACCTTGACAAGGTAGTCGTGGTTTCGCAGCTGATATGATTTAATATTTTCCCAAGTTATGGATGAGCTACTGTAGCAGTGTTTCCTAATGACTTTGAAGAGTAGAAATAGGTTGCACTTCACTCTCCTTAACCACAGAGGCTCTAATTTCAGACGTACACACCTGTCAACATATTCCACTTGTTGGTCGGACCCTATTGTGCGTTTCGTGAGGAATCTCTGGACACTTTCGATTTTTTTTCTGCCTACAGTCCTGAGGTTACTAAATAGGAGAGCACAATATTCAAGTTTGGGACGGATACATGTCCTATATATAGCTAATCTTGCTTCTTGGGTGTAGAAGTTACGCAGTACAAAGCCAGTAAGTCGTTTACAGTCAGATACAACCTTATTTGCATGATCGGAAAAGGATAAATCTGAGTATGTTATCCCGAGGTCTGTGACTGTGTTCAGTTTTGAGAGGAGCTTCCCGTACATATATAGGCACATTATCGGTTTCCAGCGTCCAAGGTGGGTTATACCGCACTTGTCTGGGTTGAAAGTCAGTTGCCACTTTTCGCTCCAATCGCCTAGATCATTTAAGTCTTGTTGGATCTTGCTTTAGATATTTGTTATCCTTTAGTTTTGTTGTTGTTTACTACCATAAACATGAACTAACCGTTATTATGAAACACTAAAAATCTCAATGGCCGTAAATTCTTAGTAATAAAAAGGGGAATAAACCCTACGATTATCGCATGTTGTTTGCTTAAATTATTGTTATTTGCTGGCCGCCTCTGCACCTCCCTTTCTGTTTTCTTCTTTCCTCTCTTCTCGAAGGTATTTCATTGAAGCACTTCAAATGAACTGTAATGCTGCTTTCTACGTTTGCATTACTTGGGCGTTATTTAGAATACTGTTGGCACTTACGATGAAGAACGGAACAAATTCCATTCTGAATTCTGTTTATCATCGCAAAGTTGGTCTCTTGTATCTGCTTATACCAAAATAATGCTGTACTTACCCTCTACTGTGGAGTTTTATAAATTTTCGAACCCTTATTAATTGGTAAAATGGTAATGATCACATGGTCTGCATCCTGTGTGTCTTACTCTAGCACGTGTGTATCACCCCTCTTCTTATAATAATAATAATAATAATAATTTTTATTTCTGTAACAGAAACCAGCCATTTTTACAGGCATGAACATATGTACATTTATGAAAACTTATAGAATATATAATATGATTTGTTAATTTAGAAATAAGTTGAATACTGGTAAATGTGAGAGAAACATTTAAAATGAAGTGTACAAATAAGGAAATAGATATAGCGTCAAATCTAAACTGTGATTGAAAAAAAAATACATGTCAATTTCACGCGGGAACCATAAATGGTTGCGTTAGTTGAGGAAGGTAAGTGGCATTTCTGTACAGGTGCTGACGTATTACATAAGAGATGCAGAATAAACAATAACTATCAGTAAATCATTCAGAAAGAGCTTTAAAGTCTATTAAACTTTAAATTTACCCGTAAGTACATCATATTTGTGACATTTCCAGTTGTTTATGAGACCCACTTTGAACTTGTCAGCAGATTTTATAATACCGATGATCCCGTTATTCACCAGATGAGCTAGCAATATCACGAATAAGTAGAGAAAGCAGTATGTTTGAAAAGAGAAGAAGACACAAGAAAACCAGCAGACAGGTGCAGATCTGCACCTTCAGTATTTAAAAGGTGTTAATAATTCAAAATATATAACAGGCATGGGGTTCATCGTTTTTTATTGTTGTTTTTTTTTCAGGAAATATTATTTTCCCGATATTTTACAGTCTTTTCTGCGAACAATTAGTTTAAAGTGAAAGACAGGTGATAATTTCACCTACTTACGAGGTTTAAAAGGAGTAAAACACAAAAGTCAGAGTGCGTGAGCTATGTAAAAGAAAAGCGAGGGCCTAGTAATGTATGTTTTTCTGAAGTATACAGTTCGGTGTCCTTCTGAAGTAGCGGACTCATACCATTTACTTTCATTCGGGAGTTTGCGTCTAAACTTCGGCTCTAGGCAATTTTCAACTAATATTTCTTTTTTCATTATTTTTTTTTTTTTTTTTAGTTTTTGTTTATTCTCATTTTGAAGAAGCCATCCGAACTCAGGAGCCATAGCAATAGAGTGCTGTCCCACAGATAAGGGTGGTTCACATATGTCCCCACCATCATATCCGCTGACTAGCAGTCACCACCCTCCCACCTTTTTTGTGCAAGGCCCTGTCGGAATGCTTCATTTTTTTTAAATTATTTATTTATTTTTTTTAAATTTCTGTTGCAAAATGCCACAAACTTTTTGTTTGTCCAGCTATTTATTCGTCGACTTACTCAAACTTATGGTATGAATGACTACTTTCAGAAGAACATCATGTATGTTTCATCTTTTACAGCATTTTGAAGACGAAAAATGTAAGAAAGAAAGGCTATCTGAGACTTCATTTTAGATATAAACAAATGTAGTTTAGAAAATCAGGGAAAATCGTGCAGCATTGATTCATTTTAGATATAAACAAATGTAGTTTAGAAAATCAGGGATAATCGTGCAGCATTGAGCAAATAAGCAGTGTAAGTTATAATATGTTGTTCTAGAAAATTTGAACATACAGGATTATAGTAATAGAATAGTAAGATAAGATTCATTTTAGATATAAACAAATGTAGTTTAGAAAATCAGGGAATAATCGTGCAGCATTGAGCAAATAAGCAGTGTAAGTTATAATATGTTGTTCTAGAAAATTTGAACATACAGGATTATAGTAATAGAATAGTAAGATAAGATTCATTTTAGATATAAACAAATGTAGTTTAGAAAATCAGGGAATAATCGTGCAGCATTGAGCAAATAAGCAGTGATAAGTTATAATATGTTGTTCTAGAAAATTTGAACATACAGGATTATAGTAATAGAATAGTAAGATAAGATTCATTTTAGATATAAACAAATGTAGTTTAGAAAATCAGGGAATAATCGTGCAGCATTGAGCAAATAAGCAGTGATAAGTTATAATATGTTGTTCTAGAAAATTTGAACATACAGGATTATAGTAATAGAATAGTAAGATAAGATTCATTTTAGATATAAACAAATGTAGTTTAGAAAATCAGGGAGTAATCGTGCAGCATTGAGCAAATAAGCAGTGATAAGTTATAATATGTTGTTCTAGAAAATTTGAACATACAGGATTATAGTAATAGAATAGTAAGATAAGATTCATTTTAGATATAAACAAATGTAGTTTAGAAAATCAGGGAATAATCGTGCAGCATTGAGCAAATAAGCAGTGATAAGTTATAATATGTTGTTCTAGAAAATTTGAACATACAGGATTATAGTAATAGAATAGTAAGATAAGATTCATTTTAGATATAAACAAATGTAGTTTAGAAAATCAGGGAATAATCGTGCAGCATTGAGCAAATAAGCAGTGGTAAGTTATAATATGTTGTTCTAGAAAATTTGAACATACAGGATTATAGTAATAGAATAGTAAGATAAGATTCATTTTAGATATAAACAAATGTAGTTTAGAAAATCAGGGAGTAATCGTGCAGCATTGAGCAAATAAGCAGTGATAAGTTATAATATGTTGTTCAAGAAAAGTTGAACAGAGAAGATTATAGTTATAGAATAATAGGATAAGAAAATTCACCGTTTATTTGAATATTTAGACAACTACCATTTTGGCCTTAATTTGCGTAGAGCTAGACGTATAGCACTAGGCAGGCTCTGGAGATATTTTAATACCAGTCGTCTTCAGTTGATTTGCATCTGGAATTTGAGATTGAACCTTAGCATACTGAAATACTCATAATACAATATTATCAGGGATATATGCAAAAATATTTGAAGGAAATTAAAAAAAAATTTAAAATTTAAGGCTGATTAAGAATAGGTGTCTAGGGTTGTGAAAGCAATCATAGTGAAAGTGACTGTCACACATAGGGTTTACAGATTTCAGGAGCTAACAGTGAGGATCAGAGGAGTGCCGTATTAGATCTCTAATTTTTAGTTTGTCACATACCCCTTCTAACCCGTTGTTAATGAAATATTTGTTCAGCAAAGATGAGAAAGTTTTTGGGGTAGGACTGTCTCTAATTTCAGTTGGAAGACGGTTCCAAATGCAACGGTATCTCACAGTGAAAGAGTTTGATCTGTATTTTGTATGACAGCGGGGAACTTTAAAAGAAGAAGATTTATTTCTCAGGTTATATTTCTTAGGTGAACTGAAAGTAAAGTCATTGTGGGGGAAATATATAAGCCCTTTGGCAATCCTAAATGTAATTTTTAGGTTGAACTTCAGTCGTCTAACCCATAAGGGTTCCAAGTCGAATAGATTACATCTGTCATAGTAAGAGATGCAAAGATTATCACCTACTAGACGTTTAGTAAACGCCCTTTGTAGACTTTCTAATTTGCATCTGTCTTTTACGGAGACACTGTCCATGATAGGGGGACAAAATTCAAGTAAGGGCCTTACGCACAACTTGTACAGCATTATTTTGGATTCACTGGTCTTAAAGTTTCGGAATAAAAATCCAAAGAGCCTTTTGACCTTTGATACTTGTAATTTAACGTATTCAGTCAGGCTAAATTCTGGAGTGTATTTCAGACCCAAGTCTGTTGTAAGCGGCAGACGAGGAATATGTTTGTTGTGTAGGGAGATGGAAAGTTCAGATGAAATGCTTTTGGAGCATAGCACACCACATTTTTCAACGTTAAACTTCATTTTCCATGTGTTACACCATAATTGGACGCTCTCAATATCATCTTGAATCCTACTAAATACACATGACACTTCATTTCTGAGTGAGTGATACACTATTTTGATGTCATCGGCGAATAGGAAAGGTCTGCCATGTTTAATAACGTCGCAAATGTCATTGAAATATAACAGGAATAGCAGTGGACCTAGGACACTACCTTGTATAACTCCACTTGTTATCCGAACGGGGTTGGATGTGTGGGAACCTAACCTGACCATTTGCATCCGGTTGCTTAGAAACGAACTGAGCCAGCTTAACAATGAACCCTGTATCCCATAGGACTGGACTTTTGATATTAACAGTCGGTGGCTTACAGTGTCAAAGGCTTTACTAAGATCTAAGTATACGATAACTGTGATCATACTGGAATCTTTAAGTTGTGAGATGTGGTCGAAAAATTGTAAGTGGCATGTCGTACAAGAACGTGACTTCATGAAACCGTGTTGATAAGGAGTGATAAGTTTCTCTTGAGAGAGGAAGTCAAAAATGGCACTTTTCACGATCTTTTCCAGAACCCTTGAAATAACAGAAGTTAGGTTAATGGGTCTGTAACTCATGACACTTGAACGGGAGCCTGACTTATACCTAGGGGTAATGTGCGTGGTTTTCCATGCATCTGGATATGTTCCAGTTGATAGAGAGGTAGAGAACAATTTAAGAAGGAGAATAGGAATGTCTTCACCACCGTATTTTAAAAAAGTTGAGGGAATCATATCAGGACCTGGGTTGTTTGAACTTTTAAGAGAAGTGATTGCTTTCTTAATATTATCTAAAGAAAAGCTGATAATTTCTAAGGTTTTTTGTGAACGTACAGGGAATAGAGGTTGTGGCAACGTATTATCATCATAGGTATATGACTGTGAGAAATGGGAGTTTAGAAGCTCACAAATTATTTTAGAGTCACTAGTGGTTTCGCCATTTTCTAAAATGAATTGTATATCCGTTTTACGGGAGTTTAGCCTTTTGCGATAAAGCCTACAGATTGCAGTGTATTTAGAGCTATCTTTAAGAGCTGCATGTTCTTGTCTGAGTAGGGCTTTGTCGTTATTTTCTTTCAAAGCTAGATAAATGTTCTGTATATTTAGAAGGCATGAGAAGTCGTTTTCTCTGTGGTACTGTCGGTACAGCTTTCGCAGCTTAGCCTTTACTTTTATAGGAATGAAATTCTTTATGTTTTCTCTTGGGTTTTCTTTACATTTAGGAACGAGATTATCAAAGCAAATAGATACATTCTGGTAAAAGGCTAGTAGGACAGTGTCTAGGTTGCTATTAGAAAAGAAAAGATCCCAGTCTAAGCTTCTAATGAAGGAGTTAGATACGTCCCACCTAGCTTTTCCGAAGCACATGAATGTCTTGCGCAGGGTAGAGCGTTTTGATGAGTGAAGCTTGGTATCAAGGGCGCAGATTACTGTGTTGTGGTCACTACCAGGGAATGGTCGGCTGATGTCTATGGTAGATAAGGCGATGTCTTTCAAGAAAACCAAGTCCAGTATATTTTGGTTTCGGGTGGGCCTTAGAATACTTTGTGTCCACCCACATAAATCAACTGCATCTAAGAATTTGCTGTAGCGGGGAGGAGCACTGATGGGCTCCCATGAAACTTCTGGCATATTGAAATCACCTCCAATCACTTTATAAGTAAAGTTCAATTTCGAAGTGTAATGGAAGGCTGCAGTTATCTGGCTTAGCAGTTCACTGTCGTGGTTGGGTGGGCGATAAATGCAACCTAATAATAGGGTTTGCTGTTTATTTATGTAGAGTGTCACCCATAATGTATCACATATATCCAGGTTGGGGTCATCATAGTGCACAGCTCTGCAGTCAGATTTAACATAGATAATGCATCCTCCACCCCTCCCAACTGATCTGTTCTTCCTGAAAAATGAGTAACCTTCGCAGTGAAAGAAATCATCATTTATTTCACTTGTGCACCAAGCTTCAGTGATCATTAGTGCTGTAGGTTGGCTAATCAGTAGTAGGGATTGGACGTACGCCATTTTGTTTACAGCTGACCTGGCATTAATAAGGACTATGTTAGGATTAACCGAGTCATATCTTAAGATTTTAGCCATGTCTTGAAGTAGCTGGTGATGAGATTCAATCATAGTGTCCTCAGACGACAATGAAATATCTATGTCTGTAGATGCCCTAGGAAAGCTAGAAGTCCAGAGAGGGTCAGTTGTATTTCCGAGTTCAAGTAAGTTCGGATGTAAAGAAGATTGGCTATCAGAAGAAAAGGATATAGAGGGTTTTTGACGAAGAAGAGAATTGTCTGAGTCATGTAAAGTGAGCTCTAGGCAGTAATTAGGCATTGCTGTATGAGCTGTCATATCTATATTGGGGGGCGAAACCTGTGGAGAGTGGTGAGCATTTGTAGTATGTTTGAGGTCATGTTGTGAACCTGAATAAAAAATGGTAATGTCGTTTCAGCGAAATTGCTGATCGTTGGATGGTCAGTCCCGTTGAGTATGGGCATGTAAATAGGTGGAGGTGGCCTACCAAGCAAGCTAAACTGACTCGAATTTTTGCGATTTACTTCACCACTATTCGACGTCCTATAGTTAGGTGTATCAATCTTTCGGTTTAAAGTGGTGGGAGGGTTTACTTTTTTGGACAAGTAGCTACGAGGTTCGGGCTGCGTTTTACGGTTTATAACCCTTTCGGCTTTGTGAGTATTTGGTTCTGGAGAGAGGTGTGTTATCAAACTGTGAGTATCTGAATTAGTGTGTGGCAATAGTCTCTTATTATGCACTGTCTTTGTGGACGAACTGGTAGCCCCACTTTTCAACTTCCTGGAATTGAGGCTGCTTGGATTGGGGAATACTGGGTGTGATGTACCGCAGTTTGTCACCGGGGTACAGGGATCGTTATCAGAGGAGTCTAGATCCACGGTGGATTTCCTTCTTAGTCTGTGGTTATACATCGATCCATTTTTGGATCTTATATTTCCACGGAAGTTCGTTTCCGAATACGATGTGCTTTGTACAGAAAGGTTCACACCCTTTTGCTCTGCCTCTACGGAATTGTGGGTGCTCAGGGGTGTTGTAGAGGATTTGGGATTCACAGTTTTAGCATCGGTCATATAAGTCATTCTTTGGATCGGCGTTTTGTCACGAGCTAACTTGATCGTGTGGTAACGCGTATTTTTTAGTAGGGTTTGCCTACTGTAAAAGATGTCAGCATTGGAGGACGAGTCAAATTTCAACACAAGTGGGCAAGATTTGTTCTTCTGAGACTTTCTTAGTCGATGGCAGCTGCATGGGACGTTATTCATAGAGCATGCATTTAAAAGAGTGTTTTTGACCTTGTTGATCTGTGCATTATCCGGTATATTATACACAATTATGTTCTTCTCGCGCACTACACGTTGATATACTTCAGTTGCAACGTAGTTTATAAGGTTTGCAGTTTGTGGTAACTTTCTAGGTGAAGTACTACTACTGCCAGTTTCACTAGGCAGTGCCAGTTTTGACATCTTAACTTCAAGCCCCCTAATTATAGAAAATAGTTCTTCGAATTTATCTTCACAACTAAGTGTAGAACAAAAAACTGGATTAGTGATGGGAGTAAGAATGTTTGCTGTGTGATTCTTATCGCAAGACGCTTTGCAGGTGTCTACGAGGCCTAGATCATTACATGTAGTATCACTGTGTATACCATCCATGATGTTGTTTACTACGCAAGCAAGTGAGGGGAGTTTAATGTCCGGACTTGACGTGTCTACCGCAGCAGACGTATATGTAGTTGTTAAATCAACAGATGTAGTGCTCTCACTTCCTGCAGGGCTACTTATTCTGTTTGGTTTGATTTTTTTACTGGGATGTGAAGCAGACAGTGGAGTTAGACGCTTAGTTTGGACCATTGGCATTTAGTACTAAGTTAAAATTCTTAATTATAAGAGAATGAGCAATGTGTCTGTAAGGTCCGTTTTAGAGTGTTGGGGATTTAAACTGTCTAGTTCTGTATGGAATTAACAGTTTAGACGAATAAAAATATTGAGATAGAATATTAAGATACCCTATAAAAATACTCTAAATGCGAAGATGCTATAACAGTAGCACTTAGATGGACACTATCTATAACGGATAATTTTAACCGTAAAATTTATATTCTATGTAAGAATAGAACTAAATATTTAATACTATCGTCGAGAGACCTATTAAAAAGTCGCCTGTGGACTAAAAAAAGAATTGAGAAATAACACGCGAAAAAGTAACAAAGCCTTTGAATTGCGCTCTTACCTTCCATCAACGCAACGTTTCGTGATTCCCGCACGAATTTAACTCACTATAAGTATATTATAGATTATAATTTAGACTTAAACCAATATCTTGTAATCTATTCCTATAAAGTTTCTAGAGGTGTTTTCATTTTTCCAATTTTTAATCTCATAATATATATATATTTCTTCCTGTTTATGCAGGAACAGTGTTAAACAGTGTTCTATTTCAAATAGCACTTGTACGTCGGTGGCACGGTGGTTAGGACTCTCGCCGACCATGCATATGGTCCGGGATTCGAGCCCACGCCGACGCACACCTGATATCTATGGTCGGCCTGCGAAATTTTGGCTACCGATATCCACGCTGAAAATACCATACTTGTACCAAAAATACGGTGTGGAATCAAGCTGTAATCAAAAATAAAAAAATAAATAGATATGATCATGCCTTGTCAATGGAGGTGAACATTGAACGTTTGTTTTTGGAACTGGTAGCCATTGTTGGGCAACTCGAAGATGCGAATGGTTCGGTCGTGTACAAGTTCGAAGAGGATGACCAAAAACGAATAAAAACTTTTACTGTTCTCCGCTTTAATTGCCAAACAATATAACTTCCTTCTTACAATGCTGGCGTTTCGGAGTTAAAATCGAGGAAAGTACATAGTTCTTATCGGTGCGGAGCGTCTTCATAACAACAGGAACTTAGGGATAAGTTCCTTGACATGCCTGTACAAACAGTATGTCAATCATGTAAATGCTTAATTTATGTGAAATATATATTAATTAATTAATCTCATTATTCCGTTTTCAGAACATGAGCTCACGACTCATAAAGAACCTAAGAAAAGTGGTAGACGAAGATGTCTGTCCTGTATCTTCAAGGCGCCTGTAATATAAAGTTCTTCGAAACGGCTTATCTGAGTAACCAGTTTCTTGAACTCGTTCTGGCAGAACATCAAGACCCTCACCTTGGTCTGACTTGGTATACAAGTATTGCGATTTGGTTTGAACGACCGAAGAATACCTTTGCATTATTTTGTAGTACGTGCCGTATATTTCACTTCACTGAAGTCTCGGAGCCCCATTGTTAGTATTGCGTGCGTGCCAGTGGGCGATACTATGTACTTTGATGTTAATCCTAGGATATCTGTCAGCCAGTTTCAGGAAATTATTGACAGTAAACGGATTGTCGAGGGAACTACCCTCTGTTTTTTGTAAAGGGAAGTCAAGAAAGTTTACCGAAGCATGTGTAGCACTTCCCTGAAATATCGGCTATGAATGAGCCATGCATATACTGCATGATTTCTTTAGGCAAATGTCATTGAACTCCCAGAATCTAAGGGGATAAGCATCCACACAAATGAAAATAAAAGTCTAGTGGGATGTCTATACAGAGCCCCTAACAACCCTAAAACGACTGATACGGTTTTCGGAGAAATACTAGAACATGTACCACGCTGGAATTCGACTACAAAATAGTTTGCGGCTATTTCAACCTCCCCGGAGTTAACTGGGATACCTGTACTGGGCCTAGAATCCATGATGAACTCCTAGGTGCTATAGATGGAAGCAGTTCATGCGCCTCCCAACAAGACATAACAATATTCTCAACTTAGTCCTCTGTCACAAAATAGAGTTGGTCTCGAAAGAGGTGGGCGATGAACTCGACAACAGTGATCACCACATACTGTGCTGCACCTTGCACCTTCAACTAACGACTAAACACATACCTAAAAATTCCCCGGTTTACTATCAATATAGGGACTATAGAAATGCCGACTGGGAATTCCTACCAGCGCTCTTGGGAAGCTATGATTGGAGTGAATACTTTACCAATAATAACTTAGAAGTAACACTTAGTACCTTCTGCGAGACACTTAGTTCGGTAAGAGACACAATTGCACCCTTGAAGTCAACCTTAAAAACACCAACTCTACTCACAGACCGCAAAATGCCATTAAAACTAATGAAACTGAAAAGGAAATTTTATTGCTATAAAGAATTTAGTGCATTACACCAGATACATGAAACATTTAAAAATCTTGAGGAGATACATAAAATGAAGGCACAACTCGAGGAAAATAAGACCCTATGGGGGCAACTCTAAAACTCAGGAGCTCTGCAAGATCTTGCAAAGCGACTAAAAATGGGTAAAGACAACAATGTCAGCCACTCGGAACATGAAGCTGTAATTTGTGATGATCCCCAGATTATCAGTGAACTCCTCAGTCAATTGTTCTCCAACAACAGCAAAGCGCATCCGTCCCCAATTCGGGATGTGACCTGCAAAGATAACTACAAGTGAGGGAAAATCAACCCTAATATACAAAATATAGCGTAGGCGGTAAAGACATTGAAGGCTAACGGTAGTTGTGGGATAGGTGATATACCATCGGTCATTTCCAAAAGCGGTGGTACGGATATGATAGTATTATTACTTGGAGTATTTACTATCTCCCTAGTGGCTGGGACCTACCCTGAAACTTGGAAAAACATATATATTACCTAAGCATAAAGGAGGGGCCAAAACTAGTACATGTAATTATAGACCTATCAGTATAACACCTGTCATATCAAGTATCATGGAGAGAGTAATCAAAGACCAAATGTCAGACAACCTTATAAAACATAAACTCTCTCATCTAAACATGACTCACCCTACCCTGTTCCTTCTCTTTCCTTTTTTCTATTGGCTATTAGATAAGACGCTTTCCTTAGTTACGTAATCCATTTTTTTGTTATGCTCTTTCTAGCTAAACCTTGTTTCTACACATATATATATATACAACCCTGTTTTTTGTTTCTAAGCCTAATTGTCTAATTATTCTATAAATAGTCAGTGTTTGTAATCAATTAAATCATTCCGGACTAACGTTACTTTTAATTCCTACCAATTACTCCTTATGATCGTGGATAAGTATGTTCATATCTTTAATGTAATTCATATTTTTTAACGTTCAGGTTGTAACCATTTGAGAGGAATCCTCGAAATAATAAAAGATGAGCTCGTATTATCCTGGTACAATTGTTGTTCTTGCTTTGTTCGAGTTTATTAATGGGAAGAATTGCATGAAGTTTTTATAAACTCACCAACTTGTCACAACACGGATTCCTCAAGAAAAGATCTTGCGTTATTAGCCACAGACTCTTTCAACGAAGTCACCTATAGGAAAGATAGGAGAGAACTAGTAACTATCCTATATTTCAGTATAAGGAAAGCCCTCGACAGAGTCCCATATAGTCTGCTAGTGAGCAGGCTATTCTCACTAGGGATACGCAGCTCCCTCAACAGCTGGATAAAATCATTTCTCTGTGACAAAAATCAGACAACTACGGTTGGCTTGATGACCTCCAGGTCGAGACTAATCAGCAGTGATGTCATCCAGGTAGTGTATTGGGCCCCCTTGTTTTCATTGTATACATAAACAGCTTTGATATGAGCAAACCAATACTGTATGCAAATAACTTAAAGGTGACATATACCTGAAAAAATACAGATATCAGCACAACTATGAACTCCACACGTGAAGAATTAATAAAAATGGATAGATGGTGTGACAACTGGAGACTCGAGTTTAGTATCGTGAAGTGTGGCTGGCTCTGCATAAGCTGCTCCAACCTAGAACTCCACCTGGCAACTCAGGGCCACAAAATCCCCAGACTCAAATCTGTACTAGACCTAGGACATAAATATTCACATAATCTATCATTTTCTGGGCACATTTCGAAACAAGTATCGAAATCACGCAGGCTTATTGGTTTCCTACTCAGGAACTTCTACAGAAGTGAATCCAGAATACTACTGTACAAGGTTTGTGTGCGCCCACTCCTAGATTACTGCTCATGCGTACTTAGCAGTACGCGCATAGAAGACAAACTGAAAGTAGACGGAGTACAGAGGTGCTTCACGCGAAAAGTACTCGGAACCGATAACGACACAAACTACTCTACCAGATGTGAAATCCTAGGACCAGACACTTTATGGTTGAGATAACTGCGACTAAATCTGGTACTCTTCTACCATTAGATTCTTAACCACATAGTGTATACCCCTGCTGATTGTACTCGGTTTTAAGAAGACACTGGATATAACGTTAGACACATCAAAGGTACAAAGGCTATAGAACAATGTATAGTGGCCACCAGGCGGAAGTTTTACTTGGCTAGGTGTGTCCAAGTATGGAACAAACTACCTGAGGAAATGCGACCAGCAAGCACATTGGCCTCCTTTGAAAAGACAATTAATGACACGCTAAGTGAGTTTGTAAGTGATACCAGTGCAAATTCCCATTTAAGAGATTCACAAGTCATAGGCTGTCAATGTAGTTGAAGATTGAACGATCAATTCACGGTTGTTTGCTCAAAATCAACTTCCCCAATTTTCGCGGAGGCATCAATACGACAGTCATCGTCTCATCGGTCGCTGTTCAGAGAGAAGTCAGTAGCAAACCATCAGAAGTAATCTTATGATTTATTATTGTAATATTTGTTCACAGACCTTAGTTCAAATATTGTTTTTATATGTTGGTGTAACAATAAAGTATTCTGAAGCGGCCAATCGGTGTTTTGGTTTTTTTCGTCCGTTATTACTAAGCGTTTCTGAGAAACTTCAAGGAACAGCGTGGGCCCGAGCGTAGCAAGAGCTGGGCATTAACGGTTTATGAGACGTGACTGACAGTTTCTGATGGTAGAAACAGACTTTGGCGGATTCAAACAGTTGGTGACAGTTTGGATAGTCACCGTTCATCTTTCCTGGTGCCGGTCAAGTCTTCTTTGAACAAGCAATATCTGGAACATTTTTGGAATCGGGTCTAGTTCAACAATGCCTGGGTCAAAGAAGGGACAGAGCGTCTTGGATGCAAACAGGAAAGTAAGTCATGGTGACTTGTCTGTTAAGTGTAACGATGTGTCTGATGTTAAACATGACATGGTTGATGTTACTGTTTCGCCGTTCAGGGATAATAGGAACATCAAACTCCCTAAGTTTGAACCACGGTGTTTCGATGGGAACCCGGCTGATTATTTACAATTTGTAAAGGAGTTTGAGATCATGCTGAGTGGTTTTTATTAAACGGTGAATTAATAATAATAATAATAATTATATTCTCATATAAACATAAATTTACATGAAAATGCATGCCATTTTTACAGGCACGATCAAGGATGATATAATGTCAAATCTTAAATTGTCTACAAGTTAATAATGTTTCAACAGTTAAATATTTGATATATATATAAATACACATTGTCTGAACTAGTCTGTATAGTTAGTGAATTGTACAATTTTCCTCCAGGTTGAGCGGGAAAATCGACTTCGTTTCGTTTTCATCCCGTGGTTGTAGGCATACGATAACCAACCATTATTGAGGTAAGTACAACGTTTACAAGGGATTGAAGGCTGTTTTAGAAAAGTTAAAGTGCTAAGGTGAATCATTAAAATGTAATAAATTAAGTGAGTGAAATATATCATTAATAAACACATTTATATAGGAAATGGAATGGGAAAGCAATTAATCCTTAGGCCGACAACGTTCATTTGCAATGTATAATAAAACCAATATATTTTATACTATCATGATGTCCACTTTTGGCTTTAATACAATTATTTTCAAGCCAGTTGTTTTTATTTCATGTCTTTTTTTCTATTTGGTGCACAACAGTACCCTACAGAGAATAGGAATAGAATAAGTCGAATCAAATTCATAAAGAGCTATAAAATGTTAGGTTTAATGGAATATAATGAGAATCAAGTAAAGACGTTATTAGAAAATAAGTGAGACAAGATATTGTGAAGTGGTATTTAAAGATCTGACAATGGATAGCAAGTTAATTTATAAGATGCCCCATAAATCTGTGCAGATCCCGCGTGGTCGCATCTCAACAATAGGCTGAGCGAATGGTATATATTTAAAGGTAGAAGCATTATCTGTCAAGGCGTTCACTGTTATCTTTTCCAAGATAGAGATCTAAGCCCTCAAAAAAATCAGAAATATCTCGAGCCTTCATTTTGCGTATTGCTGTTCCTGCAGAATGGGGCGATTCACCTTAGTGACCACCACCATATCTACTGATCAGCTAGCACCACCCTCCCTCCTTTTTTGATGTTAGGCTCTGAGACTATGATTATTATGGCTACCACAAATATATTGCTTGGTACCAGACATGTTCGTACCCCATATTCCATCTCCCTAGCTTTCTTAATGAGTGCTTCCAATAGGTCTCCACGTACATCTTTACGAACATATTATATATGTGTGCATGCATCCTGATGAACAGATTACTTTATAAGAAGTTAAAACCTTAAAGAGTAAAACGAATAGGTGTTGTGAATAGTGGAGCAAGATTTAGCAGAATACTATAGTTAAGGTTCAATTTAGGTAGTATGGACTGAAGGTAAGGTCGGTTGGCAGGACTTAGTGTACTAAATTTTCATGACAGTCTTATATATAGTAAACATCTGACATTGCAAAGTAACGTGTCTAGACATATTATAAAAAGATATTAACACAGAACCAACGAAATTTTGGCGTTTTTTAACAATACTGCAGTGTGTGTATACTGAAGAATGGTGGTTAGTCTACAGGGAGCCGTAGAGTAAATCAAACCATATATGATAAGAGTATAATCAATAATATAGTTCGTATATCAAATATTACACTAGGTTCAATAATTGAGTGTTATAAGGGAAACAAGCGTGGTAAAGCAAGAGAACATTTGATGCATAAATATTTTAAGTATTTTAATATCCATCTAATTTAAGAGTTGAACATGCATGATTAATAAGTATTATTATATTAGTATATACATATGTAAAACGTTAAAAGGTGTGGATGCTATTACAATTATTTCCAGTGTTACTTTCACCAACACAACTTAGTGAAAATTATAGAGAATAGAAATCAGTAAATTAGTTAACGTTCGCTGCGTGAGTATTAGAGTCGAGATATACGTATGTGACTATACTGATGACTGGACTGGCCTTCAATTTCCGTTCTACCAACAGTTGTGGTCTTTTAGACGAGCTAGGGTGGACATGTTAAAGTGTCTTTCTAGGCTCCGTTTGAACCCATCAGGGTTTTCACAACATCTTATTTCAGGTGGTAGTTGGTTCCAAAGAGTGCAATATTTTATGGTGAAAAAGTTTGCCCTAATGGATTTTCTGTGGGTAGCCACCTTGACAAGGTAGTCGTGGTTTCGCAGCTGATATGATTTAATATTTTCCCAAGTTATGGATGAGTTACTGTAGCAGTGTTTCCTAATGACTTTGAAGAGTAGAAATAGGTTGCACTTCACTCTCCTTAACCACAGAGGCTCTAATTTCAGACGTACACACCTGTCAACATATTCCACTTGTTGGTCGAACCCTATTATGCGTTTCGTGAGGAATCTCTGGACACTTTCGATTTTTTTTCTGTCTACAGTCCTGAGGTTACTAAATAGGAGAGCACAATATTCAAGTTTGGGACGGATACATGTCCTATATATAGCTAATCTTGCTTCTTGGGTGTAGAAGTTACGCAGTACAAAGCCAGTAAGTCGTTTACAGTCAGATACAACCTTATTTGCATGATCGGAAAAGGATAAATCTGAGTATGTTATCCCGAGGTCTGTGACTGTGTTCAGTTTTGAGAGGAGCTTCCTGTACATATATAGGCACATTATCGGTTTCCAGCGTCCAAGGTGGGTTATACCGCACTTGTCTGGGTTGAAAGTCAGTTGCCACTTTTCGCTCCAATCGCCTAGATCATTTAAGTCTTGTTGGATCTTGCTTTAGATATTTGTTATCCTTTAGTTTTGTTGTTGTTTACTACCATAAACATGAACTAACCGTTATTATGAAACACTAAAAATCTCAATGGCCGTAAATTCTTAGTAATAAAAAGGGGAATAAACCCTACGATTATCGCATGTTGTTTGCTTAAATTATTGTTATTTGCTGGCCGCCTCTGCACCTCCCTTTCTGTTTTCTTCTTTCCTCTCTTCTCGAAGGTATTTCATTGAAGCACTTCAAATGAACTGTAATGCTGCTTTCTACGTTTGCATTACTTGGGCGTTATTTAGAATACTGTTGGCACTTACGATGAAGAACGGAACAAATTCCATTCTGAATTCTGTTTATCATCGCAAAGTTGGTCTCTTGTATCTGCTTATACCAAAATAATGCTGTACTTACCCTCTACTGTGGAGTTTTATAAATTTTCGAACCCTTATTAATTGGTAAAATGGTAATGATCACATGGTCTGCATCCTGTGTGTCTTACTCTAGCACGTGTGTATCACCCCTCTTCTTACCTTCCATCAACGCAACGTTTCGTGATTCCCGCACGAATTTAACTCACTATAAGTATATTATAGATTATAATTTAGACTTAAACCAATATCTTGTAATCTATTCCTATAAAGTTTCTAGAGGTGTTTTCATTTTTCCAATTTTTAATCTCATAATATATATATATTTCTTCCTGTTTATGCAGGAACAGTGTTAAACAGTGTTCTATTTCAAATAGCACTTGTACGTCGGTGGCACGGTGGTTAGGACTCTCGCCGACCATGCATATGGTCCGGGATTCGAGCCCACGCCGACGCACACCTGATATCTATGGTCGGCCTGCGAAATTTTGGCTACCGATATCCACGCTGAAAATACCATACTTGTACCAAAAATACGGTGTGGAATCAAGCTGTAATCAAAAATAAAAAAATAAATAGATATGATCATGCCTTGTCAATGGAGGTGAACATTGAACGTTTGTTTTTGGAACTGGTAGCCATTGTTGGGCAACTCGAAGATGCGAATGGTTCGGTCGTGTACAAGTTCGAAGAGGATGACCAAAAACGAATAAAAACTTTTACTGTTCTCCGCTTTAATTGCCAAACAATATAACTTCCTTCTTACAATGCTGGCGTTTCGGAGTTAAAATCGAGGAAAGTACATAGTTCTTATCGGTGCGGAGCGTCTTCATAACAACAGGAACTTAGGGATAAGTTCCTTGACATGCCTGTACAAACAGTATGTCAATCATGTAAATGCTTAATTTATGTGAAATATATATTAATTAATTAATCTCATTATTCCGTTTTCAGAACATGAGCTCACGACTCATAAAGAACCTAAGAAAAGTGGTAGACGAAGATGTCTGTCCTGTATCTTCAAGGCGCCTGTAATATAAAGTTCTTCGAAACGGCTTATCTGAGTAACCAGTTTCTTGAACTCGTTCTGGCAGAACATCAAGACCCTCACCTTGGTCTGACTTGGTATACAAGTATTGCGATTTGGTTTGAACGACCGAAGAATACCTTTGCATTATTTTGTAGTACGTGCCGTATATTTCACTTCACTGAAGTCTCGGAGCCCCATTGTTAGTATTGCGTGCGTGCCAGTGGGCGATACTATGTACTTTGATGTTAATCCTAGGATATCTGTCAGCCAGTTTCAGGAAATTATTGACAGTAAACGGATTGTCGAGGGAACTACCCTCTGTTTTTTGTAAAGGGAAGTCAAGAAAGTTTACCGAAGCATGTGTAGCACTTCCCTGAAATATCGGCTATGAATGAGCCATGCATATACTGCATGATTTCTTTAGGCAAATGTCATTGAACTCCCAGAATCTAAGGGGATAAGCATCCACACAAATGAAAATAAAAGTCTAGTGGGATGTCTATACAGAGCCCCTAACAACCCTAAAACGACTGATACGGTTTTCGGAGAAATACTAGAACATGTACCACGCTGGAATTCGACTACAAAATAGTTTGCGGCTATTTCAACCTCCCCGGAGTTAACTGGGATACCTGTACTGGGCCTAGAATCCATGATGAACTCCTAGGTGCTATAGATGGAAGCAGTTCATGCGCCTCCCAACAAGACATAACAATATTCTCAACTTAGTCCTCTGTCACAAAATAGAGTTGGTCTCGAAAGAGGTGGGCGATGAACTCGACAACAGTGATCACCACATACTGTGCTGCACCTTGCACCTTCAACTAACGACTAAACACATACCTAAAAATTCCCCGGTTTACTATCAATATAGGGACTATAGAAATGCCGACTGGGAATTCCTACCAGCGCTCTTGGGAAGCTATGATTGGAGTGAATACTTTACCAATAATAACTTAGAAGTAACACTTAGTACCTTCTGCGAGACACTTAGTTCGGTAAGAGACACAATTGCACCCTTGAAGTCAACCTTAAAAACACCAACTCTACCCACAGACCGCAAAATGCCATTAAAACTAATGAAACTGAAAAGGAAATTTTATTGCTATAAAGAATTTAGTGCATTACACCAGATACATGAAACATTTAAAAATCTTGAGGAGATACATAAAATGAAGGCACAACTCGAGGAAAATAAGACCCTATGGGGGCAACTCTAAAACTCAGGAGCTCTGCAAGATCTTGCAAAGCGACTAAAAATGGGTAAAGACAACAATGTCAGCCACTCGGAACATGAAGCTGTAATTTGTGATGATCCCCAGATTATCAGTGAACTCCTCAGTCAATTGTTCTCCAACAACAGCAAAGCGCATCCGTCCCCAATTCGGGATGTGACCTGCAAAGATAACTACAAGTGAGGGAAAATCAACCCTAATATACAAAATATAGCGTAGGCGGTAAAGACATTGAAGGCTAACGGTAGTTGTGGGATAGGTGATATACCATCGGTCATTTCCAAAAGCGGTGGTACGGATATGATAGTATTATTACTTGGAGTATTTACTATCTCCCTAGTGGCTGGGACCTACCCTGAAACTTGGAAAAACATATATATTACCTAAGCATAAAGGAGGGGCCAAAACTAGTACATGTAATTATAGACCTATCAGTATAACACCTGTCATATCAAGTATCATGGAGAGAGTAATCAAAGACCAAATGTCAGACAACCTTCTAAAACATAAACTCTCTCATCTAAACATGACTCACCCTACCCTGTTCCTTCTCTTTCCTTTTTTCTATTGGCTATTAGATAAGACGCTTTCCTTAGTTACGTAATCCATTTTTTTGTTATGCTCTTTCTAGCTAAACCTTGTTTCTACACATATATATATATATACAACCCTGTTTTTTGTTTCTAAGCCTAATTGTCTAATTATTCTATAAATAGTCAGTGTTTGTAATCAATTAAATCATTCCGGACTAACGTTACTTTTAATTCCTACCAATTACTCCTTATGATCGTGGATAAGTATGTTCATATCTTTAATGTAATTCATATTTTTTAACGTTCAGGTTGTAACCATTTGAGAGGAATCCTCGAAATAATAAAAGATGAGCTCGTATTATCCTGGTACAATTGTTGTTCTTGCTTTGTTCGAGTTTATTAATGGGAAGAATTGCATGAAGTTTTTATAAACTCACCAACTTGTCACAACACGGATTCCTCAAGAAAAGATCTTGCGTTATTAGCCACAGACTCTTTCAACGAAGTCACCTATAGGAAAGATAGGAGAGAACTAGTAACTATCCTATATTTCAGTATAAGGAAAGCCCTCGACAGAGTCCCATATAGTCTGCTAGTGAGCAGGCTATTCTCACTAGGGATACGCAGCTCCCTCAACAGCTGGATAAAATCATTTCTCTGTGACAAAAATCAGACAACTACGGTTGGCTTGATGACCTCCAGGTCGAGACTAATCAGCAGTGATGTCATCCAGGTAGTGTATTGGGCCCCCTTGTTTTCATTGTATACATAAACAGCTTTGATATGAGCAAACCAATACTGTATGCAAATAACTTAAAGGTGACATATACCTGAAAAAATACAGATATCAGCACAACTATGAACTCCACACGTGAAGAATTAATAAAAATGGATAGATGGTGTGACAACTGGAGACTCGAGTTTAGTATCATGAAGTGTGGCTGGCTCTGCATAAGCTGCTCCAACCTAGAACTCCACCTGGCAACTCAGGGCCACAAAATCCCCAGACTCAAATCTGTACTAGACCTAGGACATAAATATTCACATAATCTATCATTTTCTGGGCACATTTCGAAACAAGTATCGAAATCACGCAGGCTTATTGGTTTCCTACTCAGGAACTTCTACAGAAGTGAATCCAGAATACTACTGTACAAGGTTTGTGTGCGCCCACTCCTAGATTACTGCTCATGCGTACTTAGCAGTACGCGCATAGAAGACAAACTGAAAGTAGACGGAGTACAGAGGTGCTTCACGCGAAAAGTACTCGGAACCGATAACGACACAAACTACTCTACCAGATGTGAAATCCTAGGACCAGACACTTTATGGTTGAGATAACTGCGACTAAATCTGGTACTCTTCTACCATTAGATTCTTAACCACATAGTGTATACCCCTGCTGATTGTACTCGGTTTTAAGAAGACACTGGATATAACGTTAGACACATCAAAGGTACAAAGGCTATAGAACAATGTATAGTGGCCACCAGGCGGAAGTTTTACTTGGCTAGGTGTGTCCAAGTATGGAACAAACTACCTGAGGAAATGCGACCAGCAAGCACATTGGCCTCCTTTGAAAAGACAATTAATGACACGCTAAGCGAGTTTGTAAGTGATACCAGTGCAAATTCCCATTTAAGATCAAGATCATGTTTAACGTGTCACCTAGACTTCTTTAATTTCGTAACCAGCAGTCGTGACAGATGGCAACTAGTAAATAAATAAATAAATTTATTCTCATGATACAGTACATAAGGGACGCCAGTTTACAGGCATCAGCAAATTGTTACAGAAATAGGACCATATTATTCATTCACATTTTACAATCGATGACAAAATATGTTTAACATGTGCACTGGAGATTATACATACACTTGATAAATATTAATCCGAATAGTATAAAACATCCTTTTCACTTATGTACAATCATTTCTGTGCATAGTTGGAAAAATCCGCTTGATTGTCAGTGAGTGCAACATATCAGGAAATACAGAAGTATTGTCTTCGCATTAACAAAAAAACCAGGTCTTTGGTGGATGGGTTATAAGTGCCTGAGAATAAAAATAAAGCTTGAAGTCAGTTTTCGTACAATACTTTGTTGTGTGCAGAATCCTTGAGTTATAGTTCATTGATGTGTTATTTTGGAATCAGTGATATGTTTATCTCATTTGATCTGCAATGTCATTGTTGGGAGTAAAATACATAAGCTTTAGACGCATTAATTAATGGATTTCTACTGCTTGTGGGTATTTACTTCTCGTGAGGAAGGTTTTTGAATTTTAGTTGTTACGACATGAGTTGTGGATATTGACTGCTCAGCAACATTACGGATATAAGTTCATCACATTATCTCAGGAATGTTGGGTTGTAGTTGGTGAGGCATATATGATGTCCGACGAGCGTACATCTGTCCATGTGATGTTGTGGTGAGTTCTATCTTTTTCACGTTGTCGGTTTATGTCCATTTTATTCCACTTATTGTGTTGGGTAGAAACTTCTTGTCTTTTTGAGGGTAAGTATCTTAATCGTTAATGTTTTATCTAAAATTATAAATATAGGCAAAAACAACAGGTGTAGTATTTGAGCTTATACATTAAATGGACCTATAATTTCGGAGGCTCTCAGATAGGAACTAGGACTACTGTCGTTTGCAAACTCGTGTAGTTTGTCGTTAAGCACTTTTTTGAATGAGGCCAATGTACCTGCTTGACGCATTTCCATTGGTAGTTTATTCCATATCTGTGCATACCTAATCAAATAATACTTTTGCCTGGTAGCTGTTTTACATTGTTCGATAGCTACTGTACCCTTAGTGTGTCTTAGTTTGTAGCCACTGTCATCTGAAAGTCGAATGCCATTAGCAGAGGTAAAAACTAAGTGGTTTAGAAGCATATAGTAAAGTGTTAAGTTTAGTCTCAGGCGTCTTAGCCATAGTGTTTCTAATCCTAGTGCTTGTCATCTACTTTGACATTTCTAAGGCATTTGACCGTGTTGACCATTTACTGCTAACAAATAAGCTGAACTCCCTAGGAACACGTGACCCATTATTAGGATGGCTTAAATCATTCCTTAACAATAGGTCCCAAATAGTTAAACTCGGGTCTGCAACCTCCAAACCTAGCCCTTTCACTTCTGGTGTAGTACAAGGTAGTGTCATTGGACCCCTCCTATTTACGCTATACATCAATGACATATGCGCTTGCTTCACGCACGGGAAACCATTCATCTTTGCAGATGACCTAAAAGTAGCTTATACATTCCAAAGTGATGACTTAGGGAACTTCGAGAATGTAGTGCAGAAGGAATTAGATAAAATGACTGCTTGGTCGTCCCTATGGAATCTCCAATTCAATCTGAACAAATGTGGCTGGATCTGCTTTGGCGCACCCTCAATTGACCTGAAATTAACGCTTCAATGCGCTAACCTAACCAGACTCCGAAGTGTCGTTGACCTAGGCCTGAGGTACTCTGGTGACTTGACATTCTCTGAGCAAGTAGCATCACAGACTAGAAAATCGAGGATGCTCTTAGGATGCATACTCAGGAACTCTCACGACAATGAAGCCAAGCTAATTCTGTACAAAACACGTGTCAGACCACTACCAGAATACTGTCCATTTATTATAAGCAACACTCGCACACGTGATAAGCTAAGGATGGAAAGTATCCAACGATATTTCACCTCAAAACTAGTTGGCTACGATTGTAAGAAAGACTACATCTCACGGTGCATGATCCTAAAACTTGACCCACTTTGAACAAGGCGACTTATTATAAACCTAATATTCTTCTTTAAGGTCCTTCACAAAATATCTTTCTCAGGTAACAGGGACATACAATTCGCACAGGAAGGCTCTTACGATCTGCGTAACCAAACTTGCACAGTGACAACTCATGCTTTTAAATCAACACTCCGTGAAAACTTCTTCACGGTCATGTATTCTAAAATATGGAGTAGCCTGCCCCTAGATGTCAGAACTTGCTCTTCGGTTATAAGCTTCAAACGCTCTCAATACAGACTGTTTCACTCTACTGATTATATTAATAAACTATTTACTCCTAGAATGAATCAACTGTTAGTTTACTACAGCACCTAATAACGCGCTTAGACACCCTTAGCAATCTAAAAACTATAAATAAACTGGCAGCATGGATGCATAAAGACTGAGTACGGAACATACAGGATTAGTTTACCCTTAGAAATAGGACGTGTCACTTTACTGTAACCTTCAAACGCTTGCTATATAAACTGTTTTATTCCAAAGACTATCCCCTACCAGAACCCATTAATTACTTCTAAAACGCATCAGTCATTAGAACACTAAAACGCTCAGACTCATTAATACACATTATGACACTAAATAAACTGTAAGACTTCGCATAAATACGTGAAAAGACAACTATAAGTAAAAGTAATTTTTTACTAATGTTATACAGTTGACATAAACATTTACGTATATACATTATTATCCTTTTAATGTTCACATACTTTCTATTTTTGGTACCCTGCTACTCCTATTCATCTTCTGGTCGAGGTCGAACAACCCTGAATCTAAACTGAAATGAGGATTAATTCTAAACAATCTATCTCATAACCACTCAAATTCCATGAACGATCCAATTCTACCATTTGAAGACGCTGGCGAACATGCTCTAAATGAGTAATCATGATCTGAAATGAAGAAGCAACTGGTTTTCAAACAGTTTTCAACATTTTTCTGAACTTAAGAATACAGTCCGCCATGCAGACACAAATGGCGCAAATGGAGAATTCTGGAATCGACCTCGACACCATTTGATGCAGTAAAACAACTTCACATGACCTTATCTAGTTTTCGCCTCCACGATCAAATTTCTTTCCTGTTATAAAACTACGATAAGACTGCTGAAAAATGGAATAAATATATCACTGATCTCAACAAAATACATCAATAAACTTTAAACCAAGGGTGTTGCTCACAACAAAGTTATATAAAAGAATTGACTTCAAGCTTTTTTTCCCAGATATTTGTATTACATTCATGTGATGTCTGGGTTTTTTGCTAATGCGAAGACAATATTTCTATATCTCTTTATGTGCTACACAGACTATTAAGCAGACTGTTCCGACTGACTCTCATGTCAGAGAGAACAACCAAACTGAAAATTCATCATACATCAAATAGTGTAATTTATACAATAAATTATCCATGCCTGTACAATTGGTATATTCCTGCATAAACAGGAAGAAGTATATTATTAATTAGCGTAAGGTATTACTAGTCAGAGTGAAGATTTAAAACCATTAATGATTTGTGAGGAGGAACCAAAATTGTCTACTTCTGTTATTAAAGAGTTTGAAAATGATGAAGTTGACGGTCAAGTGAATATTCGTGATGATGATCATGATACTTCACAGTTGTCTTTGGTTGATCATTATGAGATGAGGGATATGCCTACTACTGCTAAGTTGAACAAAGTTTCTGTACAACTTGAACGTGAAGTAGAAATAAATGCAGATGCAGTTGCAGAAGGCATGCATACTTGTGAGACCCTCAGTGTAAGTGATCAGCATGTAGCCCACCTATCATCAGATGCTAGTGCTAAACCTGAGCTGATAGTAAAAGACAGCAGTGGTGGTGGTCTTGCAGGTAGACAACTTTCTGAAAGTCGAGCAACAACAGCTTTTGATCCACCGCTAACTTCATCAACTGATATCAATCAGTCGTCGTTGGTGCTGTCATCCACAATGAAACAGACGCCCATCAACTCAAGTATCTTGTGCAATGACTATGCCAGTATCAGTTCGTTTGAAAGGACGAATATCAATGGTCAGTTTAGTGAGGATAAGCCAAGTGTAAACGAGAGAGTAATTGTTAAATTGACGTGCACGAATAAAGGCATTTCTAGTTTCAAGTTACTATTTGAATGTTATTATCTTTGGTGTAAATTACTCTGTTTCTACACTTGGTTGATGAGATATGTCGTGTGTTTGTTCGTCATCTATATTCTACGATACAATGACATGAGCGTGTTACCGTTCAGATTTGAGGATATAGCTGATAGAAGGAAATCAGCAAATGAACTCTGCAATGATTTTCCAACCTAGGGCGTCAACCTGAGAAGGGTTGTAGGCGTACTGCTGTAAGTCCTACAGTTCTTCAAAGGGTAGCGCATCAATGAGCAGTCCAATGTGCTCGGTGTGTGATTTTGTACATATGTTCATATTGTATATACTGAATTGGTATCATTTATCATCTAGCTGTTGGTAATTCTGTCTGTGTCCGGACATTCCACAAATTACAATCGTCAACCTGAGAAAGGTTGTAGGCGTACTGGTGTAAGTCCTGCAATTCTTCAAAGGAATTCCACCAAGACATGATCGGCGAGGTTGTTTGTACTATTTGTATATATGTGTGGTGTGTCATATCAATTGATGTCTTTTGGATTCATTGTGTTTACTTGTTGTTTTCGTATCTTGTTGTTATTGCGTAATTTTGTTAAAATTTTCGTCGTGATTACTTCCGAAGTTGTTTCGAGTCTTCTACATCCATGAATGAATTGATTGATGTTAAGGACAGCAGATGGGTCGTATATGCCGAGGAGGCAAGGCTGTTGCTGAGAATGGAATGCGCACGGAGATAATTGTTAGCTGCGGTCCGACACGCCGGGGAGAAAGAGTGTAAACGACTGAGGCTCGCATGCGTCATCGCTACTAGAACTGAGGCAGAATGAGTGACAAGCGATTTCAATGGTAATTGGTAGTGGGTAATTAAGAGGATGTGCGTAGAGTATCGTGAGGTCCTGCCATGGTCACGTTGCATTCTGCAAGAGTCATTCTAGCAAGTGGCGATTGTGCTGCAAGATGTCAAGAGGAGGTCCCTCTCTGGAGGCGCAGGTCGTCAGCGATGTGTGAGATTGTGCTGTGGGTATGCTTGTGGTGTGTTGGCTTTTCTGTTTGTTTTCCATTTCAGCTCTGTCCGTGTGACCCAGGTTCTCGCAATGGCATGCAAGTCAACGTGCATTGATCGTGAAGGAAAAAAGGGTTGGATCCGTATTTTGCCGGGGAGTGTCAATGTAGTTGAAGATTGAACGATCAATTCACGGTTGTTTGCTCAAAATCAACTTCCCCAATTTTCGCGGAGGCATCAATACGACAGTCATCGTCTCATCGGTCGCTGTTCAGAGAGAAGTCAGTAGCAAACCATCAGAAGTAATCTTATGATTTATTATTGTAATATTTGTTCACAGACCTTAGTTCAAATATTGTTTTTATATGTTGGTGTAACAATAAAGTATTCTGAAGCGGCCAATCGGTGTTTTGGTTTTTTCGTCCGTTATTACTAAGCGTTTCTGAAAACTTCAAGGAACAGCGTGGGCCCGAGCGTAGCAAGAGCTGGGCATTAACGGTTTATGAGACGTGGCTGACATAGACCCATTTAATGTATGAACTTAGAGACTACACCTGTTGTTAGGTTTGCGTCTATTTGTAATTTCAGACAAAAAAGCATCGGTCATGGCAGTAACGCCCATACAAATAAGAGTTGATCGAACAATGTCTACTTAATACATAGAATGAACCATAACTAACATACAAATGAAATACGAGAAAACAAGGTTAAAACTTACGACATCACATGGAAAGATATAAGTTACTTAGACGTCATTTATAATTCACCAACTTGTCTCCTCCCCAAAAAGAATGCGGCGATGTTTTATCCACAGTGACGAGGAAATACATAAATCCCCAGTTCCCGTTGTATGCGCTCGGTAGGAGCCAACAAAGTGATGCATTTAAAGAATATGCATATTTCCCATGAACACGCGACACTGCGAAATATGTCAAAATCGTAGAGTAATCGGACCATACACGAGATGTAATTGATTAAATCCGAACGGCAAACAAGTTGAATATTCAACCATATGTTGATCGTGATGACAAGTCCAAATCACTACCTACACAAGCGCCAATGAACCTGGACATGTATGAAATAACGAAAATATGCTGACAGGTGTATTTCAGGTCTCACTGTCCCATCCGATTGTAATATTCTGCTCCTGCATGCCTCATTTGACATTTTGAATGGCTTGGTTTACAATCGTTCTGGTTCCGAGAAGAATCAAAAATCCACCGGATGCTGAATAATCAATACCTCTCTGCATGTTTCACTGGATACTAACTGCTGTGGTAAGCCTCCTTCAGTTTATATTGCTTAAGACATCGTTTACAGTAAACTGACTGACGTTTTATAAGCCATTTTTATACCTTTATAAGTAGCCCATATCGACCGAATGTAACGCAACACTCAGTTGTTACGCGCATTTTGGACAAATTCAAACAGTAATGGTTCCCAGGATTATATCATATAAATTTTTTTAACTTATGCAAAGTGTGCTTACTGTCATTATTCCACTATCTTCCCTTGTATATACATCTTGTGTCAGTGAAAAATTGTAAATGTACTTACTTCATTTACATGTTATTATCAAATAGATGATGCCTGTTAACTGGAATCCCTCACGTGCATTAAGCGCATATTATTATAAGAAACATCTTATTGTTATATGAGGGAATTGACTTCAAGCTTTATTTATTTTCCCAAGTATCTGTAATCCATCCAAGGCATGCTTGGGTTTTTTGTTAATGCGAAGTCAATACCTCCACATTTCTTGATGTGGTCCACTAAATCACTAGTTATCAGATATTTCCCACAAACTAAAGACGAAATTACAGCCACCATGTAATTTAGCCGTAAATCATGTAATTTAAATATGCACTTTAAATAATACTTATCCATGCCTATACAATCAATGTGTTTTTCATAGGTAGGAATAAATATGCACCTTATTATATTACTAGCTATGCTTACTAATCGTATGTGTAATTTGTCGAACTGATGATGCCTCTAAACTGGCGTCCCTCATGTACAAAAATGAGAATATATTATTATTAATAACCTCACCAGATTATTAGCTGGCTAGGCTACTAGCTTACTAGTTTTCTGGCCGGTCCCAGGACCGGGTAAGGAGGGAGGGTTGGGGCGTGGTGCTAGCAACTTCACCCCTGCAAAACAACCAAATCGCTACAGAAACTTCAACGAATAAATATATTAAAAATTCTAAAAACATAAGCAATAGCCTTATTTTTCACTGGAATCGGGGAAATGAAATGACGCAGGCTGGTCAAAGCCTTTGGGAAGCCAGTCAGCCGATGTGCCTTCTTTCGATGAAAGCAAAAGTTAGGATGGGTACCTGGAATGTTCGTACAATGCATGAAAATGGAAAGGCTGCCCAGATAGCCGCTGAAATGGGAAGGTATAGAATAGAAGTGTTGGGAATCGGCGAAAGCAGATGGAACGGAACTGGAAGGTGACAACTACCTACTAGAGAGACAGTAATCTCTTCCGGCCACCCAGAAGACAACCATGAGCACACCGAGGGAGTGGCCATCATGATGTCACCAACAGCAATCAAAGCTCTCATGCAGTGGGAACCAATCTCCTCCAGGATAATGACAGCCAGGTTCAACTCAAAAGGAAGGAAAGTTACAGTCATTCAATGCTATGCGCCTACAAACGTCTCAGAACAAGAGAAGAAGGAGGCGTTCTACAGACAACTACAAGCAATAATGGACAACGTCCCAAATGGCGATATCCAAATCCTGATGGGCGACATGAATGCGAAGCTGGGAGGAGACAGCACAGGAAGAGAACTCACCATGGGTCGAGAGGCCCTCGGCGAAATGAACGACAATGGTGAACTCTTCTCAGACCTCTGCGCCTTCAATGATTTGGTGATTGGTGGCAGTGTGTTCAAACACAAGGATATACACAAGACGACATGGATTTCACCAGATGGAAACACCAAGAACCAAATAGACTTCATCTCAATTTCAAGAAAGTGGAGACGGAGCCTACTGGACACAAGGTCGAGGAGAGGAGCAGATGTGGGTTCAGACCACTATCTAGTAAAGGAGACTTTCAAGGTGAAGCTAAAAGCCTTGAGGATAGCTGGGGATAGGCCACAATGCAAGTTCAACACTCAATTACTGAAGGACACAACTATGAAGGACACTTTCACTGCAACTGTCAGAGCAAAGCAGGAAAAACTACGCGACATCACTGAAGAATCATGCGTGGAAGAACATTGGAGGTCTCTGAAGGCGATTCTCAACTAAACGTGTTCAACGATTCTAGGAAGAAAGTAGAGACAAGACAAGGAATGGCTCTCAACGGACACTTGGAAATTAATAGAAGAGAGGAGAATGGTGAAAGAGAAAATGATTCAATGCAAGGACGGACAGGAGAAAGAGACGATGAGCTCAACTTACACAGCACTGGACAAAGAAGTGAAGAAGAGTGCTAGGAAGGACAAAAGACGATTCTACGACAACCCGGCCACTGAAGCTGAGAAGGCAGCAGGCAAAAGGGACCTGAGGACACTATATCAGATAACCAAATCTCTATCCGGGAAGAGACCAACACAAGCGAAACCTATAACAGACAGCCAAGGGAACCCAACCACCAAGGAAGAAAAACAGATTAAACAATGGGCGGATCACTTCACTGAACCGACCATCACCTGCAACCCGTGCAGAAATACCAACAACAGCGCGCATACAACTGCAAGTTGACACCAATCCTCCAACGAGAGCTGAAGTCTTGAACGCAATCAAGCTCCTGTAACCTGGAAAAGCAGCCGGACCAGATGGAATACCCCCTAAAGCACTAAAAGCAGACCCAGAGACTACAGCAGACATGCTGACTCCATTATTGCAAAAGGTCTGGAAGGAGGGAAAGGTGCCTACTGACTGGAGGAAAGGTTACCTCATGAAACTACCAAAGAAAGGCGACTTATGGCTCTGCAAGAACTGGCGAGGTATCACGCTCCTGTCGACGTCAAGTAAAATCCTGAGTCGTATCATCCTGGAGAGATTGAAGGACGCACTGGAGACAGAACTCCGACCAGAACAAGCTGGATTCAGGAAAGGCAAATCATGTACTGACCGAATTGCAACTCTACGTATCGTCATCGAACAAAGCCTGGAATGGCAATCAAACCACTACCTCAACTTTATAGACTTTGAAAAGGCCTTCGACAGCGTTGAACGTGAAGTAATTTCGAAATTACTCGAGTACTATGGCGTACCCTGAATATTCATCAACCTTATTCAACAGCTGTACGACAACAGCGCATTTCAAGTGATCCACAACGGAAAACTCAGGGAGGCGTTTGAAGCAAACACAGGTATCAGACAAGGGTGCTCGGAAAATCGTCGCAGAGTTCATTTGCTGATTTCCTTCTATCAGCTATATCCTCAAATCTGAACGGTAACACGCTCATGTCATTGTATCGTAGAATATAGATGACGAACAAACACACGACATATCTCATCAACCAAGTGTAGAAACAGAGTAATTTACACCAAAGATAATAACATTCAAATAGTAACTTGAAACTAGAAATGCCTTTATTCGTGCACGTCAATTTAACAATTACTCTCTCGTTTACACTTGGCTTATCCTCACTAAACTGACCATTGATATTCGTCCTTTCAAACGAACTGATACTGGCATAGTCATTGCACAAGATACTTGAGTTGATGGGCGTCTGTTTCATTGTGGATGACAGCACCAACGACGACTGATTGATATCAGTTGATGAAGTTAGCGGTGGATCAAAAGCTGTTGTTGCTCGACTTTCAGAAAGTTGTCTACCTGCAAGACCACCACCACTGCTGTCTTTTACTATCAGCTCAGGTTTAGCACTAGCATCTGATGATAGGTGGGCTACATGCTGATCACTTACACTGAGGGTCTCACAAGTATGCATGCCTTCTGCAACTGCATCTGCATTTATTTCTACTTCACGTTCAAGTTGTACAGAAACTTTGTTCAACTTAGCAGTAGTAGGCATATCCCTCATCTCATAATGATCAACCAAAGACAACTGTGAAGTATCATGATCATCATCACGAATATTCACTTGACCGTCAACTTCATCATTTTCAAACTCTTTAATAACAGAAGTAGACAATTTTGGTTCCTCCTCACAAATCATTAATGGTTTTAAATCTTCACTCTGACTAGTAATACCTTACGCTAATTAATAATATACTTCTTCCTGTTTATGCAGGAATATACCAATTGTACAGGCATGGATAATTTATTATATAAATTACACTATTTGATGTATGATGAATTTTCAGTTTGGTTGTTCTCTCTGACATGAGAGTCAGTCGGAACAGTCTGCTTAATAGTCTGTGTAGCACATAAAGAGATATAGAAATATTGTCTTCGCATTAGCAAAAAACCCAGACATCACATGAATGTAATACAAATATCTGGGAAAAAAAGCTTGAAGTCAATTCTTTTATATAACTTTGTTGTGAGCAACACCCTTGGTTTAAAGTTTATTGATGTATTTTGTTGAGATCAGTGATATATTTATTCCATTTTTCAGCAGTCTTATCGTAGTTTTATAACAGGAAAGAAATTTGATCGTGGAGGCGAAAACTAGATAAGGTCATGTGAAGTTGTTTTACTGCATCAAATGGTGTCGAGGTCGATTCCAGAATTCTCCATTTGCGCCATTTGTGTCTGCATGGCGGACTGTATTCTTAAGTTCAGAAAAATGTTGAAAACTGTTTGAAAACCAGTTGCTTCTTCATTTCAGATCATGATTACTCATTTAGAGCATGTTCGCCAGCGTCTTCAAATGGTAGAATTGGATCGTTCATGGAATTTGAGTGGTTATGAGATAGATTGTTTAGAATTAATCCTCATTTCAGTTTAGATTCAGGGTTGTTCGACCTCGACCAGAAGATGAATAGGAGTAGCAGGGTACCAAAAATAGAAAGTATGTGAACATTAAAAGGATAATAATGTATATACGTAAATGTTTATGTCAACTGTATAACATTAGTAAAAAATTACTTTTACTTATAGTTGTCTTTTCACGTATTTATGCGAAGTCTTACAGTTTATTTAGTGTCATAATGTGTATTAATGAGTCTGAGCGTTTTAGTGTTCTAATGACTGATGCGTTTTAGAAGTAATTAATGGGTTCTGGTAGGGGGATAGTCTTTGGAATAAAACAGTTTATATAGCAAGCGTTTGAAGGTTACAGTAAAGTGACACGTCCTATTTCTAAGGGTAAACTAATCCTGTATGTTCCGTACTCAGTCTTTATGCATCCATGCTGCCAGTTTATTTATAGTTTTTAGATTGCTAAGGGTGTCTAAGCGCGTTATTAGGTGCTGTAGTAAACTAACAGTTGATTCATTCTAGGAGTAAATAGTTTATTAATATAATCAGTAGAGTGAAACAGTCTGTATTGAGAGCGTTTGAAGCTTATAACCGAAGAGCAAGTTCTGACATCTAGGGGCAGGCTACTCCATATTTTAGAATACATGACCGTGAAGAAGTTTTCACGGAGTGTTGATTTAAAAGCATGAGTTGTCACTGTGCAAGTTTGGTTACGCAGATCGTAAGAGCCTTCCTGTGCGAATTGTATGTCCCTGTTACCTGAGAAAGATATTTTGTGAAGGACCTTAAAGAAGAATATTAGGTTTATAATAAGTCGCCTTGTTCAAAGTGGGTCAAGTTTTAGGATCATGCACCGTGAGATGTAGTCTTTCTTACAATCGTAGCCAACTAGTTTTGAGGTGAAATATCGTTGGATACTTTCCATCCTTAGCTTATCACGTGTGCGAGTGTTGCTTATAATAAATGGACAGTATTCTGGTAGTGGTCTGACACGTGTTTTGTACAGAATTAGCTTGGCTTCATTGTCGTGAGAGTTCCTGAGTATGCATCCTAAGAGCATCCTCGATTTTCTAGTCTGTGATGCTACTTGCTCAGAGAATGTCAAGTCACCAGAGTACCTCAGGCCTAGGTCAACGACACTTCGGAGTCTGGTTAGGTTAGCGCATTGAAGCGTTAATTTCAGGTCAATTGAGGGTGCGCCAAAGCAGATCCAGCCACATTTGTTCAGATTGAATTGGAGATTCCATAGGGACGACCAAGCAGTCATTTTATCTAATTCCTTCTGCACTACATTCTCGAAGTTCCCTAAGTCATCACTTTGGAATGTATAAGCTACTTTTAGGTCATCTGCAAAGATGAATGGTTTCCCGTGCGTGAAGCAAGCGCATATGTCATTGATGTATAGCGTAAATAGGAGGGGTCCAATGACACTACCTTGTACTACACCAGAAGTGAAAGGGCTAGGTTTGGAGGTTGCAGACCCGAGTTTAACTATTTGGGACCTATTGTTAAGGAATGATTTAAGCCATCCTAATAATGGGTCACGTGTTCCTAGGGAGTTCAGCTTATTTGTTAGCAGTAAATGGTCAACACGGTCAAATGCCTTAGAAATGTCAAAGTAGATGACAAGCACTAGGATTAGAAACACTATGGCTAAGACGCCTGAGACTAAACTTAACACTTTACTATATGCTTCTAAACCACTTAGTTTTTACCTCTGCTAATGGCATTCGACTTTCAGATGACAGTGGCTACAAACTAAGACACACTAAGGGTACAGTAGCTATCGAACAATGTAAAACAGCTACCAGGCAAAAGTATTATTTGATTAGGTATGCACAGATATGGAATAAACTACCAATGGAAATGCGTCAAGCAGGTACATTGGCCTCATTCAAAAAAGTGCTTAACGACAAACTACACGAGTTTGCAAACGACAGTAGTCCTAGTTCCTATCTGAGAGCCTCCGAAATTATAGGTCCATTTAATGTATAAGCTCAAATACTACACCTGTTGTTTTTGCCTATATTTATAATTTTAGATAAAACATTAACGATTAAGATACTTACCCTCAAAAAGACAAGAAGTTTCTACCCAACACAATAAGTGGAATAAAATGGACATAAACCGACAACGTGAAAAAGATAGAACTCACCACAACATCACATGGACAGATGTACGCTCGTCGGACATCATATATGCCTCACCAACTACAACCCAACATTCCTGAGATAATGTGATGAACTTATATCCGTAATGTTGCTGAGCAGTCAATATCCACAACTCATGTCGTAACAACTAAAATTCAAAAACCTTCCTCACGAGAAGTAAATACCCACAAGCAGTAGAAATCCATTAATTAATGCGTCTAAAGCTTATGTATTTTACTCCCAACAATGACATTGCAGATCAAATGAGATAAACATATCACTGATTCCAAAATAACACATCAATGAACTATAACTCAAGGATTCTGCACACAACAAAGTATTGTACGAAAACTGACTTCAAGCTTTATTTTTATTCTCAGGCACTTATAACCCATCCACCAAAGACCTGGTTTTTTTGTTAATGCGAAGACAATACTTCTGTATTTCCTGATATGTTGCACTCACTGACAATCAAGCGGATTTTTCCAACTATGCACAGAAATGATTGTACATAAGTGAAAAGGATGTTTTATACTATTCGGATTAATATTTATCAAGTGTATGTATAATCTCCAGTGCACATGTTAAACATATTTTGTCATCGATTGTAAAATGTGACTGAATAATATGGTCCTATTTCTGTAACAATTTGCTGATGCCTGTAAACTGGCGTCCCTTATGTACTGTATCATGAGAATAAATTTATTTATTTATTTACTAGTTGCCATCTGTCACGACTGCTGGTTACGAAATTAAAGAAGTCTAGGTGACACGTTAAACATGATCTGGATTTCAGGAATCCATGTTGGTTCGGACTTATAATATTGCGGCTAAGCATATGTTTGATTAAGTTATCTTTGACTAGTCTCTCCATAATTCTAGATGCTATAGGTGTGATATTGATCGGCCGGTAGTTACTAACTTCAGTTTTCGAGCCAGATTTGCATTTAGGCATAATGAATGTAGTCTTCCATATGTCAGGGTAAGTTTGAGTTTCTAACGATATTGTGAATATTTTAAGCAGCAGTAGAGGAATGTCAGGACCACCATATTTATAAAAGTAAGATGATATACCGTCGGTACCGAAACCTTTTGAACTTTTGAGGGTTTTTATAGTTTGGTTAATATTAGCGTAAGTGAATTCAACAGTGCTGATTTGGTTTGGTGTGAGTGGAGATAATAATAATAATATATATATTCTCATTTTTTACATGAAGGACGCCAGTTTACAGGCATCATCAATTCGATAATTTACACATAATATTAATAAGCATATTTAGTAAAGATAATATAATAAAGTACATTTTTTTCCCTAGCTATGTAGGGTACACCAATTGTATAGGCATGCATAAATATTGTTTTAATAATAATAATGTATTCCTTCCTGTTTATGCAGGAACAAACCTATGGTACAGGCATGGATAATTTATTATATAAATTACACATAATTTGATGTATAATGGACTTACAGTTTGGTTGTTCTCTCTGACATGAGAGTCAGTCGGAACAGTCTGCTTAATAGTCTGTGTAGCACATAAAGAGATATAGAAATATTGTCTTCGCATTAACAAAAAACCCAGATGGAGTTTGTGCCATATTATTAATAGGGTGTATATCGAGTAGCTGGACTGAGGGCTTAATGTAGTTACCTGCAAACGTTTTGTTGAATAGTTCACATATGTCTGCAGAGTTAGTGCATAGCCTACCTTTGTCTATGAGGAGAGAAATGCTGTGGTTTTTGCGATTCATTCGCTTCCTTAAGATTTCTGTGAGTGCATACACTCTAGCAGGACTGGCTACTGCGATGCGTTCTTCCTTTCTCATACGGAAATCTCGAGCTTGTGAGATGGAGCTAAGGGTGTTAAGTATTAGACCTAGAGTGCCAAAGTCGTGGTGTTTGAAGTAACTTGTTGAGAGTTTCTTCAGTTTCATACGATCCTTTGGTTTTATGAATGACTTTCTGTGTGGGGAAACCTTTAGTGTTTGGAGTGGAATGACAGCATCTAAGCATGTGTTAGTGTTATGGTAGAAGATGGTTAGGGCTCTCGAGAGGTCATCAGTAGTGAAGTATTCATCCCATTCGGAGGATCTTAGCATTGATTCTACCAAGGCCCAGTTTGCCTTACTATAGTTCCTATATATTACTTGTTGTGAAGTGGAGGTATGAGATGCATTGCTACTCAGCGGAATTGGCAGTGCACACATCACTGTTTTGTGGTCGCTCCCTGGAAACTCAGAACCTACTAGCGTTGAAAGGGGGCTTATATTGTGGCAGAAGATTAAGTCTAGTACGTTATTACCTCTTGTGGGAGTAGTGACAGTTTGTTTCCAGCCAAGTATATCCAGTGTGCCTAAGAACTTATCAAATTTAGTTGGGCCTGTGGGTATATCCCAGTTGATTTCAGGTAAGTTAAAGTCCCCACATAGGATCTTATGGTCGTATTGTAAGTCGGATAATTGCTCCAGAGTATTAATAAGTTGGGTCTCGTAATTACTAAAGGTGCCAGGTGCTCTGTAGGTGCATCCAATTAATGCTGTTACGTTATTTAAGTGTACATTAACCCATAGAGTCTCAGGCATGTTAAGTGTACTACTTTCTAGCTGTGATACAGTAAGTGCATTCAGAAAGTACATGAGACAACCCCCTCCCTTACCACCTTCCCTGTCACACCGAAAGTGTGTGTAGTTATCTAAGCTTATTTCTTCATCCAGGATGTTCGAATGACACCAAGATTCAGTGATGACAATTACAGGGGGTTTGTATATTACTGTGAGTGCTCTGAGCATCGGCAATTTATTTAGAACAGATCTAGCATTTATGAGGATTACGTAAAGATGAGAGTTGAAGTAGCATTTGAAGTATTTAAGTTCGTTAGTCAGCCCCGAATATGGTTCAGCACCCAGTAGTTCTGCTTGACATGATGATCCTATGTTAAGAGGAGTTTCAGCATCATGCTCACCTATGTCTATCGAGTTGGTGTGTGCTGTTTTCGGTGAAGAATTAGGAGTTGGAGTACTGGATTTGCTATAGACCAAGGAACTTTTATTTTTAGTCAGGTTACAGAAGTGGGTAGGGTTCTTTATTTGACCTATACTTGTGCAGGTGTCAAGTGTGCCTAATGGATACGGGTGCACTAGACCGTTCCTGTTTTCATGCAAGGAGGGAGCCAGCTCTAGTGGTTTAGGAGTGTTAACATCCCTACCAGCTGTTTTTTCAACGCTGACAGGGACGCGGGGGATAAAAAATGATTGGATCCTTTTGATGACCATGGCTTATTATTCCACCTATTGTTTGATGCTAGTTGTGTCCTTGTGTGGGTTTCATGTGTACTGCATTGTGGGTTAGTTCCCAGCAGACTTGTACCATATATCCGGTCGAAATTTGTTTGTGTGCCATACTCTGAAGACCCTAAGTTGTTGATAGCCGAGTTCTGACTATTACCACTTGTACTATTGAGGGTGACATTGTTGTGACATTGGATATTAGTGTGTGCCATGGTGCGATTTAGCACGTTGTGGGTGCTAGTACTATTGACCGTGGGAAGTGTGGGTTTATTTAAGCTGCCACTGTTTTTGTTGGTATGATTTAGGGGCATATTTTCCTTACCTTTAGCAATGAAGTTATGGCTAGGAGAGGACAAAGTCGAATTTCGGGGGTTTTGACTTTTTTTCTGGGGTTATTTAATGGCATTTTAGATTCTGCGGTGATAGGTGGTATGGTTTTGTTATTTATTTGGTTACAGTCTAGTGGCCTTTCGGCTGGTGTTGCACTCTGATGGGATAATTCTGTGTGTTTTGAGAGGGGTGATGCGGTGGGGTCTACTGTATCTTTCACAGGGTTGGGAATAATGGCTGCTTGCAATGTCCTATTACCTATTTCACAATTAGTCTTAGCGAGATAGTTGTATGCGCGCCTTTCTATGACTGTTTTGTCCACCCCGACCTTTATATGTTTGTAGTTTCTGGCTTGCGATAGGGTGTGTTGGGAGTGGATGAATTTTCTGGTCTCTGCCGGTGTTTCGAACTGAAAACGAATAGGACAACACTTTTCATGTTGACTCTTCTTCAGCCTATAGCACTTAGTCTTGGAGTTAGGCATTTTCGCTTCACTAAGTAAGATGCGCTGTACCTTTTTTAGTGCCTCATTGTCCGGAACGTTGTAGACAATAGCACTCAGTTTTGCGTCGAGTCGTTTTGTTACTTCTGTGGTAACAAAATTAATGAGGTTATCTACCTTAGTTACCGATTCTGTGTCAAGCTTGTTAAGGTTTACAGTTTTCATGAGGATAGTTAGAGGTGTCAGTTCACAGACCTGCGATCTGATATCGCTGATCTGATCTGATAATTTGGATATCTCGGTATTGGTTTCGATGTTTCCAGCATTTACTGACTTACTGTTTTTTATTTCCCTTAACTCAGCCTTAAGTTCTCCTATAGACAACTTTAGAAGTTCTATTTCTGAAGATAGTACTGAAAAAGAGCTTGATGGCTGGAGTTTTTCGATAAGCACATAAGGTGAAGGGAGGAGTTCTGTATGAGCAGAGGGTACTGAATTTTTAGGAGTAGTGCTAATACTAGCTGTCAGTACAGTTTTATCCTCAGTTCCAGCTCGACGCTTACGGCATACAAGTGAGTTATGTGACTCATTATAGCCGTTTGTAGGGGGGGTGTTGCTTGATGTAGCAATCAAGGACGTTAAATTAGACACCAGTTTTACAGGGGAATGGGTTCGTCGCTTTTTACTTTGATTAACCATAACTATTAGAAATGAGAGTTAGTGGTTACAAGTATGGAAGTAGTATAGTACTTGTGCAAGTATTACAACAAGATAAATTTTATGTAACGAATCACGTAAAAATGTAACGCAAACATTGAACGTACCGCGATACAGAGTGTGACTAGTAATACCTTGTAAACTTGTGGAGTCAGAACTGCACTCTGAAGCAGTAACTCTATTCTGTGACACTCTATTCAACAATGACTTACTAATTGCAACTACAGGCTTCTTGACCACATCGTTATCGTCACACAATTCGGAGTCAGGCCTGGATTTCACGTTTAGCTTATCACTGAACTTGCTCACTGGTTCACAGTTCACCTTTGTATGCACTTCTTGCAAACGTGTAAAACACAACCGTGTTTGTCTTGCATCTTGTAACTTATCTGTTGAGGATGTACCACGAAATCTGTTACACTCACTGGGTCTATATACATTATTAGACATCATGGAGCCTTCTCGATATCCACCTCTCTGAGACCTATTCGTCATCAATGAGTGCGTTTTACCCTCGGACTGCTCTATTCTAGGGGTGAGATTCAATATACTGGCGAGCTTGCTCATAGATTGATTGACACTATCTTTTACCAGTTTCAGGATATCATCGAACTTTGGCTCGATACCCTCATCCTCCATACGGGAGCTTATCTTCACCCTGTTACTTTGCAGTCGAGTAGGTAGGCGTCTTGCTATTACCTCTAGTATAAAACTCGAGTTGAGGTCACTCATGCAATTCATCGAAATCAAGGTATTCTTATAAGTCATAAGATTATCTAAAAACTCAGTAAGTGCCTTGGAGTCATCTTGAAGTTGACTGCCGTTACCTTTGACAGCTTCGTATACGTTCCTTACAATCATCGAAGGTCTTCCAAACCTTTGATGTAGTATGCTCATAGCCTCGTAGTAGCCCTCATTTGGCTTCATAAACTTACAGCACTGTATAGCTCTTGCAGCAACTCCAGTGCAATACCTCATCAAATACATTAGCTTCATTTCATCAGTTAATAAAAAACTACTCAGCATGATCTCAAACTCCTTTAAAAACTGTAAATAATCAGCTGGGTTCCCATCGAAACACCGTGGTTCAAACTTAGGGAGTTTGATGTTCCTATTATCCCTGAACGGCGAAACAGTAACATCAGCCATGTCATGCTTAACATCAGACACATCGTTACAATTAACAGACAAGTCACCATAACTTACTTTCCTGTTTGCATCCAAGACACTCTGTCCCTTCTTTGACCCAGGCATTGTTGAACTAGACCCGATTCCAAAAAAAGTTCCAGATATTGCTTGTTCAAAGAAGACTTGACCGGCACCAGGAAAGATGAACGGTGACTATCCAAACTGTCACCAGCTATCTGAATCCGTCAGAAAATGTTTCCGCCGTCAGAAACTGACTTCACTGTCAGAAACTGTCAGCCACGTCTCGTAAACCGTCAATGCCCAGCTCTTGCTGCACTCGGGCTCACGCTGTTCCTTGAAGTTTCTCAGAAACGCTTAGTAATAACGGACGCAAAACCAAAACACCGATTGGCTACTCGAGAATTCTTTATTGTTACACCAACATATATCCAACTTTAAAATTAAGCTTTAACTAAGGTCTATGAACAAATATGACAATAATAAATCACAATATTACTTCTGACAGTTTTGGTCTGACTTCTTTCTGAACAGCGACCGATGAGACGATGACTGTCGTACTGATGCCTCCGCGAAAATTGGGGAAGTTGGGTTTGAGCGAACAACCAAGAATTGATCGTTCAATCTTCATCTACATTGACACCAATTCTGTCATGTTTAGAGGACTACCTAGCTGAAATACAATTCTGCACTAAGGTCAATCGAGTCCGATCATATTGGCACAGCTCGTCATCAGGAGTGTCGCAGGGTTCTATCCTAGGACCACTGATGTTTTCGAATTTTATCAATGATACACCATGCCATCTAAGCTGCCCAACTCTTCTGTACGCTGACGACGTAAATTTATGTAGGGCGATAATGTTTCCGGAGGACTGAGATAGGCTGCAGGAAGATCTAAACGTTCTGGAAGACTAGGCGGTGGCCGGTGGCATGACTATCGACCTGAAAAAGTGCAAAGCAGTGAAATTACGCACCTGTAGACTGCAGAATTGAGGTTACAACCTGTGCGATGAAAGCTTGTCCTGCACAATGTCGGTGCGCGACTTAGGTCTAGTTCTAATGGAAAAAACTGACACAAACGTAAATTTCACGGGGCATGTAGCGAGGGAATATGTGGTCACACACTTTACACATAGATAGTTAGGTGCACTCACTCCTGAGCTCTTTCCAAGGTTGTACAAAACATACGTCGGGTTACACCTTGAAGTGCATAATATTATTGCACCCCCAATGTTGAGAAGAGAAGCCAACCTCTTGGAAAGAGTGCAAAGACGGGCAAAAAAGGAGTGATTGGTCTCCGAAACAAACTATATGATGAATGGCTAAAGAAATTAGGCCTATTCACACTTAGCTACCATCGGCTTAAGGGGATCTGATTACTGCCTACAAGATGACAAACGACCATGATCATCCAAACAAAGGTGTTCTGCCATTGAGTAGGTATAGGCTTCCTCATGGAAATCCCAGAAGGATAGCCCGACAGAGGGCAAGAACCCAGGTGCGCTGTCATTTCTTTTCACTGAGGGTATACCATCTCTGAAATTCCTTACCGGCAGATGTAGCTATGGCGGCGTTTGTGGACGCCTTTAAGCGAAAGCTGGACAATCATGCAGCGACACAAGGACTGCGTCCGAACGGCCTATCCCCTTAAAATCCCACTCACCATTGGGGGAAAACAACTAAGTTCGTCATTTTACTTCTTTACGTACCCTTCCGTATTAATCTCCTAACAACTCTAACTACACTTATTATTATTGTTACCGATATATATATATCAACTTCAAATTTAATCAGCTGACTGTTGTTACGTTCTCTTTATTTCTTTTTCTGTCTGTTAGTTTGAATAACTTCACTAATTATAGCTATTGTTATTATTATATCTTTTCTCTTGACGGTGATACCGGAGGGCTAACTGGTGAAAGGATCAGCTGCATTCACACCTCATACTACAAACCACACATAATTAATCCCAGCACTACTCCTTTTGGAGTCAGCCAAAGCTACGACAGTTGAGTGACGGGACTAGCTATGCAGAAATTTACCGAAGATCAGGAACCTATACCTTTAAATCATGAAGCGAGCACAAAGAAATCAAATTGGTTTACACTAGCTCGTAAAAACGATATTGGATATTGATAACACAAGCAGAAATTTTTGTGTTGAGAAATTTGATATTTGAAATTGAAAGCTGAACAAGCGTATTGTTTAGGTTTTTCAAATCTCATTGTTTGAATTCGGCTACTTACAAATAGGTCATTCATTTATCGCGGTCATGGCCCACGAGTCTGTTCTGATTATCGGAGGACGTATTGATGAGAATTCTAGCCAAGAAAAGTTGTCGAAGTTTCTTTATGATGGTATGTGGTTTAAATTCTTGACGTGATAATAAGAATCAAAGTTCTGCATAGATTTGTATGTTGTTTTCTTTTGAATGATATTGACACGCAGAAATATGTCAGCATCATAATCTTGAATATAGTTTAAAAAGCATTTGGCTTTTTATTGCAGACAAAATAGTTCCTTACTGATGCATTTCACGTCTAAACGTGTGTAGCGGACACGTGTGGATATTATAGCATCTCACGAAGATGTTGAATATTGCTATCAGAAGTGTGCTCAGGCTGAATAATAGGAATTATAACTCTGTAGATTTGCAACTTTACATGATTTAATGCCTTTTTCCGCACTTCCTACGCTGAAATTGATGATGTATCCCTCTTTTATCCGAAATGTAAACTCAATAACATGGTTGGTTTTAAGTTCTGTGAGTGATGCACTGACTTGCTGTGTAATTACCTCAGTGCTTAATTAAACTGTTAACTTGACAAAGATGTCACAGCTATGAAATGAATAGCTTTGTCAAAAGCAGACGGAATCCAAAGAGCATATCAAGGTAATTTAATCAATACGAATGTCCTCTGCTCCTAAATATTCGTTTATCTATGTCATCCATCCTTTTCAAAGGTTAGCTTAGTCTCTGTTACAATAAAGAAGTTGGTTTTATCCATATGATACTCCTTGTATTCCAATGTATATAGGAAAGTTCCTTGGTTTATGTCAAGGTTATTATATACGTTTTACCGGTATACTGGTATGTAGTATTATAAGTAATTGGTGAACATAGCTTCCCCCGAATTATTACATGTGCTCATTGAAGTTGGTTAAGCATCTGTTCACCTTAATTATTGGACTTCTGGCTTATAGGCCCTGACATCCACTTCACTCTAAGAAATCAGTTGTGGCTTAATAAGTGCAGCTCAGATCAGAGTTTCTATATATTACTTAATTGTATACACAGTAAATGCATTAAACAGTAGTTGTGAATACTGAAATAATGGATGTTCTGGCTCCTATAAAGTAGTAATTATAAAAGCCAATCTTTCGTTCAAACCATCAAGATAGGTTGTATATTAATGTCAGTATTTGAAGAAGGATCAAACTAAACTGAGTAGTTTTTACTATGACGTCAATCATGTTAACATCAAATTCAAAGAGCACCAGACATGGCAGTAGTTAGGCGTCCGTACCATAGCTTTTATGACTTTAACAATAATGTAAACTCATGCTTTTCACAATTATTTTAATTGACTTCCACACTACTGGTTATGCTGATAGTTGAGTCTGTTATCTTTATTCTTTATACTGCTGTTTAACCATTATGTATATTTTACATTTATGTCCATTTAATGAAACTTTTTAAGTAGTATATGGTGGTCTCTAACTACACATGAAAAAGATCGTGTAAGCCAGCCTAAGTGACTGAAGAGAACAAAGTGAAATATAAATGTGCTGATGTGAAGCCTTATGTTCCACTCAGCCCCCAAGCGAATATTAATAATGTGACAAGTGTATTAGCATTTTGATTTCTCCACTTCCTATGTTAGTTCTTGCTACAGGTTCAGAGATTTGATTTTCCTAGATATTAGTCTTACAATTCTGAGTTTTTCACTGTGTAATTACTATGAGAAGTACTTTGTTTCGTCATAAAATATAGATGCCTAACAGTGATTTCATTGATGGTGACTTGACCAACCCTCCTTAGCAAGCCTGAGACATTTAGACGAAACTGTGATGATATATTGAGTAAAACTGGAGTGTTGATCATTACTCTAGATGAATAGTCGTAGAACTTTGTAAAGGCCTCAACTCAACCTATTATAATTTAAAACATTACGTGGGGAGCAGAGGAAATATACTCGTTAAAGCTCCCATAAATAGATAAGAGTGTGAATGCAATGGACCAATGAGGATTACTGCCAGTCCTCACAGTTTTTGGGAATATATAGAGCACACGCATATGTCGCAGTGTAAACAACCGTAAGACATATTGCCAAATCTCTTACGATTGATTCTCAACATCGTCGAAACCCGATCGAGGCAATATTTTCTTGATTATGTATTGGAACCTCACAGGTTGTTGCCACACCTTGATCTACACACTTCACGCCTTTCCATCTGCAACACTTTTGGGAAGATGGCAGTTCATTATATCCAATCCATTCAAGTCATTAGGCACTTACAATTTACTGCCAGTCTGTTCTTCGTTAACCGTCACCGGCTTTGTAAGATATATCGTCTTTGTGACATTCATGGAGTACCTCTAGCTCTATATTCTTGGTAGTTCTAACTGTCAACGGTGTTTTTTGTCTATGCGTAAGCACACTTGAATAAATTGGAAGTTATTTTAGTTTTTCCGTGTGTGAATTTTTTAAACAGCACCACTTCATACAAGCTGAAATATTCCCTTTCACCCACTTGGTTGTCTTTTGTATTTGTCCTCCATAGGATTGGTGGCTGCATTTGGCGGTAATCTTGACAATTTGGATCCATTGTTTCTGGAGTGTTTAACAAAATCTGCAAATCCTACGGATACTAAGGAATGTAAGTCATACGTGTTTGCATGCCTTATACAAAAAATAATATTTTGACGTAAAATGTTGCTTTGTGTTTATATTGAAACTTTCTCTAACTGCTCTATTCCCTTAAGATATTTTATATGAAAAGATATATAATGATACCAGATAGCCTTAAAAAGTGTTTTTATGTTTTCGATGAACAGACAAACACTTGTTTAAAATATTTTCTATTTTCCGTTATTCGATTTTTTTTATTAAATCGGCTGCCAATATGGACGCTTCAGCAATATCTCAAAGTTAACATGGCGTCACTTGTTTACAGGCGGCTAGCAGTAGAATTTGGGATGTATATTTTGACATATTTGAAAGTTACCAACTGGATGTACCTGCATCTTAGGGAGTGATGATGTTCCAAGAAGGTTGGTTCCAAGCATGAGGTTGGCTAGCAACCCCACTGCTACCGAAACTTCCATCATCTAGCTTGAAGGTGCCCTATGTTCCACTGGGAATGTAAAGAAATACAAACAAATAATAATGTCACTTAGCCAAACAAATTCTATCAGTACCTTTCATGTAGGTCGGAAAAGCCTCTACTTCAGTGCTGTCAGTTATAATCTAAGTCGCTTAGTAGTGAATTCTATGCCTTCAAGACTTAATGTTACAGTTTGGAAACTTGGGTTTAGTAGGAAAGGTTAACATCTAATAGCAATACGCTACTGTCTCTCATGTTCTATCTACGTCTTTTTTATTTAGTTCATTAATGATAGTTCATTGACTATCAAATTTATTTATTTAAACGCATAAAAACTTCGTACAATATGGCACCAAGAAGGATGCGCCACACAATAGTAATAAAACAACATAGATCAAAAGAAAAAAAAGAGAAAAGAAAAAAGAATATGTAAGCAGGGAACAGATAAAGAACTTCATCTGGAAGGAAAACAGTCATGCTTAACAAGTTTAAACAGTATTCGTTAACTAACATCGGGAAGGGAAGAAAGAAAGAAATTGCAACACGTGTAGTAGCACGCAATAAGTTTCATTGATTGTTTGTTGCTTCATTCAATTCATTGTGTGAGGGCTGAGATACTACCAGGGCGCTCAAACCGAAGCAGGTGGTTTTATTAAGGGACCACCCTCCCTCCGAGCCTTTGACTTGAAGTCAACTCAAAAAGCTCCGCCGTGAAAAAGAAAGGTTCTTCAAAATGAAAAACAAATCTGGTGTTAAGAGAATGAACACTTTGATTAAGCTTGAATTACAAAGATTGAATGCTCTCTATAACCAGAAGTTTCTTTCATGTAAATCCCCATCAAATATGTGGAAGTTATTAAAGGAAATCACAGGTGGTAAGCAAATGTTGAATGATATTTCTGCAGATGTTAACATGCTAAATGAATCCTTCATATGTATCCCAGCAAATGTTATGATTCCTAACTCAAATAGTGTAAACAATGACTGCTTCTCATGCTTAAACACATACGATGTCCTCAAGTGTCTTCAATCTCTCAAGCCTACTCAGTCCCTCGGTCCTGATGGTGTTCCTGCTGTTATCCTTAAGGAGTGTGCCGACATCTTGTGTTCCCCGCTAACTGACATTTTCAACGAATCTTTTTCCAAAAGTATTATACCTGAATCATGGAAAAACATCAAGATCGTTCCAGTGCCTAAATCTACAAGTGGACCTAATGTTAAGTTTAGACCCATTTCAATTACCTCACCCTTTTTGAAAGTTATGGAAAGACTTATTTTACTTAATCTTGATCCCTCTTTAAAACCTTTCAACGACCCCAACCAGTTTGCTTATAAACATAGTAGGAGTACGTTAGATGCCGCTGTCGTCCTCCACCATAGCATAGTCTCTAGTTTAGATAAAGGAGCTAAATATGTTCGCTGTGCCTTCCTTGATTACACATCTGCATTTGACTCTGTTCCCAGGTCTCTCTTGCTAAGTAAGCTTGCTGCAACACAGGCTGAAAGCTGGACAAATAAGTGGTTGCATTCCTATTTTTCTGAAAGGAAGCAGTACACCGTCTACAATGGAAAATCCTCCACTACCTCACTTACTTTAGCTGGTGTTCCTCAAGGTGCTGTTCTTTCTCCCTTTCTGTTTTCGTTTTTCCTACATGACTTGCCTCATTCTGATGTAGCCACTTTTGTTAAATATGCCGATGACCTCTCGGTTTCTATGCCTGTCAACTCTCAGTCAGATTGTTCCAAATTAAATAGCTTTCTGTCGGAAATTAGTCAGTGGTCCTCTTCAAACGGACTTAAGCTTAATCCGTCTAAATGTCAGGTAGTCAATTTCACTTTCAGACGTAAATGTGACCTACAGCAACTAGTTAGCTCACATGGCCCCACTCTCATTGACGACACAGAGGTTGAAAATACATCTTATGTTAAGTACCTTGGGCTGAGTTTTTCCACCGATCTTTCCTGGTCTTCCCACATCTTGCTAGTTACTAGAAAGATGTTTCGCTTAACGTTCTACATTAGGAAATTTAGGCAGTCTGGCATAAACCAGTCTTTACTTTCTCAGTTTGTAAATTCTTGTATTCTACCCATCCTCCTTTACTGCTCCCCATTAGTCTTTCCTGGACTACTTAAGAAAGACTTTGCTTCGCTGAGAAGGGCACTAAAAGCTGTTAGTAGGGCAAGTGGGATATCGTTAAACCAACTGGTGAACACTATTGTAGATAGACATATTATGTCATGTAAGAAACTAGCGAATACAATATTGTCGGACCCCAAGTTTCTTTCATGTAAATCCCCATCAAATATGTGGAAGTTATTAAAGGAAATCACAGGTGGTAAGCAAATGTTGAATGATATTTCTGCAGATGTTAACATGCTAAATGAATCCTTCATATGTATCCCAGCAAATGTTATGATTCCTAACTCAAATAGTGTAAACAATGACTGCTTCTCATGCTTAAACACATACGATGTCCTCAAGTGTCTTCAATCTCTCAAGCCTACTCAGTCCCTCGGTCCTGATGGTGTTCCTGCTGTTATCCTTAAGGAGTGTGCCGACATCTTGTGTTCCCCGCTAACTGACATTTTCAACGAATCTTTTTCCAAAAGTATTATACCTGAATCATGGAAAAACATCAAGATCGTTCCAGTGCCTAAATCTACAAGTGGACCTAATGTTAAGTTTAGACCCATTTCAATTACCTCACCCTTTTTGAAAGTTATGGAAAGACTTATTTTACTTAATCTTGATCCCTCTTTAAAACCTTTCAACGACCCCAACCAGTTTGCTTATAAACATAGTAGGAGTACGTTAGATGCCGCTGTCGTCCTCCACCATAGCATAGTCTCTAGTTTAGATAAAGGAGCTAAATATGTTCGCTGTGCCTTCCTTGATTACACATCTGCATTTGACTCTGTTCCCAGGTCTCTCTTGCTAAGTAAGCTTGCTGCAACACAGGCTGAAAGCTGGACAAATAAGTGGTTGCATTCCTATTTTTCTGAAAGGAAGCAGTACACCGTCTACAATGGAAAATCCTCCACTACCTCACTTACTTTAGCTGGTGTTCCTCAAGGTGCTGTTCTTTCTCCCTTTCTGTTTTCGTTTTTCCTACATGACTTGCCTCATTCTGATGTAGCCACTTTTGTTAAATATGCCGATGACCTCTCGGTTTCTATGCCTGTCAACTCTCAGTCAGATTGTTCCAAATTAAATAGCTTTCTGTCGGAAATTAGTCAGTGGTCCTCTTCAAACGGACTTAAGCTTAATCCGTCTAAATGTCAGGTAGTCAATTTCACTTTCAGACGTAAATGTGACCTACAGCAACTAGTTAGCTCACATGGCCCCACTCTCATTGACGACACAGAGGTTGAAAATACATCTTATGTTAAGTACCTTGGGCTGAGTTTTTCCACCGATCTTTCCTGGTCTTCCCACATCTTGCTAGTTACTAGAAAGATGTTTCGCTTAACGTTCTACATTAGGAAATTTAGGCAGTCTGGCATAAACCAGTCTTTACTTTCTCAGTTTGTAAATTCTTGTATTCTACCCATCCTCCTTTACTGCTCCCCATTAGTCTTTCCTGGACTACTTAAGAAAGACTTTGCTTCGCTGAGAAGGGCACTAAAAGCTGTTAGTAGGGCAAGTGGGATATCGTTAAACCAACTGGTGAACACTATTGTAGATAGACATATTATGTCATGTAAGAAACTAGCGAATACAATATTGTCGGACCCCAAGTTTCTTTCATGTAAATCCCCATCAAATATGTGGAAGTTATTAAAGGAAATCACAGGTGGTAAGCAAATGTTGAATGATATTTCTGCAGATGTTAACATGCTAAATGAATCCTTCATATGTATCCCAGCAAATGTTATGATTCCTAACTCAAATAGTGTAAACAATGACTGCTTCTCATGCTTAAACACATACGATGTCCTCAAGTGTCTTCAATCTCTCAAGCCTACTCAGTCCCTCGGTCCTGATGGTGTTCCTGCTGTTATCCTTAAGGAGTGTGCCGACATCTTGTGTTCCCCGCTAACTGACATTTTCAACGAATCTTTTTCCAAAAGTATTATACCTGAATCATGGAAAAACATCAAGATCGTTCCAGTGCCTAAATCTACAAGTGGACCTAATGTTAAGTTTAGACCCATTTCAATTACCTCACCCTTTTTGAAAGTTATGGAAAGACTTATTTTACTTAATCTTGATCCCTCTTTAAAACCTTTCAACGACCCCAACCAGTTTGCTTATAAACATAGTAGGAGTACGTTAGATGCCGCTGTCGTCCTCCACCATAGCATAGTCTCTAGTTTAGATAAAGGAGCTAAATATGTTCGCTGTGCCTTCCTTGATTACACATCTGCATTTGACTCTGTTCCCAGGTCTCTCTTGCTAAGTAAGCTTGCTGCAACACAGGCTGAAAGCTGGACAAATAAGTGGTTGCATTCCTATTTTTCTGAAAGGAAGCAGTACACCGTCTACAATGGAAAATCCTCCACTACCTCACTTACTTTAGCTGGTGTTCCTCAAGGTGCTGTTCTTTCTCCCTTTCTGTTTTCGTTTTTCCTACATGACTTGCCTCATTCTGATGTAGCCACTTTTGTTAAATATGCCGATGACCTCTCGGTTTCTATGCCTGTCAACTCTCAGTCAGATTGTTCCAAATTAAATAGCTTTCTGTCGGAAATTAGTCAGTGGTCCTCTTCAAACGGACTTAAGCTTAATCCGTCTAAATGTCAGGTAGTCAATTTCACTTTCAGACGTAAATGTGACCTACAGCAACTAGTTAGCTCACATGGCCCCACTCTCATTGACGACACAGAGGTTGAAAATACATCTTATGTTAAGTACCTTGGGCTGAGTTTTTCCACCGATCTTTCCTGGTCTTCCCACATCTTGCTAGTTACTAGAAAGATGTTTCGCTTAACGTTCTACATTAGGAAATTTAGGCAGTCTGGCATAAACCAGTCTTTACTTTCTCAGTTTGTAAATTCTTGTATTCTACCCATCCTCCTTTACTGCTCCCCATTAGTCTTTCCTGGACTACTTAAGAAAGACTTTGCTTCGCTGAGAAGGGCACTAAAAGCTGTTAGTAGGGCAAGTGGGATATCGTTAAACCAACTGGTGAACACTATTGTAGATAGACATATTATGTCATGTAAGAAACTAGCGAATACAATATTGTCGGACCCCAAGTTTCTTTCATGTAAATCCCCATCAAATATGTGGAAGTTATTAAAGGAAATCACAGGTGGTAAGCAAATGTTGAATGATATTTCTGCAGATGTTAACATGCTAAATGAATCCTTCATATGTATCCCAGCAAATGTTATGATTCCTAACTCAAATAGTGTAAACAATGACTGCTTCTCATGCTTAAACACATACGATGTCCTCAAGTGTCTTCAATCTCTCAAGCCTACTCAGTCCCTCGGTCCTGATGGTGTTCCTGCTGTTATCCTTAAGGAGTGTGCCGACATCTTGTGTTCCCCGCTAACTGACATTTTCAACGAATCTTTTTCCAAAAGTATTATACCTGAATCATGGAAAAACATCAAGATCGTTCCAGTGCCTAAATCTACAAGTGGACCTAATGTTAAGTTTAGACCCATTTCAATTACCTCACCCTTTTTGAAAGTTATGGAAAGACTTATTTTACTTAATCTTGATCCCTCTTTAAAACCTTTCAACGACCCCAACCAGTTTGCTTATAAACATAGTAGGAGTACGTTAGATGCCGCTGTCGTCCTCCACCATAGCATAGTCTCTAGTTTAGATAAAGGAGCTAAATATGTTCGCTGTGCCTTCCTTGATTACACATCTGCATTTGACTCTGTTCCCAGGTCTCTCTTGCTAAGTAAGCTTGCTGCAACACAGGCTGAAAGCTGGACAAATAAGTGGTTGCATTCCTATTTTTCTGAAAGGAAGCAGTACACCGTCTACAATGGAAAATCCTCCACTACCTCACTTACTTTAGCTGGTGTTCCTCAAGGTGCTGTTCTTTCTCCCTTTCTGTTTTCGTTTTTCTTACATGACTTGCCTCATTCTGATGTAGCCACTTTTGTTAAATATGCCGATGACCTCTCGGTTTCTATGCCTGTCAACTCTCAGTCAGATTGTTCCAAATTAAATAGCTTTCTGTCGGAAATTAGTCAGTGGTCCTCTTCAAACGGACTTAAGCTTAATCCGTCTAAATGTCAGGTAGTCAATTTCACTTTCAGACGTAAATGTGACCTACAGCAACTAGTTAGCTCACATGGCCCCACTCTCATTGACGACACAGAGGTTGAAAATACATCTTATGTTAAGTACCTTGGGCTGAGTTTTTCCACCGATCTTTCCTGGTCTTCCCACATCTTGCTAGTTACTAGAAAGATGTTTCGCTTAACGTTCTACATTAGGAAATTTAGGCAGTCTGGCATAAACCAGTCTTTACTTTCTCAGTTTGTAAATTCTTGTATTCTACCCATCCTCCTTTACTGCTCCCCATTAGTCTTTCCTGGACTACTTAAGAAAGACTTTGCTTCGCTGAGAAGGGCACTAAAAGCTGTTAGTAGGGCAAGTGGGATATCGTTAAACCAACTGGTGAACACTATTGTAGATAGACATATTATGTCATGTAAGAAACTAGCGAATACAATATTGTCGGACCCCAAGCATCCTCTCTATACGCATCTATCTCCTTGCATTTCATCTGAAAGAACTAGAAGCAGCTACAGGAGGCTATATGCTAGGACTACCAAATACAAAAACTCCACAATACCATATCTGGCACAGCTGTTATGTGATGAGAAATCCGTTAGGTATGACACGATAAACTTACTGCGGCACTCTAACAAATAGTCCCATTAGTTTTTGTTTTCCTTTCCTCGTTACTATCACACTGTTGTTCTCATCTAGTACCACACATCAACTTTATATTTCAAATCCTGTGTTGCATTGTTTGAAATGAAATACTCTACGTTGTTTTTTTTCTTAATTTTTAATATTTATTTATTTTATTTATTTATAACTAATTTATTTTATTTTTATTTATCTTTGATTTTTAAAAATCTTATATAATTTATGAGGTAATTAGATGCAATATACTGTAATGCACGCTGAAAATTCCATACCTGTACCACAAATACTGTTTGGAATAAAGCTGTTATTATTATTATTATTATTATTAATCCGGAAGGAGCAGCGTCAGGAGCTGCATTCTCATGGTTGACGGTGACCCATATGGGTTCATACGCCATTTGACCCGATTGGATACTGAAGCCCATGTACCCCACATGGTAACTGCTTTTAGTTTAACCGCTATACAAACAACCTTCCTGACATGGTAGAACCTGCAGAGACAGAGTCCCAGTCAGTTTAGCATGTCGGGTCATTACGGTATTCAAGCCCAACCACCACGACAAGGTAGCAGTTATCGGCCGGGCTATCGAATTTAAACAGTCTACAATTTGTTCAACTTAGGCCTTACTTATTCTTGTATTATTATTATTAGTAGTAGTAATTGCATAGACCAAACAAAAATCACTAGTTTTTTTAGAAATATAAAACTAGTTACACTACACACATTTTTTCTTGTTTGGTTTCTACAAACACAACATCACTCGTGAGATATTTTTGTGTAATAATCAAAGAAAATGTGGCATTGTAACTTTTTAATTAGTTTGATATCCTGTAGTCTTTTTTCTACTACTATTACTACTACTTCTTCTTCTACTAATTGCTTATACGTGCTTTTACACGAACAGTGATTCCTATTAGAAAGTATGTCGTTTAAAAAGAAAACTAATTCCTGTTTGTTGGTAGGCTGTCTGTAGTACCTTTGTTTAGTTGACTTTACGATCACGTAAGACTACATGTATTATTTGTTAGCAAATAGTAGGTCCAGGGTTTCGAATCCCATTCCTCCTACTTTAGCCTTGACAACTGGGTAATATCTGCAGGTCTCATGCACAATGTTTATCTCATATTATTATTATTATTATTACCGCTTTTAGTATTGTTCCTTAGGGTTCCTGGTAGAATGTAGGGTTTCAATAGCACATCTCCACTTTGGCCTATTGTCTGCGGTCTTCTTCATCTGGCCCCCTAATTTCTCATATCCTCGTCACACGATCTTCTCCATGTCACTCTCGGACCAATTCACAACTAGTCTCTTTTCTCATTCCAATTCCACTGCTGCGCTGGCCTAACACGTAATGCCACTCTATGGTCTCCTCAGTGCCGTGTGCTTTATCCATCGCCATTTTCTTCGGCATATGTATCTCATAGCTTGGTACATAAAAAAGCCTAATCCGAGTAAATAAGCTTCAAAACTAACTAGCTTAAGAACTTGGCTTTCAATAAGTGGGTACGAGAGCCAAATCCTACGTTTCATACTTCAGCTGGGGAAATCCACAAACATTAAGTATGTCCGGTATCCCCTACCACATAAAAAGGTGACCTGCACGTGATAAATGAATAGTAACCGGCCCTCATTATGGTATGGTTTTCTAGCTAATTTTATTTTTCAGTTTGAAGTATTGCAATGTTCTGACTTCTTTGGTTCACTTATTATATGTATTAAGTTAATTGAGTGTATTTGAAGGAAAATCTAATGACTGACTGACTGACTGTTTTCACCATAGAACTTTGCACCGATGTTCAGCAGTTCGAGTTGCCACACTCCATGCAGCACACAAAGCAAGAGAAAAAAGTAGAGAGAGAGATAATAAGCAGAAGTATGAAGGAGAAAGAATAGTAATATGGAAGAACCATGTAGTTTTATTGGGTATTATAAGTCACAAGGAGTGGATGCATCTGTGTCATCACTGGGAACGATGAGTTTGAGTCATATCACCAGTTGTCTCCAGTCTTCATTGGTTTTCACCGTCCCGAGGACCTCAACCAGGAAAATTAACGTCTGTGTTAAAATCACACGGCTATGATTTATGCTTGTTTTTTTTTACAACTCAATTCATTCTCGTAGAAAATACCCATCAGGAACATTACAGAGGAAAGAACAATAAGTTCAGCAAAGATATCCTCTGTCTTTTCGGCGATTTTATTCTCATAAGCTGTATAATCGCATTTATATGCAAAGGTTTACATAGATACAATTATTATATAATTCCGCATTATAACGAAAGAGTTTAAAGGTGGTAATACTTTTCGTTATAATGCAGAATTGAATAATAGTGATTATATCTATGTAAACTTACGTATATAAATGCGATTATACAGCTTTTGAGAATGAAGTCGCCAAAAAGACACAACTCTGTTGAACTGCTTGTTCTTCTCTCTCTCTCTCTCTCAAGCCATTATCTCATCTAGACAAACGAATATGTTAGATGTGTTCTTACAAGTGAGAGTATAATTTATTGGCTGAAGAACCTAACTTTTTGTAGTCAGCACTTTCACTATTCCAACCCTTCTCTATCCATCTCATCACTCAGATAGGATGAAGACACCTCGCTTTATCTATCAAGCATACTTCTTACTATCGTCTATGTTGAAGCCTGTCGACTGGTTAGACTTAACATTACTATGATTTATTAAAAACACTTATTATTTGACAAAGTAAAGTTCCTTATCCATTCATGGTGAGATTGACTAAAATGGTTTTGAATTGGTATACTGTTAAAGTAATTTCAGTGATCGGTGAAGATTGAAGGTGTTGTGAGAATATCTGGATCTCTTTAAGATCCGAATTACCAGGTGGTTATTACCCGAAGTGATTTCAGTGAAATAATGAAGTGTCTGTCTGTCTGTTTTCGACATAGAACTTAGCACCGATGTGCGGCAGTTCAAGTCGCCACACCCTTTGGTCGATAGCCGGATATCACGTCCACGCCACAGACGGAGTAAACTGGCATATGCGAAACTAGCCCTCTGTATCTGTGCTGAGATTTTGTCACACATCAATCCGTTGGGGCTGATGCAATTCCCCAAATAGGTGAAGTGGTCAACACGCTCTACCACTTCACTCCCTATTTCCAAACTAAGAGTCAATGTAGTCCAGTCCTGTAACATCATCTTATATTTGGCGGGAGCGAATCTCATGCCAAACATTCGTAGATTGCACCTCAAGGTGTTCAGAAGACTGCATTTTTTCAGCGTTCTTGCGTATAAAGGACTATATCTAAGTCAACAAGATTATTCCCTGGTAGCAAGTCAATCCCTAAGTCTCTGAAGTGAGTCAGGGTTAAGTCCATTAGTACATCTATATGAACTGATTGGCTGACTTACTGACTGACTGAATTTCATTGTGAAACTTTACACAAAAGTAAAGCAGTTCAATTTGTCATATTCTGTGTAGTACATCTGTACCCCTCTATGAACAGTTTTTAGCCATATCAGCAACTGTGTTGTCAAGCCATTGATTGTGTTAGCATCTTGAGGTCTTCAACCAAACAGCCTACAACTCCTTTGGGTGGCTGGCCTAAGCCTAAGCCCCAGTTTATCGAAGGAAAGACAGTAGCTCAGCATGCATAACCCGTGTCCTCCTAGCCACCTCAACTATTGTAGCCTCAAAGCCTTATTGGTTACCTACCTACCTGTTTAGCAGTTTGATCTCATTGCGTAGCTGGTCGAGTGCCAGACTGACACTAGTTAACTCGGAGGTGGAGACTGTTGGTTCACAGCTTGACACAACACAGATTTTCACCTCACCGTCATCATCATCATCATCACGGACTAGTCTGTGTAGAGATTCCTCTCTCTGTTCTTCTTAGACAATATATCTTGGATTTTATATTTCTTTTGTTTTGACAGTAGAATTCTTCTGCTTTCCTCTGCCTATCTATTCATATTCAATTTATTTTAATTTCCTCTTCACATATTTCTACATATATACATACACATAAAGAGATAAGAGAATTTATGTATGAATGCGTCATGCTATTTAGTGCTTCATTGAACAAATAATTCGTACATAATTCATTTTATTTATATTTGTATATATAAAGTCAACATGAATACAGAATATTTTAGAAGGGAATAAAGAGTAAAGGTGTTCTGTTCCTCTGCACCGCACCCCCCCCTGCGCATTCCCCTCTCCCCTTCGCCCGCCGTCGAATTCCCTAACTTAATCAAGCCACACTGTTGTCTACTGTAATTATATGCTGAGTATGACTTCTCTTATCTGCATGTTGTTGTTCTTGTTGGTGGTGGTGATCGAGCGGGCGGGCGAGCGTGTGTTTGTGTGTGTGTACGTATGTATGTATGTATGTAGATGCATTAATAGACGATTTCTGAGTCATTTCCACGAAAGTATTCTAACAACAGATGATGGGGGTGATGATGCATAATTCAATTCTTTGATTATTGATTTATTCTTTCTTCTATTTTGTTTTTCTTTTTTTGTTGCTTTTTTGACAAATTTCGAGTCAAATCATTTACATTTTTGTATGTTAGGAAGGGAAGGGAAGAGGAGGGAGTAATGTATGGGTTTGTGTGTGTGTGTGTGTGCAAGTGTGAGTGAGTTAGTGAGTTGAGTAAGTGACCGTCCGTGGATGATGAGATGATGGCGGTGTATCCATCCATTTATCATCATTTCATGCAAAGCTTAACTTCCTGACGGTAAAATAACACAAGAAACAAACAAATAACAAAAATAGAGCCATATTTTCTCCAGTGTAAGCTCAAAGCACCAGTTATATTCTATTCTCTTTTAGTCAATATTCATATATATGTAAAGAGAGTGAGGGGAAAGGATAACCCACACACACACTCACATACACACACACACACTACAGTGACAATTCTAAAGTTGAAGGTCCGATATCCGCTTGTTTGACAAACAAAGATGGTAAAAAAAGGGGAATACTCGCAATATCCCTGTACTTATTCATATTTGACACATAGCCAGACGAGAAAATATGAGAATAATAGGAATATATATATAGTTTAAACAAGCCCAGATGGTAAAGCGAATAACATTTGGAAAAAGGCATTCTCATTCATATTACTCTTATTTTCGTCTGTCTGTTTTTCGAACAACTTGGCACCGATGTGCACCAGTTCAAGTCGCCACACTCCGCCTATGTAGCACACAAAGCAAGAGACAGTAAATAGAGATGTGAGATAAAGGAATAGTAATAACGAAGAACAATATAGTTTCATTGGAAATCATAAGTCACAAGGAGTGGATGCATCTGCGCCATCACTGAGAACGATTTTAAGCCAGCCATATCACCACCAATTGTTTCCAACCATTGGTTTTTACCGTCCCGACGACCCCAACCAGTCAGGAAGTTTACACCTTCCTATGTGGCTTAAACTAACTGTTGTGGATCTCATTGACTGGTTCCGCCATGTTTTGGTTTGACCACCACTAGCTCTTTTCCAACCTGACCCTATATCCGCTAACATTACTCGTCGAGGGAGGCGATTGCTGACTAGGCATACGTAACATATGTCCTAACCATCTTAGTCGATGTAGCTTCACAGCCTCGTCAGTTGATTTCCCCTCCTTACCTAGCACTCGACCGAAGCCTAACCTCAATATTGCTCACCTTATTATACCACTTCACACGGGAGATGAAGCGCAGGCACCTTTGATCAAAGACAGCTAATCTTTTCATGTCTTCCACTGTCAATAGCCAAGCCTCACAGCCAGCCACAAAGGAGGACGGAGCGGACTGATGAGCAATACACACGCCCTTTGGTCGATAGCCAGCCGGATATCGCGTCTACTAAGCCAGAGACGGCGTAAACTGGCATATGCGAAACTAGCCCTCTGTATCCGTGCTGAGATTAGGAATTATATATTTATTTAAGGGGAAATACAGACTTAGCCGCACTTCCTTGAGTGTCCGTGTAGGAAAGTGTTCACTTCCTGACTGGTTGATGTCCTCGGGATGGTAAACACCAATAAGGCATAGAGACAATTAGTGATATGGCTCAAAATCATCGTTCTCAATCAGTGATGGCGCAGATGCATTCACACAATAAAACTATATTGTTCTTTGATATTACTATTCTTTTTACCTCCCTCATACCTCTGTTTACTGTCTCCATTTTGTATTTCTTCTTGTTCTCTGGTTTTGTGTGATTCATGCAGTATGGCGACTGGAGCGGCTGTAAATCGGGGTGCAAAGTTGTTCTATGTTGAAACCAGCTAGTTTTAGTTGTTTGATGAATACCGCTAATCGATTTTTTTTTAGTCCAGTTTAATATGTACACATGTCGCATATTTCAACTGAAAAAAGCATCATAATTTTATCTTTTCTATTGTTCTGCGTATGATTATTATAATCTCTAATTATCGGATTGATCAATGACTCCACAACTTGTACTCTTTCACTGTCTCTCTTTCTAGTCGCCTATTTCTATTATATTATTTAGTTTTCCTGTGAAGTTTTCGTTGGTACACGTTTTTCAAATTGCTTAGCCCTTAATCATCAAGTGTATAATAAGCCTTGACTAGAAATATAGAAAAACCTACTTTTGTACTCTAATAGATAACACTTTGGAGTTTGAAGTGATGAATTGTGGATTTGTGTTTAAGTGGGAACACCTTCACTTACTGGAGAGCCAGTACATGCAACTGACGAGCTTTGAAGAGGATGAGACGTGTATACTGGATTTCATTGTTAGTTACCACCAAACACTGACTGACTGATCTGTCTGTCTATCTGTTTACAACATAGAACTTTGCACTGATGTCCAGCAGTTCAATTCGCCACACTCCCTCCATGTAGCACATAAAGCAAGAGAAGAAAGTAACACGGAATGCATAATAGAGACAGTAGACAGGGATATGAGACAAAAGAAGAGTAATAAGGAAGATCAATATAGTTTCACAAGGAGTGGATGCATCTCCACCAGGCATTGAGAAAGATCAATTTGAGGCATATCACCGATTGTCTCCAGTCTTCATTGGTTTGTTACCGTTTCAACGACCCCAACCAGGAAGTCTACACCTTCCCTACGTGGCCTGCTGGCTGGCTCAAACTAACTGTTGTGGATTTCATTGACTATTGCCACCATTTTTTTCGTTTGACCACCAGTGGCTCTTTTCCAGACTAACCCTATGTCAGCTAACTGACTGATTGATATCAACATAGAACTACTTTGCACAGAATTACGCCAGTCCCAGTTCCACACACTCCATGTAGCCCATAAAGTAAGACAAGAGAGAGAGGGAGATTTGGAAGAACGATAAAAACAGAAATCTGAGAGAGAGAGAGAGAGAAGGAACAGCAGCACATAGAAAAACAATAGAGCTTAGTGGATTTAATAAATCACAAAAGGTGAATGGATCAGCACCATTGATAATGATTGCTACCCACATCATTGATTGTCTCCAGTCTGTATTCCTTCAAACCATCCCAACGACACCAATCAGCCACACAGTCTACACCTCCTTACGTAGCTGGCTGGCTAATTTAAATTAACTGTCATGGATTTCTAAATTACCATTTAAGCATTTAGAAAAAGCAACATTTTGACCGAAGAAGTGTGCATTCCTTTTCAACTAGTTCATCATCGACTGGCTCTACAAGTGGTTATTTAATTAATCACTTTTAGGTAGAGGCGGAAGTGAAATTAAGAGGTTAAGTTTAAAGGTCATCAGAACAAATAACTAATAGATGTTTGTAACAAGCTATCCAAGTTATGAAGGAGGAAGGGGTGAAAATCAATTAATTACGGAGTTCAAGATAAGTTTATTCTTAGGCGTTGGCAGCAAGTTATTACATAATCAAGAAATTTGTAAAATAGTAATGATGACCAAGAAGAATAGGATGACTCAGAAAAGAGTTAAGTAATATACAAACGAGTTAATATAATTACCTGGAGCTGTAAAAATTAACAAAGTCAAAAGATGGTTAGTTACAAGGGTCAAAGAAAGAAAAAATCGTTTTTAAAAACTTAATACATATTATGTAGTTGACCAAAGGTGGCAAAGAAAGGGACTGTATAAATTTCTTTGGAACTCCTCTCACACAGAGATTTGGATTGTTCAGATGAATTCCGATTGCCTGCCTCTGTTGTATGCAAAAGTCGTACTCGTAGACTATACAGCGAGAGGTTGGGTGATATATGAGGATAAATAACTTTAAAAGTTTTGCTAAAGTCGATTTGATGTCCAGTACAGTCCCTTTCTTTGCCACCTTTGGTCAACTACATAATGTGTATTAAGTTTTTAAAAAATTTTTTCTTTGACCCTTGTAACTAACCATCTTTTGACTTTGTTAATTTTTACGGCTCTAGCTAATTCTATTAACTTGTTTGTATATTACGCAACTCTTCTGAGTTATGATTGCTATTTGACAAATTTCTTGATTATGTAATAGCTTTTGTCCACATCTATGTGCATTTACTCATTTACCTGCTCTTGTGGAGCTAATTATGTCGGATGTTGTGAGCGTAATCTCTGAAAACGTGTTGCTGAACACTATCCGGTTTGGTTAATGAAAGGCGAACGAAGAACTGCGAAATCATCTATTTGTGATCACCTGTTAGAGTCTGGTCGGTCATTTAGCTCCACGTGATTCATCTTTCAAAGTTATCTACATGGCTAAATTGAATCGCTTCAAAAGTTTACGTTTCCTTCACTTATGCATAGCTAGCCAAAGCTTTAGCTATACATGAACAGAAACCGAAATTATGTGTTCAAAAAACGTTTTGTTAAACCCCTTTCTTTACCTTGGTCATAGTAATGTTCTTTCTAGTTTTTATTTTATTTTACCACTCGTATTCTTTCCACTTCACTTCACATCTTTGTTCTTATCTCAATCGTACTCCAATTTTTAAAATTTTTAGACAACACTTGACATTTTAAAACCATTTTTGACTTATAAAACAATCTTTAATAATTTTGTAATTTATCCACTTCAACTCTACCCCTAATAACATTTTAACTATCGTTATTGTTATCACATATATACGTACATTCACTGAGCAATTATTTAGTGCCACTTAATAACCTTTTTCTGTAATATAAATACGGTTGTACAGCTTGAAAATGAAGTCGTTTAAAAGCAGTTTCTTCTCTGAACAAAAAACTGTTTTTTTACTCATTAAAAATAACTTGTTGCCAACGCTTAAGAATCAACCTATCTTGGATTCCGTAATTAATTGATTTTCACCCCTTACTCTTTGAAAACCTAAATATCTTGTTACTAACATCTATTAGTTATTTGTTCTGATGACCTTTAACCTTAACCTCTTAATTTCACTTCCGCTTCTACCTAAAACTGATTAATTAAAATAACTATTTGACTGGTAATGAAAGAACAATCTGTTATGTAATCAACCTGTGCACACGGTTATTTCTTAGTGTTACTCTCCATTTTTTCCGAAATTATGCATTACACAATCCATGCGTTTTAGTCATTTCTGCCTTTTAATTGTGGTGTGCATTAATTTTCTTCGTTAATTATCACCCTATCGACATGTTGACACTGACTAATTATTGTGAATCAGAGAAATTTGATGTAAAGAACGATATACTGGTGTAAAGCCAGCCGATAACGAGGAACTAATTGAAAAGGAATGCATATTTCTTCACGTAATCTGTTTTTATGGATTTCATTGGCTGGCTGATTGAAGCCATGTTTTCATTTGACCACCACTCACTCTAACTCTTCCAATCTGATTCATCCAATGTCAGCTGAGATTTCCTGTCGAGGAAGGAGATGGATGTTTAGGCACGCGTTGCACATGTTCTAACCATGTGAATTGATGTAACTCCATAGCCTAATCGATTCACTTTCCCTTCTTAGCTTACTCTCGATCGATGCCAAAACCTGAATATTACTCACAGTATTATACCAGCTAATATGAGAGACAAAATTCAGACAGCACCAGTCAAGTAGTGTATCCTGTTCATTTGTTGCTCATAGACTCCTGTCATTTACAGATTGAGTGATTCAATAGTAGAATGCTTGCCTGCCACGCGGGCGGTCTGCCGGGTCGGATTCCCGGCCGATGCACTCCGCCTTGTGCGTCGGTGGTACAGTGGTTAGGACTCTCGCTGACCATGCATATGAGCCGGGGTTCAATTCCTTGCCGACGCACACTTGATATTAGTGGTCGGCCTGCAAAATTTGGGCTACCGATATCGCATGCTGAGAATTCCATACTTGTCCCGAAAATACGGTGTGAAATGAAGCTGTAATAAAAAAAGAATTCAAAAGATAGTTTTCGGGATTTCAGGCCGATAACTGCTACCTTGTCGTGGTGGTCGGGCTTAAATGCTATAATGACCGAACATGCTAAACTGACTGGGACTCTGTCCCTGCAGGTCCTACCATGTCAGGAAGGTTGTTTGGATAGCGAGTGGTTAATCTAAAAGCAGTTACCATATGGGGTACATGGGCTCCAGTATCCAGTTGGGTCAAATGACGTATGAACCCATATGGCAGCTCCTGATTCTGCTCCTTGCGGATTAGACCTCAAGCCCAAGGCTCGGGGGGATGGTCCCTTAATAAAACCACCTGCTTCGGTCTGGGTGCCCGGCCAGTATCTCAGCCCTCACACAATGAATTGAATGAAGCAACAAACAATCAATGAAACTTATCGCGTGCTATTACACGTGTTGCAATTTCCTTTTTTCTTCCCTTCCCGATGTTAGTTAACGAATACTGTCTGAACTTGTTAAGCATGACTGTTTTCATTCCAGATGAAGTTCTTTATCTGTTCCCTGCTTATATATTCTTTTTTCTTTTCTCTCTTTTTTTCTTTTGATCTATGTTGTTTTATTATCATTGTGTGGCGCATCCTTCTTGGTGCCATATTGTACCAAGTTTTATGCGCTTAAATAAAATAAAATGAATACAGGTTTGTAGACATTGTGAGCATTTATTTTATTAGGTAGTAATAATTAACTCTTCACCATTCAAAAACATACAGTCATATAAATAATTGTAATTATTAGCTTCATTGTAAATTTTACAGTTTCAGTAGGTAGTAGTAGTCAGAACGTGTGGAATCAATTAATTCTTTTATGTGACAACAACTCTCTAAATAGGATTAGTTACTGATGATCATAATATGTATATATATATATATATATATATATATATATATATATATATATGTCAATGAATTGGAACTTTTTGATCGATTGACAATTTGTAAAATTAGGCCAAGCATCATTAACTAACTACTAATGGAGTGCGGTCGTACCAATGACTTTGAAACGCTCACTGAGCAATAATAATGTTGTCATCATTCATAAAAATATGCTCATCGAAGGGGTTATGTTATTAAATGGACAAGTTTCAGCTTAGGTTTAAGAAAGATTAAGTTACTGTTTAGGTCAAAGACTAGTTAGTGTTAGGTTAACCTAACTTGAACTTCCGCACATTTGTGCAAAGTTCTATGTCGAAAACAGACAGACAGGTTAACCTAACGAAGGCGACAGTAGGTTTGGTTCGAGTTAGTTTAGAGATATTTTCACTCTAGGGTTAGGTTCAGGAAAGATTAGGGCTGGTTAGAAGACCTAAACAATTACATGCATAGAATGTGGTTAAATTTCTCTGTTGATATAAGAATAGAACTTGTGCACTGTGGTGGTAGGGTATAATTCCATTGCAAGTAAAGTTTATTTCGATAAAGTCTCAGGGTGTTCGAGCACAATCTATTGCTCAGTAAATACTATTGTACAACACGATGAAACTTTATCAAAATGAATTTTACCCACAATGGAATTATACTCTGTTGATACTCAAACTTAAGACTGAGAGCTATTTTTATCACATGTAAGAGAAAGGCATCCTCTGTAACACTTTTATGTAGTTTTTATGCAATTGTTTCATAAATATATGTGTATTCCATACACAATAATAATGCCTCCTTCATGTGATTGGTGCATTTGAGGTCATTCGCTGATTGGTGGTAGTTAGTGGTGCTTAAAGTTTAACTTTGCCTTCACTAGAAACCACTCAGATCATCAAGTAGTGCTTGGTGGGCAAATCTGAGTAGTCTAAACACCGGATAGCAGTTTCTCTCGTTCCAGCGTTGAATTCACTACCGGTGTACCTGGTTTCCGCGTGGTCAGAGAGCTGGATCAATTCGAATGCATTTGCATTTCAAGTAGTTACTTTGGCGAACTGGTAGCAGGATGCCGTCCTTTATGGGAATACTAGATAAGAAGAAAAAGTTAATTGATGAGGTTGTGAAACTACATAGATTGTGAGATGGTTAGGATATATATGTGTTACGTATGCCTAACAATCCATCTCCTTCACCTACTCGCGCAATCTTAGCTGACATGGGTATAGGTTGGAAAAGAGTTAGTGGTGGTTAAACGAAAACATGGCTTCATCAATCAATGAAATCTATGAGAGTTAGTTTAAGCCAGCCAGCCAGCCACGTCAGGAGGTGTAGAGTGTCTGGCTGGTTGGGGTCCTCTAGATTGTAAAAGCCAATAACGACCAGAGGCATCACTCAAAGTCATCGTTCTCAGTCAGTGATGGAAAAGAAGCATTCATTCATTCATTCTTTGTGGTTTCTCATATCCAATATAACTCTGTTGTTCTCCCACCATATTACTACTCTTTTTCCTTCACTCCTACTTCTGTTTATTATTTGTATTTTTTTGAATCTCTCTATACTCTCTTCTCTTGCTTTGTGTGCTATATGGGGAGAGTTGCGATTCCAAAGTTCTCTGTTGAAACCAGTCTAGTCAGTCATGAGAACTTGTGACCAGTAGGGTGCAGCAGGTCAGGTGTGAGAACAAAATACTTGCCGTAGACATTGGCTAGGGGTCGCGCTATGTCATGAACTAGCAGAAGTTAGAATTCATGGTCTGGCCATTGGATCGGGTCCCAGTGGCTTAATGGTCTACGAGATAGCTCGCCTTATAACCAGAAAGTTCTGGGTGCGTACTGATGAAGAGTCCCAAACTAGGACGGAGGAAACAGCTGTCCAATACTCCCAGCTGGTTTTCCAGTGGTTCTCTAACCAATATCAGCTCATGATGAAATCCTGTAGTCATGAGATTGTTTGTACTTCATTGGGAAAACATAAAATGCATTTTTAGTATATTTTCTCTCTCACACACACTCTCTCTAATCATTTTTATTATTATTATTTTATCCTTTAGTTCCTAGAGGAACATTGGGCTTCAGCCAAACGTCTCCATTGCGTTCAGTTTTCTCCTAACCTTTTCACCCCGCTCCAAGTCTGCCTACACGCTTTAATCTCCTCTTCACAGACCTCCTTCCTCCAAGTCACCCTCCCACTGACGACCAACTCACCGCTTCCCTTTCGGGTTCCACTCGAGCAATGGCTTGTCTATTGATGTCACTTGACGGCTTGTTTTCTCAGAGTATGGCCAGCAAATCCACCTCCATTTCTTCCTGCCTATTTGTTTCACAATCGATTCCTGCTGTGTTGGTTCGCTCAGTGCCAGAGATCCCTGTTGTTGATCTTTTCTGGCAGGCCATCTGATCTTGAGTAGTATTGAGCGAAGACAACTAGCTGTTGATGAAGGTCTGAAGTTTGTTTGAGGTGCTCTTTATGACGCGCTGGTCAAGTCTCTGATCCGTATAATGAGTAGCACAGACTTCACATTGGATTTGAAAATCCGGATCTTATATTCGTTTTCATGCTGAGTGCTGTTGACCTCCACACAAACTTAAGAGTAATGAAAGTTTGTCTTACTTTTTCAATTCTGGCTTTGATATCCTCGTCAGTTCCGTTAGCCTGTAGTCAAAACGATAATATTATAATATTTTTATTATTATTAAACGATATTATGAAATAATAATATTTCACAGTACTCTAATTATATATGGCTCCATAGTGTTAACTGAATTCAAATATACCCATACAAATTTATACAATTGACACTTATTTAAAACAGCAACAATAAATAAATTAAGGTTAGTGCTATTTTGATCACTAAAATGAAATTAACCCACAATTGTGAGATGTGTTGTTGATTCCCGTCTGTGTACTATTATTATCATCATGATGGTGATGATGAATTGGTGTTCATGAGTTTGCTTTTAATTTTATTATTATTATTATTACTATTTTAAATAGTCCAATTTTATTAACAGAGAGACGGAAAAACTGTCTGTTCACTCCTTTTTTCACGTTTAACTATGTTAATGTTATCAAGGTCGATTTTTTAATCCAGGGTTTGTTGGCCTTTTCTGGAAATAACTTTCCGTTTGGTATATTGTGTCTAAAATGGATAAAACAGCACATTCTGTCTATTTACCTGTGTCTGTCTGTCTATGTGTGTGTGTGTACGTGCTTTCGTCTGACAAAAAATGCGATAATTAGAGGAAAATGAAACACGTGTAGCAGCATATAAGTAGTATGTCTGCATGTACATATGTAGTTCAATCAGCCAGTTGATGCTGGGTAAAATTGTTCATTTGAAGTTAGATTATGTTAGCTTTAAGGAGTGGCTGAATGAAGCTTTTTAGCTGGAAAGTCCTGGCTTCTAACCTCAGTGAGTGCGTATTGATGAAAAGTCGGAAAACAGGACAAACCAGTTGTCCAGTACTCCCTGCCTTTATGCGTCTGTGGTTCAGTGGTAGATATTGTCTTACTGTACGAAAGCATGCAGACTGACCAAAGCTCACTTGAATCAGTTAGTGATCACTATCTGTCTAAGTGCAAAGTACTGTTACAAGACTGACAGTAGCCTGTACCTGTGCTCACTGTTGCTGCAGGTGAACCCCTTGAAGTTGTCGATAAATTCGTGTATCTCTATCTTGATTGCTGCTGAAAGTGTGATAGACAAGATTTTCAACCGTATCATAAAACCTAGATTGGCATACGCTAATTGAAGCTACCTGGAGTGCCGTTGTAACGTTAGCCTGGCCAGTCAAAGGTTGGGTGTACAATGCCCGGAAAGTAGGCCTATCCTACTAGTGGATGTGCGTATTCATCCATAACTGTCTATGTAAAATATCTTCCTTTCGATAGCATCATCTCATAAGCAATTCTGAAATCCCGCCAACATGTGTTCGGATACAGTGGAGATCACCACTCATTGAGTGTCGTCGTCTGGATCCAAACACCGGCTTTGGCGGCTTGGTGGACGTGTGCTACGAATGTAATCGCAGGGGCTTCCGTACCAGATTCTATTCACTCGCCAGCCCTGCGACTGGATAGATAAAACGTGGAGAGGTGGTCAGCGTAATATGAGGCGTCGTCGTAGAATGAAGGATATTTGTGTTAGATTAACATCGGTTGATGTGTCACGACTCCTTGATTGGAGTCCCAGAGATAGGTTGGATCGATGGCTTGCAATGTTCATTATCAGATATGGTGAGGAATTACAGTTATAAGTGGCGAACGTGCTGTAGCTTCCTTCTTTCTTCCCTTTCTGACAATAATTCGACGAATATTCTTTGGTCTTGTTAAATACATCCACTTTCTCCCCAAATGAAATCCTTTATTCATTCACTGCCTGTTTGTTTTCATATGTTGTTCGATATCATTGTGTGGCGCATCTTCTTGATGCCTATTCTCTATCAGGTTTTGTGTTTTTTTTATAAATAAATAATAATAATAATAGATCGGTGGTTGAATACTCACCAATCACACCACACATAGTCTGAAGTCCGATCCTTACTCGACGTACTGCTTAAACTCGCCTAACCAATCGGTAGTAAACCCGGTGGTAAAGAGGCATGTGGTTAGACTAGGTCAGGCTAGCGACCCCAGTAAAGCCACTTCTACTAAAGCCACCTATTTTGCACTCGGAACGCAAAGGATTATAAAAAAGAAAAAAGCTTTGCAGAGTGTATAATCAAACTAAGCATTTCATTTTTACAAATAAACTAGTGTCTATAAGTTCTTATTGTTTCTGTGGCTAAATAAGAGTTTTTCATCGTGGCTGTGAATGTTTACATTTATGCCGAATTAGATGCAATTCATCATGTTGACTGAAGGCTAATCAAAGCTTCTCCTCCCGTCAGGGATGCCCATTATCCCCATTTCTATTCAACTTCATCATAGATGTACTAGTGGACTTTACACCAACTCACTTCAGACACTCAGGGATCGATTTGCTACCACGGAATAATCTCGTTGACTTAGAAAATGCAGATGATATAGTCCTTCTCGGCGAGAACACTGACATAATGCAGAGTCTTCTGAACACCTTGGGCTGCAATCTACGGATGTTTGGCATGCGATTCGCTCCCTTTGTCAAATGTAAGATAATGGTTTAGGACTGGACTACACTGACTCCTAGTTTAGAAATAGGGAGTAAAGTGGTAGAGCACGTTGATCGCTTCACTTATTTGGGAAGTACCATCAGTCAACACCAGCGGGTTGATCTCTGACGAAATCTGAGCACGGATACAGAGGGCTAGTTTCACATATGCCAGTTTACGCCGTCTCTGGCTTAGTAGACGTGATATCCGGCCGGCTATCGACCAAAGGGCAGGTTTACTGCTCATCAGTCCGCTCCGTCCTCCTTTGTGGCTGGCTGTGAGACCTGGCCTTTGAGAGTGGAAGACATGAAAAGACTAGCTGGTTGTCTCTGATCATAGGTGTCTGCGCTCTATCTTCCGTGTGAAGTGGTATAATAAGGTGACCAATATTGAGGTTAGGCTTCGGTCGGGTGCTAGGTAAGGAGGGGAAATCAATTGACGAGGCTGTGAAGCTACATCGACTAAGATGGTTAGGACATGTGTTACGTATGCCTAGTCATCGCTTTCCTCGACTGACGGGCAATGTTGGCTGATATAGGGTCAGGTTGGAAAAGAGCTAGTGGTGGTCAAACCAAAACATAGCGGCACCAGTCAATGAAATCCACAGCAGTTAGTTTAAGCCACATAGGAAGGTGTAGACTTCCTGACTGGTTGGGGTCGTCGGGACGGTAAAAACCACTGGTTGGAAACAATTGGTGGTGATATGGCTGGTTCAACATCGTTCTCAGTGATGGCGCAGATGCATCCACTCCTTGTGACTTATGATTTCAGATGAAACTGTTTTGTTCTTCGATATTACTATTCCTTTGTCTTACATCTGTGTTTACTGTCTCTAGTATGCATTTCTTCTACTTTCTTTTTCGCTGGCTTTGTGTGCTACATGGAGGGAGTGTGGCGACTTGCACTGGTGCACATTGGTGCAAAGTTCTATGCCGAAAACGGACAGACAGACAGACGGACCTCTCATGAGGAGCAGTAGTATTCATGAGTAGTAGTTCGTGTTCTCAAGTAAAATGTTACGCCTAGTTAACGTGTATAGTTTATAAACTCTCTTTTTACTAATGTTTTATTTTTTTCAACCAGGCAATCTGTATTTGCAAATGAGATAGATAATATGTTGTCTAGCCATCAGTTATGTTTGCATGCTTCCATTGCAAGTTCTTTGTTTATCTTAATTTTTAATGCTGTCTCTAGTCATCTCTGTCGCTCTCTCTCTCTCCCTCTGTCTACTGACTACACATGAGATCAATATTCATTCTTTTATCACGTTTGACTATTTGTTATTGAAGGTTTCAGTTTTTAAATCCAGGGTTTGTTGCCTTTTTCCGAAATTATTACCATTTGCTTGCTACGTTGTGTTGAAAATGAAAACGGCAGATTCTCTCTCTCTCTATATATATATATATGTGTGTGTGTGTGTGTGTGTTCATACATTCATATAATAACAAATGGAATAAAAGTGAAACACGTACGCCAAAGTACAGTATAAATATTATCAGGTTTTTATCATGAGTTGACATCGGTTAGGGAACCATTGGAAAACCATCCTGGAGTACTGGGCAGCTGTTTCGTTCTAGTGCACACCTGCCGTTAGAGTTCGAATCTAGGACCTTCTTGTTACAAGGTGAACGAGCTGGTAAACTATTTAGCTACTGGGACTCGATGCAATGACCAGTAGTGCATAAATTCAAACTTCTGCAAATTCACGGTATAGAGCGAGCGATTGGCGAGTATTTATTTGACCTATAAAGCCTATCAAATCCTTGGAAACCAAAGACATGTCCCAACCATCTCAGTAGATGACTCTTCAGAATCTCGTCGATTGATTTCTCCTGCTTACCTGACCTCAATGAAACTATTCACCCTTATTATGCCACCTAACACGGGAGATAGAATGGAGATATTTGCGATCGAAGACAAGTAGCTAGGTAGCCTTTTCATGTCTTCCACTTTCAATGGCTGTGATGTGTGTCATTCACAGCCATAAAAGAGGATGGAGAGAACTGGTGTGCAGCAATACACTCGTGCTTCAGTCGACAGCCGGAGATCATCATATCTACGCCAGGGATGGTGAAAGTTGACAGGAAAGTGCCAAAAGTAGATTTCGTCAGCGATCAACCTGCTGGGGCGGATGCAACTTCCCAAATAAGTGAAATGGTGAACACGCTTAGCTACCACTTCACTCCTGCCCATCTTTACTCTAGGAGTCAATCTAGTCCAGTCCTGTAGCATCACCTTACATTTTACGTGAGCCAGTCTCATGCCAAGAATTCGAAGATTGCTGCTACTGAAAGTGTTCAGAAGACCCTACATTTTATCAGCGTCTTCACCTAGAAGGGAGGACTATATCATTCACATATTCTAAGTCAACAAGATTATTCCCTGGTAACAAGTCAATCCCTGACTCGCTGAAGTCAGTTACGGTTAATTCCATTAATACATCTATGATGAAATTAAAAAGAAATGTGGACAGTAGGTATCTCTCACTGACGGACACCACTGGTTGTCATCACTTTAGACAGCAACTATCCATGGGCTCTCATTTAGCTGGCTGCATGAGTTCCACTAGAGTGCTTTGATCAGAGTGATGTATTTTCCCAGCATTCCCTTCACAGCCAAATATCTCTATAGTACCTCTAGGTCGACAGAATTGAATGCCGCTTTCAGGTCATGAAATATGCCATTTATTCGAGGCCACTAAGGACACCTACGTTTCAGAATCTGTCGAATAGTGAATGTATGATTAATATGCCCTCTAACTTCTCTAAAGCCTGCTTGATTTTCTCGTGTTTGTTTCTCTCGAGCACCACCTGATCTACATATGATCATTGAACTAAGAACTTTAGATACTGTATTGGTCAAGCTAATCCCCCCTGTGACTATCAATCACAGGAAGACTTGTCTCCCTTCTTGCATACCGGGACAATCAATTGACTTACACCAGCCCAACGAGGCTATTTCTCATTATCAGAAGTTGCCTGGCATCTTAGTTAATTCAGACAGTAAATCTTTAGAGTTATAGTTGAATAGTAAGTAACATGTAATGAAGGCCAGTCATCTATCCTAATACCCCACAGTGAACAAATTGGACGCGCATAGCTACCTTTTAACAATTTTCAACTTATGTTAATTTAATTCCACACTACAGTACACAATGTATTTAATAATAAATGTAAATTTTGTAAATCTATTTTTACAGCTTTTTTATATATGTAGTATTATAATACTACTACCCACACTAGGGAATATATGTGTGTAAGTGCTTAGTTATTTCAAAACCCTACGAACTAAGTAAGAAGATAGTAATTCCTTTTTCCCTTTCTCCTTACCTACATTTTTGCATACATAACAACCGCATAAAATGATTGCTTTCCTTCTAGGTGGTCTCATCATCATCTTCAATGTTTGAATGCAATTTTAATTATATTTTTATTTTTTTTTAAAACTCCTCCTTTCTCACACTATCAAGTTTTATGCCTCAGCACTTTTGTAATGTACCCTCTCATTCTTCATATCATCATTAGAAGTAGATTTTTCAAAACAAAGTATGTAAATCAAATTTTGCTTGTGTGTGTGTGTGCGGGGATGTGATTTCCATTTTGTTGAACAAAATAGCAAAGATTTACCTATCTGTTTTTAACTCTTCGTAGTTGTTTTCGCTTAATGTTAAATATTTTCTTTTCTCTCATGTTTAGAAATGTAAATTATGTGTATTTCAGTAATCATTGTATTCTCTGTTGTAGTACACATGCTCTTCGATTACACCTGCTGCCATCCCCTCCTCCGCCTTCCATGGTACATTGACTTTCAGCTAATGGCTCCCAAGTTCGAGTCCCATTTAACCCCCTTTCACTATTCACTATTATTATTTCCTTTAATTCCTAGAGAAACATAGGGCTTCAGCCGCTCGTCTCCAATTTTTTCATCTGGTTCCAAATCTGCCCACATGCTTTCATCTTCTCTTCATATGACATCCTCCAAATCACCCTCGCACTAACGACTAACTCGCCGCTTCCCTTTCGAGTTCCACTCGAGCAATGGTTTGTCTAGTGATGTCACTTGATGGCTCCCTCAGAGTATGGCCAATCCAATCCACCTCCATTTCTTCGTGCTTATTTGTTGCATAGTCGGTTCCTGGTTAGTTCGCTCATTGACAGAGATCCTTCTTACTGATCTTTTCTGACCAGCCATCTGATCTTGAGTACTGAGCAAAGACAGCTGTTGATGATGAGGTGCTCTTTATGGGGGACATGAGTTCCTTCAAGGTTGCAGGCACTCCTTGATGACTGGTAAGTGCTAATTAGCACGAAACAGGTGAAACGGGGCTTCCAGTGGCCGATAGCCTCCAACCATCTAATAATAACAATACAACGGCGCATAATTTCATTTTTCCTAGTGAATTTTCTTTCCAATTTAACCTAGTGTTATAGTTAAAGGCTCAATAAAGTCACTCGTCATGTTTGATAGAAACGTATTCAACAACCCCACTACAGATGGACGACATTATTTTAGGTGTAAAAAGAATATTTTAACCATTTTTCTTCTTTGACAGACATAGCTTCACTCACTTTTTATTCTTTTGTAATGATTTCACAAGGCTTAGTGGTGATAGAATTCCTAGTTTAAAGGAATGACTATAAATTGTTTTATCGTGTATAACAAAAAGTTCCCTCCCCCTCTTTTGTAGCTTGATGCTTAGAGCTTGTTTGCATTTTTTCCTATTTGAAACTGCTCGTCAGCTGGATGCATCTACATTCTCCGGTGAGTAACTGATGTTCCCCTTGAGATTCGAACCCATTACCCATCATTTCGAACGCCATAGTGTTATCCACTAGAAGTGATGAGTACTGAGTTCGAGCCTCAGGGAAAACGTCATCACTACTTACTGGGGAATGCAGGTACATCCAGATGACCAGTCCTAAATAGGACGAAATCCGCATCCTGGTGGATTTCACTGTTAGTCACCATTCACCAGATTATATTAGGAGATGTTCTTGTGCACATCTAGACACTATCCTGTTGGTACAACCTATGTAGTTAGCTCCACACAAGCAAGTGAACTGATATGTATTACTTCATTTACTATATCGACAACACTGTACCAGAATGTGACTGTCTCACATATTTTCATATCATACACAATTTATATGCATGTTTACAAATATTTTTCCGGATGCCTTTCATCACAGAAATATAAATCTTGTCAATTTTGGCTATTTTAGAGGACAGATTTCATTAATCGGTTAGAAACTATAAAGTAAGACTGAATGAGCAAGTTGAATGACGTAATCTAATTGACACGGTTGAGTAGAGGTCAAGTTAACAACAGTGAGTGGTAGGTAATAAAGGGTGAGGGAACAAAATATCATACAAGTAAGAAACATATAAACAAGAAAAAGACAAAAAAATATGCGTTTGGTGTTAAGATAGGTCAGGTCCACTGTAGACCTGACTTTGTTCAATTTTATTTATTCTTAACTGAGCTCTATTCAACCGTGTCAGTTAGATTACTTCACTTAATTTGATGTTTTGTCTGACTTCTCGGTTATAATTATTACTGTGCTTTACCAAAGTATTTCTAACATTAAAGAGAGTGTAATTTTAGAGTTGTTAATGAAAAATAAATTTTTATCAAGATGGTTCAGCTTTTCCACTTGATGATTCAATAGCATAAAATATATATATCAAGAAAGGCATTATGATTTGTGATAAAAACAATTTGGACAATGGGCGAAGTTCAACAATAGCATTCCAGGAGTGTTAACGCTCCAATGACCTTGAATGCATGCTAGGCCGTTGGTTAACGGTCATAGCTGTCATTATCATAGCTGAAATATATCAACGCTATTCACCAACAACTTAGGAGCAAATTTCACCCAGTTCACGTTTTTAAATATTGTTTGGACAATGTGTTAATAGCTCGTTAGGGTTAGGGTTAGGATCAGGGTTATAATTAAGGTTTGGATAAGGGTTATGATTAGGGTCAGGATTGAGCTTATGGTTACGATTAAGGATAGATTTATAGTTGATGTCATTTATTTTAATTTGTTTTATTATCCACGTTTTCCTGGTAAGTAGTCGTCTATCCTCTTACTGGATGGAAACCATAATAATTCAACCGAGGGCTTTTTTGGAAGACTGCATGCAGGATGAGAGAGATCAATGACTCATAAAAACAGCTGATCTGTAGTCATCTCTCGGTGAATACATGTGCAGAAAATTAGTCTAACTTAGCAACTGATACTCCTCGTTACGACAAGGACGTATTTTTAAGCCATGTCAGAGAAAGATAACCTGTTTAATGCGTTTATCAAGCATTTTCTTGTCAATATACACATCATTTTTGAGCAAACATTCCTCATTTTTATGATTAATCGGTTGAAGTTCACTTGTGCGTTCGTACTCCTGGGACGCTATTGTTGATCTCTGCCTTGGGCAGGTATTTTTTCGCTGTTGAAATAAGGTGACCAGTATCGACGATCAGGTGTTCAATTATCACACTTATTATTTGTAGCCCCACCTCCACATCTTACTAACTATATAGGATAGTGTTATTGCATCGTTTTTGACGAAACCCGCGTCAAATAACTAATATACCCTAGCTCCAGAGGAGCAGGTGAATTGATAAGCGTACATAGAGTCGGTGAACTGCGGAATCTTATCCTTCGACTTACTGAACAGTAATCACCGACGAGAAAATATTATTCTCAACGATGCTGTAGGTCATATCTTTTTCAGAGACTGTGAGACCATTCTTTCACAGATGTCTGTCTGGAGAATGATGCTCAGGAAGGTTTCGTGTGCTTTTGCAAATGAGTGGTCGGTTGTTACTTCCTGGCTGCCCACACCGTGGAAGTTGATTCATTCTTCGGGTACCGGAAACAGAAAGAGGGTTAGTGTTGCGTGACCGCAGGGCCCAAGGGACAACTGCTTGAGGTCGGCCGGTCACACACGGCCTGTATGAATTGGTTTTTGGGATTGGTTCCGTATTATTAAACTTCCCGCCGGTTACAGACCACCGTAGATGGGGTAAGTCGGGATGTACAGTTTTTTCTAACCCTCTCCCTCCATAGTAGAGAGACAGCATAGCCGGTCATCTGAAGAAAACACCTCACTGCTGTTACATCCCTACTCTCCAGCAGTACGACTTCACTCTCAGACCCCCACAATAGGGTAAGAAAGATTCTTACACTAAGCCGGTATCTTTTTTTCCTCTAATCACTATCCTAACAACCTTCCTGGCATGGTAGGACACCTGCAGGAACAATGGTTTCAGCCAGTGCATGCAGCTTGTTAGGTCATCGCGATGTGCAAGCCCTATAACCACCATGTCAAGGTATCAGTCAGGTTTCATGGATGTTATCAGCTAGGTCATTTTTGAATTTGAAGTTCATAGGTTTATAATATTTTCTTGGTTGCACACGTTAAATCACATCTCATAGGTTTTAAGTATATCTTCTTGTCTATAAAACATGTTGGAAACCCATTTTCAATTAGCATATTTTTTTTAGAAGATTCAACTCTTTCTCCACAGAATCAGAACTACAATTCATCTGTTCTTGTCGAGCTGGGTGTTTCAGTCGTTTGGCTAAGGTTTTGTCTAGATATACGCAAGAACACTATCCTGTGTGGCTAAGAAAAGAGATGAAAGTAGAGCTATAATAATAAGTGCAATAATTGAACACTTGATCGTCGATACTAGCCATCTTATTTCTATAGTCTCTTATCTACAAGGCTAAAAAATAATAAACATTTTAAAGGCAATTGAACAACCATCAGTTAGATGTTGTTGTTTTATATGTGAATACTTCACATAGGGCCTTGTTATCTCAATTACCCCCAAAACCTACATACAATTAACTATCTTGTTATTATTGTCAATCATCGGCCTGGCATCAGGTGATTCGTCTGTTCAGGATAAAACCTTTCTTGTAAATATGATTAATTTGCTTTTTTCAAATAATTCTCTAGAGGATGTATGTCTGTTTTTGTCGGAAAGTACATATTTGTGTTAAAGTAGTAATGCTATCTGCCATATTCGATTATTTTTGATTAGATGTTTAGGGGCGAAAAATAATCATCATCAAGTGTTAGTGTGCGGGGATTTGATTAGTTGCAGGATTGATCATGTGATGCCATCGGTTAGAGAGCCGTTAGAAAACTATCTGAGAGGACTAGACAGCTGTTCTGTCACCCTAGTTTGAAACTCTTCAGTAGTAGGCACCTATCACCGGGGTTCGAACCCGTGGTTTTCTGGTTACAAGGCAAGCGAATTCGTAGACCATTCATTCAGCCACTGGGGATCTGACCGATATCACATGCTGAAAATTCCACACCTATACCAAAAAATACGGTGTGGAATCAAGCCGAAATCAAAAAATAAGATAAAATAAAGGATGATTTCTACCTGAAACTATCTAATTTGCTGCAAAAAGCAAAACCTTCACATATAGTTGTTTTAGTAGGTGACTTCAATGCTTATATAGAGAAGGTCTCGTATGCTTTTGGAAATTTGTAAGCCTTTGTGATTTTCCAGCTACACACACGTGGAAGTCGATTCATTCTTCGGGTACCTGAAACAGAAAGAGGGTTAGTGTTGCGTGACCGCAGAGCCCAAGGGACAACTGCTTGAGGTCGGCCGGTCACACACGGCCTGTATGAATTGGTTTTTGGGATTGGTTCCGTATTAGTAAACTTCCCGCCGGTTAAAGACCACCGTAGATGGGGTAAGTCGGGATGTACAATTTTTGGGGTCGACCTTTTCTAGCCCCTCTCTCCAGAGTGGAGAGACAGCATAGCTGACTAGGATGCTTTTTTTGATTTACAGCTTGATTCCACACTGTATTTTTGGTACAAGTATGGAATTTTCAGCATGGATATCGGTAGCCCAAATTTCGCAGGCCAACCATAGATATCAGGTGTGCGTCGGCGTGGGCTCGAACCCCGGACCATGTGCATGGTCGGCGAGAGTCCTAACTACTGTGCCACCGACGCACATGCTGGTCATCTGAGGGAAACACCTCACTGCTGTTACACCACCCCTGTTCCCCAACAGTACGACTTCGCCCTCAGACCCCCGGGCATAGTGTGAGAAAGATTCTTACACAATGGTGGTAACTGCTTTCAGTCTAATCGCTATCCTAACAACCTTCCTGGCATGGTAGGACACCTGCAGGAACAATGGTTTCAGCCAGTGCATGCAGCTTGTTAGGTCATCGCGATGTGCAAGCCCTATAACCACCACGTCAAGGTAGCAGCTGTCGGTCGGTCGGTCATACAACTCTAGGAGAACAGTTACGAAAAGCATAATGCATATCAACACACTGCATAACCACTAGATGAGAAGGCTGAAACCTTAAATATTGGATAGACTAAAATGTCAGTTACATATCTCTGTGCAAAACATCATTATTCAGTTAGACTGATAGTTTATAACTAAAATACTACTATTATTATTATTACTATTATTAGTAATACCTCTTCAAAATCCAGTTATTCTTTTTTTTTTCTGTCTTCTGATTTTACCACCAGCTGTGGGTTTCTTTTACTGAGTGTGCTGGTATCATACATTTCTTACTATGGTGTTTAGTACTTACTCTTTGTTAGATGATGGCTCAATTACAAGTTCTTCACTTTTTCATACTACTAGTCAAAATGCACTTAAGTAATAGTATAGTGTTTAGTGTCTGAAGTACTTAAAATGTGTGTGTGTGTATGTGTGTGTGTCAGTCAAGTAAGTAATCTGTCAGTGTAACACATTTATTCATGATTGATTGATTGATGAGGAGTCTCTTTGGTATTGTAGAATACATCTCTTACTGACACCTCTTCAGCTGCTCCCTTCTACTTTTTATTAAAACTGAGTGTTTTTTTTATCTAAGTAAGTTATTCTCCACTGGGTTTCAAGTATATGCATCTGATCTCACTCTGTCTGTTTTCGAAATAGAACTTTGCACATATATGCACCAGTTCAAGTCGCCACACTCCCTCCTTGTAGCACATAAAGCCAGCGAAAAAGAAAGTAGAAGAAATGCATAATAGAGAGACAGTCAACAGAGGTGTGAGACAAAGGAATAGTAATATCGGAGAACAAAACAGTTTCATCTGAAATCATAAGTCACAAGGAGTGGATGCATCCGCACTGTCATTGAGAACGATTTTGAACCAGCCATATCACCAATTGTTTCTAGCTATCATTGGTTTTTACAGTTCCGGGCACCCCAACGAGGAAGTCTACACCTTCCTACGTGGCTTAAACTAACTGCTGTGGATTTCATTGACTGATGAGGCCATGTTTTGGTTTGACCTCCGCTAGCTTTTTTCCAGCCTGACGCTATATTCGCTAGCATTGCCCATCGGTCGAGGAAGGCGATGACTCGGTGTGCATACGTAACACATGTCCTAACCATCTCAGTCGATGCAATTTCACAGCCTCGTCGATTGATTTCCCATCCGTAGCTTACCTAGCACTCGACCGATGCTTAACCTCAATATTGCACACCTTATTGTACCACTTCACACAGGATGTGGATAGAACGCAGGCACCTATGATTGAACACAGCTAATCTTTTCATGTCTTCCACTCTCAATGGCCAGGTCTCACAGCCATTTGATGAGTCCAAAATAGGATGAAACATGCCCTCAATGCCACCGCTAGCCATTGTCAGCTGTTTAAAATAATCTGTACCTTGTTTACTTCATTCCGCATTGTTTCATTCATTTAACTAACTACACCCTTACATGTGGGACTTGTACTCTTTTTCCCTTCATGTTCTCAGTGCAACATAGGGCCTCAAGCTAGTGGCTTGAAGTTTCTGTAGCAGTGGTGTTTAATTTTACAGGATGGGGTTGCTAGCTCCATGTCCAACCTTTCCTCTTTACCAGCATTATTATTTCTGGCTTAGCGAGGTAAGGGGGGAGTGCGTCAGTCTGTCTCTGTCTGTCTGGATTCAACATAGAACTTGGCACCGAAGTGCAGCAGTTCGAGTTGCCACGTTCCAAATAGCACACAGAGGTAGACAAGAAGATGAGTGAAGAGAATCAATAGAGTTTGACAAGTATAAGAGTGAAACAGAATGGGTAATGGTAGAAAGGAATATGAAAGATTACAGAGACTGAATACATCTGCGCTGGCCATTGACAACGATTTTGAGCCATGTCACCTATTGTCTCCAGCCATTGATTCCTAGAGTCCCGAGGGCCCCAACCCGGGAGTCTGCATCTCCCTACCTGACTCAGTTTAACTGTCAAGGATTTCATGGATTGATGAGCCATGTTTTTGTTTGGCCACCACTGGCTCTTTTCCAACCTGAACCTATATCAGCTAGCAATGCCCGTCGGGGGAGGCGGTGGTTAGGCATGCGCAGCACGTGACCTAGCCATCTTAGTCTATGTAACTTTATAGCCTCGTCGATTGATTTTCCCTCTTTGCCCAACACTCTACGCCTAACGTCAACATTACTTACCTTGTGAAACCACCTAACGTGAGACAGAGATCGCAGACATCTATGATCGAAAGCAGTCAACCTTTTCATGTCTTCAACGCGTATTGGCCATGTTTCAGAGCCATAGAGAAGGACGGAGCGAACTGATGAGCAGTACACACGTCCCTTGGTTGATAACCGGATGTCACGCCTACGCCAGAGATGGTGTAAGTCAGCGAAAGCAGCTCGAGCTTTTCGGATCCGTGCTGAGATTTCATCGCCAATCAGTCCGTTGGTGCTAATACAACTTCCCAAATAGGTGAAGTGGTCAACATGTTCTATCACTTCACTCCCTATCACTAAGTTAGGGGTTGACGTGGTCCAGTCCTGTAGCAGCATCTTACATTTTGTAGGGGCGAATCGCATGCCAAACATACGAAGATTGCTGCTCAAGGTGTTCAGAAGACTCTGCATTTTGTCAGCATCCTCCCCTAACAGGACTATGTCATCTGCATATTCTAAGTCCATAAGACTATTCCCTGGTAACAAGTCGATTCCTAAGTCATTACGTTCAGTTAAGGATACTTCCATTAGCATATCTATGATGAAGTTAAACAGAAATGGGGAAAGTGGACATCCCTGTCGGACACCACTGGTTGTTACCAATTCAGATGACAATTCCCCATAAGCCCTTACACGACTACGTGAGTTTGAATAGAGTGCCTTGATTAGTGCAATGTACTTTCTTGGCACTCCCTTCACAGTCAGACATTGCCATAGTACCTTTCGATCCACGGAGTCGAAGGCCGCCTTCAAGTCAAGAAATATGACAATTGTTGGACGCCGAAAAGTGTGTCTATGTTCTAGAATCTGTCGAAGAGTGAAGATATGATCTATGCACCCTCTACCTGGTCTAAAGCCTGCTTGATTTTCCCTTGTCTGTTCCTCCCGAGTTCTGCTTAGTCTATGCATGATTACTGAGCCTAGGATTTTAGAGACTATGTTCGTTAGGCTGATCCCCCTATGATTATCACACGAGGACTTGTTTCCCTTCTTGAATATCGGTATAATAAGTGACTTACCCCAGTCTGATGGCACTGTCTCTGATTCCCAGACTTTGCCTAGTACCTCAGTTAATCTACAAACTAGTATGTCACCCCCATATTTAAACACCTCCGGAATAATTCCGTCGGGTCCTGCCGCTTTGCCTCGTTTCAAATTACTGATAGCTTTTGTGACCTCACTTACAGACGGCGGACCAGTGTCTATATCCCATTCGGGTGTGTGCTGGATGTCGGGGAGGTTCAGTGTGGCTGTAGGCAAGTTAAATTGTTCCTCAAAGTGTTCTTTCCAGCGTTCAAGGCGTCTATCCTGAGAGCTAATTAAGGAGCCATTTTTCTCAGAAATAGTCTCACTTATGATTTGCCTTCTCCCACCCGTTTCCCTGATGAGTCTAAAGAGTTGCCTAGTGTTGCCTATCGCCGATGCTTTTTCCATCTCTTTTGCCTTTGTCAGCCACCACTGTTCACGGTCCTTGCGGAGACTTTTAGTAAGTTTCCTTTTGTGCAGCTTTCGCTCCTCATTGAATTCGGAGCTCGCCGGAATAAGTCTTCTAGCATCTATCAGTTCGGATGAGGCAGTCGAAATCCAGTGGTTTTTACTCACCTTTGGATTTGCCTTATTCATAGCTTTTACAGCTGTATCTATGGCTGACTGCGTCGGTGGCCGAGGATCGAAACCCATACCATGTGCATAGTCGGCAACCGTCGTAGGCACTGTGCCACCGACGGACGACTTGTACTAGTAGGCACTTTTACACGCAAATACACATTTGGCATACAACTTATCAAATACACGGATTATATCACGTGGTTTCCCATTATGCGCTTCATTGCTGTCTAGTTGATGTGTTGTTGAAAGTCACTGAAAAATCTCCAATTGGTTGTGGTACTGGATAGTTGTTTCATCCCAGTCTCTGGGACCTTTTAACAGTATGCGGACATGATGTCCATCACTCTCTTTTCCGAGGATTTGACGCTGAACCTTCAGTTTATGAGGTGACTTCATCAACCATTCGGTTACTGAGTTGAAATTCAGTTAAAGTCTAGTGTTAGTGAAAAGTCGTGACCAGTAGGGTGCAGCCGGTTGGGTGTGATAGGACAAATACTCGCCGAAGACATTGGCTAAGGATCGCGCTATATCGTGAATTGGTAGAAGTTAGAATTCAGGGGCCGCTGGATCGGGTCCGGGTGGCTTAATGGTCTACGAACTAGCTCACCTTGTAACCAGAAGGTCCTGGGTTCGAGCCCTCGCGGTGGGTGCGTACTGCTGAAGAGTCCCAAACTAGGACGGAGGAAACAGCTGGCTGTGCTGTACTCCCAGCTGGTTTTCTAATGCCTCTCTAACTAATGTGTCAGCTCATGATGAAATCCGGAAACCAATCAATCAAATGCCTATAAACCAACACTTGAATAAAGTCTTTCTGTTGTTGAGGTCTTCGGTGCATGCTGAAAAAGAGTGCTAAACTAGGACGAAACAGCTGTTTATCATTACTCTCATGATTTCAATTTACTTTCCATTATTTTGTTATCACTTCATCATCTAAGCAGGAGTAAAGAATTTTGTAGGAAACATACTATAGATTAATATTGCTATAATTATCATCATTGTTATTATCCTTTGTGTGTTCCTGTGTGTGTATGTGTGTACGTGTGCTGTTTTGTTTTTGTTCATTATCAAATACATTCGATTTATACACGTATACACTTTCCTTTTCCCACTTTCTCTTATTATTATTATTATTATATCTCTTGTTTTTGTGTAATAACAATAAAATGTGAGAACATTTATTATAGGCGGAAGACTAAGAGCAAATTGGAGTAACTATGATTCACTGAAGAAGACAAAAAAACACTTAGTTTTTTTATTCATCATTATTATTTGTCTTCAATCTGATTCATCCTCACCCATCTATCTAATCTGTTTATCGACTTTCACCTTGTGTTGTTGTGTGTGTTGCCAATTCCATGCGATTGGCGCCAGTACACACACAGAGAGAGAGAGAGAGAGAGAAGAACTGAATTCATCTATATATCTACCTATCTATCTGTATGCTTTTTCTCTCTATTCTCCACTTACTTTTGTACGCGACAAATTTTTATTTTTACTCTTGTTTCACCTCTCGTTCGAATAAGTTTTCTGTTGTTGGTGTTGTAGTTGTTATTTTATAGGGATGGATAATGTCCCTCTCACCCGCTCTCTCTCTCTCTCTCTTTTCGGTTATCACTACTTTTCGCAGTTCCTCGCCCCGCCCCCCCAAACACACACACTCTGTCTGTGTCTCTGGCTGGCTCGCCCGCTCACTCGCTCTCATTTTCTCTGTCAACTTGTTTTATCATATATAACTAGTTCATAAATGAATGCACGCCTCTTTTCCTTCTTTATATATATATATATATGATCATTCTGTTTTGCCATTTTTATAAAAATTGTTTTTCGATTCGCTCTATAGACAATATTTTTTTTAATGTTTATACATATCTACTGTCTGTTTCATTGATTCGATTGTTTTTTTCGGTTAGCAATATTTTCTGCATTAAAAGTAGTTCAATTGGGGAAAACCGGTGTATGTATGTGTGATTGTGTGTGTGTGTGTGTGTGTGTGTAAGATTAATCATTTAATTCTGTTATTATTATTATTATCAGTATTGTTCACTTGAGTTCCAAGTGGTACATGGGCCTTCAAGCCTGAGGACACATCCCTACTTTGTCCTATTTTCTGTGATTGTCTTTAGCTGTCTGCACATATGTGTGACAGTTCAAGTCGCCACACTCCACTCCATGTAGCACACAAAGCCAGCGAGGAAGAAAGTAGAAAAAATGCATAATAGAGGCAGTAAACAGAGGTGTGAGACAAAGGAATAGTAATATCGAAGAACGAAACAGTTTCATTGGAAATCATAAGTCACAAGGAGTGGATGCATCTGCGCCAGCCATTGACAACAACGATTTTGAGCCAGCCATGTCACCAATTGTTTCCAACCATTGGTTTTTACCGTCCCGGGGACCCCAACCAGTTAGGAAGTCTACAGTTTCCTACTTGGATTAAACTGGCTGTTGTAGATTTGATTGACTGGTCTCGCCATGTTTTGGTTTGATCGCCGCTAGCTCTTTTCCAGCCTGACCCTTTATCAGCTAACATCTCCTGTCAGTCGAGGAAGGCGATGACTAGGCATACGTAACACATGTTCTAACCATCTCAGTCGATGTAACTTCACAACCTCGTCGATTGATTTCCTCTCCTTGCCTAGCACTCGACCGATGCCTAACCTCAATATTGCTCTTTACACAGGAGATAGAACGCAGGCAGTTTTGATCAACGACAGCTAGTTTTTTCATGTCTTCCAATTTCAATGGCCAGATCTTACGGACATAAAGGAGGACGGAGTGGACTGCTGACCAGTACATCCGCCCTTTGTTCGATAGCCAGCCGGATATCACGTCTACTAAGCCAGAGACGGTGTAAACTGGCATATGCGAAACTAGCCCTCTGTATCGGTACTGAGATTTCGTCTGACCTCACAATTGCGTATAGTCTCTCATCTTCTCCTCCATGTCACTATCTGACCCACACTCAACTCTTCATTTCATATTCGGGTGCCACTCGAGCAGTGGCATGACCGTGTGATGTCAACCGACGGTCTCCCCATAGCATGCATTGTTCGATCCATCTCTACTTGCTTCTAAATATGTGTTGAGCAAAAGGTTCTCGCCTATTGCTAATTTTTCCTTGATTGCCATTTGCTGTTAAATATGAAGCCAGTGATGATGGAAGCAGTGGCTTGTTGGAAATGCTTTTCATGACGCCGTTGACCAAGTTTCTGATCCATAAAGAAAGAAGAAGTAGTGATTGACTTCACATTGGTGTTGAAAATCCAAAATTTTGTTCCTTTATACTGTGGAGTGCAGAAGATTTCCAAAGTGAGACCAGTTAGCATAGAGTCATTTCATCATCATTATCATCTGTGGAAGGGCAATGTAGACAGAGTGGCATTAATATGAAAAGCATTCTGGAACTATACTGCACCGAGCACAAAGATTGGCGTGAAATAGGCGTGTTTCTCTGCATGGCTCAGAGACGACTTGATGTGTGTGTGTGTGTGTGTGGGCCACCAAAAGCAATTCGAATAGGCTGCTGCATAATTTTATGTATAGCTGCCTTCCCGGGCTTCATGAATGACTGGGTATAAAGAATTAGCAACAAGGGAGCTCTGGTAATGAAGCTGCCAACCAGATTGGGGAAAAACGAGTTGAATATAGGTCCAAGGATGACACGAAGGAGATCATTTGTTGAGGAGAAGATTAGAGACTTTGGGCGATCGTGGGGCCAGCCAAAAAAAGGCTATAGGCAATAGAACAAAGTGGAGATGGGTTGTTGAAGTCATATGTCCCACTCGGTACCCACGGGAATAATACTGATAATAATTTGTGTCTCAGTCTTTCGATGAGACGAATAACGCAAATTGTTGTGTCTCTATTGTTCATATTTATTCATTTTGTGGTCGACCATCATCACGTTGACGTAATCATATCAAAGCGCTACTCACTCACACAACTTTCTGACTTCGTTTATATAATTCCATTATTTTTCATTGCTTGACTTGATTGGTAGTAGTATTTCACAGTTCACACTTACAGTGTTGAAAACAGACCACATCTCTAGCTTCGTGACGCATATAAACTCACTATTGAAGGAAATAAAATTCACATTTGAATCAGAAAATGAACAAGGAGAATTAGCTATGCTGTTAAATTGTAAAATAAAACGAATAGAAGAAGGTAAACTACACACTAGTGTTTATAAAAAATCAACGCACCCCAACAGACACTTAGACTTTAATACCTCTCATCCGTTATCTGTCTATGAAGGCAGGCTTAGTGAAATGTCTAACTAACTAACTAACCAAGCAGTAGTACAAGAAAACGACCTAAATGATAAACTAAAACAGATAGAAGAATAGCTGGTTGGTGTTAAATAACTAACTATCCTTTAAAATTCATTAGGAAGATCGAAAAAGGCCAAAAGCAAAATAAAGCTAACGGTGAAACTAATAATGATAACATAAATAAGAGAGAGAATATGAGTCATCCACTGTTATACCATATAAGGAGGGGGCATCTGAAACCCTACGTAGGATTCTAAATAAAAGCAGGAATTAGGGTGGTATTCAAACCTACAGACTAATTCAGGTAGGACGAGTTCTGTCGGTTAAGGGACCCTGTAGATTGACCCAATTAGACAAAATAATATAATTTACAAAATATCTTGCAATGACTGTCAGTGAGGTCAACTATAAAGGTCAAACTAGTAGATCGGGTGGGGGTAGTCAGATTATCAGAACATAAGAATTTAGCTAGGGTAGCTAATGGTTGACCCCGAGAAAATAAGTAATTTAGAAAAAAGCTCAGCAACTGCACTGTATGCATTAACACACAACCTCACAATAGTATGTTGGAAGAGGGTTAAAATTCTAAAAAGTAATCTAGATAGGTGGAGATAGACAGAGGTTGATTACTGAATCCTTCTTCATCGAGTCTGCACCCGACACGTACGTGCAATAGGAATGATTCATCACTCATCCCTGAAATATGGAAAATACTACTACCGATCAAATCAAGCGATGGGAAATAATGGAACTATATAAATGAAGTTAGAAAGTTACGTGAGTGAGTAGCGCCTTGATATGATGATGACCATTAATGAATTGTGCTCATTAACATGGTCATCAGTATACATTACTATATAACAAACACTGTGAGACTTTATCAAAATAAATTTTACCCATAATGGATTATTTATTCTCAATCTTCTTGTCTTTCTCTTTAAAACTGTAAGGACATTTTCGTTGTTGCATGAAAACACATTCTCGTGTAGAGTCTAAGGTTATTGAAATTGATGATGACATCATTTCATTGCATTATATTTTAAAAATGTTTTTAGTACGCATTTTTTTTTTTAAAAAAAAAAGTGTTCTTTCGACTTTCATATCGTATTTTCTCTTTCTCTCTGTTTAGATGGTCTAACTCTCGAATATGCCCTAAATGAAAATATTCTCCTTCGTGTGCTATTCAATCCAACCTCTGAACAGTTGCGTTTCGGCTTACAAGAAGCTCTAACTCATGCACTAGGCAGCAATGATAGTGCAGTTGTTGAATATCCTGTAACACCATCAACACTTGGAAAAGCGTCTATTGTCTATACAGGCCAATTGCTTGGATTCACTGGTGAATGGTTATTACAAGATTCATCATTTGGAGGGAATAATCTCATGTCATGGCTTGATGGAGAAGCAGCTATGGTGAGTTTGTTTGTTCGTTGTTGTTGTAGTTATTTCATTTAATTGGAGTGGTTTTCTCACTTGTCACTTCTGAAAACACACATCCATAAATTCACGTGAAATTTGAGTTGTCTAAGTGAGATTGAGTAGGTCGGGGAAGTTGGTATTGGTTAGAATTGAAGTTCTAATGAGAGGTCCTAACACGTGGTAGGATCTATCAAGTCAACTAAGACATGAGTTACTCGTCTCTGCTATTGTCTGGCGGTTGTGCTGTATAGATCGCGAATTGACAGAAGTTCGAGTTCATGTCACACTAGTCTATGAGGTTGTCATGTATCCGGAAGATTCTGGATTAGAAATCCAGTGGGTGTGGACTGATGAGGTGTCCGAAAGTGGGACGAAATACCTGCTAACCAGTACTCGCAGCTGGTTTTCCAATGATCCTCTAACCGATGTCAGTTCGTAGTCATTGTTTACATTTCTTTTCTCCTTTTTTTTCTGTCTTTATGTGTGCCACATGAGTATGGTAACTTAAACTTACGCCCCTTTTGTGCAAAAGTTCTCAGTGGAGAATTCAGTTCAGTTCAGTTCGCCTCATTCAACTAATGGATACATGAAGTCTTGTGTTGCCTTAGGCCTTCTTTCTAATTTATCAGTAACACACTTTTTGAGTGTTGATAGATTCTGTGTGCTTGATAATTTAATTGAGAAGTGTTCATTTTAAGCTTCACTAGACACCAAATAGCTTCAGTGGTATATTCATTGTGAAAATATTCAACACGACAGAGAAAGGTAACATCTATCTGTGCTGGGAATTTTCTTCCCAGCATTTAATATGAAATTCTTGTCAAGTTGACGCAGTTTAATTATCACCCTGTAACTGAATGCAGGGTATTGTTATATTAGATGGTTGGAGGTAATCAGCAGCAGGTGGAAGCCTCAACAAAATCTAGGTTTCGTGCTAGTTGGCAGTCATCAGTCAACCAACAAGTCGTATCTACAACCTTGACGGAATTCATGTCCCTTCTGAGATTCGAACCCGCGTCACCGAGCGCCGCATGAAGTCAGAGACGTTGCGGCTGAGCTATTCAGGCTTGCAATTGACCTCCTGTAGGAATGTTTTGGATATTTTCGATTGAACACTAGTCAGTAACCAGTTTAGTGTGTGTGTTTTGTGCTATCTTTGGTGTAGACTAAATTCCGACTACAGCATTGGGTGGTGACGCAGGTTCGAATTTCAGAAGGGACATGAGTTCTTTGCTGATTGGTGAGTGGCAATAAGCACAAAGCTGAAGTCCACGGCTTCATGACGATTGCCTTCAACCATCTAATATCAACAATTCAAAGTGTACCGTGATGGAGGGGCACCTAGAGTGGTATGGTGTCCACCTTGCAAACTTGACTGATAGAATTCAGTCTGCACCAAAGATAGGACTATATACACACACACACACACACATTAAACTAGTTGCTAAGTAGGCTCCAATCAAACTAGAGAATTGTATATGTGAATAATTTTATTCCTCTCCTGAAAAATTTTGTTCATTTGAACCCAGTACTTGGAATAGGTCTTTTTACACTTATTATGTGGCTGATAATGTGATAACCAACCATTTGCTGTTTTGGTTCAAGTAGTAGATGCTTTAGGATTTGAACATAGGATCCACATGTTGAAAGTCAATTGCTTGGGCCACTATATCATGTCCCTTCTTTTCAGAAATTAATTTTCGAACGGGCGACGTCGCTGGTTCGGCGTTAGAATGCTTGCCAACCACGCCTCACGTCCGGGATGCGATTCCCGGCCTATGAACCCCTGTAATACCTCTCTAAGCCGTTAGGAAAGCCGGTAAAGACGGAAAGGTGGGGCTAGTGTCAGATTAGCAACCCTACACCGTTAAAATAAAATTTAAAAAATGACTGCTATCGGAACTTAAAAGATCCGTTTTGAATGTAAAGAACTAATATAATGAAATAAATACGAAAAAATGTCTAAAGAAAACTGGTAGTCAGTGAGTTGATTTATTTACAATGTATTATATTTCATCATGAACTGACTGACTGACCTCAGTTAAAGAGCAAGACAGTTGTTTTATCCCAGTTTTTATCAGACTCTTTAGGACAATGCATCCATGAGTAAGTAGTAGTCCACCAGGAATTGAATTCAAGGCCTTCGCCTTATGAGACATATATAATTATGGCCTGTGAATTTTATCTTCTTACATTAATGAGGTTAGGCGTCGAGTGCTAGGTAAGCTATGGAGGGGAAATCAATCGACAAGGCTGTGAAGCTACATCGACTGATATGGTTAGGACATGTGTTACGTTGGCATGCCTAGTCATCGCCTTCCTTGATTGATGGGTGATGTTAGCTGACATAGGGAAAAGAGCTAGCGGAGGTCGAATTAAAACATGGCGGCACCAGTCAATGAAATCCACAACAGCTAGTTTAAACCAGTCACGTAGAAAGGTGTAGACTTCCTGACTGGTTGGTGTCCTCGGGACGGTAAAAACCAACGGTTGGAAACAATTGGTGATATGGCTGGTTCAAAATCGTTCTCAATGGCTGGCGGAGATGCATCCACTCCTTCTGACTTATGATTTCCAATGAAACTGTTTTGTTCTTCTTTATTACTCCTCCTTTGTCTCACATCTCTGCTCACTGTTTCTATTATGCTTTTCTTGTATTTTCTTCTCTTGCTTCGCGTGCTACACGGAGTGTGGCGACTTGAACTGGTGCATATGGGTGCAAAGTTGTTCTATGTCGAAAACAGACAGACAGACGGACATTAATGTATATCCACTTCCCATGGAGTGAGTTTGTGTAGCTCACCAGTGAAGACTTCTAATCTATTCAACAGCTACTAATCTGCCGGAAATTATCATTCCAATGGGGACTATAGATTTCGTCATGAAACCAACCTTGTTAGTTAGAGAATGATTGAAGTATGTATGTGTACAGATATTTATTTATTTAGTTAGTTAATTATTTGGTTAGTCAGTTACTCGATTAAAATGACTAATCATCGGAATCGACTAAAAGAATTTCAAGTATTTTTACTACTTGTTTAAACAATTCATCATTTTGAAAGTGATTCTCATGTGAATTTAACTTATTTAAAGGTTTTCTTTTTTTATTTGTAAGTCATCTGTATATGACTGTGTGTATGTGTGTGTGTGTGCGCGCTTAAGACGAGTTGATAAGCTCTGACATCTCATTCATTATAATAATCAGGATACATTTCGTTTATTTAGAAATTCTTTAGTTATGTTATTAAAATAATCAAATCTAAATTTTCGAATAATAGCACAGAAATATTTCAATTAGAGAACCATTGAAAGGTAATATACTGGAGTACTTACTGGTCAGCCAGCTGTTTCGTCAGCCTACTTTGGGAATCATTGGCAGTACAGTGGCGCAGATGCATCCACTCCCTGTGACTTATGATCTTCAATGAAACTGTTTTGTTCTTCGTTATTACTCCTCCTTTGTCTCACACCTCTGCTCACTGTTTCTATTATGCTTTTCTTGTACTTTCTTCTCTTGCTTCGCGTGCTACACGGAATGTGGCGACTTGAACTTCCGCATATTTGTGCAAAGTTCTATGTCGAAAACAGACAGACAGGCAGACATACTAGTTCAAATGCAGGGCTTTTCGGTTATAAGGTAAAATGGTAGACCATTTAGCCACTGGGAGTTGACTCGGTGGCCTGTGAATTCTAACTTGTATCACTTTGTGAATTGTTGATGAGTCTCAAACTAGGACGAAAGGGTTTTACTGTCCAGTACTCATTGATGGTTTTCAATGGTTCTCTGACTGATGTCATCAATCCGTGATTAAACCACCCCATAGAAAACCACTTGTTAACAAAAAAAATATTTGTTGCACAGGTGGATAGTTTTAATATTTACGGGCTTTCTGAGTTGAAAACATTTATTTCCCGATACGAATTTAAAACAAGCAACAAAGCAGGTTAATAAAGCAGGATTTAATGAATTCATCAAATTTCGGTAGACCCTCTCCTCAGCTGAATACTCTACATACACGGATACAAATATACTTTTGAAATTACATTCGGAGATATAAGACACTGATAAGTAAACAAACTACATTGAATAATTAGTCATGCAGAAAGACAGATGTGAATGTTTTCCAGGTCATGTTCAAATAGATAAAGGGATGGAGGGATTATGAGAGATCAAAATTCAGATAAATTGCATTACGCTTCAATTACATCACTTAGATAAACAATTAGTCATTAGAGAATATAACGAGAATTGCAAACAGACTAATATCAATAGTAATAGTTATAATAACAATTTTAATAGTGTTGAAGTGAGTTAAGATAATCTTACTGATAAAAGATAGTTTTAAATGAATCAAGAATAATAATAATGATAATAATAATAATAACAATAATAATAAGAAGAAGAATTACCAGTAAACAAAGAAACAAGAAGATGCTTGTAATTGCAGAGGCTTGTGCAATTCGAGTTTATAAACCTGGTGGTTTCTGTGTACAAAAGGAGATGGTTGCCACTCTGAATCTACCATGGTAATACGTTTTACTTATTATTCTTGATTCATTTAAAACTATCTTTTATCAGTAGGATTATCTTAACTCACTTCAGCACTATTATTATTGCTACTATTACTACTGACATTACTGTGTTTGCAATTCTTGTTATATTCCTTAATGTCTAATTGTTTATCTAAGTGATGTAATCAAGGTGTAATGCAATTTATCTGAATTTTCATCTCTCATGCTCCCTCTCCCCCTTTATCTATTTGAACATGACCTGGAAAACATTCACATCTGTCTTTCTGCATGACTAATTATTCAATGTAGTTTGTTTACTTATCAGTGTCTTATATCTCCGAATGTAATTTCAAAAGTATATTTGTATCCGTGTGTGTGTAGAGTATTCAGCTGAGGAGGGGGTCTACCGAAATTTGATGAATTCATTAAATCATCCTGCTTTATTAACCATTCTGAGCTGGGTGATTCAGTTGTGATATATTTATTGTCAGTATTTTTTCTAACTGAATATAGTGGGCCTAATTTATATATATGAGGTTCCTGGAACAGATTCATCGATATGGCTGGCATAGATACTTTACTCGAAGTTACTTCTTTGGTATTTGGTGTGGGCACGTGTTTTGTTGTTAGAATTTTTGTAACTCACCCGTCGAGCTTATTTATATCCTACTGAGTTATGATGTTCTCACTGCTACTCGAACTTACTACTCATCACTGTTAACGCCGAAGAGCTATTCACTTAACCACAGTGGAGCCGAGTGTCTTTCATTGATTTGCATCTATTTTTTGTTGTTTATTTCTTTGAATCCATACTACAATTCCCTATCAAGACAAGGAACCACAGTTGTCATTAATTCTAGATTTTGTTAATCTATCAGAGTACCTATTCATTTCCTGCTTGTTTTGAAGGAAGTACTTTTTGCAAAACATGATTGAATTCAACTGGCGAATGGTTTATCTTGGCCCCAAACGAGAGTGGTTACATTTTTTTTATTAATATGGCTGACCACTTATCAAATAGATTATCGATTGAGGTGGTTATCATATGTTTGAAGCCTACTGAGTCACCACTAGCTCCTTTGAAAAAAAGTCTGAATTCAAACGGGGGAGGGGTAAGGTTAAAGCCAAAGATTACATAATCAAGTGGTATAGTGTCATTTTGCTTGTCTCTTGTTTCTATCATTTGAGTTGAACTCAGTACATCGTTACCTAATTTATTAGTTACTCAGCATCTTACGCATCTCTCGCCTTTATTACGTAACTCCTCTCCTATTGTATGCCTACATTTATTTTGTGTAATCTTGAACTGTCTGTGTAAAAATGATAAAAGCGCAATTTTCGGAGCACTGTTCGCTAATTGTGGGACCTTCTGTCAACTGACATCATGTAAAATTTTCAAGTTTGTTAAAACTTTTCTGAACATAAATAAACCTCGTAATCTATTTAGGCTGTAATCAGCTGATGAGAAGCCAGTCAACGAAATAAGCAATGATTGTACCATCTTCTTATTCTGCACAAACATCACACTGTTTGTTGTTCTTGCTTTATTTTTTTTAATCCACACTAAGACGGTCGGGGTGGGGGCAAAATTCTACACCCCAATTGATTGGATGTAGGGATAAAACTTAAAAACACTGTGGCGGTATAGAGTAGAATTCCATTATGGATAAAATTTTATAGTATGATAAAATCACACACACACAGTGTGTTTGTTATACAGTAATATTTACTGATGACAACGTTTCGAGCACAATTTATTACTGCTCATAATCAAGCATATCAAGGCGCTACTCACTCACACAACTTTCTTGCAGCGAATCGCAATAATCTCTGCTGTTTGGAGCCTGCGGTGCTTCGATGATTTTAGCAATTTATTAGGCATCCGGTAGATGATAGAGAAGGATTCTTCCACGCTGGCTGGCTTTGTGGCCGACCGGTTTGCACCGGATTGTCCAATATCGAACTGTTAATGATTTTTACTACACCCTTACTTAGCCATGCTAGGAGATATTCTTGAGTGAGCACGAAAAATCAAGTTCCTAGAGCAATTGAATTGATAGATACAATTTGAAGTGGCTAGCTAGTCTAGGTACTTCATCTTTCAGTCGAGGAATCACTACCATCGGTCGTGTAGAGAATAATACGTGTAGTTCGCCAGCATTAAAAGTTCTTTGAACTGATTTTCTTAGCTTCTTCGCAATTATCTCGCTTGGTATATCACCCTTGAATTTTAGTCGTATAGAAAGAGGCTTCTTGTTTACAGATAGTGAGTAGTGCTTTTTCGCCGCTTTCTTTGTCGTGTGTTTCTTGATAAATTTTTTGGGATATCTATTTTCAATCAATCAAAGTATCATATACAATGCTTAATTCATCGTCAATTACTTCTTCTGAGCATATAGTAGGTCTAACTAACTCTGTGGCCGAGTGAGGATCTTCACTAAATTACTCACTCTATATAATCAATAATAATATTATTACTTAAGCATCGTTTCAACTACAGGCTAACGGAACTGACGAGGATATCAAAGCCAGAATTGGAAAAGCAAGACAAACTTTCATTACTCTTAAGTTTGTGTGGAGGTCAACAGCACTCAGCATGAAAACGAATATAAGATCCAGATTTTCAACTCCAATGTGAAGTCAGTGCTAGTCACCATACGGATCAGAGGCTTGGCACGTCATAAAGAGCATCTCCAACAAACTTCAAACCTTCATTAACAGTTGTCTTCGCTCAATACTACTCAAGATCAGACGGCCGGTCAGAAAAGATCAACAACAGGGATCTCTGGCGCTGAGCCAACCAACACATCAGGAACCGATTGTGAAACAAATAGGCAGGAAGAAATGGAGGTGGATTGGCTGGCTATACTCTGAGAAAACAAGCCGTCAAGTGACATCACTAGACAAGCCATTGCTCGGGTGGAACCAGGCCGAAAGGGAAGCGCTGAGTAGGTCGTCAGTGGGAGAGTGACTTGGAGAAAGGAGGTCATGTGAGGAGGAGGAGAAGATGAAAGCATGTGAGCAGACTTGGAGTGGGGTGAAAAAGTTGGCAGAAAATAGAAGGCGAATGGAGATGTGCAGCTGAAGCCTCATGTTCCTCTAGGAATTAGAGGATATAATAATATAATAATAATATAAAGGGGCGTACTACTCTCTCAGTTTTTTTAAACTGCTCACTCTATGCATATTACTTGTTCTGTCTTCTGCCATCCTTCTTTTTTGTTCTATCATCGTTTCTTTTTCTTTCTTTCTCATTCGGATAAATTTTAATTTGTATCTTTAAAAGAAGAAGTTTTATCGAATATTCTATTTTTATGTCAAGCGTTGTCTTCTAACTGTTTTTGTCATACATATAACTACTGACTCTACTAACTGTACACGTATAATATTTGGATCGATTGTGAAACGAACGTGGTAGGGAACCTCTATACACACACACACACACACGCAGAGACATTTCAATCATCATCACCATCTAATTTCTTATCATTCAGGAAGTATAGTATATGCTGTCATTTAATATAAATATACATATACGTATACATATATGTAACACAGCAGGAGATGAATGTGTATGGGTATACACATATTGGTGTGCTTGTGTGTGTGTTTGCGAGCGCGCCAGCGAGTGAGTGACTGAGTGAGTGAACGCAAGGATTCTTCGTTAACGAATAAATCTCAGTGTGTAATTTCATTTTTCAATTCTGTCATCAATGATGATGTTGATGATGGTGACCTACTGATAAGAATGATGATAGTTATGATAGTGTTTGTCCTATTTTCTCTCTCTCTCTCCCCCCTCTCTTTCTTGATTTTGATGAATAATTTTATTCAGTGTGTGAGAATTTTTTCAGTGTTTCTTTTTGTTTTAACTCTATTCTATGTGTTACTACATTGAGAAAAGGCTGTGGTATTTCGTGAGAATTAAAATGAGGAAAAAATGGTTCATAACAGGATTTCATCATGATCTGACATTTGGTTAGAGAACCATTGGAAAACCAGCTGGGAGTACTGGACAGCTGTTTCCCTCGTCTTAGTTTGGGACTCTTCAACAGTGCGTACCCACTGAGGTTCGAATCCAGGACGAAACAGCTGTCCAGTATTCCCGTGCAGGTTTCCCCAATGGTGTTCTAACCAATGTCAGCTCATGATGAAATCTCCTGTAACCAATCAATCAAATCCCTACAAATCAATACTTGAAGAAAAATGCTTATTTGGATTGATACTTATCCAAGCCAGGTAAAAACTAATCAGTTGTGTTATCCTGAATGCAGAAGTCTGTCAGCTCAGAACAAGTTGGATTTATTCAGGAAAGGCAAATCATGTGTGTGGTTCAAATTGCAACTGGTTGCATCATCATCGAACAGAACATAGAATGACAGTCAAATCGAACTCTACCTCAATTTTATCAAGTAATTTGAAAAGGCCTTTGACAGCGTTGACCGTAAAAGAATAAAAAAAGCTTTTCGATAGAGAAAGAAAGACCAGATCTGAAGTATAAAATGGGATATCATCATTCTATTTCACAGGTTCCCCTCATCAACTAACTGCAAGCCACTACCTGAAATTACAATGGTTATAAATAATAACATTTCATACTTCAATGTTTGTTTGAAAGGTAATAGAGAAAACATTATAAGGTGAACGCATTTGGAATATAAGTATTACATTTCGAAACTGAATAAGTACCCTACCGATGTTACCTTCAACTGCATTTATAAATTTACGTGCACCTGCGACAGGAACTACACTGGAAAGACAGAAAGAATGGCTTCTATCCGGTTTTCAGAGCGTATTCCAAGAAACTTTTGCTGAAAAGGAAGCAGATATTTACAATGTGCAATTACCAGACACCAACCATGTGGATACAGGTCATTTTGTTGAGATTTCCAAATCCTTCAAAATATTAAACATATAAATGACAGCAAATTTATTACGGTTTGCTGAAGCAATCTCAATCAAACGTTTCAAATCAAATTTATGCACACAGACAGAGAGAGTGTAGTCAATCTCTCACTACCTTAGTAACCATATCACTTTCATTACATTGATTAGTCATACGTACTAGTGAGCTGAGCTCACTTAGCAAGTTTTCAATTTTATGAGCTTTAACCTTCTTGAGTTGCTACCTAGACGTGTAAGCTAACACTCTTTATTAGATTTTTCTGTTTTCTGTCTTCTCTCACCTCCCCTTTTTTTTCTTTTTTCATAGTTTGATAGTATATAAATTGATGGTGACTTAAACTAAAAATTGTAACACTTATATTCCGGATGTGTGCGTCGGTGGCACAGTGGTTAGGACTCTCGCCGACCATGCACATGGTTCGGGGTTCGAGCCCACGCCGGCGCACACCTGATATCTATGGTCGGCCTGCAAAATTTGGGCTACCGATATCCATGCTGAAAATTCCATACTTGTACCAAAAATACAGTGTGGAATCAAGCTGTAAATCAAAAAAAAAAATCAAAAATTATATTATTATCTCAGTTACCTTTCAAACAAACATTGAAGTATGAAATGTTATTATTTATAACCATTGTAATTTCAGGTAGTGGCTTGCAGTTAGCTGATGAGGAGGACCTGTAGAATAGAATGATGATATCCCATTTTATACTGCAAATCTGGTCTTTCTTTCTCTGTTGAAATCTATCAAGGGAACCTAATGTATAGAAGAAATAAAAGATACTTTCGTATTTTACGATACTGTATTTCCCAATATTCACCTTAAACTTGATTATGTGACTAGTAGTGAAAGAGCCTTAAACTTCACTGAGACAGTCATCGGATGTGTTCTTTCTATATGTCCACTAGTTACACTTTTCTTCAAATGGGGTACGAAATCCTAAGTGTATCTAAAAATTCCCCTCGATTGACGGGTTCTCGTATATCATTCAACGTATTTTCTCTGAGTTTACTACTCTTGAAATCCTCTTTGTCTATTTAATCTTGTAGACAAGATGCATAAGATGCACACAAGACTGTCTTGCTCACAGTTTTTTCACCTCTTTTGATTTTACTTTAACTTCCGTCTATAAGTAAGTTGACACTCTAAACTTCTTGAGGGACTGAGTGATAGAGAAAGATGAAAATAATCTCTGGTCGCGAATTTTATCCTTCATAACATGTAATTATCTTTTGAAGGTGAAATCAGTAGAACAACTGTGTGTGTGTGTCTGACTTTATTTTAAGCGCCTTAAGCAGAAATCTAATGGGATATCTAATCCACAAACTAAATATAAATCCATATATTCCTTAGGGGTACATATTTTTTCATAGCCACCAAATTTTGTTATGATAATCGGTACCACGGAAAAGGTAATAATCCATGTATTAATTGAATTTGTATTTTGTGTCTTTCTAAAGGACTGTGTTTAATTTAAGTGTAGAATTCATCACAAACAGAGACATCAGTAGTTGAAGAGTAATTGGAGACCAGAGGAAGTCCCATCGGGTTGGTGTAAGTCACTGATTATCCCCATATACAAGAAGGTAGACAAGTCTTCCTGTGATAATCACAGAGGGATTAGCTTGACTAATATAGTATCTAAAGTCCTAGGCTCAATAACATTGCGTAGACTGAGTGGTGCTCGAGAGGCACAAACACGAGAGACCTAGACAGGCTTTAGACCAGGAAGAGGGTGTATTGATCATATATCTTCACCCTTTGACAGATTCTAGAATATAGGCATTCCCCAACAGGTTGATCTCTTACGAAATCTCACCACGGATACAGAGGGCTAGTTTCGCATATGCCAGTTTACGCGTCTCTGGCGTAGACGTGATATCCGACTATATATCCGACTGAAGGGCGGGTGTACTGCTCATCAGTCCGCTCTGTCCTCCTTTATCGCTGTGAGCGAGACGTGGTCATTGAGAGTGGAAGACATGAAAAGATTAGCTGTCTTTGATCATAGGCGCCTGCACTCTATCTCCCGTGTGAAGTGGTATAATAAGGTGAGCAATCTTGAGGTTAGGCGTCGAGTTCTAGGTAAACAGGAGAAATCAATCGATGATGTTATGAAGCTACATAGACTGAAATGGTTAGAACATGTGTTACGCGCGCCTAGTCATCGCCTTCCTCGTCTGTCTGTCTGTCTGTTTTCGACATAGAACTTTGCACAAATGTGCGGCAGTTCAAGTCGCCACACTCGCCTTCCTCGACGAGTAATGTTAGCTGATATAGGGTCAGGCTGGAGAAGAGCTAGCGGCGGTCAAACCAAAACATGGCGGCACCAGTCAATGAAATCCACAACAGCTAGTTTAAACCAGTCACATAGAAAGGTGTAGACTTCCTGACTGGTTGGTGTCCTCGGGACGGTAAAAACCAACGGTTGGAAACAATTGGTGATATGGCTGGTTCAAAATCGTTCTCAATGGCTGGCGGAGATGCATCCACTCCTTCTGACTTATGATTTCAGATGAAACTGTTTTGTTCTTCGTTACCAATATTGCTTTGTCTCACACCTCTATTTACTGTCTCTCTATTATACATTTCTTCTACTTTCTTCTTCGCTGGCTTTGTGTGGTACAAGGAGGGAGTGTGGTGACTTGAACTACCGCACATCGGTTCAAAGTTCTATGTGGAAAACAGACAGACAGACAATTGGAGATCAATTAGGACTAGAGATCTGTATTGTTTCCAGGTCATAATCCTTAAGCAGTTATTATTATTATTATTCCCCTGGGTTCCGAATGGAACATAGGAGCCCTTCAACAATACATCTCAACCTTATATATGTGTCCAAACGAAGTTCATATTTAACAGTTTGAAAACAATTTGGGCGTTGGTTATGTGATATTCATTATGATAAAGGTTCCTTTTTGTATTTCCCAATGAATGAATGAAAAAGAGCACAACGATATTGTTGCTCTTACTGACACTTCGCTATTTAATGCTGCTGCTAATAGGTTTATCAAAGTAGTATTATTAAACCGGAAATTAAAAAATCCACTCAGCTTATATATAACAAAGAGTTAAAAGGTGAGAAAATAGACAAGTTAGGTCAAGTTAAAAGGAGGACATATTGAAAGTCAAAATAACAATGAAGATCAATCACTAAATCAAATAACAAATGTAATAGTACATCTGTTATGTTGATATCATCAAAACAAAGTTTACTAACTTGATCATCGTTCATCAGTCTGGGGTCATTTTTCGTTGATCGTCAAGTTGATCGGTCAATTCGTAAAGATAACAAAATCAAGTGTAGATGCCTGTGGGATTTGATCAGTGTGTAACATTATAAAAGTTGTGTGTGTATGTTCACATAGTGAACTTGCTTATCACACATTCATGTTGATTTTGTCACTTCGTTGGGGGGAGGAGAGCGAGGTGTTATAACCATATCAGATTCTGTTTTAGTCTAAAATCGTTTTGTTTTTCATTCATTCATTGAGAAAATACAAAAACCTTCATTATAATGAACATCTCCACCTTGTACTACTACTACTACTATCTGCTATCCTCTTCATCTGGGTCCACGATTTCCCAAAATCTCTCATCTCCCCTTTACACAGTGCGTAGAGTTACAATTTGATCAGCACATGATTTGCCTTTCCTGAATCTAGCTTCTTCCGTGCTGATGGAGTTCTGTATCCAGTACATATTTTATTCTCTCCAGGATGATGCAACTTAGTATTTTACGTGGCACGCTGGTTCTTGCACACACCTAAGTCGCCCTTCTTTGCTAGCCTGACAAGGTAGCCTTTCTTCCTTCCTTCCTTCGGTGGGTACCTTTCCCTGTTTTCAAGCCTTTTGCAATAATGGCATGAGCACATTTGCCTCAGTCTCTGGGTTCATTTTTAGTGCTTCGGGGAGAATTCCGTCTGATCCTTCTGCCTTCCCTGTCAGACTTCAGTAGCTTGACTGCATTCAGGATTTCTATCCTTCAGCAGTGTGCATTCATAACCCAACTGGGAATGTCGGGCTAAGGTTTCTTCAGACTCCAAGGTCAGCTCGTTAATTATTCAACCATAAGGATTGGAATTTGGTGACTTGTGAATTCCAGCTTCTGTCAGTTAGAGATATAGCGCTGCTAACAATAAATACTGTCGAAGAGCTACTACTGAGAATTTATAGATACTTATTAATTGGTGGTGGTGATGCTGCTGTTGTGTATCGGGCATATTGACATAAAGTAGTATTCAAGAGTTGTTATCTTGAATTCCAAACGACAGGTGGGATGGTTAACGAGCTGACGTTGTCACCTAAAAATCCTTGGTTCAAGATTCACGGTGGGTTTATGGATGTGCACGGCTAAAGGCTCTCGAACTAGTACAGAACAGCTATCCAATAGTGTTTGAATTTGAGGGATGCTCTAACTAACTTCGATTTGTGAAGAAATCTAAGGTTTTGCCGGTATTCAGACCTTATCGGTGGCTGTATTACCCACCATCTGATGGCAATTTAGAATGTATGCTTTTGGGGGGGGTCTGAGCTGCTCTAAAACCTTCTTCTCAGAACGGGAGGGCAGAAAAGATAACTTTGTGCTAGTTGGGGGGGGGGGAAACACTCCTATTCATCACTAGTTATTATAATATTTGTTTCCTTTAGTTCCTAGAGGAATATAGGGCTTCAGCCGCCGGCGTCTCCATTGTCTTCGGTTTTCTGCCGACGCGTTCACCTGGTTCTACGTCTACCCACATGCTTTCATCTCCTCTTCGCATGACATCCTCCTCCATGTCACCGTCTCACTGACGACCAACTCACCGCTTCCTTTTCGGGTTCCACTCGAGCAATGGTCTGTCGTATGATGTCACTTGATGGTTTGTTTTCTTGGATAGTCTATCCACATCCATTTCTTCCCGCACATTTGTTGCACAGTTGGTTCGTGTTGGGTTGGTTCGCTCCCAGAAATCCCTGTTGCTCATCTTTTCTGGCCATCTGATCTAATAGTATTGAGGGAAGACAGTTGTTGATGAAGGTCTGTAGTTTGTTTGAGGTGCTTTTCATGGCACGCCAAGTCTTCGATCCATGTAGTAAGTAGCACTGACTTCACATTGGAGTTGAAAATCCGGATCTTATTTTTGATGCTGAGTGCTGTTGATCTCCATACAGAGTTGAGAGTAATGAAAGCTTGTCTTGCTTTCCCACTCTTTGCTTTGATATTCTCATCAGTTCTGTCCCGATTTAGTTGAAACGATGCTTCCCAGGTCGGTAAGTGAAGGAGGTTGCTTCTTTCATCACTTATAGTACAACATATTGTAAAATACTTATACTTTAATGGTTAACTGCTAACATTTTTGGCATTACACAACCTGCATGATCCCATTTATATTCTAACTTGTATCTCTTGTTAAGTGATTCTTGTATTATGCAAGTCTGATCACCACTGTGTCAAAGTATATCACCTATTTGTTGGGTGTGGTTAACAAACTAATCAATATATATAGGCTGCTGAGGTAATCATATAGTATAGTATAGTCTTGTAGAAAATCATTAGTGAAGCAAATCCTGTTTCAGTAGTAGTTGCTTTAGTATCTATTGCTTTGCCTATTCTTCTTAGTATTGTATAATTGTTGTTGTTGCTATTGCTTTTTTCTGTCAGTGAAGTATTGAAGTGTAAACACATGTTACCATAGTGATGACATTTTGATCATTCATTCTTTTTACATTTCTGAAAGCTTCTCCATCTAGAACTGTTATTATTATTATGAAATAGTATAGAATATGTCCTACTTTTATGCTTATAGAGAGTACCTTGTTAACTTTTTTTGCCTGTTACTATTATTATTGTTATTCCTGTACAATATATATATATATGGAAGTAAGAAAAAGGTATTCAGGTGGTACTCATCATTTGGAGGTATTTGAATATCACTGACTGACTGCTTTCCCATTAAGACTTGAACGTAGAACTCTTCGATTCAAACGTGAAAGCTTTTACCACTTGGCCATGCAGGCTATCTCTCGTTATGTACTGAAGTTGTTTTGTATTTCCCTCTGGTTACTTAATTATTATTATTATTATTCCTTTGGGTTTCGAGCGCAAACATTCGGTTTCATTAGCAGATCATCTTCATTTCACTCTGTCTTCTGCAATCTTCTTTATTAGCTGATCCCACGATTGTCTATTAGCTCTTATCTCCTTCTGAAACGATCTCTTTCATGTCATCCTTGGATGCATGCCCAACTTGTTGTTTCCCATTCAGGTCCCACTCGAGGGTCTGCAGAGTGCATCGTGATGTCATCCAGTGGTCTCCAACAAGTATGTCTTGGTTTTTATATCGGATACTATTACATATGCTTCGACGACGACATTGGATGGTTATCATGATGTTAATTGTCTGACTGTGGGCACATGGATTTCATCTCATTCAGAATTCTGACACACCTATACTTAGATAGGTTATTGTCATAATTGTCATTTTTAATTATTTATTAAGGCCTCCTGATCTCCTCTTTCTCTCTTTTTCTTAATTTACCTTGAAGCTTATGTCGTTGTTATTTTTAATTCAGTTTTAATCTTCCTGTGGATTGATTGAAGCGGAATATTCGGCTTCTGTTGGCATCTCAGCTTTGAGTACGGTCGCTCTAACGATATCTGAGGATTAACTTAATAATAATTTGCTTTATTCCAAAACAGTACTTGTGATACAGAATGGAATTCTCAGCACTTAAACTACAGTATTGCATCTAGTTAGTACATTAACAATAAATAAAATTCTACATAGATTAAGGGTAATCTCAGTTCGTTTTGACAACAACATATTAGCGTGTCGGTACCATAGCCGAAAATTGAACAGTGTTTGAAGGTGCTAGAAAAGTAGGTTCTAGCATATTTACTGGCGCAAGCAGAAGAAAGAAACAAAGGAGCACATAACAGAGAAAAAAAAAGAGAGGAAAGGAAAAGGGAGAAAGAAAAACGTTATACTTATAAATGATATGAGTTGGAAAGACGAGATCCAGTTGTTCTACTGACTATTTAATAAGTTATAAGTTTCACGCTGAATGTTTTCTTTATCGCACAGAACACGATCTAAGTAGGGTATAGTTGAATTTTTGTACTTACTAGTGCGAGCATATATTTTTCTATATAGGCTTCTGGTTTTATCTGATGAGATACAGCGGGAGCAGTTTTGTGAATGGTGACTAGTGGTGAGATCCAGAATAACATTTTCGTCCTATTTTGAACTCTTCAGCTTGGCGTACCTGCACCCCCCCAACGAGTGATGATGACGTTCCCACTGAAGCTCGAATCCAATACCCATACTTTCAAATGTGAAGGCACTATCGACGGCCGAAGAATTCTAGTGGATATCACTATGATGTTTGAAACAACTGACACTAACTTCAGATCTCAGTGGGAACATCATCACTCATTGGCGAATCGTAGGTACATCTGGCTGATGACTCCGTAATAGGACGATAACATCCTGGATTCCATACACTGGTAGTCACCATACACCAAATTACTTTTACTATCATTATTTGTTAGGCTTACTTACTGAGTATAGTTTCTGTTATTTTTACTACCATATGCGTATACACTTTGTTTGGTTTTGTATTTCATGAAAATACCCTTTAATAATAACTCGCTGTACTTATTCCTGTGATTCATCATCGATTTGTCTATTATACTTTTTGGTAAAACAATTTCCGAGAAGCCGGTGTATTGTCTGACTGACTGACTGAGTATTGCACTAAAGACTTTGAATGAGTCAATTAGATCCTCCATGTGGTGAAGTATGTTTTGAATAGTCTAGTTCTCTTGCTTTACACTTACCTCCCACCCCACCCCACCCCACCCGTCTGTCTAGATTTTATTTGTACTACTAGTTTCCATATTCTGTTTGTTGACGGTTGTGGCGGGGGTGGGGGGTAGGTTCTGTCCGTTCACATGTATATAATTCTAATGAATGGGCGTTGTCTGTTGATTTCTCCAAGTGTTTTCTTTTCGTTTTTCTGTCATAACTCATTGATGATGTCTTTTGTTTATTGTTAACAACAATTATTATTAGTCTGTGTTCCTCCTGCCTTTCCGTTTGTCTGTTGTCTTTTGATTGACTCTACTGTACTTACTTTAATTTCGATTCGTTTATTTATCATAGAATATTTCGAATTACCAAGAGGTGCTATGGTCATGTTTGGCTGTGAAGGGAATGCAGAGAAAATTCATTGCACTGGTCATGGCACTCTACTCGAACTTATGCAGTCAACCAAGTGAGGGCCTATAGAAAGTTGTCATCTGAAGTAGTGACAACCAGTGATATCCGTCAGCGACGGATGTCTACTATCCATGTATCTGTTGAATTTCATCAGAGATGTACTAATGGGCTTAATCGGCCTTAACTGACTTCACGGTATCAGGAACTCACTTCTTACCATGGAATAATATTAGGGACTAGGATTATGCGGATAATATAGTCTTTCTGGGTAAAGACGCTGAAAAAAAGTGAGGAATGTTCTGAACACCACCTTGAACAGCAATCTTCGAATGTTTGGCATGCGATTCGCTCCCCTTGTCAAATGTAAAATAATTCTACAGAACTGGAGTAGGGTAGACTGACTCCTAGATTAAAGATAGGTAGGAATGAAGTGGTTGGTGGTGCGTGTTGACCACTTCAGTTACTGATTTGGGAATTTGCATCAGGCAACATCAATGGGTTGATCAGTACCGAAATCTTAGTATGGATATACATGGCTGTTTATGGCATTTTTTTGTCAACTTTCACCATCCCTAGCGTAGATGTGATGATCTCCGGCTGTCCACTAAAGCACGAGTGTATTGCTGCACACCAGTACTCTCCGTCCTCTTTTAAGGATGTGAATGACATATCACAGCCATTGAAAGTGGAAGACATGAAAAGGCTACCTAGCTACTTGTCTTCGATCGCAAATATCTCCATTCTATCTCCCGTGTTATGTGGTATGATAGGGTATTGAGTAATATTGAGAAAAGGTGTCGAGTGTTAGGTAACGAGGCAAAAATCAATCAACGAGGTTGTGGAGTTACACACCGACTGAGTTGGTTAAGACATATGTTACGCATGCACAATGAGCCATCGTCTTCCTCGACAACCATGAATGTTAGCTGACATAGATAAGATTGATAAAGTTGGAAAGAAGAGTTAGCTAGTCTGTGGTCAGACGAAAAAACATGGCTTAAACAGACAACGAAATCCGTAACAGTTAGTTTAGTCCAGCCAGCCAGCCACGTAGATAGGTGTAGATTACAAGTCTGGTTGGAGTCCTCTAGATGATAAGAACCAATGCAGGCTGGCGACAATTGCTGATGGCGTAGATGCATTCATTCACTCTTTGTGATGATTTGTCATATCCAAAACAACTCTACAGTTCTTCTATATAACTTCTTTTTCCCTCACTCACACTTCTGTTTTTTGTTGAATTTGTCTTCATTGTCTTCGCTTGCCTTGTTTATGCTACATGGAGGGAGAGTGGCAATTGATACTGGTACACTACTTCTGTGCAAAGCACTTCTATATTGAAACAGTCATTCACAGTCAGTTAATCAGAAAGATTAACCCTAAAGGTTGTTTCTTCCAATCTATATGCGATTTCATCTATCATCTCAAATGGTTGTCTGTAATTATTATTATTATCAGAATTTACTTTTCCCTCTGTTGTCTTGTGTTGATGCTAAACCCACACACATTCACACATACATTGAATGGTGAATGAGTCAGTCTAATTTTAGGATATAAAATCGATTTCTGCTGTTGGTGATGATGATAGATAAGATAGATAGACAGACAGACGGATAGACAGATGGACAGCGAAAAAGGAGAATGAATTATCTCTGGCCTATTGGTCAGGTAGGTAGGTAGGTAGGCATTAGTGGTAGCAAGTAGTCACTGGCGGATAGATGGATGGGTGGGTGGGATTCTGGTGATGATGATGATGAGAGCAAAAGTCATACCTCCGCTATTCTCTTCGTTATTAGTTATTTTTTTAGACTTTTCATACTTTATTCTTTGTTGTTGGTGTTCTGTTCCTTCTATGCTGCAGACATGCGCCTACGCTTATTACCTACCCTTTTGTGTTTATTATCTCCAGTCCTAGAGCAAAAAATAATCATTATAACAGTAATAATAATGTCCATATTTAGTTGCTTTGTTGGCTTATCCATCATTTGTGAATAATGACTGGTGTGTATGTGTGTGTGTGTGTGAGGATGAGAATGATTCATCCTCCAGAATAGGTGACTGATGTATAACGCTTAAAAATGTACTTATCATCTGTTTGCCATCTGTTCTACTTTCCACCATCAAGTTTCACTGGTATGTCCGTGTGTGTTTATTGACCTTCGAGTGATTAAATTTTGTTGATTAAGTGGGGGGTGTAGCATCAGTTTCGTGTGTGTGTGGTTGCCTACCTATGTTTACCCAAGAGAGAAAGAGGCAGTTTGGTCTGAGTAAACTCCAGTGTGTGTGTGTATGTGCGTATTTGCGTGTGTGTCTGTGTGTGCGTGTGCCTGAGATTATTTCCTAGACAGCAAACAGTCTCTCTGGCATATATGCATCTTATAATATAATTGGTTAGTCTTCAATTTTGCTAATACATCCATCTATCTATCTATCAACTAAGCGCAGTGCTGGCAAATGATTTTAATAAAAAAAAGGCAAAAATAATAAAAAAGATAAGAGAAATGGATAAGTTAAATTAGCCTTAGCCTCCTCTTATTACTACTTTTTCTTGTCTTACTTATTTGCTTTTCTTTCAAGCATAAGAAGCACTTGAACTCCGTCTCCTCCCTTCTCTCTCTCTCCCACTGCTACTCACCAAGAGAAAGAGCGTTTCCATTTCGGTTCCCCCCCCCCCGAAAGCATCTTATCTAGTTGACTCGAAATGCTCTCCATATTTAGTTATTCTTTTCTTCCATTACAGTGTTTGTGTTCAGTTTTAAAAACAGATGATAAGGTGAGTGTGTGGGTCGGGGGGGGGTATGGATTCAGAAAACTCAACTCGGTAGTGGCATGCTTAAATGGATTGCCTTCTCTAATATATTATATGAACCCTGTTTTGCTTGCTCCCTCCCTGTCTCCTTCTGTCTCTCGCACGCGCGCGCCTTTTTTTCAATTTCTCAGTCATTTCAATCAATATGTATATATACATATTCGAGAGGAAGTATTCGATATAATATTATATCTGCGCAGAAATGAGGATGATATCTAGAATTATTCTGATCCTAATATGTGGCTGGTCTGCTTGAGACCACCACCACCACCACCATAAATGGTAACCAAGAAAGCAAGTATATTTTGCATAAAACTGTATCCTACTACTGATTGAGTCAGATGAGTAGTATTAGTTGTTGTTGTTGTTTTGTATCCCGCTCATATCAACTGGTAGTACTTGCTAGCTAGCCAGCTAGTCAGCCAGCCAGCCAACCAGATCGATGGTATTAAGCAGATCGTATAGTGTACAATGATTCATTAACCTTAACAATTTGATAATATTAAATGGTTGGAGGCAATCGACAAGAAGCCTTGGACCTAGAATGTTGATCACATTGCTGACCTCACTGTTGGCTTTGTAGCCGGCCGGTTTGGACCAGGTGGTTTTTACTACACCTTTACTTAGCCATAGTGCGAGACGTTCTCGAGGAAGGAAAATCAAGTTCCTAGAGCAACATCATTTATTTAAACACATAAAAACTTGGTACAATATGGCACCAAGAAGGATGCGCCACACAATAATAATAAAACAACATAGATCAAAAGAAAAAATATATATAAGCAGAGAACGGATAAAGAACTTCATCTGGAATGAAAACAGTCATGCTTAACAAATTCAAACAGTATTCGTTAACTATCATCGGGAAGGGAAGAAAGAAGGAAATTGCAGCACGTGTAATAGCGCGCGATAAGTTTCATTGATTGTTTGTTGCTTCATTCAATTCATTGTGTGAGGGCTGAGATACTGGCCGGGCGCCCAGACCGAAGCAGGTGGTTTTATTAGGGACCACCCTTCCCCCAAGCCTTGGACTTGGAGTCTAATCCGGAAGGAGCAGCGTCAGGAGCTGCATTCCCATGGTTGACGGTGACCCATATGGGCTCATATGCCATTTGATCTCATTGGAGCTCATGTCCCCCACATGGTAACTGCTTTTAGTTTAACCACTCGCTATCCAAACAACCTTCCTGACATGGTAGGACCTGCAGGGACAGAGTCCCAGTCAGTTTAGCAAGAGCAACATGAAATATAATTCATCCCACAAGCGCAGTTGAATTGGTAAATGCAATTGGAAACGGCTAGTCTAGGTACTTCATTTTCAATCTAGGAATCACAATCGCTCGTCTAGAGAATATTACGTGTAGTTCTTTGAACTGAGTTTCTTAATTTCTTCATAATTATTTCGCTTGGTATATAGCCCTTGAATTGCTTACCGATGGCGAGTAGTCCTTTTCAACTTTCTCAGTCAGATGTTTCGTGATGAATTTGTCGGGATAGCTATTTTTCAATCAAGGTATCATATAGAATACTTAATTCACCTTCGATTACTTCTTCTGAGCGCGTAGCTTTATCCCTGTAGCTGAAGAGGGTCCTTAATACATTTCTATTGTACTGGAGAGGAATGAAGCTGTGAAAATGTGTGGATATTGTTCTGTCCATGTGCTTTTCCTATGCAAGTTTCTCTTTATACTACGATCTGGTTTTTTTTTAAGGAGGACAGAGATATCCAGGAAGGCAAATCTATTTTTGAGTTTCCTCTTTGCACGTTTGCTAGGTAGGTGGGAGGGGAAATCAATCGACGAGGCTGTGAGATGGTTAGGACATGTGTTACGCATGACTAGTCGTAGATTGCCTTCCTCGACAACGGGCAATGTTAGCTGACACAAGATCAGGTTGGAAAAGAGTCAGCAGTGGTCAAATCGAAACATGTTGGCATTAGTCAATGAAATTCACAACAGTTAGTTTGAGCCACGTAGGAAGGTATAGACTTCCTGGTTGGAGACCTCGGAACGGTAAAAGCCAATGGTTGGAAACAATCGGTGATATGGCTCAAACTCATCGTTCTAAATGACTGGCACAGATGCATCCACTGCTTGTGGCTTATAAATTCCAATGAAACTATATCGTTTTTCGATATCATTATTCATTTTACCTCATATCTCTGTTCACTGTCTCTATTTTGCATTCCCTTCTACTTTCTTCTCTTGCTTTGTATGGTACATGGAGGGAGTATGGTGACTCTAACTTTCGCACATCGGTGCAAAGTTGTTCTATGTCGGAAACAGACAGATTTAGAAAGAAATCTGCCACCTTGAACTATACTGCTGTACTTCTGTACAAATGTCTATATTCAGACTGTCTCAATCAGTCAGTGTTTATCGTAAATAGCCTAAATGAATTTGGCCAGTAATTTCATTGATTTTATTTGAACTGTGATGACGTATCGAAGCCGTATTCTCTGTATCCACAATTTTATTATTATTATTATTATTATTATTATTATTATTATTATAATTTGTGTAGGTGGGCATTTTTAATTTTTGGCAATCATAGCTAAGCCATTAACTTTCATTCTAAGTGTAATTAATGCATGTAGTATTGGTGTGTGTATTATATCGGTCAAATGGATTTGGTACAGTTTTTCTTTTTAAATTTGTATCGTCCTTGTCTATTCATCATCACATCATTTGTTCCCATCTAATCGTGAAGTGAATTTCCCTCTCTTACTTTTGGCATAATTTGTTCTACAACACAGTTAGATTTCTGGCTAACCTCCATGGATGTTGTTTGTGTGCGCGTGTGTTTGTGCATACGTTGGCTTAAATTCACTTCCTCTTATTTACCTTATCATGATGTTGTTGTTTGTTAATGTTATCTCGGTGTATGTGATTTATCTCTCATCTGAATACATTTGGTGTTCTCGTTTTATCTTTGGGGTATTATATTTGGTATGTGGAGTGTTTCCCCTCTCCCTCCCTTTCCGCCCCACACAGAAATCAAACATTTCACATGATATATTTGTACGTTTGTAGGCCATCTCTGTAGACAATATCATTAGAATGTGTCTAATAACACACGTTTTCTCTAAGTGTTATTTATTTATTTATTGTCACAACACAGTTTTCCGGCTAAAATTTTTTTTCTAACCATTTTGGCAAATGCTCCATCATGCAGTGAGTAGACAATCGCCTTCCTGTATGACCTATGCGTATTTGCTTCCATAAACCTACTCATCAAATTGATATACGCGGCAGTTTGAAGTGTCAAGAATTGGCGAGTGAGCTTTTTTTTGCAGATTGTTGAAGCACTCGCTTAGTGGTGGTGTTGAAGAAAATAAGTTTTGTAGCATAATAAGAAGTTTTCTTTGATGGCTTTATCGAGTCTTCGTTTGACTAAGGTTCCTGTACATCATCTCCTTTGAACGGCAAACTGATATAGACAGGTTTCTTCGGAACTGTTTAGATTGTTTTTCAGGGGGTCAATTTCTTTAGAGTATTTATCAATGAACTTCTCAGGATATCCATTGTTAGATAAAATATCCTTTAGAGATTTAATTTCATGCTCAGTAGTACTGTCAGAACAAATTTTCCGTGCTCTACTATGGCTGTGAGACCTGGCCACTGAGAGTGGAAGACATGAAAAGAATAACTGTCTGTGATCATAGGTGCCTGCGTTCTATTTCCCGTGTGAAGTGATATAATAAGGTGAGCAATATTGAGGTTAGGCGTCGAGTGCTAGGTAAACAGGGGAAATCAATCGACGAAGTTGTGAGATGGTTAGGACATGTGTTACGTGTGCCTAGTCATCGCCTTCCTCGACTAGTAATGTTAGCGGATATAGGGTCAGGCTGGAAAAAAGCTAGCGGCGGTCAAACCAAAACATGACGGCACCAGTCAATGAAATCCACAACAGTTGGTCTAAGCCACGTAGGAAGGTGTAGACTTCCTGGTTGGGGTCCTCTAAGAATTAAAGGAAACAATAATATGATAATAATACATTGCACACTCTATCCAAACAATATGTTCAACTCTAACTATCACATAATTTGGAAATAACAGCCCGACAGTGGTCCCATATTACTTTATTCACTTACATTATTATTGCTGACCTGATATTTGACCTTTCGATTAATGAATTTGGTGCTATATCCACATGTGCGAGTGTGTGTGTGCGTGTGTGCGAGCGCTTGTTAATTACAAATCGCCATGTTTAACTAACAGGCTACCATCTATTCTATGATGAAATTTACAAATTAATAAAAAATAGAAGTAAAATGTAGGTCACACACTGTCTAAAGATTAAATATCAGGTCAACTGTGTAACAATAATGTCGGTGGAATACAAGCGGTATCATGCAAATCGACATAAGACAACAACCAATCATAAATAAGGTCATCACAACAGACAGTTATCGCATTCATGGAAAGGCTTTTTTTGTTGTGGCTGATAGCTTTCTTATATAACCCTACCCTAATGTCATGTTTACCTAGCTCTGTTTGGTGTTTGTTAATTGTTCCTTTTTTGTCGTGTTTATTTCTTCTGTCTGGAATACGACACAAATGTATGATTGGACGGTTCATTTTACATATTTTTAAGGGTTTTAATCAAAATTTAAGATTGTTGCCAGATCCGACAAGAGCGATGGGATAGTACGCTACCTAATAGTCGTGTGCAAGGTATGAAAAAGGCTGTGTGCTTAATATGCATACGCCTCGTCGTTATAATGTTTTGTGCGTCAGTGGCACAGCGGTTGAGTGCTCACCGACCACTCAGGTGGTCAGGGGTTCTATTCCCGGCCACAGACCCACTCCCCCCTTACCTCGCTAAGCCAGTAATAAGGCTGGTAAAGAGGGAAGGTTGGGCCAGGTGAGGCTAGCTAGCAACCCCATCCCGTAAAAACAAGCACCACTGCTACCGAAACTCCAAGTCCCCAGTCTGAAGCCATCCTATGTTCCACTGGGAACGTAAAGGAATAAAAAATATAGGGTGAAATATTCCTATATCAAAAGTTAATCTGAACGAAGAGTATTCATTTCAATACTTTCTCTTTAGGTTCTTACATTCATAAAAATTCCATACTAGACATTTCTCAATCACACTGTCACTAGATGGAAAAGTGATTGGTACGGCTACTTCAACGCTTGCATGACCACTTAGTGATGCATAGCGTTATGTTTCATCTTGACTCACTAATTTGTCCCTGGTGGAGACCATCGACTACTATATCTGTGAACAGATTTTCGCGAGAAAATTGTGCACTAATATTACCTATTAGTAATCTGAAACAACAACTGCTCAAATGTGCAACAAACGCTCAATTCTTGTACAATGATGAAACGTACAGGCAGGTTGATCAGGGGGGGGGGGTGGCCATGAAATCTTTACCAGGATCTATTTTTATGAAGGTGCTTCTAGCAAAATCTGGGAAATAGTTTGCTGAAAGATGGAATAGCAAAAATAGAAGTGTATTGTCTCTACATGGATGACATTTTTATACTGGATGGATGATGGAGAGTTATGTAGTGATTTGATTTTGAGCAGCTTGAATAATGCTCACCATTTCACCTACAAAGGAGTATTCAACGACTCTCTACACTACCTCGACGATCTACTAACGATAAGAGAGGATGCTTCTGTCAGAATAACCATATTTAGAAAGCTAGAGAACAAAGATCTTACCTGGCGCTGGGTTCAGGGTGATCAAGAATGCTCTGACCCCCGGGTGGAGGCTCACCATTGCACCTCGGTGAGTTGAAACTCGCAACGGATCCAAATCGGGTGCGCTCGGGCTTGTAGGTTTTGTCAGTGGGGAGACCTCACGGTCCTCCCTCTAAAAGTGCGTAGGTGGCACAGCGGTTAGGATTCTCGCCGACCGTGCACATGGTCCGGAGTTTGACCCCCTGTCGACGCACACCTGATATCAATGGTCGGCCGGCAAAATTTGGGCTACCGATATCACATTCTGAAAATTTTATACTTGTACCAAAAAATATGGTGTGGAATCAAGCTGTAATTAAAATAAATAAAAAATAACTATACGCACTTCCTTAGCTTCGTACCAATATAATCTGAACAACAGACTGAGCGAAGAAATATGCATTCCTTTTCCATTAGTTCCTCATCATCGGCTGACTCTACACTAGTATATCGTTTTTTATTGCCAATCAAGTGGTTATTTTAATTAATCAGTTTTAGGTAAAGACAGAAGTGAAATTAAGAGGTTAAAGGTCATCAGAACAAATAACTAATAGATGTTAGTAACAAGATATCTAAGTTTTGAAGGAGGAAGCGGGCGAAAATCAATTAATTAATTACGGAATTAAAGAAAGGTTGATTCCTAGGCGTTGGCAACAAGTTATTACATAATCAAGTAATTTGTAAAATAGCAATCAATGATGACTAAGAAGAATAGGATGACTCAGAAGATAGTTACGTAATATACAAACCACTTAATAGAATTAGCTAGAGCTGTAAAAATTAACAAAGTCAAAAGATGGTTAGTTACAAGGGTCAAAGAAAGAAAAAAATCATCCTTAAAAACTTAATACATATTATGTTGTAGTTGACCAAAGGTGGCAAAGAAAAGGGCTGTACAAATTTCTTCGGAACTCCTCTCACACAGAGATTTGGCTTGTTCAGATGAATTCCGATTGCCTGCCTCTGTTGTATGCAAAAGTCGTACTCGTAGACCATGCCGCGAGAGGTTGGGTGATATGTGATGATATGATAAATAACTGTGAGAGTTTTGTTAGAGTCGTTCTGATGTCCAGTATCGATGAGATGAGCTAGTAGTGAGCTGCGTATAGCAGCTTTGTTCGGACGTTTGCGAAAACAAGATGATAGGTGTTCAGAAAAGCTCAATTCTGTCACACTTGATCGATACTGAGCATCGCGTCGACACCAACACTGAATTCCGAAGTCGTTGTCACTTACACTTCGCTTACGTCTCCTCCTTACATATCGCCCTCACAATCCGAAATGCACACAAAACCTCTCTAATTCTCACTTATCTTTGTCTTCATCTTCATCTCTATTTCCCTGCCTTCCTCCCACTGATGCAACTCCTCTACTTGATGGCTTCTCACTCCCCTCTTCACATATCGCTGAAGCTATTGCAATTCGACAGACCAAAACGGAACTTTCGTATCCAAAAAGAACGCATTCAGACGCCTTTCCTACCGTGGCGAAACTTGAATTAAAGTGTCTTCTTCTCACCAACAGTACCTTTTCCGCTTATTTCTCTTTGGTTTATTTTCTTTTACTTTGCTTATTATTACAATTACTATATTTATATTTCTGTTTATTATCTCTTATTATGAACCTCTCTTTACTCTCTTCTCTTGTTTTGTGTGCTACATGGAGTGTGACTACTCGAAGTGCTGCATATCTGTGCAAATTTCTACGTTGAATCCATTCAGCCAGTCAGACAGTATGGTTTGTGCCCTTCATTACCACATTCTGTCAATCTTATCAAACTTTCCATTTATACTCTCCTGTCTGACTGTTAGAAACATTATCTCTTTTCTCACTATATGCCTTCCCTTGTTTCATTTCGCCTGTTAGTTATTTGAATAGGGCATTTCGAAGACAAATTTCATGAGATGATAGTATCATTTCGTAGTTTCTTTACAACTAACGTGGTTAACAATAATAAAATAATGGGCCTGACAATTTCTCAGCTAAATAAAAAACAAAAGTACATACTAATGACCAATCATATTTAAATAGGTCAAGTAGTTATTTCGTAATGAACCCTCTCATTGCAGTCTTACTATCTCCTTTTATTTAATACATACGCCTTTGTACTAGCCACTCACTCACTCACCTGACACCTAGTATAACCTTGAAGTGACTTGTCAGTTTTTCTTCCTACCCTACACTGTATGAATCTATTATGACTAATCCCCATCATTGTTTCCCATTTCAGCGAAATATTTTGTAATCGATTTCAGCCCAGAGCACGTTTGTCACATAAATACGACTATTTATTTTGACACCCCATAACTACTAATCTGTTATTCTACGTTAAGAAATGTATCCAATTCTTATTTGTTTAATTCCACATACTAACGAAGGTGATAATAATCTTCAACTTGATATGAAAGTTTGAAGGTACGAATATATAGATTACAAGGGGCTTAGAAACAAAAGTTACACAGGGACAGGACGAATTACAGGTGTGATCAGAATGAGCATGGAAACAAATTGAAATCAAAATTTTCAACTAGAAATGTTAGTTATGAGGTGTGAATATAGATTACAAGAGCCTTAGAAACACAATAACTGCACAGGATTAAGATATAATTGTAAAATAGTTATTTTAAACGAATTATAAGTGTGAGCAGGAAAAGCATGGAAACAAACTGATTTTATAACTGAAAAAATGGAGTGAATCTAATGAAGACTGAGGGACTAAGGATCAGACACACAGTGAACGAAAAATGCTCAAAAAGAAAAGAGAGAACGAAAAAAGACGAAGAAGAGAAAAACCGGAAGCAAAGGGAACATACCAAACTAGGTCCATGGTAGTTGTAGAGGTTGGACTAATTCTTTCTTTTGAACACACAGCTCCGGCTTCTCGATGCATATTGCGAGGGCTTCTACAGTACAGAGAAGTCGGTAACATACTGCTTTTGGTAGGTTTCTGTTGACTTTGTAAATCACTTTGAAAGAATCAGTTGAAATGTTGTGGGAGATGTTGACCAGATGTTCAATAATGGCGCTTCTGATTGAACCGGTGCCTCGTCTTTGCAGTCACACTGGGTAATGTTCTCTAACACGTTTTGAAAGGACGAGTATACAACGACCTATGTACCTGTAATTTGTTCTATCCCTGCGTTTCTAAGCCTCTTTTAATTCATATCAAGATGAAAATAATTATCACCTTTTATTGGACTTTAAAATTATTTCTCCAATTATCAAATATTAATTTTTGCATACGTTGTAACTGTTTTTTAATCCTATGCAATCTTGTCTCTAAGCCCCTCTGTAATCTCTATTCGTACCTTCAAATTATTATCACCTTCGGAGTACTGGACAGCTGTTTCGTCCTAGTTTGGGACTCTTCATCAGTACGCACCCACTGCGAGGGCTCGAACCCAGGACCTTCTGGTTACAAGGCGAGCTCATATACCATAAAGCCACTGGGACCCGATCCAATGGTCTTTGAATTCTAACTTCTGCCAATTCACGACATAGCGCGACCGCTAGCCAATGTCTTCGGCGAGTATTTGTCCTCACACCCGACCGGCTGCACCCTACTGGTCACGACTTCCCACTGGAACCCAGGTAACTACCTACCTGAATAGGGCCAGTCGCCAGTGGCTTAATGGTATACGAGCTCGCCTTGTAACCAGAAGGTCCTGAGTTCGAATCCCGGTGGGTGCGTACTGCTGAAGAGTCCCAAACCAGGACGAAACAGCTCTCCAGTACTCCTTGTCAGGTTTTCCAATGGTTCTGTAACTAATGTCAGCTCATGATGAAATCCTGAAACCAATCAAATCCCAACAAACCAACACTTGAATATTATCACCTTCGTTACTATGTGGAATCAGACAAAAATGTATCCGCCGCATAACTGGCCATTATTATAACGAAAGCAAATATATATTTTCTAATTGTAAGAACCTAAGGAGGAGTAATTATTAAAAAAAAAAAGAATATTCTTTGTTCATATTAACCTTTCATCAAAATTGATTGATCATTTTGATCTGATCGGGGAGAGAGAGAGAGCCCTACTCTTACCAAATATATCCTGTCAAGCACTAAGATGAACCGGTCCAATAAAAACTGCTTCTTTTGACACAGTAATACAAAGAATAGTATGACTCAATGTATTTTACATCATTAAGTACGTTGGAAATTTCATTTTGACCTCTTTTTCATTAAAACTTACAAAGTAGCACTTGACTGACTGACTGACTGACTGAGTAACTGGTTTCGATATAGAACTTTGCACCGATATGCTGCAGTTTATGTCGCCACATTCCCTACATGTAGCACACAAAGCCAGAGAAGAAACGCAAAATAGAGACAGTAGACAGAGATATGAGGCAAAAAGAATAGTAATAACGAAGAACAATATAGTTTCATTAGGTATTATAAGTCACAAGAAGTGGATGCCAATGCGCCAGCCATTGACAACGATATTGAGCCAGCCATATCACCGATAATTGTCTCCAGCTATCATTAGTTTCTGCCATCCCGAGGCCCCTAACCAGGAAGTCTACACCTCCCTTCGTGGTTGACTGGCTTAAACTAATTGTTGTGGATTTCATTGACAGATGAAGCTTTGTTTTGGTTTGACTACCACTAGCTCTTTTCTAACATGATCCTATATCAGCCAACATTTCCCGTTGTGGAGGAAGGCAGTCGATGGCTAGGCATGCTAGTCACTACACAACTTCATCGATTGATTTCCCCTCCAACTCACCTAGCACTCGACCGAAGCCTAACCTCAATATTGCTCATCCTATTATACCACCATTTAACACGAGAGATAGAACACAGACACCTGTGATCAAAGACAGCTTGTCTTTTGATCTCTTATAAATAAATCTGATGCTCTGTAGTGACTGACTAGTGGACAAAATTGTCTGAAGTTCTACTCACCGATGACATTGGTGGCTGGTGCCGGTCGCGGTAAAGTCACAAATTGTTCGAAGTTGAAATCCATGAACCGGCCGTTGAATCCAGTCCCAGCGGTTGGATAAGCTTGACTTGTAACCAGGGGTTCCTCGGTTCGAACCCTGGTAGAGTAGGTGCGCATTGATGAATGAAGAGTGTCGAACTAGGACGAAACGCTTACTGTCCAGTACTTCCAACTGGTTTTCAATGATTCTCTAACTGCTGATATCAATCAATGATCAGAAACCATACAAAATAACTCTTGAAAACTTTATAGATTTGATCGTTCCTCTGATGGGACTGATTTGTCTGCTGTCATAATTTATAACAATCAATCAAATTCGTAATTTTGTAAATTAAGTTCTAAATGGTCACAGTTCGAAGGGATTATTTATTTCATCATCGATTCCTTTAGAAGTTGAGTTTATTCAAATCATAAATAATATAATATATGATGTGTTTGCTATCATTAATGGTAAAAAAAGAAACGCAATCATAAATGCATTAAGTTACTTACTACTTATTATATATGAAATAAGTAGTTGGATACCACCACTCACTTGAAGTAGGAGTAGTGTTTGTTTGTTGGCCACCGCTGGTTGATGCTATTGGTTTTTATTTTTTTCCCTTCACTTTCCCAGTGGAACAGAGGGCTTTATGCTAGAGACTAGGAGTTTCGGTAGCACTGGTGTTGACTTTTACAGGATGAGGTTGCTAACTACATGCCCAACTTTCCCTCTTTACCAGTCTGATTACTGGCTTAGCGAGGTAAAGGAGGAGTGTGTCTGTGACCGTAGATCGAACCCCGGATCACATAGGGCGTGGTTGGTGAGCATTCTACCTCCGTGCCACCGGCACTATTGGTAGCCAACGAGAAATTAGGTGGTCTGATGAACTGATTCAGTTCCCTGAAATAAGTTAATCCAGGATGGCGTAAACTGATCCACTTTTGTATACCAAGTTCTAATTTGAAAATTCGGTTTTTTCTTGGTTTGTAATGAAAAGGATTTATTACCTAAAGATTGATCAATCAATATTTGATAGATCAGTTATTATTATTTTTTTTCTTTTTCTATAGTGTTATTATTTAGCCTTATTGATTTATTGATTAGGATGAAAAACATTTTCATTAACATTTTGGTAACTGTGTATAGATAGATGCCAGAAAAATGTTTCGTTTACGTCTGTATTTGTAAATATATATATGTGTGTGTGTATTGCGTTTGTGTAGACATATTGGAATGCCATTGAAGTAGGTCTATTTTGCCTAAATGTCCTATCAAGAATATAACAAATAGAAAATTAAATTCCCAAAGGAATTTATCCCCTTTCTATATATATACATATTAACAGGAGTGAGATGTCTTGTTTTCAGTGTATTATGCCATATTATTATTGCTTATATAAACAGATAGATGGATAGATAGATGGGTGGGTGGGTATGAATTCTAATTTGAATGTTATACACGTATATAGAAAATCAAAACAAGTGGTGATTCAGCGAAGAGACTCTTTTCAAGGAATTTATCATCAAGCTGTACAGTCGTTTATGTATACGAAACGTGACTTATCAACCGTTCCCAAGAAAATACTTTATATGAGCTTGGAATTCAAAGGGGACTCTGTTAGCTCCTGATATCATGAAACGAAGGATAACACAGTCCCTGAAAACAACATTCCTTGTTGCATCTGTGAGAATGGCCTTTACTAGCCGACCATTATTGTTCAATAACCTGAAGGAGAAGATCCCACTGTTGTTGACCAACTCTATGTGTGTGTTTATCAATTCACCTGCTCGTGTGGAGCTAGCTAGGTATATCGGTCGTTCGACTCGAGTTTTGTCCAAGAGGGTGTAAGAACACTATCCTGCATGGTAGTTACGAAAAGGTGGAAGTGGAGCCATAAGAAGTGCGATTATTGAACATCTGGTGGATAATGATCACCCAATGATCTCTATAGCCTCCGCCTTCAAAGTCATCTACAAGACAATAAGTAATTTACCCAAATCCCTACGTACCCGACTCATCTGTACTGCTGAAGCTTTGGCTATCGAAACAGAAAAGCCAGATCTCTGTGTACACAAAAAGTTCGCTCCAACCCCCTCCAACCTTCATGGTCTTAGTCTCTCTATGCTAAAATATGGTAATCCCCAATCACATTTTAGCTCTACCAATTTTTCATTTTGTCTATTCAATTTGTAAACTCTTCCTTATTATGTCAATTGTTATTATAACTATTCTCACTTTGAACTGTCCCCGGTATTATTTCACTTGTTCCACTTGTCATTCTAAATCAATTCTCTTTTACAACGATAAATTCTACGCTGTTAAATGTCATACAGTATTACGTGACGTTTTTATTTTATTCGATTAGTCTACTAATCCTATAATTACACACCCTTTTTCAAGTTTCTATCCATCCTATGAATTATTCTATATATGACATTAATTTGCTTTGCCACTTGACATTTAACTACGATTATAATCACAAAAACATTTTAGTTTTAATTGAACTTCATATTATTATTATTATTATTATTATTATTATTATTATTATTATTATTATTATTTTATGCATTCACACGTATGATTCAATTCCCTCACCGGATATAACTTAATAGAAAACCATATATATACGATTGTACAGCTAGATGATAAATTCGTTGAAAAGAGTCTCTTCGCTGAATCACTTGTTTTGATTATACACGTATATCACTTTTACACTAAGCAAGCTGATTTCCGGGAGGCACCGACACCTTGGTCACTAGGTGGTGGTTACTTCTCCTATTTTGTGGGGTGGAATACAGACAACATACTCTGTTTTTGGCTGTGGCTGTGTTCTCTTTGAGTTAGCTGGATGTGGTCTTAATACTTGCGAAGCTTTCATTAACCCACCCACCCCCGCCCCTACTAGGCAACATCTTTCAGCGCATACACTTCAATTTGAAGAATTTAACTATCCAGTTTAGAGAGAGAACACAATCTTAATGAAAATCATCCACCTGAGTTATCCAATCTTCTCTCCATCATATCTATAGTGTTCCACTTCTTTACTAACGGAAACTGGTGTGTACCTCAGGGTGCTTTCTGTCTCTCCATTTCTGTTTCTGTTGTGTTCCTTTTTGTATGACCTTCCATTTTTCTTCCAAAGCCAATTTTATTAAGTATGTCGACGACGATCTAACCACTTCTGTCCCAGTGGTTTCTGAATTGGATTGTTCACATATGGTGAATAGATTTTATTTTTGAAGTTAACAAGTTGCGTCACTTAAATGTGTGTTAAACTAAATCTATCTAAATTTCATACTCATTATGTAAGTTTCAGATGTGAACAAGACTTCCGTGGACTAACTCAGTCCTGTGATTTCTGTAGTATTAACGGTGCTGTAATAGGGGGGGGGGGTAAATCCAATATCTCCCATTTTGGCATCAGTTCCTCTTCGAATCTCTGTTGGTCATCTCATGTGACTGTTGATTTTTAGGAAAATTTTCCGTTTTATACATATTACACAATAAGGAAGTTTATACTTTCCGGCATCACAACTCAACCTCCTTTCTTTTTAAAAAATTCTTTTACGTTGCCAGTGGAATAGAGGGCACCTTCAAGCTAGAGGCTTGAGGTTTCTGTAGCAGTGGTGTTTGTTTTTATGGGATAGGGTTGCTAGCTAGCCTTATGTCCAACGTTTCCTCTTTACAATCAGTCTTACTACTGGCTTAGCAAGGTAAGGGAGGAGTGCATCTATGGCCGGGAATCGAACCTAGGACCACCTGAGTAGTCGGCGAGCACCCTACCGCTGTACCACCGACGCATAACCCCCTTCTCTTACAATTTATTAATTCATTCATTTATTATGTCTATTCTTCGCCCTTATTCTTTGCCTTTGACTCAACTAACTGATTCTGTTGTCAGTTGATAAGCATTTTAATTCTTGCAAGCACTTGACTAAAGTTATCTTGTCTGACACCGAACATCCTCTTTGTAATTCACAGCTCTTTCCTTGTATGCCTTCGCGGGGAAGGGGTGGGGGGGCAAAGCCAGGAGAAACTTCATTAGAATTTATGCTCTCAGAGGTTTTGTGTGAAAAGAGAGAGAGAGAGAGACAGACAGTCAAATGTCAGAAAAGAACTTATGGAATTTTGTAAATTAGTATTCTGTGAACTGCAAAAGTATAAGCACAAGATTCATGACTATGATATGTATTACTTATCTGTATAAATCTTCAGGTATTGGTTTTGTAGGGATTTTGTGTTTGATTGGATGGAGGATTTCTCTTCATGAGGTGACATCAATTAGAAAACCGTTTGAGAAATCACCTGAGAGTATTGAACAGCCAGCTATTTCGTCAGACTAGTTTGGGATTTTTCATGAGTACGCAGTCACCCACCGACAGGGTTCGAACCCATGACCTTCTGGTGACAAGGTTGGTGGGCTTGTAGACAATTCAGGAGTTACTGTGTACTGTTGAAGAGTCGCAAACTAGGATAGGATAACAGCTGCGTAGTACTCTCTGACAGGTTTTTCCAGTGGTTCTCTAAATGGTGTCGGCTCATGATGAAATCCTCCATCCAGTTAAAATTATATATCACTCATTTTTGCTTACTCATTCATTATGTTCTACTTACTAACTTTCAGTTTTTTTTTGCTTCGTGGGTTTCTTATTGTTTCATTCATATTATTATGTAGATTGAATATATTGGGAAAACGAGGTAAATTGTTGCAATATGTATAGAAAAGCTGAAAAATTCGGTTCTGTATAATTGTTGTTCGGAATAAAGTGATTAAGATTATTAGTATTATTTATTTATTTATTTCTGGCAGGCTATTTCAAATGTGTGAACAGCTAGGTGAATAAGAGTGGAGTAAATGAACTTCACTCACTCACTCACTCACTCACTCACTCACTTAGATAGTTATTCTTTTCTTTCTATCAGATTGATTTTCAATTATTGGTGGTTTTGTAGGGATTTTGTTTGATTGGTTGGTTGGAGGACGTCATCATGAGCTGACATCAATTAGAGAATCATTGGATCATGGTATTGGATGATATAGGTTCAGGTTGGAAAAGAGCCAGTGGTGGCCAAACAAAAACATGGCATCAATCCATGAAATCCTTGACAGTTAAACTGAGTCAGGTAGGGAGATGCAGACTTCCGGGTTGGGGCCCTCGGGACTGACTCTAGGAATCAATGGCTGGAGACAATAGGTGACATGGCTCAAAATCGTTGTCAATGGCCAGCGCAGATGTATTCAGTCTCTGTAATCTTTCATATTCCTTTCTACAATTACCCATCCTGTTTCACTCTTATATTTGTCAAACTCTATTGATTCTCTTCACTCATCTTCTTGTCTACCTTGTGTGCCAATTGGAACGTGGCAACTCGAAGTGCTGCACTTCGGTGCCAAGTTCTATGTTGAATCCAGACAGAGACAGACAGAGAATCATTAGAAAGCCTGGGATACTCACTAGCGACTGACTGGCCCTATTCAGGCAGTTAACCTAGGGTTCTAGTGGGATCTTATGACCAGTGGAATACAACAGGTTGAAGGTGAGGCAGTAACTCATGATCGAAGAAGACATTGGAGTAGTAGTCGCGCTGTCATGAATTGGCAGAAGTTAGAATTCGTGCACTTGACTGGCCATTGGAACGGGTTCCAATGAGTGGCTTTAATTGTCTACGAGATCGCTCGCGTGCCTTGTAACCAGAAGGTCTTGGGTTCGAACGGTGTCGGTGGTTGGTGCGTACTGCTGAAGTGTCCCAAAGTAGGATATAACAGCTGCCCAGTACTCCTAGCTGGTTTTCCAATGGTTCTCTAACTGATGTGTCAGCTCATGATATAATCCTCCGTCCAATTAATTATATTACTCATTTATTTATTCATTGTGTTCAACTAACTTTCAGTTTTTTTTCGTGGTTTTATTATTTTTGCATTAGTATGTAAATCGTTTATACCGAGAAAATGAGGTAAATTGTTGCAATATGTATAGAAAAGCTGAAAAATTCTGTTCCGTATAATAATAATAATTGTTGTTCGGAATAAAGTGATCATGATTATTAGTATTATTTATTTATTTCTGGCAGGCTATTTCAAATGCGTGAACAGCTAGTTGAATGAGAGTGGAGTAAATGAACTTCACTCCACTCACTCACTCACCTACTTACTTACTTATTCTTTTTTTATATCTTGTTTATTTTGGAAATGGTGTTTCTGGAAATAATTATGAAATATGAGAATGTGAAATGTGTGTATCGAAAAGTATGATTCTTAGTGTTGTAATAGTTATGGTGTATATTCGTCAGTGTCTGTGGTGGAGGTGGCGGCTTCGGTGGGGGTGGGGGGTCATTGTGGTATTGTACTATTTTGTTCTTTTCTCTACTTTTTATTTGTGTCCGGTTATTGTAAAACTTTATTCTTTTATGACTAATAGAGAGTGATAAATCTAGACACAGAGAGAGAGAGATAGGGTGGAGAAAGACGGCTAGTGTATCAGTTTTCATTATTGTTCATAAAATAGTTATGTGTTATATATGTAATCTATAATCAGTAATCACTAGTGGCACTGGGTTAGATTCACTGGTCTAACCAGTCTATTACTAACCTTTGGATTATGCCTTCGAATGCCTTGTCCTACTTACACCATGGTCTAGGCATTAGTTTAGATGTTGGCTCATTGCCAAGTTCAGGCAAAATACAAATGTTTATTAAGTGGCAGATTTGTCGTCTCCTATTCGGCTTCTACTCGACGGCTTGATGCGCTATGTCGTCACTCGGTGGTCTCCTCAGAGTGTGTGTGTGCCTCGATTCATCGCCATTTTCTCCTACATATTTTTGTTGAGTGATAGGATCTTGGTTATTAAAGCTTTGGCTGCTATTGATGATATCATGATATTCACTCCCTCAGTGATCGGATGAAATTATTGAATTTGCAGTTAGCAATTTGGATATTTCAAATACATTCCACCTGTTCTTGTCGATTCTTAACACTTCCATGTCGTATCTTCTCATTTGTCTGACAACCTGGTCAGCCTTACGAGTTTCTTACATTGCACTAATATTTTGTGTTCCCTTTCTTAGTTTTGCTTTCATTGAGAGAATTACACCCATCGGCTGACTCGTTTCCCGGAGGCTTTAACTAGCCGGCATCATGTCACCTTTCTGATTCCATCGATAAATAAGTTATTCTTTTGTATTTTTATATTTTTTTGTGCGTTGAAGTTCCTGTAACAGTTTGATTGATTTTCAGGGGTTAGGGTCTGTAGAGGCTCAAGTCCCAGCCCTCCCTCTTTTCTCGGGCTTGGTACAGGCTAGTGAACCAGGCGAGGTTATCATTTTTTTTATGGTATGAGTAAATACGACTATTGTTTTTAAATGGTTGGAGGCAATCCGCAGGGAGGCTTCTATCTTAAGTTTCGTGCTTTTTGGCGCTCATCAGCAAGGGAGGGATTCGAGTCCTTATCATTCAGTGCTTCTGTCTGAGGCAGCATTATCACTGAGTTATTCGGGGTGGCAACTGTCCTCTTGAAGGACTGTAATGAATACTGTGATAGGAACCTAATTAGTCACTATTTTTTTTCATGTGTCTAACCACATTTGCTACAATATGATTGATAGAATCTAGTCTGTACTAAACGAATGATTAGACTCATGACACTGGCTTCTACTCAATATCTGAGAGACCATTTCGAATTGTCTACCTAGATATGTAGCTAATTAATGTAAGTAATCAAACTACAGTGAATAGGTCCTGTGTCCGTGTCCTGCTCCGCATACTTTTCCCTCAGCAACCAGTCAGTATCATCATTAGACTTCACGTACAATGAATGTTGGTCTTAGCCTGGTATGTAAGAACTTTCCTCTGGTTAAATGAGTTGTACTATGTTGTTGTGTCACATAAACTTATATTGTGGAGTTTCAGTTTGAAGAGATTTGATTGGTTATAGATCGGATCATGAGCTGATATCAGTTAGAGAACCGCTAGACGGCCAGGGTGTATTGGTTGTCACTCTTCAGCAGTGCACACCCACCTCTAGGGTTCGAACCCAGAACCTTTTTTATCCTAGGACACGATATCGTTGGTCGATACGATTGCTGGCACCCGTTTGATATTTTACTGAACCAAAGTGAGAAGTGCTCATTTTGGGTATACATCAGTCCAGTAATATTGAGAGGACAGCATAAGTTATGTTGCACAAGATGACTGGCTGTCGGGGCTCAATAACCTATTGCGTCACATATATATATCTTTAGCGAAGGATTATAGTTTCTGGAGTTTCAGTGAGGAGGAAGCGGAGTAGTAGGAGATGATTGGAGAGTAGACACATTCAGCTGACGATTTGGCGGACAGGATGAAATATGCATCCTTCTTTTGCTGGTAACTATCACGGAAACTAATAAAGAACAAATACTTGTCACTTTTGAAGATGGATAACTGATGAAAAGTGTCGACTGTAGATGTACAGTGTATGATTGCTGTTTATCAATTGCTACTACTACTACCCCTGACTTTATCGATAGGTTCAGATATCCACCTCTGTGTCTTTCTCTCCCTTCCCCTCTCAGTGTGTACACCACATTTCTGCTTTCTTTTTTCTTTACTTGAAGGTGGCTGTTTACCTTATATCGAAATGTTAATTTTGAAATCATTTGACCGACTGGGTGATTGTTGTTAAGTCGAATGAAAATGTACACAATCGCGTAATAGAATTATTAGTTATTGATTGGATGGAGGATTTCATCATGAGCTGACATCAGTTAGAGAACCACTGAGAAACCAGCTCGGAGTACTGAACAGCCAGCTGTTTCGTCAACCTAGTTTGTGACTCTTCAGCAGTATGCACCCATTGGGATTCGAACCCAGGACCTTCTGGTTACAAGGCTAGCGAGCTCGTATACTATTGAGGTCATCTGATGCTCACTAGTAACTGGCGCTACTCAGGAGGTTAACCTGGGGTTCTAATGGGAAGCAGTTACCAATAGGGTACAGCAGATTGAAGATAAGGCAGTAACTCATCATCAAAGAAGTCATTGTGAAATGGTCGCGCTATGTCATGAATCAGCAGAAGTTAGAATTCAAGGACCATTGGACCGGTTCCCAGTGGCTCAATAGTCTACGAGCTCGCTAGTCTTGTAACCAGAAGGTCCTGGGTTCGAATCCCAATGGGTGCATACTGCTGAAGGGTCACAAACTAGGTTGACGAAACAGCTGGCTATTCAGTACTCCGACCTGGTTTTCCAGTGGTTCTCTAACTGATGTCAGTCAGCTCATGAAGAGAAATCCTCCATCCAATCAAACACCAAATCCCTATAAAACCTGAGAAAATTATTGGTGTTTTTTTTTTAATTTGTGTATTAATTTTTCTAATACTCTATAAAATACATGAAGTGAGAGAGTTGTTTTGGCTTGCTTATTTATTTATTTATTTACATGTTTGACTGAAAGTAATTCACCAAAATTAACATTAATAATTTATACTACTACTACTTCAGTGAAATTGGGGTCACATATTTAGTCATGATGAATGAAGAATATGTGTAGTTGTTTTTTGTTTGCTCTGTTTTTGATTCTGTTTATGCGTTGGTTGGTTGGTTGGTTGGTTTGTTTGTTTTACATTATACTGGTTATAATTCAGGTGATTAGATAATGTTTATACATAAGTAGAATATGATGAAGTAGAGTGTGTGCTTGTGCGCTTATATGTGTGTGTATGTGTGTGGTTGAATGTGAGTACACCGTTGTGTTATTCTACCTATGTTTTACATGAAACTGACACTTAATTGTTTCACATTGAACTCATTTCTAGTTAGTTCATTTGGCTTTGTATAAATCTATAATTGATTCATATCAATCATATATACATATATGTGTTGGTGGCACAGTGGTCGAATCCTTGCCAACCGCTTCACACATGGTCCTGGGTTTGATCCCCGGCCGACTCATTCTTTCCTTACCTCTCTAAGCCAGGAGTAAAACTGGTAAAGAAGGAAGGTTGGGCATGAGGCTAGCTAGCAAACCTATTCCGTAGAAAATCAAAAACACCGCTGCTACCGAAACTCCAAGCTAGAGGCTTGAAACCACCCTATGTTCCACTTGGAACGTAAGGACGAAGTTGCCTGGAATTCATTCTGAGAAGTCGTGACCAATAAGATCTACCCAGTCGGACTTGAGAACAATTACTGACCAGCGATGATGACACTGGCTGGTGGTGCCAGTCGCACTAAAATTACGCATTTGGTAGAAGTTAAAATTCACGGACTGACCATTAAGTCGAATCTCAGTGGCTACTGAATGGTATACCAGCTAGCTTGCCTTGTAGCCGGAAGGTGCTGGGTTCAAACCCTAGCAGTAACTGCGTCCTGTGCTGATGGGTCCTGAATTGGGATGAAACAGCTGACTGGTGACCATTACTCTCAAGTAATTTTAAATGGTTCTCTAACTGACATCAATCTGAAATGAGCAAAAACAACAAACAGCGTGGTGTTTGTGCAGAATAACAAGATGGTACCATCATTGCTTATTTCGTTGGCTTCTCATCAGTTCAGCTGCTGCTCACAGGCTAAATAAATTATACTGTTAGGTTCATGTACAGAAACAGTTTTAATATACTTGCAAATTTTACATGATGTCAGTTGACAGGAAGCTCTGGAGCTTAGTGAACAGTACTCAGAAAATTACGCTTATGTAGTTTTCACAAAGGGAGTTCAAGTTTAAACGAGGTAAATGTATGCGTACAATGGTAACGGAGTTACATAATACAGACGAGAGATGCATAAGATGGTAAGTGACTAATAATTTGGGTAACTATGTAGTGAGTTCAACTCAAATCATAGAAACAAGAGACAAGCAAAATTACACTATATCAAAGCCGCTACCTTGACGTGGTGGTCGGGCTTGACCACAATGTCCTAACAATCTATACTGGCTGAGACTTATGTCTCTTGAGTTCCTACCATGCCAGAAAGGTTGTTTGGATAGCGGTTAGACAAAAAGCAACAACCCAATCCAATACTATGATAGAAACAAACTCACAAAATTTCATGCCGGATCGGTCGGGGCCCGGATTAACACTGATCGCGCTTCCTGCTGCCGTGTCACAGAGCAGAAGTGATAAATACGCTACTGAGACACACCAAACAATAAAGAAGAAACAAAAACAGGCCGCGTGTGACCGGCCTCAAACAGTTGTCCCCTGGGCTCTGCGGTCACGCAACCAACTTCCACGGTGTGGGCAGCCGGGAACTAACAATCACCCTCACAATCCGAAATGCAGACAGGGTGGGGTGAGTTTAAAGCCAAAGATTGCCTAATTAAATCAATGAGAGAGCAGGAACATTTAGTTACCAGGGCAAGGAAAGACTGATACCGAATACTTCTTTCTGAACACATATAAATCAGGTTTCAGGGGTTTCTGATAGAGATTGTTTCGGCAAACTTGAGCAGAATTGAGCTAACATCAATCTGTCATCAAACTTGTAACTCGATATAATATACTTCGACTACCCTGTTTCTACTTTGATCCGTCACACACACACATACACACACAGGGGCACACACCATTTTTGACAGTTTTTCTATCAAATAAGAAGAGCAAATAAAAAATCTACTAAAATTGAGCTACTACCACTACTACTATTAAATTCCTCTTATTTACTATTTATCACCAAGAGAGATCCTGTGTGTGTGTGTGTGCGGGAGAGAGAGAGAGAGATAGGCGTCCATAAACATCCATCCACCCATCCATTTCACCAGAATAAAGTAGTTTTTTCTAATATTAAGAAATTATATCCCGTGAGGAAATAATAATAATAATCATAATAATAGGAGTGTGAAATGCAATTAAAATATTTATGACTATAATCATAATTCGATATCTAATGTGTCAACTGGTAAAACTTACTAATGTCATAAATAGAATAATTCATAAAATGCCTGTGTATATAGATGTTGGCAACTGGGTGTATAATTATAGGATTAGTATAGGCGAACAAACAAAGTGGAAACGTTAAATAATAACACGGTGTGAAATGTTGATAAGATAGATAAATAGAACATTGGAACATTACAAAACAAATTTTTGTAATTTACAATGACAAGTAGGACAAATGGAATGTCACTGTGGAAACATTTCAAAGTGAGAATAGTAATAATAATAATAACAATAATAATAATTTTCAATAATTGGTTTATAAGGATTAATTAATCTGATGCTCACTAGTGATTTGCTACAGGACGGAGTTGTCCAGAAGTTGTGACCAGTGAGGTTCATCCAGTCGGGAGTGAGGATGGATTTCCCGCCGATGACATTGGTTGGTGCCGATCGCGCTAAACTCGTCACGAATTGGTAGAAGTTAGAATTCATACGGTGGTCATTGAATCGGGTCCCAGTGGCTTAATGGTCTACGAGATCGCCATCCTTCTAACCGGAAGGTCTTGGCTTCGAACCTTGTCGGTAGTGGGTGCGTACTGCCGATGATTCTCAAACCAGTGGGATGAAACAGCTGTCCAATACTCCAGTACTGGTTTTCAATGGTTCTCTAACAGTGATTAACTAAATAAACAAAAATAGATGAATAAATATCTATCCCTGTACGGCTAAAACAGAAATAGGGATTGTACATACTTCTTTTGTACACAAAGGTCTGGTTGGCTTAAATTCATGAATGGCCAAGGCGTTTTGGCTGCTTTTAGAAGTTTAGAAGAACGAAGAAAATGCGGTCAGCAAGTTAGCATGAATTCGATAAATGATAATCTTAAAATCATGGTCAGGTTTATATTGTAGATTGACAGAAGTCGATTAATTGTGTTCTAGAATAGAGCTTCTCACACTGTACCTTTCTTCCTTCCTTCCTTTCTTTGTGGGTCGTTGGCACGGAGGTAGAATGCTCGCCAACTACGCCCTATATGGTTCGAGGTTCAATCCCCGGTCACTGACGCACTGACGCTAAGCCAGTAATAAGACTGGTAAAGAGGGAAGGTTGGACATGAGGCTAGCTAGCAACCCCATCCCTTAAAAAGAAAATAATCACCACTGCTACAGAACCCTCAAGCCTCCAGCTTGAAGGTGCTCTATGTCTCACTGGGAATGTGAAGGAATAAAAACACTCGCATGCAGGTGGAAAACGTTACTATTGAACAACTGCCCGCTATATTTTATTTAAAAATGTATTAGAACCAATGATAAAAATTGACATGGCAATGTAAATAGTATTATGCATATATATATATATATATATATATATATATATATATATATATATATATAATGCATAATAATAATGTTGACCCATACAACGATTAGTAGTAGTAGGCAAAATAGAATAAAGATGTTACATAACACATGGTATGTGAAATCTCGATTAGATAAATAGAATTTAACATTGAGAAAAAATGTTTTTATTTAGAATGACAAGTGGGAACAGTGCAAAAGTGAGATTAATAAAAATAATAATACTAATGACCGTAGTAATGAGAGAAGGGTGCATAGATGTTATTATTGTGTTATGTGTCGGGTAATTCAGCTGCATTAACAATAACAATAACACGGGATAGATTTTTCATGTGCCTGGCTAACGGTTACACTTATCGTGTGTGTGTGCGCGCTTGTGTGTGTGTGTGTGAAGTTATAATACTACTTATATGTTAAGGCTATTCAGTAGTTGGAGTGAGACATATGCCTGTCTTTTCTATTCCTTGCTTCCAAATGAATAAAATAAATTCATTTTACTGGATCAGTAATAATTACTTTCATGAGAAAAGCTACTTTCTTATAGGAAAAATATGTGACTTATTCAATTACTGATTTATCCTTCCTCCTCCAAAATGAAGAATTATTTATAATTATTACTGATATGACCAGCTTTAACATGGTTTCCTTTGAATGCTGCCATTTCTAAGTTTCCTCATTCTTAAGACAATAAGTCGGTGATTCAATGCTGGAGTGTTCTCTAGCCACTCAGAATGTGTATATCTCCAATTCTTGTATAAGTATGTAGGTATGGTATGTGTCTAAGTGCAAAGTGCTGTTAGAGGATTAGAGAAAGCCTGTAACTGAGGTGAGATGGACGAGATTTCCAGTTGTATCATGAAACCCAAGGGTGACATACGCTAATTTGAGCCACCTCTGGTGCCGTTGCAACGTTAGCCTCGCTGTTAAAGGTCGGGTTTACAATGCTTTGGTACCTGCTCTCTTTCTACACACCTGTGAAACCTGACATCTTCAAGTTGAAGATTCAATCAGCGCTGTCTCCGTAGGATTGCTTACTTTCAATGATATAATCGTGTGAGTAATTCCAAAGTCCGGCAGTATATGTTTGGACATAGTTAAGATCACTATTCATTGAACGTCATCGTCCAGAAACAAACACCAGCTTCAGTAGCTTGGAGGCTTCTGTACTGGACTCAGTTCGCTAGCCAGCTCTGTAACTGGATGGAAAAAGCGGAGAGGTGGTCAGCTAGACTATGACGTGTCTTCGTAGGATGAAGGATATTTGTGTTAGATTAGCATCGGTTGGTGCGTTACTACTCCCCGATTGGAGTCCCAGAGATAGGTTGAATCAGTGACTTGAAATGTGAGTTATCGGATATAGTCAAGAATCTCAATCATAAATGGTTAACGTGCTGCGGTTTTCTCCTTTCTCGCCTTTTTTGAGAATAATTTGACGCATGTTGTTTCGTTTTGTTACATTTAACTGCTTTCTGCCTGGATGAAGTCCTTGCTCATTCTCTACCTATTTCTTCACGTTTTATTATTATTATTGTTGAGTGGCACTTCTTCTTTGTGCCTATACTGTACCAGGTTGTATGGTTTAAATAAAATGAAATGAAATATTGTCCAATTCCTGGCCAACACACACCCTAACTTCTCCTAGTTCACAAGCCGATAGTTGTCTGGAAAGGGTGTGAGTCTAGCCGTCGTAACCTCAAAAAAAAAAAAAAACATTGTCACCGCCTCTGAAACTTTACAAGCTTGAAACTCCATGTTCTAATCGTGGAACTTAAAAGAATGAAGAACATGAAATGATAAAAATTAAAAAAGTATCTTTTTTTGTTTTGTTGTACACTCAATCTGCATAGAAGTTTAAACGAAACGCCTTTCTAGAAACCAAAAATGATATAAGCAGACTAGGAAAGTTCATCAGAAACACACACACACACACACTGCAAGGCATTTTACATTTGATTTACTTTCAACCTTTGTGGCATCTCTATGATAATGAAACCATACGAACTAACCAGTTCTTGTAAGTCTGGTGGCACTTGCGTCTAAAAGTTAAATTAACAACCTAATTTTTGATGGGAGGTTTAAGCTCTTAAGACCACTTGGAAAAGACCATTGGAAACAGTCAGGTCATCAGCATACTTCACAAATTTGGCTTCATCAGATTGATGGGAGGGGGTGCAAAGTCATGTAAGAAGAAAGAAAACAGAAAATAAGAAAAAACAGCACCTTGAAGTACACTAGCTAGAGTAAGTAATAAGTCAATGGAGGATTTCCCACTGTGTACTGCTTCCTATCAGAAAAGTAATAAAGAATATAACCATTTACTAATCCAGCACTCTGCTTGTATATTGCAGAAAGCTTGCTAAACAAAAGAGATCCAGGTACAAAGTTGATGGTGAATATGCAGTCAAAGAAGACACGCTGAACATATTTGACACCTCTGTCTAAACTAGATGCGTCGGTAGCTTAGCGGTAGAATGTTCGCCAACCACGCATGTGGTCCAGGGTTCGACCCATGGCCGATGCACTGCTTTACCTCGCTAAGCCAGTGATAAAACCAGTAAAGAGGGAAGGTTGGACATTAGGCTAGCAATCTCACCCCGTAAAAATAAATACCCCTGCTACTGAAACCTCAAAGCTTTAGCTTTGTAGGAAGTCTAAACTGGAGACAATATTTTCACTATTTTAAAAAATATTTAATAAAATCTAAATGTTTAATTGGTGGATGGTGACTAGCAGTGGAATCCAAGATAACGCGCATTTCGTCCTAGTTGGGACTCGTCCTCCAGCTAGATGTACTGGCATTCCTCAGTCAGTGAATGACGATGTTCCCACCGAGGCTTGGACCCAGTGCCCATAGTTTCCCACTCCAAAGCGTTATCCACTAGACCACTTGTTAAATCATGAGAGCCACCTATTGTGCAACGGGTCACATCAGTTATTTAATTGAATTTTAGATTTTCCCGTCGACTGATTGGATCGAAGCGCTCGGTCTCAGGTTGACATGTCGGCCAATTACGTGCTCAGGCATTGTCGAAGCATCTGCACGAGAAGTCGACATGTCATTCTGAGACCGAGCACTTCAACCCAGTCAATAGACGGGAAAATCCAAAATTCAATTAAATCTGAATGTTTCTTATGGAAAAACTGTGGTTCAAACAGCGAAGCCTTCAAAAAATCATGTTTATGATTTTCTGTTTATACATCAACCTTATTTTAACTAATTTTTTAGTGTTACAGTTAGACTCGGCACTTGGCAGACTGTATTTCAGGAGATTACATAACCTTTGTAGTTTTATAATATTCATATTCTAGTTAATGTATCTTTGTTCTGTGTTTTACGTACATTCCGCGATTTTTAGAGTTGGTGGCCTCATTTGAAAAAATTTTCAAATTTTGGTGATCAAATTAAATTGAATATTTTCACACCGATTGCTGGGAGTGGAACATGTTGGCCAGTTGACAAATCTGGTCGACCACAAACCCTTCTAACACAGATTAATGCACGTATGGCTAAATTGGATATAAATATTGAAGCAGTTTGGCGATTAAATGGCAAGCAATTGAATATGCAAGGGAATTTATCTGGTAAGTTGAAAATATTTTATTTTGTTTTCTTTTTTTATTCCTTTACGTTCCCAGTGGAATATGGGGTGGCTTCAAGCCTCTAGCTTGAGGTTTCTGTAGCTGTAGTGTTTATTTTCTTCTTAAGGGATGGGGTTGCTAACCTTATGTCCAACCTTCCCTCTTTACCAGTCTTATTGCTAGCTTAGTTGGGTGTGGGAGTGCGCTTGTGGTTGAGGATCGAATTCCGGACCACATGAGTGGGCGGTCAGCATTCTATCGCTGTGACACTGACGTCCAAACAAAAACATGGCCTCATCAGTCCATGAAATCCTTGACAGTTAAACTGAGTCAGGTAGGGAGATGCAGACTTCCGGGTTGGGGACCTCGGGACTGACTCTAGGAATCAATGGCTGGAGACAATAGGTGACACACGGCTCAAAATCGTTGTCAATGGCCAGCGCAGATGTATTCAGTCTCTGTAATCTTTCATATTCCTTTCCACCATTACCCATTCTGTTTCGCTCTTATACCTGTCAAACTCCATTGGTTCTCTTCACTCATCTTCTTGTCTACTTTTGTGTGCCATTTGGAACGTGTCAACTCGAACTGGTGCACTACGGTGCCAAGTTCTATGTTGAATCCAGACAGACAGACACTGACGTAATTGGAAAATATCAGTGATTATTGAGAGTGGAGTAAGGACGCTCAGTGACACTTCTTCATTGTACTCAATTCTCTTTCGACACATTCAACTGGCTCCATGACTGTTGTCCACATTCTTTAATTTCATCTCCACATGGATCTTTCCCATATCATTTCGTCGCTTCTCAATCTGAGTTGTACTGATAGTAAGCACAAAAATATTATTTATTTATTTGGATGACATTGGATAGCACGGTAGGAGTATATCGACTAATGATGACAGTAGATGAGCTCGTAGACCAGGAGGTCTTGACAGTGAATGCGCACCCAGTAGGGTGAAACAACTCCGCGGTACTCACAGTGAGTTTTCGATGGTTCTCTAACCGATATCAACTTGCGATCAAACCTGCAGCCAACCAGATCCCTGTGTATCATCACTTAATAAACACTGTAGGTTTAAGTTTTCATATTTACAATTATTGGCTAGTTCTATGGTTCAAGTTTTGAGATATGTGTTACGCGGGCGGAGCTATCATCGTCGACGTTGGGCTACACTAACTGACATTAAATTTTGGTTGGAAGACGCTCAGACGGTGGTCAAACCAAAAGTGACTGTTGGTTTGAGTCGCATAGGGAGGTATAGACCGCCTCGATGGAGTCCTCAAAACTCTAGAAACTATGGTCATATCTCACAGAATAGCTCATCATAGTACGTTATTTTATGTTATTTTTGATTACAGCTTGATTGCACACCGTATTTTTGGTATAAGTATAGAATTTTCAGCGTGGATATCGGTAGCCTAAATTTCGCAGGCCGACCATAGATATCAGGTGTGCGTCGGCGTGGACTCGAACCCCGGACCATGTGCATGGTAGGCGAGAGTCCTAACCACTGTGCCCCACCGACGCACCGACCAAAGGTATTCGAGTATAGTTCCTTTAGTAAATGAATTTTAATTGACACTTGTGGCTTTAAGTGAAAGAGGATGTGTCATAAAATACTTCGGTGTATAAAATCAAACACCCACTTCATTTCTAGAGTTACAAGTTTATCATGTACTGCTATTGATGCGTCGGTGGCACAGTGGTTAGGACTCTCGCCGACCATGCACATGGTCCGGGGTTCGAGCCCACGCCGACGCACACCTGATATCTATGGTCGGCCTGCGAATTTCGGGCTACCGATATCCATGCTGAAAATTCCATACTTGTACCAAAAATACGGTGTGGAATCAAGCTGTAATCAAAAATAAAATAAAATAAATTAAAATAAAAATATTTCTCAGTCATTTCTGTATCCTGAGATCTGAAGGAAGTTGATTCTGTCTACTCGATAATCAGCTCTGTCTCTCTCTCTCTTTTTCATCGGCCACTTGTAATTCTACTCATTTTAGCAATGAGTCGTGACCAGTAGGGTGCAGCAGATCGGGTGTGAGGACAAATACTCGTTGTGAAGACATTGGCTAGCGGTCGCGCTATGTCGTGAATCAGCAGAAGTTAGAATTCATGCACTGGCTGGCCATTGGGTCGGGTCGCAGTGGCTGCTGAATGGTGTACGAGCTCGCTAGCCTTGTAACCAGAAGGTCCTGGGTTCGAACCCTGGCGGTGGGTGGGGGGTGTACTGCTGAAGAGTTCCAAACTAGGTTGACGAAACAGCTGGCCGTGCTTGTACTCCCAGTTGGTTTTCCAATGGTTGTCTAACTAATGTGTCAGCTCATCATGAAATCCTGTAAGTCATACCTAGTATTATTTCACCATCTGAATGCTAACCCTCGGCATTTGTCACGAGGTTCATACCCCGAAAATCACTGGAGTTATGCAGGTGCTTGAGCCAGAATTCTACTCATTTCCATGCCGCCTGTCTGTCTGTCTGTCTGTCTGCTTTCGTCATGGAACTCTGCATATACGTGCGGCAGTTCTAGTCGCCACACTCCATGTAGCACACATAGCAAGAGAAGAAAGTAGAAATGAAATGCATAATAGAGACAGTAAAGAGAGGTGTTAGACTAAAGAATAGTAATAAAGAAGAACAAAACAGTTTCATTGGAAATCATAAGTCACAAGCAGTGGATGCATCTTCGCCATCACTGAGAACGATGACTTTGAGCCATATCACCAATTGTTTCCAAGATTCATTGGTTTTTACCGTCCCTAGGACCCTAACTAGTCGAGAAGTCTACACCTTCCTACGTGGCTTAGACTACTAACTGTTGTAGATTTCATTGACTGGTGCCGCCATGTTTTAGTTTGACCACCATGTGCTATCTCTTTTCCAGCCTGACCCTATGTCAGGTAACATTACCCATCGGTTGAGGAAGGCGATGACTAGGCATACGTAACACATATCCTAACCATCTCAGTTAATGTAATTTCATATCCTCCTCGATTGATTTCCTCTCCTTAACTAGCACTCGACCACTTCACAGGGGAAATAGAACGCAGGCACCTATGATCAAAGACAGCTACCCAGCCTTTTCATGTCTTCCACTCTCAATGACCAGGTCTCACTCACAGCCATAAAAGAGGACGGAGTGGACTGATGAGCAGTACACTCGCCCTTCAGTCGGATATATAGTCGGATATCACGTCTACTCCAGAGACGGTGTAAGCTGGCATATGCGAAACTAGCCCTCTGTATCCGTACTGAGATTTCCTCAGAGGTCAACCCGTTTGCACTGGCTGACGGTATTTCCTAAATAAGTGAAGCGGCCAACGTGCTGTAGCACTTCAGTCCCTATTTCTAACCTAGGAGTCAGTGTAGTCCAGTCCTCGCCGCCTAAAAGCTGCTGTTCTATGAAACATGTGCCTAGTTTACTTTTCTCTCTATTTCCATCCCCCACCTACCCTTCCTCTTCTCCAGGATTCAATCAAGACCGTAGCATTAACAAAAACAACAAATTCAGTCGTGCAGAAACTGGTAAAGATGAATATCCCATAAGGGAATGAATTCTGTAATCACACTTATAAATATCTAAGTTAGGGAGTGGATTGCTTATATATACACACACGCACATTTGAAAATGAAAAAAAATTGGCATGAAATCCAGTGAACTGTTTTGTTTCCCTATGTATGTCAGTGTGATCTATTAATCACACTGTTAGACAAAAAATTCAATCAAACATGCAAAAATGCTTCTTTTTTTCCTGTTGTGCCAAATCACACACTAGTCGTCTACAGTGGTGAATTATTTAAATAAATTTTTTTCTTTTTATTGAAGAATTTTTTTGTTTTGTTTAGTCTAGCGTTTCTTTTTTGTAATCATTTCATGCTATCGTCCATCTTTTAATCTTGTGTAGAGACACATACATCTCTTCATCTGTGTTTGTATTCTCTAATTTATCGATTTTTTTCTTATCGATATGGATTTATCAAGGGTTGGTTTTTCAGGGATTTCATTGGCTACAGGTTTGACCTCGAATTGATATCGATAAGAGAACCGTTGACAACCAGCTAGGAGTACCGGGAAGTTGTTTTGTCAGCCTAGCTTGAGACCCTTCAGGGTTACTCACCCATTGTCAAAGTCCAAACCCCAGGACTTTGCAGTTACGAGGCGAGCTCATATATCACGATTTGGCTGGAGTTGGAGTTCATGGACCATTTGGTTGGGTCCCTGTGGCTTTATAGTGATATACGAGCCTGCTTTGTAATTGGGAGTTCTTGGACTCGGACGAAACAGATGTCCAGTACTTCCAGCTGGTTTTCCAGTGGTTTCCTGATTGATGTCAGTGGGAGAGAGAGTGAATATTTTCGTTAGCCCATACCGTTTTTTCCCCTGTTACAACAGATGGACTATCAGGTGTTAGTATGCAGGGATTGATCGGTTACAGGTTTGATCATGAAAGAAAGACAGACCATTGGAAAAACTAGCTGTTTCATCCTAGATTTTTGTTTTTGAACTCTTTGGAAGTATACACCCACCGTGAGGATTAAGATGTTCCAGGTTAGACAGACGTTTTATGTATGCCTATTATACAAGATGTGGCAATACAAGAGAAAATGAACAATATAAGTGAACATAGACAAGATGGAGGTTATAAAAATAACCAGCCAACAACAGTCAACGAGAGGGATTTGAAAGAGGTTACCTCATTCACTCATTTATCTAGGGAGCATTGTCTCAACTACAGGCAGTCGGAACGGACGAGGATGTCAAATCGAGCGAGAATCGGGAAGGCGAGAAACACATTCACTCACCAACCTGAAACCAATCTGGAAATCTTCGTCAATCAGCCAGCATCAACAACAAAATTTAGTCGGATTTTCAATACAAACAACGTCAAGTCAGTCAGTTCTTCTATACGGATCAGAAACTTGGCGGGGAGGGGGTCACAAAGAATATTTCCAACAGCCTGTTGTAGACCCTTATCAACCAACAACTGTCTTCGCTGGATCTATACTGAAGAGCAGATGGCCTGACGAGAAAGAATCACCAACAAGGAACTATGGGAAGGAACAAACAAAACAAGAACCAATCGCCTAACAACAGCAAATATGCAGGAGAAAGTGGAGATGGATGGATTGGACACTCGCTGAAGAGGCCGGTCGCTGGAGGACATCGCGCTCGTCAGCCCATTGCTCGAGTAGAACCTGAAAAGTAAGGGACGAGTGGGACGTCAAAGGGTGACATGGAGGAGATCGTGTGAAGAGGAGTTGAAACAGTATGGACTAACATGGATGCAGGTGAAAAGTACAGCGGAAGCAAGACAGAAGTAAGTGGAGACGTGCAGTTGAAGGCCTATGTTCCACTAGGAACCCAAGGGAACAATAATAATAATAATAAGTTGAATGTAATCTCAGCTGGATTGGAGAAAGAGAATGCAGGATGGATGGTTAGATGTGTGGATGGGCCGTGAAAACTAGAAAAGAATAAGATCAGTTTAAAAAAAACATCACCTGAGAGGCTCGATAAAAGAAATTATGAGTGCCAATTATATGAACCATAAATGACAAGAATTAATGAATTACATCACGAATATTGGATTATTAATTAATTAGAGAATCCTGTAAAATGAATAGAAGCTGAATGATTGTCTCATCTATATTTCATCCATATCTAACGATATCTAAGCAGTTGCATGCACTTACAATCTTATCATGGCTGGAATCTGAAACTATCAGGCTATACAAAGCAAAAAGAAATGACCACTGAACTAGTTAGTGCTTTTCAATTCACAGTGATGCGTTATTTCACATATTATTTGGCATATTTTATTACCTTTTATTGACTAATCTTGGATTTTTGACAGTTGAAAGGTTTTCTAATGATTCTCGAACTGATGTCAGCTCATGATTAAATCCTCTAATCTCTAATCTGATGCTCACTAGCGACTGACTGCCCCTATTCAAGCAACTAACCTGAGCTGTTTCTAGTGAGAAACCGTGAGCGGTAGACTACATCAGGTTGAAGGTGAGGCAGTAACTTATCGAAGAAGACACTGCGAAATGGTCACGCTATGTCATGAATTGGCTGGTAGAAGTTAAAATTCATGCACTGGCTAGCCATTGGATCGTGTCCCAGTGGCTTAATGGTCTACAGGCTAGGTCTCGTTGTAATCAAAAGGTTACTGGGTTGGAGCCTCAATGGGCTGGGTGCGTGCTGGTGAAGAGTCCCAAACTAGGACGAAACAGCCAGTTTTCCAATGGTTTTCTAACTGATTTTAGCTCATGATGAAATCCTTTAACCAATCAAACAAAGAAACCTTTACAAAAATCGATACTTGAATAATTGATTATGTAATTTCATAAAATAGTTCATGGAATGCCATAAATGCCAGAGTAGAGTATAGAAATGATAAAATGATTAGGCAATTACGCAACATTACGCAACAACGTGTTAATTATGGTAAGATAATATTTCAAAAGGTTATATTGAATTAAATCAATAAGTGAGATAATTCCCGATATTGTTCATAGTGAAATTAATAGTAATAAGGGAAGGATGTACACATTTAATAAATTAAACGAAAAATAAATAGGGCAAAATTAAGAATGTGGATTATACTATATTAACATAGACGGATTAAAACCATGAAAGATAGACAAAAATGACTTCTGGATACAAAGGTCTGACTTCTCTGTTTCAATGACTAAAGCTTCAAGAATACAGATGAGTTGAATATGGAATGATTTGGGGGCCTTCACCTTGTAGATAACTTTAAAGGAAGACGTTGTTGTGGTGTAGTGACCAGTATCGACTAGGCGTTCAGTTGTTATTGTGCTTCCCACAGCCCCACTTCTGCATCTTGGTAACCACACAGGATAATGTTATTGCCACCCTCTTGGATAAACCTCTCACCGAACGACCATAATAGACCTAGCTTCGGACTAGCAGGTGAAGTGATTAACGCATACAGAGTTAGTCAACTGAAGGATCTTGTCCATCAGTCTATTGAATAGTAATTGTCCACTATTTTTATTCCTTTACGTTCCCAGTGAAACGTAGAGCTTCTGGCCTCTAACTTGAAGTTTCGGTAACAGTGATGTTTTATTTTTTACAGGATTAGGTTGCTAGCTAGACTCATCCCTAACCTTCCTTCTTTACCAGACTCATTAGTGGCTATTCAAGGTAAAGGAGGAGTGCGTCGATGGCCAGTGATCGAATTTCGAACCACATAGGGCGTGGTTAGCGAGCATTCTACCGCTGTGCCATCGATTCCCTTAATGGTCCACTAAAAGATGCTATTCTCAACGATGTTGCAGGGAATGTCTCTTATAGGGACTGTGAGATCCTACTTCTAAGGATGTCCACAACCAAGTCAGTCACCTTTGAATTTAAGGTTCATATGTAGCATTTTTTCTTGGTTACTGACTTTAACGGTATGTTCCTGTCTATAAAACGTGGTGGAAATCGATTTTTCCACTAGGATATTTCTCTTTCTCCACAGCATTAGAAGTACATCTGCAAGGATGAGATTCGAAAGAGAACCACTGACAATACTCTCCTTTTGCTAGTAGATTGTTTCATTGAGTATAAATCAATTGCACATTCGTTGACTTCTCATCAGCTCAGCTGCTTACAGTCCAAACAATTTTAACCTACTTGCAGAGAGTCCCTAATATCTATGGTTATCCTGTAGTTATCCTGTTTTATAGTATTATCAACAGTGAAATTACTTATTATTTGTTTGGCTAGCCTTACGTGCAACCTTCCGTCTTTTCCTGGTTCACCACTGGCTTGGTGAGGTTCTTGGGGGCGTTGACTGGGAATCATAGTCCGGACCGTGTGTGTGGGATGGCTGGTGAACACATCAGAAATAATGATAATGATGATGATGACCGTATTCATTGTTCAAAGGATAAAAGCAAACATGTTTCGATTTCTGTCTGCAGGGTGTTTCAACCTGATTATTCTCATCTTTTATACAATTTAATCTTACTTTGGTTAACACTGATCATTGTTGATGAATATATAATGGTTCCGTCTACTCAAGATGGCCATTCAAAGTCCTATCGATTAACGTAGATTCCATAATAATTCAGTTAACAGACTTATTTTTTGTTTGAATGTTTTGCTATGATTAATGTCAATGGGTTTACATTGATCTTCAAGTATTAGTTTGTAGGGATTTGATTTGCTCTTCAGAATTTGATCATGGATTCAGAATCACTAGGAACTAGGAGTGTACTGAACAGCTGTTTTGTCCTAGTCTGGGACTCGTCGGAAGTACGTACTGACCACCCCTGACCTTTTGGGTTACAAGGCAAACACTCGTAGACCATTCAGCCATTGAGACCCGATTCAATTGTCAGCCCGTGAGTTCTAATGTGCGTCGGTGGCACAGCGATTAGGACTCTCGCCGATCATGCACATAGTCCAGAGGTCGATCCTCTGCCGACGCACACCTGATATCTATGATCGGTCTGCAAAATTTGGGCTACCGATATCACATGCTGAAAATTCCATACCTTTAGCAAAAATACGGTGTGGAATCAAGCTGTAATCAAAAATTAAAAAAAATTCTTTCAATTTTTGATTTTAATGCGATCACCAGCTAATGTCTGGACAAAGGACGAAGTTGTCTGGTGGAATCTTGGGTGTGTACTACCTATGAGTCCCAAGCTAGTATGTTGGAAGCTGGCTTGTCCACTATTCCCTGCTGATTTTCCAATGTTTCTCTAACTGATATCGATCCTGACTTTTTTGGGTTACAAGACAAACTCGTAGACCATACAGCCACTGAGACTCGAATCAGTTTTAATGTGATCATCAGCTGATGTGTGGCCAAGGGATAAAGTTGTTTTCCAATGGTTCTCTCTAACTCCTATCTATATATAGTCAGTCAAACGTGCTACAAAGATCTGATCAATTTTAAATCTGATCACGAATTACAATCGGTTCTAGAAGCAGCCAGTGTTTGCCGTACGCCCCCTTCATCTACACGCATTTATGATCTTGAGTTATGTGGCTTGGTTGAATGGTCAACAGACTGTGCTCGTAACGTAACAGGTGGTGGTAGAGTGATGGGTGCATACTGATGAAGATTTCCTAACTAGGGCAAAACAGCTGTCTTGTACTCTTCAGTGATACTCTAAATATGCTGTCGATTCGTTACATAATTTGCAATCATCTTCCTATCGCACAGATTTTAATCGATCGTCTTTCCACATATTGATTTTTCTTTTTTCAAGGTTTTCAAGGATTACGATCATTTGTTGATGATATTATACATCGACATCCAATAAGTAAAATACTCACCGATACGGATATTCCATCAGTTGGTACAGCACTGGATGTTACACGTCCAGTGATCTATGTATTTCCTGGTTATGGTGTCACTTCTCAATCGTCTGCTCTATTCACTATACAAGGATTTACAGCTCTGTTGAACGGAAGTTATACAACACAAACGTTACCAAATTGGTGGCCAATGGTTAAACATTTACCAAAGTAAGTACTTAATTGATGTGGTTAACGTAAACACAATCTCTAACTACTTATATTAATTAGTAGTATTTACACTTTTAACTTGTTTGTCTTCTTCAATATTATTTATGGTTTGAAGCAGATCAAATGTATATTGTGATTTAAATATTTTCAGGTTTCAGTATGGATACTGATATTGGTTACTTGCTATGCACACCGCAAATGTTCTCTGGGGTTCGATCCTCGACTGACGATGACTCTGCTCCTTAACCACGCTTAGCCGATAGAGTAAGCCCCGGTATGTAAAGAGAGAAGGTGGTTAGGCTAGGTGAGGCTAGACTAGCAATGCCACCACCCTCCGGTTATCGAATTATCTCTCGCACTTCCTATCCAGGGAGTTGTAATACACCAAAGGATGTTAGCACAAATATTTTTTCAGAAATTTCATACATTTATTCCATCTTCGAATAATTTGAGCATGACTTCCATTGTTGCAGACTACAAACGTGTCATCAACATATCGACACAGCAATATTTAGTTTACTATGGAACATGAAAGTAACGGAAAGTTCCACTTCCCCAACATTGCCATGCAACGCCTAGAAGACGTTAGTCTTTAGAAGTCAAAGCCAGAATCGGAAAAGCAAGACAAGCTTTTATAACTCTTAAGTCTGTGTGGAGGTCAACAGCCATACTCAGCATCAAAAATAAGATTAGGATTTTCAACTCCAATGTGAAGTCAGTGCTAGTCATCAAACGGATCAGAGACTTGACCAGCGCGTCATAAAGAGTATCTCAAACAAACTTCAGACCTTCATCAACAGCTAGTTGTCTTCGCTCAATACTACTCAAGATCAGATGGCCGGCCAGAAAAGATTAGCAACAGAGATCTCTGGGAGTGAACCAACCCAGCAGGAACCGATTGTGAAACAAATAGCCAGGAAGAAATGGAGGTGGATTGGATGGCCATACTCTGAGAAAACAAGCTGTCAAGTGACATCACTGGACAAGCCATTGCTCGAGTGGAACTCGAAAGGGAAGCGGCGAGTTGGTCGTCAGTGGAAGGGTGACTTGGAGGAGGTTGTCATGTAAAGAGGAGATGAAAGCATGTGGCCAGGCTTGGAGGGAGGTGGAAAAGTTGTCAGAAAACCGAAGGCAATGGAGACGCGCAGCTGAAGCCCGATGTTCCTCTAGGAATTAAAGGATATAATAATACATGGAAAGGACAATACTCACATTTTAATAGTTTTTGTCCAAATAGCTTTAAACGTGGACTAGTCAAGACTTTGTACTATAGAGCGAGGAGAATATACTCTAAAGAGAAATTAGAGGAAGAATTTGAGTTTCTTGAAAAGATTTTGAAGAGCAATGGGTACCCACAAAGGTACATCAACAAGTAAGGAAGATTTGAAGTTATGAATGTAAAACAAATCACAGTGGGTAAAAAGCCAATCTACATTCAGCTTGATTATAAAGGTGAATATATTGCTGCAATGATCAACAGAAGGCTGAGTACGTCACTAGCCAGAGCCTATCCTGCAGTTAAGCTCATCCCCGTCTATCAAACAACTTGCTCTTTTGTGCAATCAAAAATCGATAGATATCCTTCTCATGTTAGCTCCGACTGTATATACAAATTTACATGTATCTGCGGGAGCAGTTACATTGGAAGGATAGAAAGAAGAAGGGCATATCTACGATTTTCTGAACATGTGCCAAAAAGCTTACGTCTTCAGCAAAGAACAAATGCTTTAAACAGTTCCATCCATCGCCAGGTATCTCCTTAACACGGATCATGAGGTGGGCATCGAAAAGTCGTTCAAGATTATCAATAGGCAAAAGAGTTCAATTCTCCTCAAGTTTTCTGAAGCCGTCTCCATAAAGCGCTTGAAACCTGATTTGTACGTTCAGAAAGAAGCGCTTACTAGTCTTTCTTTGCCTTGCCTGGTAACTGGATGTTTTCATCTCTCTTTCATCAAAATGCGTAATGCTGAGAAGTTTCCATTGTGTATGATTAATATTGTTGTTCGGAAAGTGTTTAATATTACATGTAGATATGTATATATTATTATTGTACACATATATTGATCGATTGATTTTTGTCTAAAACTGAATTCTGCGTATGTTAAAAATTGTTTCTGTAGATATATTTAATAACGTCTTTGGCTTGTAGGCAGTTGATGAGAAGGCAACGAGATAAATGATAGTACCACTTTCTTCAAAAAATACTGTAGTTCTTGCTTTGTTCAAATATTTTTCATCTCATAGCTCCACTCCTAGACTGACCACTTCTCTGCTTTTTCCCAGAAAGGTGTGGGACATAATAATATTAATAGTTGATTAATTGAAGACCACAGGGAATTAGTTTTGTTGTCAAGGGATTGGCAGTTTATACTAAAATCTCAGGGATAATTGTAACTTTTCTTTATTTTGATTTGAATCCTGCTATCATTATCCTGCAGGAGGAGAGCTGTCAGTGACATTATGATCACCACTCCCTCAGTGTACTCATGGGTGTCGTTTGGATGACCGGAGTAGATTATTGAATCTCCAGTTCACAATTTGCATACTTCATCTGCTCTTGTAGATTCCTATCACCTCCATTCCATATCTTCTCATTTGTTTGGAAACCTGGTCAGTCTTCCCAGCTTCGTACATGATACGGACATTCCATGTCCCCGCGCTTAGTTTTGCTATCATCGAAAGAAGGTACACTGGCTGATTTACTTCCTGGAGGCTTTCACCAGGCTGCATTATTTCGTCTCTCCAATCCCAGCAAGAAGAATAAGTCTGGTTTTTTTTATATTTTTCTTGTGCGTTGAATTTCCTGTAGCACCTTGGTTGTTTTTCCGGAGTAAGGTCGCTAGAGCCCTACGCCCCAGCCCTCCTTCTTTTCCCGGGATTGGCACCGGCTGGGAAAATAGTGGGCTAGTAAACTAACTATGTGAGGTGTATAATACCGGTCGGTACTCTATTTTTTCTTTTTATGCTTTATAGATTGGACGCTGCTCTAATTCCTGATTGGTCGGCATCAAATATTCTAACGTATCGTTTTATCGAGGAAGCTTTAAAATCTGAACAAAATGGTAGTCAAATATTAGGCGAAATCTTAATGCCGCCTAGTATGAACTCTTCTACGGATGGCCTTTCTGATATATCTTCCGGATTGATTTTATCTCCACCAACCAGTCTTTCTGGCGCACATCATGGAACATGGGCTTCATCAGCTAGTATGTCAGGTGATTCAATCCCCCCTTCTCTGGTGCTCTATTCAAAATTAGGCTGGGGTGAATTAAAACTCCAGCCGTTATCCCTACGATGTGGTCTTTTACTTATGTGGGAGTCAACTGTACACGGTATTCCATCACAACACCCATTGTGTATTGCTATCCCCTCCGTACAGCCGGCTAATTTGAATCCAGTACAATGCCTTACTCGGCTGATGAAAGCATTGTGTCAAGTACCACAACTCTCAGGTCCACCATCAGCTAACCGTACTGTCAGTGGAAAGTCAACTGTCAAATCTACAGTGAAACAGGCGCCGACACGAACGTCACTCATACGATCAACGTAAGTTTTTCTTTATGTAATTAATTACCTTATATCATTTTTGTTTTGATATTATCTGAATTTTTAGAGATTCTTGCCTCGGTGGTACAGAGGTAGAATGCTTGCTAACCACGTCCTATGTGGTTCTAGGTTCGATCCTCGGCCACCGACGCACTCCTCTTTTAACTTAGCTAGACCAGTAATAAGACTGGTAAAGAGGGAAGGTTGATCATGAGGTTAGCAACTCCATCCCGTAAAAAATAAACACCACTCCTACCGAAACTTCAAGCTAGAGGCTTGAAGCCATTCTATGTTCCCCTGGGAACGTAAAGGAATAAAGTAGTAATGAATTTAGGTCTGAATTCTTAAATTCTCCCTGTTTACGAGTGCTGTGATACTGTGTACTGTCGAAGTACTTATCTCCAGTCTTCAGATTAAGTGTAGACTTCTTCGTCTTCTTGAAATACCTCACTGGTCCATGCGAAAACTATTTGAGGCGCCTGACGCCGACTATGGTCGGAGCATACAATTTTCGCGGTCACTCTTCTTTAGTTCCTTCTCCCCAGAGTTGTGTGGCAGAATAGTGCTCGCTTATTAGTTTTCTAAAGGGTACACTCTACTGCTGTTACATTCCATATTTGCCGGCGGTAAGAGTCCACCCTCAGAGACGACGTCACATAGCGTGAATCTGTCTAGACTACAGGACTTGTGAGTACTTCAGATTAACGTCAACTCCTAGATTTTCGTCACAAACCAGGGAGTGCTGGACAGTTGTTTCGTCCTATTTTGGGACTCTTCACTAGCCTACTGAGGGCATTGGTGAAGACAGTACTATATCAAGAGTTTAAAAAGTTAGGACTTCGGGTGGTTACATGGTCAGCGACCTTGGTCGTGTAACCTGAAAGTCTTGTGTTCGTCCCTGCAGTTCGAGTCCTTTCTCATTAACTTCAGCTTTGCCAAATGGATAGCATCAAACATGCACACACATATATGTACAAAATAAGTGTGTCTTATCGTCTGTTTGCTGATTTCCACCTCAGAATAGACAAAATAGTTTTGCTCATTCATATTCACAATTGATTTTTTCATTTTTGACTCCATTTTTTGGCTATTACACTGTGATTACAGTTTTTATTGTTACCCTACCCCCTCCCCTTACATGGATATGTACGCTTGAGTTAACTGTGAAAGCAGCATTTCTATCCTTTCATGTAGTTAATTAATGACTACCTAACTAACAATTCGATGAAGATGTACAACATGAAAAGTAGTCAGCATTTATCATGTTGTTTTTATGTTGCATCTCATTCTTTTTGTCCTCTTCCTTTTTACCCCTCCCCCCTGGTTTGTGTTCGTGTTGATTTGCCCCTCCCCCTCCCTTATGAGATGAAAGGATTTCCGTTCCCATTCTTTTTGCCTTTCTCCCCCCCTCTCTCTCTCTTTCTCCTATAAAATTATGCAATGTGGTGATGAGTACTCACTTCCTTACTTACTGGCGGCTCGGCCAGAAACACTCTTCTCCTCGTCCTACCTTACCCCAACCGAAATCGCCCCCCCCTCCAAAATGTCACTTTCTTTTTTCTGGTGTGTAAATCAGATGATAGATAACCTACCACCTTCTACTCCACCTAGTACAGCGTATCGCTGGCAAAGATTATCGAATCATCCGATGCATAAATCATTTCAGAAATAGAGAGGGAGAGAGAGAGAGAGCGAGAGTTAAGCTTGATAAATTATTTGTCTGTGTGTACTGTATTATATAAGCCATCCTGTTAACAGTAAATGATTATTGTATTCTACGTCTGTGTATAAAGTTGCCGGGGGAAGGGGGGAAAGTTGTCCCCAAATATGATTTACATTCATCTGTGGTTAGTCTTTTAAGATGGAATACTCCTTTATGATTTATTTGTGTTCTCTCTCTCTCTAAGCTGGTTGAACCTTTGAGAGGAGGCTGCATCGATAGAGTATTATGTGTTGTTACCCATGGAAACCCTCGTCTTCCTTATCGATCAATGTTATTAGCTAACACTGGATTGGGTTGGGTAGAGCACGTTGACCGCTTCACTTATTTGGGAAGCACCATTAGCCCCAACGGGTTGATCTCTGACGAAATCTCAGCACGGATACAGAGGGCTAGTTTCACATATGCCAGTTTACGTCGTCTCTAGCTTAGTAGACGTGATATCCGACTATCGACTAAAGGGCGGATGTACTGCTCAGCAGTCCGCTCCGTCCTCCTCTATCGCTGGCTGTGAGACCTGGCCTTTGAGAGTGGAAGACATGAAAAGACTAGCTGGTTGTCTCTGATCATAGGTGCCTGCGTTCTATCCACATCCCGTGTGAAGTGGTATAATAAGGTGAGCAATATTGAGGTTTGGCATCGGTCGAGGTTTAGGTAAGGAGGGGAAATCAATCGACGAGCCTGCGAAGCTACATCGACTGAGATGATTAGGACATGTGTTACGTATGCACACCGAGTCATCGCCTTCCTCAACCATGGGAAATGTTAGCTGACTGTCATAGGGTCAGGGTGGAAAAAAAAACCAAAACATGGTGGGACCAGTCAATGAAATCCACAACAGTTAGTCTAAGCCACGTAGGAAGGTGTAGATTGCAAGTCTGGTTGGGGCCCTCGGGACGGTAAAAACCAATGGTTAGAAACAATCGGTGATATGGCTCAAAGTCGTCGTTGTTAATGGCTGGTGGAGATGCATTCACTCCTTGTGACTTGTGATTTCCAATGAAACTATATTGTTCTTCGTTATTACTATTCCTTTATCTCACACCTCTGTTTACTGTCTCTATTATGCATTTCTTCTACTTTCCTCTTCGCTGGCTTTGTGTGCTACATGGAGGGAGTGTGGCGACTTGAACTGGTGCACATGGGTGCAAAGTTGTTCTTTATCGAAAACAGACAGATAGATTGTCCCTAAATGTGATTTACATTCATCTGTTGTTAGTCTTTTAAGAAGGAACACTCCCTTATGATTTATTTGTGTTCTCTCTCTCTGAGCTGGTTGGACCTTTGAGAGGGGGGCTGCATCGATTGCGTGAGATGGATGTATCATGGGTTGTTACCCATGGAACACCCCCATCTTCCTTATCAAACAGTGTTGTTAGCTAATATTGAATTGGGTCCCTAGTGGACCACACTACTTCAACAGCACATCTCTATATTTCCTTATTCTCTGTGGTTCACGATTGTCCATAGCCTCTGGTCTCCTCCATGTCACAGCCACACCTACATCCACACCCCACTCGTCATTTCCCAATCGGGTTCCACTCGAGCAATGGCCTGTCACGCGCTATGTCATTCGACGGTCTCTTTATTGCCATGTGTCCATTCTTACTTCATTTTCTTATACATATTTGTTGAGCAATTGTTTCTTGTTTGTTGGTTTATTCTCTGAGTTCTCCGCTGCTATTTCTTTCCAGCTAGCCATTTTGTCTTCAATATGTAGTCAGCGAAGGAGGCAACTGTTGATAAAAGAGTGCCTTTATGATGATGAAGAAGTGGGTTACTGACTGACTATGAGTACGTCTGTTCAGTCTCTTCTGTTAGGTGGTCAAAGAGAAGGCTCGTTATAGAAGTAGGGCTTTTGAAGCTTCAATGTTTCAATGATGAGGAAGGGGCCTTCCGGGTGACTACAGACTTCCTTAGAGAGAGTAAATCAAATCGACTTTGGTGAGGATGCATTTTATGAACTCCCTCCTCCTGCTCTCCCTCTCAATGCAGGAATTCAGCCTATTTGGCTTGCCGATCACCGATGAAATTTCAAAATTCGATTGACTGGTTCATCTATTTTATGTCACATCCCCTCATTTTATTTCATATCATTAATTCCACTCACTGCGAATGAATGACAGTGTTATCAAAACATATGTGATCGAATACTTTTACTCATCGAAAATAATCATCTTCATTTGTGTCCTGTCTCCACCACCAGCAGGCTAGAGATTCGATATACTTAGATTTTTATTACTACTCATTTTAACGAACGAAGATTCTTTCACTAATCAATAGCAGCTAGAGATCATTGAGAAGTAGTAATAAGCACTGAACAGTTGTTTCGTCCTAGTTTGCTACTCTTCAGTAGTCGAGAAGAGGTTATCCTTAATCCTACCGGGAATCGAACAGAAGAACTTCAGCTGGTAAAACCAATCCATTAACGATTGAAATAAAGCGAAATCCCCACAAAACTTTACCAGTATAAAGATGGACAAGCGCACATCTTTGAATTTTATGGAATTGTGCTCTAATTTGCTAGAACAATTAAACATGTTTCACCTGACGCTGTCATAACGCGTACAATCTGTTTTGCATCCAATATGTCGTTATTGATTGATTGATTGATTGATTAGTTTAACGGGTTGATTTATTACTCCACACCCACACACTAACGCACATTCCGTTTTGTTTTGCTTGAGATTTGTTCATATTCATTCATGTTATAATTATGCATTGTATTACATTATCTGTATAGAACCATTTCTGCTTTGCTTTCCTATCGATTAGTTTACATGACACCATTATAAATAATAATAATAAGACTAATTATAATTTCTCTCTCTCCCTCTCGCACGCGCGCTCTTATTATTATTATTATTATTATTTAAATGACTCATCATGTCAATTTCTTTCTATTATAACTTTCATTATTATATGTACACATTTGTGTGTGTATTTGTGTATATGCGTTTGTATATGTAGGTGAGTGGACACGTAGATGTATATGTGTGCACGTGGGCGTACACGTGCTTGCGAATGTTCATTTATTTGTTTGTTTGTCTATTGGCGTGTGTGTGTGTGTGTGCGTGTTAGCGTGCGTCTATTTTTCTATCTACTCTAGTCATCTATCTCTTCACATTTTGAATTAATTGGTCAATTGATTTTTTTCTTCTTCATTTATTTCAAAATTTAAATATTTCGTTAGTCATTCAGTCATTCATTTATCTAGTTCGTATTATTATTATTATTATTATTATTATTATTATTATTATTATCTGTAAAATAAAAACAGAAACAAACGCGAATGGAATGTTTCGTTTGTCTTTCTTTTTTTTTTGCTGTGTGTGTGTGTGTCTACCTGCTCCACCCCCCTCTCTGTTTCTCTTTCCCTCTCTTGGTCTCCTGTTTTCTTTGCATCTTTGCATGAATTAGTTGTGTAGTGCTGTGTGTTGACTGATGTGATTCGCTTCTGATAAATGTATGGTAGGATGATGGTACCTGCACGACTGGACTGGAATGGACTGAACTATATCGACTCGTAGCTTAAAGCTACGAGTAGATAGACAGTAGTCTGGCATAGATGTGATATCCGACTGGCTATATCGATGGAAGGATGTGTGCGTGTGTGTACTATGCAGTAGTTTGTTCCATCCTCGTTTATGACTATGAGACATGTAGGTCATTGGAAATGGAAGACATGAAAAGCCTAGGTAACTAGGTCTTTGATCATGAGTGTCTGGATTCTATATACGTCCCGTCTTAAGTGATATAATACGGTGAGTAATATTGAGGTTAGGAATCAATCAAGTGAGGTAGGTAAGTAGGGAAAATCAATCGACAAGGTTGTGAAGTTACACTGATTGAGAGAGATGGTTAGGGCATGTATTACTTGGGCACACCGAGCCAACGCCTTCCTCAGTCGGCAATTTTGTCTGACATAGGATGGATCAGGTTGGAAAGGCGTTAGCTAGTGGTGGTCAGACGAAAACATGGCTCCACAATCAGTGAAATTCATAACACTTAGTTAGTTAGTTAAAGCTAGCCAGCCACGTAGGAAGGTGTAAACCACCTGACTGATTGGTTGGAGTCCTCGAGATGGTAAACACCAATGATAGCTGGAGACAATTAGTGATATGGCTCAAAGTGATCGTTTTCAGTGATGGTGACAATTCATTCACTCCTTGTGACTTATAATTTCCAATGAAACTATATTGTTTTTCGATATTAATATTCTTTTTACCTCATATCTCCGTTCACTGTCTCTGTTTTACTTTCTTCTCTTGCTTTGTGTGCTACATGGAGGGAGTGGAGCGACTTGAACTGCCGCACATCGGTTCAAAGTTCTATGTTGAAAATAGACAGACAGACAGGCAGGTAGACAATTCTGTATTGTACTGTGGGAATATGTGAGAATCGTATTTCGTTGGAACACATTGTCTTTATCACACCATCACATTATGTTGTTGCCGGGGTGGCATAGTGCGTCGGTGGCATAGCGGTTAGGACGCTCGCCGACCATTCACATGGTCCGGGGTCTGATCCCCGGCCGCAGACGCACTCCTTTACCTCGCTAAGCCGGAAATAATGCTGGTAAAGAGGGAAGGTTGAGCATGAGGCAGGCTAGCAACCCCATCCTGTGAAATAAACGCTGCTACAAAAACTTCAAGCCACTAGCTTGAAGGTGCCCTATGTTCCACTAGGGAACGTGAAGGAAAAAAAGAAGAAAAGGGGTGGTGTATAGTTACTATGAGGATAATAACAATAACAATGACAGTGTAGTGTACCGAACAGTCTCTCTCTCTCTCTCTCTCGGGGAATTCAATTTCCTCTTTAGCCGCTGTACCATGCATCACATCCATCCATCACATTTTTTATACACATCTCTTATTTGTTTTCATGAAACAGGGTAGTAACAAAAAAGTGTAATGATGAATGGATGAATGTAAGAGTGTTGTCATATCATTGTTAAATATCAATCAATGCATATGAGAAGAGGTTTAGTATAAGTGTATTAGAGATACACACATTAGATAGAATAGAATAAAATATGAATAATTTATTGACTGAGTTGTCATCGCGATGCATACAAAAGCATAGAAACAACAGCAACACAAGGAAATATAAAATTATTATGAGTTGACATTTTCCCCAAGCTAAATTAAGAAAATGGTCTTCTAAGAGAGAGAGAAAGAGGGAGGAGGGTTAAACAAACTTGAATATTAGTATTACCATTATATGACAGACGATGGGTGCCTTAATCGTTTGTTTTTGACACTAATTTAAATATTCAAGTATTGGTTTTTGTAGCTATTTTGTTTGACTGCATGGAAGATTTTATCATGAGCTGAGATCAGTTAGACAACGACTGGAAAACCTTTAAAGGAGTACTGGACAGCTGTTTCGTCCTAGTTTGGGATTCTTCATCAGTACACACCCACACCACGGGGTTCGAACCTAGGACCTTTTGGTTACACGGCTAGTGAACTCGTATACCATAAAGCCACTGGGACCCGATCCAATGGTCCTTGAATTCTAACTTCTGCCAATTCACGACATAGCGCGACCATTTCGCAGTAGTTCTCTAACTGATGTCAGCTCATGATGAAATCCTCCATGCAATTATTTAGATGAACAACATTTTGCTGCAGGTCAATTATTAATAATGTGCACCTGGCAATTGCAGATATCTTTATGGATAGCTGGGAAAATATTGCTCTTAATACATTTAATCCTACTCCAAAGATAATATGGTGGAGATATATGGATGACACTTTAATACGCAGTGTTAAATACAGAACATATCTCTCTCTAGCTTCTTGACACACACATATAAACTCACCAGTAGAGGGAATAAAATTCACATTTCAAGCAGAAAATGAACAAGGAGAATTAGCTGTGATGTTGGATTGCAAAATAAAACGAATAGGAGAAGGTAAACTGCACACTAGTGTTTATAAAAAGCCAACGCATTCTGCCAATAGATATTTCGACTTTAATTCATTTCATCTGTTGTCTGTGAAGGCGGGCTTAGTTAAGTGTCTAACAAACCGAGCAGTAGCGCTAAGTAGCACAAGAAAACGACCTAAATGATGAACTTAAACAGATAGAAGAATAGCTGGTTGGTGTTAAATAACCAACTGCCCTATAAAATTCATTAGGAAGATCGAAAAAGGCCAAAAGCAAAATAAAGCTAACGGTGAAACTAATAATGATAACATAAATAAGAGAGAATATGAGTCATCCACTGTTATACCATATAAGGAGGGGACATCTGAAACCCTACGTAGGATTCTAAATAAAAGCAGGAATTAGGGTGGCATTCAAACCTACAGACTCATTCAGGTAGGACGAGTTCTGTCGGTTAAAGGACCCTGTAGATTGACCCAATTAGACAAAATAATATAATCTACAAAATATCTTGTAATGACTGTGAGTTAGGTCAAGTAATTAGGTTAGACTAGTAGATTGGCTGGGGGTATTCAGATTATCGGAATTTAGCTAAGGTAGCTAATGGTTGACCCCGAGAATATAAATAATTTATAAAAAGACTCAGCACTGCATTGCACTGCATGCATTAACACACAACCCCACAATAGGGTGTAGAGGGTTGAAATTCTAAAAAGTTATGCAGGTAGGTGGAGAGAGACGTTGATTACTGAATCGAATCTTATTGATATAAGTATAAAACTTGGGCACTGAGCATAACTCCATTATGGATAAGATTTTATTTTCATAATGGAGCTATGAATGGATAGTAACCGTTGGTGTTATCCAGTCGCTCAGGTTGAATTCTGTGAAATGGTATTCAAGCCTACTAGGACCTATCGACTGGAAGTGGAGTTCTTTTGCCACTTAATTATTGATATTCGACCGAAATGTTCGATGGCAATGTTAGTTGATATAGGGTCAGGCTGGAAAAAGCTAGCGGCGGTCAAACCAAAACATGGCGGCACCAGTCAATGAAATCTACAACAGTTAGTCTAAGCCACGTAGGAAGGTGTAGACTTCCTGGTTGGGGTCCTCGGGAGGGTGAAAACCAATGGTTAGGGACAATTGGTGATATGGCTTAAACTCATCGTTGTCAATGGCTGGTGGAGATGCATCCACTCCTTGTGACTTATGATTTCCAATGAAACTGTTTTGTTCTTCGGTACTACTATTCCTCTGTCTCACACCTCTGTTTACTGTCTCTATTATGCATTTCTTCTACTTTCTTCTTCGCTGGCTTTGTGTGCTCCATGGAGGGAGTGTGGCGACTTGCACTGGTGCACATTGGTGCAAAGTTCTGTGTTGAAAACAGACAGACAGATAGACAGACAGACAGAAATGCTCGATCATTACTGTTGACATTTCGGCTCTCAGTACACACGATCACAGCAGGCGATGTGATGTTATTCAGATTGATGGTGACTAGCACAATGGAGTACCTTAGATGCTTATTTCATCCTATTCTTGATGTTCTTACTCTCTGATGCCCCTCCTCACATGGTGTTTGAAATGGATAGGTGTAGAGTTCAAGCCTGAATAAGGAATGCAAGTACATCCATCTATCTGACGAGTCCCTAAATGGGGCGAAATGTGCATGCTGCATTCCACTGACAATTAACTGGAGTATTCAATGCATAATGAGCCTATTATGATGATATTAGATGGTTGGAGGCGATCGGCCATAGGAAACCTTGCTTGACCTAGGTTTCGTGCTAGTTAGCACTCATCAGTCAGTCAGTCAGCAAGGCGTATTTGCAACTGCCTTGAAAGAAGTCATATCCCTTCTGAGGAGATTTGAACCCGCGTCACCTAGTGCCACCTGCAGTCAGAGACGTTACCACTGAGCTAGCTAGCTAGCTAGCTATTGGGGCTGGCTCGCGATTGATCTTTTGTGGGACTGTAGTGGGTATTTTTGATTGCACACTAGTAATTATTATGTGTAATCTAGGCGGATATGAAATGCAAATTTGACCACAAGGTTTATTTATTATTTAGGATTAGAAGTTTAATTGAATTGTGGATAGAGAGAGAGAGAATACAGTAGCTATCTTTATTTTTGTAGTACTTTTATAGTTGTTGTATGGCCTGACTCTTTTGTGCTTGTTATTATTGTTCTCATTGTTGTTCTCGTTGTTGTTCTCGATGTTGTTTTTGTTGCTCTTGTTCAATCACATAAAGTGAAATTATTACAATATATCTACACTGACTTTCAATAGTTCTCCGTCTTCGTTTACCTCGACTGCAACTACTTCTCCGCCTTATATTGTTTCCTCTTGTCAATACTAATATCGATTACACTGTGTGTGTGTATTTGTTTATAATCTCTTGCTGTGCCCACCCCACCCCCCGGCTTCTCTCCCTCACTGTCTGTACTATGAATTCCTTCACGTCTTTTCCATTTTTCCGTTGTTGTTGTTGTTGGTGGTGTTGGTGTTGGGGTTGCTGTTGAGATAAACACGTCGACTCATAATCTCATTATCTCTCTCTTTCTCTCTCTGTGTAGTAGGAGTAGTAGCCACGCCTATCCGTTAATTAGTGTGTATGTCTTGTAGAGGAAGAGAGTGGGATGTATTCATTCAGTGTTATGAGCGAGCATTGCTTATGATTGTTTTCTTTCTATTCTTCATTCAAGTCTGCTTCACAATGGCAATCATTTTTACAATAGTTAATTTATCAAAATTCAATCCCTTACTCTCTATTCTATCAATAAGGATAATGAAACTCTGTCTGTGTGTGTGTGTGTGTGTGTGTGTGGCTGTGGCTGTGTGTATGCCAAGTTACAATAACTGTGATTTATTATATTTACAAGTTTACAAGAGATAAGGATGTGAAAACCGTTCGAAATTGTTCAGTTTAGAGGATACGATTATTATTATTATTATTATTATTATATCCTTTAATTCCTAGAGGAACATAGGGCTTCAGCTGCGCGTTTCCATTGCGACCAACTTATTCACCCCGCCCCAAGTCTGCCCACATGCCTTCATTTCCTCTTCACATGATCTCCTCCGAGTCACCCTTGCACTGACGACCAACTCGCCGCTTCCCTTTCGGTGGGTTCCACTCGAGCAATGGCTTGTCTAGTGATGTCGCTTGATGGTTTCTTTTATAAGAGTATGGCCAATCCATCCTCATTTCTTTCTGCTTATTTGTCGCGCAATCGGTTCCTGGTTGGTTCGCTCAGTGCCAGAGATCCCTTCCAGTTACTGATCTTTTCTGGTCGGCCATCTGATCTTGAATAATATTGAGCGAAGACAGCTGTTGATGAAGGTCTGTAGTTTGTTTGAGGTGCTCTTTATGACGCGCTGGTCAAGTCGCTGATCCGTATAGTAAGCAGCACTGACTTTACATTGGGGTTGAAAATCCGGATCTTATTTTCATTTTCATGCTGATTGCTGATGACCTCCACACGCAGACTTAAGAGTAATGAAAGCTTGTCTTGCTTCTGCTATTCTGACTTCGATATCCTCGTCAGTTCCCCCTAGAGTTGAAACGAGGCTTCCTGGGTAGGTAATACGGCGATTAACTCGAATATATATATATATATATTCATCTTTCTGAGTGTTACAAATCTTCTCTGATATCTTAAGGAGGCTTTGATGTAAAAGGCATTATGTGGCCATTAGCATCGCCCTGTTGCTGCATATGACCTCTTCTAAGTTACCATTAAAGCAACGCCCAACTTTCTGGGGTATCTCTGATCTAGCTACATTTCTTACGGCATATTTTTTTGAGCTGTTGGTTAATTTGTTGCTAGAGTTCATTTCTGGTTGATCATGTGATCTTCTGTATAGAACTATCGAAAGGTGTCAGCTGTTGATAAAAGTCTAGAGTGGTCTGTTAAAAATGGCTTTAGAGACTTGCTTTCAACTATATAACCGGGTATGATTCCCTCACTTATTGATTAATTAGGATTCTACCTGAAATTGTGTGTATGTCAAGTTATAAAACTATCATACATGATGAAAGATGAACATTGAAGATTTTTGTTTCCATGGAATGTGGTGAAAGTTTCCCAGTTGAAATCATCCAGTGTAGACAATACAGCATGATTAAAAGTACACGTACTTGAGATATATATATGTTTTTGATTACAGCTTGATTCCACACCGTATTTTTTGGTACAGGTATGGAATTTTCAGCATGTGATATCGGTAGCCCAAATTTTGCAGGCCGACCATAGATATCAGGTGTGCGTTGGCAGGGGATCGAACCTCGGACCATTTGCATGGTCGGCGAGAGTCCTAAACAATGTTTGTCTGTCTGTTTTCGACATAGAACTTTGCACCGATGTGCACCATTTCAAGTCACCACACTCCCTCCATGTAGCACACAAAGCAAGAGAAGAAAGTAAAAATGAAATGCATAATAGAGACAGTAAACAGAGGTGTGAGACAGAGGAATAGTAATATGGAAGAACAATATAGTTTCATTGGAAATGATAAGTCACAAGGAGTGAATGCATCTGCGCCAGCCATTGAGAACGATTTTGAGCCATATCACCAATTGTTTCCAACCATTGGTGTTTACCATCCCGAGGACCCCCCCAATCAGTCAGGGAGTTTACACATTCCTACTTGACTTAAACTAACTGTTGTGGATTTCATTGACTGATGAAGTCATGTTTTTGTTTGACCACCATTAGATCTTTTCCAGCCTGACCCTATGACAGCTTACATTGCCCATCGGTCGAGGAAGGCAATGACTAGGCATACGTAACACATGTCCTAACCATCTTAGTCGATGTAATTTCACAGCCTCATCCATTGATTTCCCCTCCCTCCTTACCTAGCACTCGACGCGTGACCTGAATACTCCTCACCTTATTATGCCACTTCATACGGGAACCAATGTGCCACTGACGCACATATATGACTTCTTTATTATTTCAAGAAACTGTGATGTACAGGGTGTAGGGAATGTGTGTGTGTGTGGATGTGTGTACACTTACAGACCTCTGCTGTACATCTGGAGTATGTAGGATTTTCTGAAATAATAGAGAATATTTGTAGCCTTAGGGTGGAATGATTTTAATGTGGTTTGTATTCTCCCTAGCTGGATAGAGTAGGGAGAAGTTTAACTGCCACGCTTTCATTATTCATCTAGACAACAAATTCAACATAAATTTCAATACGAACTTGTCTAAATTCTCTGCAAATGATATAATTAAGAACAACAGTGTGGTGTTTGTGCAGAATAAGAAGATGGTGCAATCATTGCTTATTTCGTTGGCTTCTCATCAGTTCAGCTGCTGCTTACAGCCTTAATAAATTATATTGATCGGTCCATGTACAGAAACAGTTTTAACATACTTGGAAATTTTACATGATGTCAGTTGACAGGAGGTTCTGGACTTAGTGAACAGTATTCAGAAAATTACGCTTATATAGTTGTCACAAAGGAAGTTCAAGTTTAAGCGAGGTGACTGTATGCATACAATGGTAGAGGAGTTACGTAATAATGACAGGTGATGCGTAATAGGACGAGTAACTAATAATTTGGGTAACTATGTAGTGAGTTCAACTCATATCATTAGAAACAAGAGACAAGCAAAATTACACTATATCAAAGTGGATGGGCTGAGCTTAAAGCCAAAGATTACCATGTCAAGGAAAGACTAATCAGTGCTTGTTTCTGAACACATAAATCAGGTTTCAGTCGTTTGACAGAAATTGCCTCGGCAAACTTCAGGTGAGCTGAGTTTTTTGTCTACTGATAAATTATCCGTATCAAAAAGATGTCTGGTAATGGCACTATTGTAAGCATTTGTTCCCCGCTGGAGACGTAGGCTTTTTGGTACATGTTCAGAAAATCGGAGGTGTGCCCTTCTTTCTCTTCTCCCAATGGCATTAGTTGCTCGTCGTTTTACGTGCCTCTCGTCTTTATAACATTTAACTCCTTTACCATTCTATGCCCACATTTTACTGTTCGCTAAGTCCAGAACCTCCTGTCAACTGACATCATGTAAAATTTCCAAGTATGTTAAAACTGTTTCTGCACATGAACCGACCAATATAATTTATATGGACTGTGAGCAACAGCTGAACTGATGAGAAGCCAACGAAATAAGCAATGATTGCAGCATCTTCTTATTCTGCACAAACATCACACTGTTGTTCTTGCTTTATTCAAATTCATCAAAGGGAATCAATGTATGATATGATATAATCGTATCTCTTGACAACCATTGTTGTGATACAATTAGTTCATTCATGGAGAATTTAAATACAACGGGCCAACTACAAGAACAACAACAATAGTAGTAGTAGTAGTAGCAGTAGTAGCTTTATTCTGTTAAAGTATATTTAAACACAATAGAGAATTTTCAGCGACTTTCATATTGAGATATTTACTCCATGAGAAGAATCTTTAAATAATATTCTAATCGATAATATATCATTTTTTGGAGCGATATCATTCCATCCGGAAGCATATTCCAAATACCATCCCACACAATATTCTCCCTTTGAACAAAATACAACTCCTAGCAATAGGCAGAAATTTATTTGAAATTTTTCATGAAGGCATAGACTGTGAATTTATTGTGGTAATTCCATGATTAATGCAAGATGAAAAGGCAGGGAATACACAATGCATTTCGATAGATAGGAAATTTAAATAGCCTAGTGATTTAAACATGCCGCCATAATGTGTTCACTTCAATATTGAAGTTTCCTCTGAATCTAAAGTGTCCTGCTGACTTTTGTAAAAAATTATATTTGTAAAATCTCAGCGATATTGAAATGAGTAATTCCAACGTTTCGTTCGGCAATCTGGTCCGAACTTCTTCAGGGAAATTAATCGAAATTAACATAACAGAGGTTTATATATAAAAGGAACATCTCTTATTTTTAAAAACACTTTGTCCAATCATGAGTCATAAAACATGAAGGTGTGATGTTAGCTGACGCATAGGAAATCCTGATTAATAAATAAAAATGGATATGTATCGCTAACTAATAATACTTGATCAAAGTTCCTGACTGTCTATATCTACTTATGGAGACGTTAAGACATTGTTTTACAACTGTTTATCCGCACACATACACACTGTGTTTAAAGTGTTTAACAAAGGTAGATCAATATTTGTAAGTCTAAGGTCAAATTTTGATCAGAACTCATACACAATTGGTGGATGGTGGCTAGCAGTGGAATCCAGGATGCGCATTTCGTCCTAATTGGGACTCGTCAGCTGGATGTACCTGCATTTCTCAGTGAGTGATGATGTTCCCACCGAGGCTCGAACCCAGTACCCATAGTTTCAAACGCCAAAGCGTTATCCACTAGACCACTTGGGCCACGAGAGCCACCTCTTGTGCGACGGGTCATATTAATTATTGAATTGAATTTTTGATTTTCCCATCGATCGATTGGACCGAAGTGCTCGGTCTCAGGTTGACATGTCGAAATGCGCATCCTGGATTCCACTGCTAGCCACCATCCACCAATTGTATACTAACTAAATACCCAGACATCGTCGAAGCATCTGCACAAGAAGCCGACATGTCAACCTGAGACCGAGCACTTCGGTCCAATCGATCGATGGGAAAATCAAAAATTCAATTCAAGAACTCATACAATTTTGTTTATTGTACATGTTGATGCCTGTTTTATGACTCATGATTGGACAAAGTGTTTTTAAAAATAAGAGATGTTCCTTTTATATATAAACCTCTGTTATGTTAATTTCGATTAATTTCCCTGAAGAAGTTCGGACCAGATTGCCGAACGAAACGTTGGAATTACTCATTTCAATATCGCTGAGACTTTACAAATATAATTTTTTACAAATGTCTACTTCTCACTCGGCGCCCAAATATTTTAGAACTATTCTGTCAAATCTTGACTACAGTTCATTTGTCCTGCTGACTATCTTGAAGCATAAATAACCACTAATATCACTATATTTATTGATTAATTAGAACGCTATCTGTTCAGTTGATTGCATGTATGAGCATAGAAGTTGTGAAGTTACATCGTTTGAGATGGTTAGCATATGTGCTACACAATCGGAGCCAGCCAATTGCATCCCTTGACACGAAATGTCAGCTGACGTGGGAAAGAGTTTGTTGTGGTCACATGAAAGCATCGCTTCATCAGTCAAGGAAATCTACAACAGTTAGTTTAAGCCAGCCAGCCATGTAGGTAGGTGTAGACTGTGTGGTTGGTCGGGGTCCTCGGGATGGTAAGAACCAAGGACGGGTGGAGGCAGACAATTGATATGGCTCAAACTCATCGTTCTCAGTCAGTGTTGGCGCAGATGCATTCATTCACTATTTGTGTGGTAGAACTCCATGGTTCTTCCATAATACTATTGTTTTTACCTTACACTTGTGTTTGTTATTTCTCTCCCTCTTTTCAACCTCTCTTTACTCTCTTCTCTTGCTTTGTGTGCTACCTGGAGGGAGTGTGGGAACTTGAACTGGTCTACATCTATGGAAAGTTCTATGTTGAAACTAGCCAGTTAGCATAGAGTATGTGATTCCAAGTTGGATTTCATCACGCACCGATATCATACCGAGAACAATTCAAAATCAGAAAGTACTGGGCAGTTTTCTTTGTCCTGGCTTGGTGGAACACTTTAACAGTCTACACACGCTAACCCACAAGGAATCAAACGCAGGACTTACAGGTTACGAGGCGACACTGTTGACCATTAAGCCATTAGGATGGTGTATGTATATATAGCTCTATCAGCATCCAGTGCCATTCGCAGGTATTTTTACTCATTCTCCCTAACATAGTGGATCCCACTAGCTCTCACAATATCCCTATCAACTGTTTAGGGTCCTCGTGACCGTAAATAAGGTGAGCAATATTGAGGTTAGGCTCCGAGTGCTAGGTAGGTGTGAGGGGAAATCAGTCGACTAGACTGTGACGTTGCATCGATTGAGAGATATGGTTAGAACATGTGTTACGGATGCCTAGTCATCGCCGCCCTCGACGGCTAATGTTAGCTGACATAGGGTCAGGCTGGGAAAGAGCTAGCGGCGATCAAACCAAAACATGGCGGCACCAGTCAATGAAATCTACAACAGTCAGTCTAAGCCACATAGGAAGGTGTAGACTTCCTGGTTGGGGTCATCGGGACGGTAAAAACCAATGGCTGGAAACATGGCACAAAATCGTTCTCAGTGATGGTACAGATGCATCCACTCCTTGTGACTTATGATTTCCAATGAAACTGTTTTGTTCTGCATTATTACTCTTCTTTTGTCTCACATCTCTGTTTACTGTCTCTGTTTTGCATTTCTTCTACTTTCTTCTTCGCTGGCTTTGTGTGCTCCATGGAGGGAGTGTGGCGACTTGCACTGATGCACATCGGTGCAAAGTTCTGTGTCGAAAATAGACAGATAGACAGATCCTATCAACTAATCCTTCAAAGAAGTAGTGCATGTTTTAAATCATTTATCGAAAGCTCATAAAGTATTGCTCTAAAATGTAGAGACCAGAGAGAGAGAGAGATAGAGAAAGAAGGATGATTAGTAATCACCTACCAAATATGAGCTTTCTTTTTACTGACAGGCGAAATACTCTCTACCTGTAAATAAAGACATTTAAACTTTTCATTACTGATTTGTTGTCATCCACATGAAAGCTGGTCTTTCTTTTGGTTCTGTGTCGTTGTTGTTGGTGGTCTTGTTTCTCCTTCATCTCATGAAAGTTGTTCATTTTGTTTACTGTGTGCCTATTCAATAAACAATTAGTCCTATACTCAACAATCCTCTACCTGTTTTGTGCTGTGTTTTTTTTTCGTTAAAGTATATTAGTCATGTTTCATGATACTCTGGCGCCCCCTTCCGCCCCGCGCAATGGTGAGAGAGAGAAACAGTTTGTTTTTCCTTCGAGTCGTTGTGGTGCATGTCAAAGTGATGATGAATTGATTGATGAATATAATCCTGCTGGGTTGTTGTGTGTTGTTCTCGACTCATCATCTATATATATTCATTATTTGATTATGTATGTATACATACATGCATACATACATACATACATACAGACAGACAGACAGAAGGATTCACTGATGGATTAATCATCATCAAGAACTGTCTGTCTGTCTCTCTCTCCCTCTCACTGTAACTAACTCATCATTATATTTGAAATTGAGATGTTCAAATCGAATTGATCAATTAGTCTCAGGTAGTTAGTTAGCTTTGTAACAAGTCATTCTGATAACAGGTTGGTCATTGGCGTTGGCCTGGAGCTTTGAAATTTCAAGGTTTGCCAGCCTCGCCCCGCCTAGCCTGAACTTTTGTCTTTACTAGGCTTACTTATCGGTTTAGAGAAGTTTCGGAGTGCGTCGGTAGCTGTGGATTGAAGTTCGGATCACGTGAGGTGTATGTGTGTGTGTGGTTGGCGAACATTTTACCGCTGAACTATCGATGAAATCTCGACTCCTGGTTTACCACACTGAGTGATGTAATCAGTCAGCTATGGTAGCCGTGTAGTCAGTAGATGGTTGACTCACTTTGGATATAGCCATGTACTACTGATTCAGTGATATGAGTAGTTACATACCATTCATACCAACGAGAGGTGATCTGATCTCAAATGAAATCCACAAGAGTTAGTTAGTAAGGAAGGTGTATACTTCCTGACTGGTTGGGGTCCTCGGGACGGTAAAAACCAGTGAAGGATGGAGACAATCTGTGATATGGGTGGTTTAAAATCGTTCTCATTAGGTGGCACAGATGCAGTCGCTCCTTGTGACTTATAATACCCGATAAAACTATATTGTTCTTCGGTATTACTATTCTTTTTGCCTAATATCCCCGTTTACTGTCTTTATTTTGCGTTTCTTTTTACTTTCTTTACTTGTTTTGAGTGCTACATGGAGGGAGTGTGGCGACTTGAACTGGTGCACATCGGTGCAAAGTTGTTCTTTGTTGAAACCAGTCAGTCAGTCAGTTAGATCTGATCTAAATACCGGACAGGCGTTTCGCTTGTTCGGGGCGAGAAATCAGGTGTGGTTTCAACTGATTAGAATCTCTGAGCTGAGTTAAACCAGCTACATCGATGGGGCGACCTCGATGTCGAACGAACGAAACATCCGTGCGGTGTTTAGGTCACCTCGATCTGGTTAGCAAGCAACACTACTCATCTCACTCAGTGTTAGTAGTATGCAAATATGCTTGCTTATTTTGATTATCACATTGATATGGTATCAAGCAGATCGATCATATATTGTGTAGTGATCTGAATAACTTGATTTCCAGAGGGAATTGCAGTGGGAATTCATCACCTCTTCGAACTGTGTTCACACTGCAAATTGTTAACCAATTTACAAATTGTGACCTTGATTCAATTCACGAGGAATACTCAAAAGTGATTGGATGATTTTCTTTTGTATGCGTGACCCTGGTTTCTTCAAATGAATGACTAAGCTTTCAGCAATGCACATAGGAGACTAAAGCGTATTACCTTTGGTCGGTTGTTCTTCACTTTGTAGATCACTCTGAAGTAGGAGGCGTTTGTTGAGATGGAATGAGCAGTGTCGGCAAGGTGTTCGTTTATAACACGCCTTATTGATGATGCACTGTTACCTTTTCCGTAGCCAATCGGGACTCTTTTAGATAAAACACTCATCGAACGAATTATATATCTCGCTCCACATGAGCAAGTCAATTGGAAGATACACATAGAAGTGGTCAAATGCGATAGTTTGTTTTTGGAGTTGTTGAAGAATAATGGGTGGCTTGAGAATACCAATCCTAATGTAGCAGCAAAGAATGTTCTTTTCAGGCCGTTAGATATTCTCCTCCTTAGGACGTCGCTCAGAAGTTCACCTTTGAACGCCACATTAATGTACAGCATCTTCTTTGGCACAGAGATGGATTGTTCTTTGTTGATTTTCAGTTCTATGTGTTTATCTATAAAACGTGGTGGTGGTGGTGGTGGGTGGGATAGCCATCCTCAGGTAGTATCTTCCTCAAAAGAGTGATTTCTTCTTCTGACTTAGGGTTGCATATTCTACGGATTCCAGTCGCAAGAAATATTATCAGATTCCGCTTGTGATTGATGAGTGCTCAACTGTAAAAGTTTGTCAGTTGGCCGTTCCGCGTAGGCTTTCCATATATTGTGATCTCTTTGGAGTCTCATCAGTCTTTTATGTTAGTCGGACGTCCAGAAATGAGATAGTCTCTTCGGTTTCTGTTTCAATTGTAAATTTAATGGCATTAGTGACATTGGTTATCACATTTGATAAACTTGTAATCGACGTGCCTTTTGTACCTTGCCAATACGTACCAATCTTTACCCCCCTCCCTGTAGTTACTATTTTGATTACTCATCACACTTTTTGAAACACTTTGATGACGTAAACAATAACCCTAAACTTATTTGTATTTTTGTTTGACAATCCTAATGTACACACACACACACACAATAATTATATACAATGGCGGATTGTACAGCTAGCTAAGTGTGAATGAATTCGCTAGCGAAACAGAGACTCTTCACTGAACTGTTTGTTCTTATATTCAATTCGATGTAATTTATTGAATTGAATTTTAAATTTCCCGTCGATTGCTTGGACCGAAGTGCTCGGTCTCAGGATGACATGTCGGTACATCCGGTTGATGAGTCCCAAATAGGACAGTTGTAATGCGCGTTGTCCTGGATTCCACTGCTAGTCACCCACCATCCACCAATTAACTTCTAACTGGGTGTAATTTAGTTTAGAATTCTTTCTAATAGGATTGTTTTCATGCCCTTTTTCCTTTTTTTATAGGTAAATTTTTTCTTTTGATAAAGTCTCACAGTGTGTTTGTTATACAGTAATGTTTACTGATGACAAGGTGTCGAGCACAATTTACTGCCGCTCATAATCACATCAAGGCACTACTCACACGACTTCCTAAGTTCATGTATATTTTTCTAATATTTTTTGATTACAGCTTGATTCCACACCGTATTTTCCGTACAGGTATGAAATTATTAGGATGTGATATCGGTAGCCCAAGTTTTGCAGGCCGACCATAGATATCAGGTGTGCGTCGGCAGGGGATCGAACCTCGGACCATTTGCATGGTCGGCTAGAGTCCTAACCACTGTGCCACCGACGCACAGTTCTATTATTTTTCACTTGATTTTCGCTTGACTTGATTGGTAGTAGTATTTTCCATATTTCGGCTATGATTGATGAATGATTCCTATCGCATTTGTTGGGTGTAGACTCGATGAACCAGGAAGGATTCAGTCATCAACTGACCCAATTAGACAAATAATAGTATAATTTACAAAATACCCTGCAATGACTGTGAGTGAAGTCAACTACATCGGTCAAACCAGTAGATCAGGGGTAGTCAGATTGTCGGAACATAAGAATTTAGTGGCTAAGGTAAGAATGGTTGACCCCGAGAAGATGAATAATTTAGAAAAAAGCTCAGCTATAGGACTGCATACATTAACGCACAACCACACAATAGAGTGGGAGAGGGTTAAGATTCTAAGAAGTAATCTAGGTAGGTGAAGACAGGTGGATTTACTGAAACTTTGCTCATCGAGTCTACACCCCACACGCGCAACAGAAGTGACTCATCACTCATACCGGAAATATGGGAAATACTACTACCAACAAAATCAAGTGAAAGTCAAGTGACAAACAATGGAACTATATAAATGAAGTTAGGAAGTCGTGTGATTAGTGCCTTGATATGATTATGAGCGGCAGTAAATTGTGCTCGACACCTTGTCATCAGTAAATATTACTGTATAACAAACACACTGTGAGACTTTATCAAAACAAAATTTTACCCATAATGGAATTACACTCTACCACATTGCACAAGTTTTATTCTTTTCCTTTTTGTTTTTGTATATACACATTGTGGATCTGTTTTAATCTTCTTTTGTTATCGTTCTTATTTCAGGAAACCGGCATTGAATACAACATCAACGGTGAAAGAAACACTTGCTTCAAAGACAACCAATAATAATAATGTAAATGGAAGACCAGCTTCAACAAGAAATATTTCATCATCATCTCCCTTACATCAAAAGCCAGCGACTACAACAACAACGACAACGTCTACAAAATCACCTTTAACAGCGCCTACATCAAAGAAACCAATTCATGAGAAAACTACACCAGATGCTAAACACCATGTGAATAATTCACATGGGGGTGGTGCTATCGACGCGCATCAAAAACGTCCAACTTCATCAACACTACTCGAGGCAAAGAAGACGACGAAACCCTTTACAACATCTACTAAACAACAACCGTCTGTATCAGAGTTGACGAAACCATCTTCAAGACCATCAACTGCAGCGAAGTCAGCAGCAACACTGGCCAAGTCAAAACCTTCACCGACTACAACTACTACCACTGCTGAACGCTTGGCGGCACATTCTAATCTAGTTAACAGTACTACTAATAATAATGCGGCAAAGTTGCATACACGTAAAACAGAGCCTACAACACACTCAACATCGTCAAATAAACTACCAGTAAAGAAATCTACTATAACTGGTGCAAAGTCGAATCATCATGCTCCTCCTCCTCCTCCTTCTAAACCTATCACTGAAGAAGCAGAACTAATACCTGCTGGAACTGCTGAATCTAAAGATGAGATAAATGGTATCAGTGCTCCTGTTGCGGTTGGCATTGCTACCGCGGCGGCAGCGGTAGGAGTGACCGCAGCAGTAGCTGCTACTGCCACTGCTCTACCACATGCTACACAGAATGATACACTTCAATCACCTTTGAATGATTCACTTGAATTAGCCTCTGTTGATCCTTTGCTTAGTGGTTGGAAAGGTTCCGCTGAAGATGATGATAATCAGGAGAAAGATGTTGATGTACAAGGTGATCATCAGAATTTGTCAGTTATCGATGATAAGGAGGTGTTAACAGCTGAGGTGAATAAATTCATAACTGATGAACAAATATTGATTAAGGATACAGAACAATCACAACCACAACCAGAAGAAGACATTCAACAAGAGTCAATGGCGCCGCCACCACCACCACCAACAGCAACAACGACAACAGTAGGAGGAGGTACAGGAGAAGAAGAATTATACAAAGTTCACAAGGTGATCCAAGAGAATATGATGTTAGCTGAAGAATCTGATGAACAATTGAATCATGAATATGAAAGTGAAAATGAAGCAAAACAACCGTCATCACATCACGAGGAACATGAATCTGAAGTAGAAGTGGAACAACACGATGGGGAATTTAAACAATCGTATAATGATTCATTAGTTGATGAAAGCGAAGATTTAAATGCAAATGTTGTAGTCGAAGCAGAAGAAGAAGTCGAGGAAGAAGAACAGCACCTGCAACACTACCAACAACAACAACAAGCACCACTACCACAGGAACAAGGAAGTCTATACGCTTGCGATCATGATGATATGAGGACTGAAGAGACTACTGTGCCTTATGAAAAAGATATTTCACCAGAAATTGAATCCAATCGTGTAGAAATGATGCAACAATATAAAACACCATTTGACGATGTGGATCCCGGAGTAGAACAAAACCAGCCAATGGAAATAGCAAATGACGACAGATCTCATTATATAGTAAATAATAACTTTGTCCAGGATGAAAATCAAGGCGGTATCGAAGCTGAACACGACAATGACCACCATCATCATCATCATCTGCAGGATGATATTGATGATGAAGATGAGGTAATTATTCATACTTCTGAGGATCCTACTCTCGAAGAATATCAACTACAACAGCAACAACAAGATGAGGAAGAACAACTCGCGAAGCATTTCAATGTCAATGAACATGGAGGAAATCAAGGGTATATGTATACGCCGACATCATTACCTGTATGTATGATTGAAGATAATAATAATAATAATGATAATAACAATGTAGAACCACAAGAAAATATAATTGATTATAATACTACTGAAAATGTTATAAGTAGGGAAGAAATTACTGTGAAGGATAATGCTGGTAGTGGTGATGATGCTTGTGGTGATGAATCAAGTTTCAATGAAAGTTACTATGTTGCTAATAATTCGTATTTCGCGCATACACCACTTGGAGATACTGTATTGTATGTTGGAGAGGGGAAAGATCCACGAGAAAGAGAAGAACAATCGGGAGAAGTATTTGGAGAGGCAGTTGAGGTTGAAGAGGAGACTTCATATTTAGATCAGACATGTGTTCACGAAGAAGAAGAAGAACAAGAAGAAGGAGGGGTAGAGGAACAAACTCATCCTGATGTAGCGATCAACAATAATGAGTCACACCTGTTAGTAACCGATGAAATGATGAAGCCGACTGATAGTGATATTGATGTGGTCTCTTCTGATATACCCTCTCATATGATGACTATGATGACGACGCCAACAAAAGAAGAACCAATTGCAGAAGAGGAAGTAAGGGCATCAGATCATCCTGCTGAACCAGAAGAAAACGGAGGAGAACACAGAGAAGGAGACGTTGAAGTAATAACAGGGAATCATCATGTAGAATCTGCTGTACCACATTCTGAAGAAGAATATCCGTTCGATTCTAATGAACAGGAGAAATTGCTTCATCAAGTTGAAGGACAACCACCACAACACCATCAAGAAATCGAAGAAGAAGAAGACTTCGAGAATGAAGATGGGAAATCAGATATTGACGAAATGGAGACAGAATTTGTTATAAAATATCAAAAACAACCTCAACAAGAACAAGAACACGTCATGCCTACTACTACTACTACTCATAATAATAATAATGAAGACATGCCAATAAATTATACTCATCCAACATCGATTGAAGAAGTTTATCCAGTAAATCAATATACAAATGAATTTGAACACTATTCAAATCAACCGGTTGATTATGAATATACAGGGAATGTTATGCTGCCATCAACTCAGACAATGAACGCTTATCCTGTTGATTCAAGTACTGATAACGATCAAGGATTACGTGATGATTATTCGCCTTCTAGTTTATGTGAAGAGACGAAGAAGGCCAACGATGAACAACAACAACAACACACCGATATGTTGATAGTGACAGACGAGTCTGTTCAAAAAGTTGATTCTACTACACATGATGATTCATCATTATTGATTAATCATGAAGGGCAGAAATTTGATGACAATCAAATTGATGATATATATCAACCGGAGGATAATATTACGGCGACTACTACTACTACTACAGGTTTACTTGTTGATACTGCAGAAACTATCACTGAATGTCAACCGTAAGTTAATTTTACCTTATTTAAGTGTTGGTTTGCAGAGATTTGATTGGTTACATGATTTCATCATCAGCTGACATTATTTAGGGAACCATTGGACAACCTGGGAGTACTGGACAGCTGTTTCGACCTAGTTTGGGACTCTTCAGCAGTACGCACCTACCACATGGGTTCGAACCCAGGACCTCCTGGTTACAAGGCGAGCTCGTATACCAATGGTCAGCTCATTAATTCTAACTTCTGCCAATTCACGACATAGCGCGACCGCTAGCCAATTTCTTCGGCGAGTATTTGTTCTCACACCCGACCGGCTGCAGCCTACTGGTCACGATTTCTTACTAGAACTCCAGGTAATTACCTACCTGAATAGGGCAAGTGGCTAGTGAGCATCTCATCGATATTCAAATGTTGGTTTGTAGGGATTTGATTGGTTACTTTTATTTGCATCACTTTTTTTTCTTCTTTCCTCGTTTTCAGAGTCGGGTTTCTAGCGTCACACACACACACACACTTAGTCTTCCCTTCTTTCTTTCCCTGGATCACTAGTTTCAAGATAAGGTTTCAGCGAGGAATTGGACCCTTACCTCCCAGTGAGCATCCCACCATTCGACCACCGAGATTCGAACCCGCATCACCCAGTGCTGCAATCAGAGATGTTGCCACTGAGCTATTCGGGCTTGAGATTGACCTCCTGTAGGACTGTAGTGGATATTTTGATTTGATACTAGTAACTAGTGTGATGTGTCTAGTCCTCTCTTTGGTGCAGACTAAATTCTATCAGTCAGTTAGGTTTGCAATGTGGACACCGTTCTAAGTCGCTCGCCATCACGGTGCACATTCATTTGATGATATTTGATGGTTGGAGGTAATCGGCAGGAAGCCCTAACTGACCTAGGTTTCGTGCTAGTTGGCACTTATCAGCAAGGCGTATATGCAACGTTGAAGCAACTCATGTCCCTTCTGAGATTCGAAACCGCGTCACCCAGTTCAGCAGTCAGAGACGTTACCACTGAGCTATTTGGGTTGACGTACTGAAGATAGAGATTAGTGGGAACAGTTGTTTCGGTCTAGTTTTCAACTCTTCAGCAGCACATATCCTTAACTCTACCAACAAGTAAATCGACGATATTCAGGGCTGTAAGACAAGCTTGTTGACAGTTTAAACTCCCATCGGTTAGGAGTTTGGAGTTTTGGTTAGAGGGTTTAGTCATTAATCATAATGATTAGATGTTTGACACTGGTTAATCCTTTAGTAACCAATTCATGTATTCACTAAAGTCTGCCCAAATTTCTCTTGATTGCAACGCGGGGTGAGGGATGCGGGTTCAAATCTCCGAGGTAGACACCAGCTGCTTTAAGGTTACAGACTCATCTTGTTGAGGAATACTTACAAGGATGAAGCCTGTGTCATAAGTTTCTTAAGTGTATCCATTTGATGTTATTCTGTTTATGCGTTAATCGCATGAACCTGTTTTTGTTGCCGGAGAGCGTGAAAACCCGGCTGTTAACATTATTCTGCAGTCTTTCTGGTCGACCTGCAAGTCTAATCGATAAGAAAGTGGTCTTTTTAAGACAATCATCAACTATCTGCTTCGCTATGAATGAGTGTCCGGTTAGTACCTCAGCTCTCACAGATGTGGGGAGCATCTCTTAGTGAACATATTATTGGTAGCTTCGTGTTTTTCATAATTAGTCAGGTAACCCTCATTCATCCGGTTTTCTAATTATCTTAATCGCAACCCCCCACCACCACCACTGTTTGAAGTGGAGTGACATTGTTAGTATAACGTATTTTAAGACAACTGTTATTCAAATAATGATACTTGTGAAATTATACTCGGTTAGTATTACATAATGACATTACATCATATTGGAGGTAGCATATCTCCAACTGTGAGTGTAACTTTTAGTAGTTTCTGATATCAGAGTGTTAGTTTGGAACGGTTTGATCATAAGTTGATGGTATTGAAGAACCAACTGAGAGTACTGGACATTTGTTTCGTCCTCATCTGGGACTCGTCACCAGTACGCAACCACTGAAATTCGAACCTAGCATCTTCCGATTACAGGGCGAGATTAAAGACCATTCAACTCCCTGGGATCCTTATCCAATGGCCCGTGAATCCGAAATTGTCACTTTTAGTAGGATCCACCAAGTCTAGTAAGAAAACAATTACTCGCCTTAAGACACTGACTGGCGTCGTTGCGCCATATTTCACGAATTAACAGAAGTTACGATTCATGGACAGGCCATTGGATTTGGTTCCAATGACTGAATGCTGAATGGTCTCTGAACTCACCTTGTAACCGGAAGGTTTTTGCTTCGAACCTTGGTATTGGGTGTGCATTGCTGAGGAGTCCCGAAGTAGGGCGAAACAGGTATATTATTATATCCAGTATATCTGAATACTTCTCGTTCTAATCACTGTGTCACCATATGAGTGAATTTTTTCTCTCTTATGTTGCTTTCTCACACCTGAAAATATTCTCATACAACTTTTTCACATAAGGTGTTTACATTTTGTAACGGACGGAAATAACTTCAACTCCCACTGAATAAAGCTGTCATCATATGTGAAAAAAAGGGAGTGTATATAAACGATAGTGATTTTTGTATTCCCCCCACCCTACTAGTCCTGTCTGATGATTTAATCTCACCATATCATATTATCAGATCAATGTTGATCTCTATTCCTACTACTACTATTACTATTATTGTTATTATTATTTTTGTAGGCACGTATGAGTCTTATCTAAAGTTCCTCGTGTTATCTGTTATGATTTATCAGTTTTCACTGCTATTTACAGACACAAACACACACACACACTGTCTCTCTCTCTCTATCTCTTTCAACGTGGTCGTTGTCTTTCATTAAAGTATAATATTTCTTTTTTAACATGCAATTTTTAATCCAATGGATTTCTTGTCTCTTCTTCTCATGAGGGTTGTGTTGTCTTGTGTTCTATGTGTGTGTGTGTATGTATGTATGTGTGCTTGTTGTTTTGGTTGTGCTGTGTTGTGTATTACGTCGTCAGTCTTCAAATGTTTTCAGTGAGTTTAACAATATTGATTTCTCCTTGTTGTTCTTGTTTTACAACACATATGCCTGCGTCATATATATATACGTTATTATTCACTTTCTTCATATACGCTCGAGCGCTGTAGGTGTGTTAGTCGACTGTCGGATTACTCAGCGAGTCGATCAGTCAGTCTGTCTATCAATGAGTGAGTGAGTGAGTGAGTTTGTCAGTTAGTCATCTATTGGATTCTCTCTCTGTTTCTCTTCATACCCGAAATACCCCACCCCCCCTTTTAAAATGAAATGTTTTGAAGTATAACAGTGTGAAATCGATAAAATGAACATGCCTATAGAAGTGTGATAGATTGATAAAACTTCTTCATACAGTCAATCCCTAGCGAGTATCAAATCTGATCACAGATTGTTGTGAGTTAGAGAATCATTGAAAACCATCCAAGAGGTTGCTATCTTGTATAGCTGATTCTTGCTAGTTTGGGACTCATTCAAAGTGCATACCCACTAGGGTTCAAGTCAAATAGACGATTCAGATACACTGTGATCTCTGACTCAATAGTCTATGAATTCTAACTCCCACTAATTCATGACTGTAGTGCTATTACTGTCGATCAGTCCCAGACTAGGCCGGAACAGCCGGATGTCCAATACTCCGAATTGGTTTTCAGTAGTTCTCTAACTTGCGGCAATCTGTACTCAGACTTAAAACAGATCAAACCCCTTTAAAAAAAACTCGTGAGAAATAATATGAGACAATTTTAATTGAATTTGAGATTTTCTCGTCGATTGATTGCACCAAAGTGCTCAGTCTCAGGTTGACTGTCTGTCGGCTTCTTGTGCACATGCTTCGACGATGTCTGGACATTTAATTTGTATTTAATTGGTGGATGGTGACTAGCAATGGAATCCAGTCAGGATGCGCATTTCGTCCTATTTGGGACTCGTCAGCGCTTCTCAGTGAGTGATGATGTTCCCACCGAGGCCACACCAATTAAATACTAATTAAATGCCCAGACATCATCGAAGCATCTGCACAAGAAGCCGACATGTCAACCTGAGACAGAGCACGTCGGTCCAATCAATCGACGGGAAAATCTAAAATTCAATTAAATAATTAATATGACCCGTTGCACAAGAGGTGGCTCTCATGGCCTAAGTGGTCTAGTGGATAATGCTTTGGCGTTTGAGACTATGGGTACTGGGTTCGAGCCTCGGTGGGAACATGATCACTCACTGGGGAATGCAGGTACATCCAGCTGGAGGACGAGTCCCAAATGGGACGAAATGCGCGCTGTCCTGGATTCCACTGGTAGTCACCATCTACCAATTAAATATTAAAAGACAATGTTAGTTTTGTGTGATGTCTGTGAACAATATGTATTTCATAAGTGAATTTCTACAGAAAAAGGGTTGTTAAACTTATTTTCAATTGCTTGACATACTGTCATGAATCAACATGACGTTTAGAGAGATCACTTAAAAAAATCAGGATGTAATACTGAAGAGTTAGCTGTTTCGTCCTATTTTTTTGGGGCTGTCTTCATCAATGCACTCACTCAATGGCCCGCACCGCTAGCGACCGAACCCCCGAGATGTTCTGGTTATGAGCCTGATCCCTGCTGTGCTGCCTATGGTTGAAATCATGCTGCGTAGTAGTACTTGGTTTAGCATGAAAATCAAACATTTTATCAATAATGCAGCTTTGCTAAACTACATAGGTGTGTAATATAGATCTGCAAAACAAATAATGCGTGGGCGTTATACACCAATTACAATGAAGCTTACAAGTAGTGCACTTAGTACACTATGAGTAATTAATCATTCATCATAATCGTCATCATTGATTGGCTGATTCATTGATTATTTGCTTAATTGCTTTGCATATTTATTCCTAATATACTACTGCTAACATTGCCTGTTATTTCAGTAGTATGTGGGTATTTTGCGAAGTTAAAGTTGGTATCATAAGTCGATATCGGTTGAATTATTATCCCCTTAATTAGAGTAATCTGAGTTGACGTAAAACGTGGAGATGTGGCTTATTGGGGCATGCGACTTTCAGCTTGTCAAGTCTGGGTTCGAATTCCTTCTGCATCTGTTTCAACCGGGACAAGTGGATAGAATTACTAGCCTCCATTACATAATGACTATAACTCATAACCTGGACCATGAAAGACCTTTTCCGGGAACTAGCTTCAAAACAAACAAATGATCTAAAATTTACTATCATTGTCATAAGAATCGTCAGTTGTGTACGGATTTTATGTGGTGTCCTCATGACCCCCACAAAAAACACTTTCATTTCTCAACCAATTTCAAATTAAGACAAAATTATAAATTCGTTTCATTGGTGATCAAATTTAATCTGAAAGTTGAGACAGCTCTGTGTGGGTGTGCGTGTGTGTGTGTGTTTGTTTATGCCTGTTTCATCAAATCACCCCAACATTAGACTGCAGTTCTCTCTACCTAGCTGCGAAATTGACTATATGCTCTTATTTTCCTCTCACACCAACGTTCAACTCTTCGTTTCCCATTCGAGCCTCACTCAAATGCCCCAATGTTTGGTCGCCCAACTGTCTTCTCAATATGTATCGGATTCATCCACATTTTCCTCGGGGATGTCTGTTGAGTATTAGATTCTTGACTGGTTTCTTCTTGTTTACCCTTTCTGGATATTTGATCTTCAGGATGTGGAGTCAGCTGAGGCAGCTGTTGATAAAGTATGCAGTGGCCCTTCTCGGAAATACTTTTTAGGATTCATGAAATTTCTTCGCCGATGATATATGTCTAATATGTGTGATGAGGATATCAAAGCCAGAATCGGAAAAGCAAGACAAGCTTTCATTACTCACGTCAAGTCTGTGTGGAGGTCAACAGCACTCAGCATGAAAACGAATATAAGATCCGGATTTTCAACTCCGATTTGAAGTTAGTGCTACTATACGGATCAGAGACTTGGTGCCTCATAAAGAGCATCTCAAACAGACTTCAGACCTTCATTAACAGATCTCTTCGCTGAATACTACTCAAGATCAGATCGCCGGCCAGAAAAGATTAGCAACAGAGATCTCTGGGAGTGAACCAACCAAGCAGGAACCGATTGTGCAACAAATTGGCGGGAAGAAATGGAGTTGGATTGGTTATACTCTGAGGAAACCATCAAGTGACATCATGTTGAAAATTCGAATCTTTTTTCTTTTCTTCCACACATATTTTTATACTGATGAAGGGCCTGTCTTATTTTTCCTACCCCCTGTTGTGCCGCCTGTGGTTAAAACTATGCTGCATAGGAATAATAATAATAGTAATAGTAGTAGTAGTAGTGATACAATCAAATGAAATACTTGATTTACCATAAAAGTCGAATATATTCTATCAATAATGCAGTTTTGCCAAGCCATGTAGGTGTAATATAGATTTATAGTTTTTAAGAAAAAAAAAACTACGTGGGCGGTATCCTTCAATTACAATGAATGAAACTTATAAGTAGTACACACTTATTACACTATGAATAATCATGCCTCATCATCATCACTGACTGACTGACTGATCGTTGATTCATAAATTGGTTGTTATTCTCTCAATGGTTGTTTCTTATATGTGTAACTAACTGTTGGTGATTGCATCATACCTATGGAGTTTAATGTCACTCAGTCATGTAGAAGTTGAACAGTTTGAGTTTTTAAAAAATAAATGTGATTCACATTAACTCTTGTTTATAATATTTGATGATGGTGATGATGAGATTGTTTGAATTAGTCTTGAATGGATCATAGTTGGTGATTGATGTTGGTGAAAAGCAAATCACAAGGATCCGGATCTAAGTAGTTTCTTTTCAACTACTAACTAAATTGAGTTATGGGGTGTAATGAAGATATATGGCTCATTGATATTACCATTTGTCATTCAATTAAATGATGGTTTTAAGATCAATCTCCTGTCTGTCTATTGTAGACTAGATGACTGAGTAGTTGGATCAGTCTCCAAATAATAACCTGGTGTTTAAAAAATCTTAGCCTGTTAGCTTAAGTTTTAAGTAACCAACTAAGCGTAATATTTACCACAGTTGCACTGTTAATTCTGAACACCTTGAGCATCGATCTTTGAATGTTTGGCATACTATTCACTTCCGTCAAATGTAATATGATGCTACAGGACTGGACTGTCTCACACCTCTGCTCACTGTTTCTATTATGCTTTTCTTGTACTTTCTTCTCTTGCTTCGCGTGCTACACGGAATGTGGCGACTTGAACTTCCGCACATTTGTGCATAGTTCTATGTCGAAAACAGACAGACAGGACTGGAGTAGATGGAATCCTAGCTTATATATATATATATATATATATATATATATATATAGTGAAGCGGTGGAGCGTGTTGACCGCTTCACTTGTTTGGGAAGTTGTATCAGCCCCAGTGGGTTTGATCACTGACGAAATCTCAGTACGGATACTACAGAGGGCTCGTTCGGCATTATATGCCAACTGACGCCATCTCTTATGTAGGAATAACCTAGAAAAAAAGACTCAGCTATTGTATTGCGTTTACTTGAATTTAATCATCTCACAATAGGTTGGATGGGACAGGGTGAAAGTAATAAAATGTAATATAGTTAGGTGTAGAGAGAGAGAGAGAGAGTATAAAAATTGGGCACTGTGATGGAGCATAACTCCATTATGGATAAGATTTTATTTTGTTAAAGTCACAAACAGCGGTGTTATACAGTAATATTAACTGATGACCACGTTTCGAAATCTTATCCATAATAGGGAGAGAGGTTACTCACTGAATCTTTTTTCATCGATTCCACACCGCACACTTGTAATTGGAGTAACACAACGCCTATCCTGGAGATATGGAAAGTGACAACAAATATTATTAAGGGGAAGAGGGAGAGAAAGAAAGCGAGAAAATTTAAGATAAATTATGAGGCCTTGTTTCTATGAGTTTGACGACGACGGATTGATGACAGTTAGAGGTTCATTGGAAACTAGTACTGCAGTACGGTAGTATGCACCCACTGTCAGGGTTCGAACCTAGGACCTTCCGGTTACAAGACAAGCTCGTATACCATTCAGCTACTGGGAACCGATCCACTGGCCAGCCGATGAATTCTAGCTTCTACCAATTCGTGATTTAGCGCAATTGTCACCAACCAGTGTCATCGGTGGGAAATCCATCCTCACATTTGTCTGGTTGAACGGTATACGAGCTTGCCTTGTAACTGGAAGGTCCTGGGTTCGAACCCTAGCACTAGGTGCGTACTGCCAATGATTCACAAAACTAGAGGGATGAAACAGCTGTCCAGTACTCCCTGGGGATGGTTTTCAATAGTTCTCTAACGGATATAAATCCGTGATCGAACCTGTAAAAACAAATATAATCCTTACAAACCAACTGTTGAAATATGAAACCATGTGACTAAACTGAATATGATTATGAGTAGCGATAAATATTTACACTCAAAATCTTTTCACATCCAGTTATTAATGCCTGCATCATCATCAGCAACAGTGTGTGTGTGTGCGTGTGTGCGTGTGATATTTCAAATAAACTTATCTAATTGTGCAATAATTACATCCTACCACAGTGCTCAAGTTCTCTACACTCATATATTAATATTCTGGTCGACAGGCACTTGAACTCATGTGAAAAATGGGCTAAATCCATTTTATCTATCTGTCTCACATCACCCTCTTCATTCACAACTCTCCCCTTGTATCTCATCAGGCAGAACCAGAAGCTTATATAGAAAACTGCATGCTCGCACTAGTAAGCAGAAAAACTCAACCATACCCTACTTAACTCGTGTTCTGTGTGATAAAGAAAGCATCAGATGTGATACCTACAACTTAATAAATAGTCAGTAGAACAACTGGGTCTCGTCTTTCCAACTCATATCGTTTATAGGTACAACGTTTTCTTTTTTTCTTTTCCTTTTCTCTTTTTTGTTGTTATGTGCTGCTTTGTTTCTTTCTTCCTTACAAACTCTACTTAAAACATTCTTCTTTGTTCTTTCACACTCTGTATATCTCGACCTTTTTGTTGCCGCTTACGCCAGCAAATATGCTAGTATCCACTTTTCTAACACCTTCAAACACTGTTCAATTTTGGCTTTTCTACCGACATGCCAATATGTTATTGTCATAACTGAAATTTCCATTAACCTATGTAGAATTTTATTTATTGTTAATGTACTAACTGGATGCAATACTGTAGTAAAATAAATGCTGAGAATTCCATTCTGTATCACAAGTTATTTTTTTGTACATCGGTGGCATAGCGGTTAGGATGCTTGCCGACATTAAACATGGTTCGGGGTTCGATCCCCCGGTCACAGACTCACTCCTTTACCTCGCTAAGCCAGAAATAATGCCGGTTAACAGGAAAGGTTCTGTCTGTCTGTCTGTTTTCGACATAGAACTTTGCACATATGTGCGACAGTTCAAGTCGCCACACTCCCTCCATGTAGCACACAAAGCCAGCGAAGAAGAAAGTACAAGAAATGGATAATATAGACAGTAAACAGATGTGTGAGATAAAGGAATAGTAATGACGAAGAACAATACAGTTTCATTGGAAATCAGAAGTCACAAGGAGTGGATGCATCTCCGTCAGCCATTGAGAACGATCACTTTGAGCCATGTCACCAATTGTTTCCAACCAACGGTTTCTACCGTCCCGAGGACCCCGACCAGTCAGGAAGTCTACACCTTCCTGCATGGGTGGCTGGCTTAAACTAACTGTTGTGGATTTGATTGATTGGTGCCGCCATGTTTTGGTTTGACCGCTGCTAGCTCTTTTCCAGCCTGACCCTATCTATATCAGCTAACATTTCCCATAGTCGAGGAAGGCGATGACTAGGCATACGTAACACATGTCCTTACCATCTCAGTTTTTGTAACTTCACAACTTCGTCGATTGATTTCCCCTGTTTACCTGGCAGTCGATGCGTAACCTCAATATCGCTCACAGGGCAGGAGTGATAAATATGCTACTGAGATACACAAAATAATAAAGAACAAAAAAAATAGGCCGCGCGTGACTGGCCTCAAGCAGTTGTCTCCTGGGCTCTGTGGTCACGCAACCAGCTTCCACGGTGTGGGCAGCCGGGAAGTAACAATCGCCCTCACAATCCGAAAAGAGGAAAGGTTGGGGCATGAGTACTGTTTTGGAATAAAACAAATTATCATTATTATTATTATTACAATTTCATGTATATATATATATATATATATATATATATATATATATATATATATATATATATACAGTGGTTAGGACTCTCGCCGACCATGCACATGGTCCCGGGTTCGAGCCCACACCGACGCACATCTGATATCTATGGTCGGCCTGCGAAATTTGGGCTACCGATATCCATTCTGAAAATTCCATACTTGTACCAAAAATACAGTGTGGAATCAAGCTGTAAATCAAAAAAGAAAATATATATATGTATATAGTTGTATTTTAACCATTGCTTACATCTTCGTCTTTTCGTTATGAATTGCTTTACAAAAACATATAGAATGTGCAGTCCAGACTCTGAAGTCTCAGACGACTCTATTATACGTCGTCCAGATCATCATCAACCACCACAACAACAACAACAGCTCGAAGAACAACATTATAAGGAGGAAGAAGGGGAAGCCGAACACGATGACTATATGCCTGATGATAATGATGAACAAGTTCAACAGACGTCTGTAGTGAATTCGCTAGTTTCTACACCAAATCGTAGTCTATCACCAAATCAAAATATTGTCAGTTCAACACATCCAAACGATGATGATGATGAATATGATCAATGTGGTGTGACATCAGTTGGTAAACAATTCAATGAAGAGGAACAACAACAACAGTTCCAGCAACAACCACACGATGAACTGTTGGATTATTCAAGTCTAGCCCAACAAGCTTATTCATCATCAATGCTGTTGAATAATAATACCAATGCATCAATGATACCGACTACTACAAGTATGACTACTGATCATGGTGATGGGGATGGTGATGACGACGTTAATACGACGATGGGGAATTGTATGCCTTCAGAAGAAAATCTCAATGGAATTGCTACTACTACTACCACTACTACAGCCGCTTTTGAAAGTCAATTACACGCCGATCTTTCTGCTTCTTCTACATCCCCACCTCCTCCTCCACATCAGCAGCATCTTCATCAGGAACAGCATTCTGATGTTGATGATTTGAAAGAATCATTGAACCATTCAATGAATATTACTTCCACTACTGCTCCTACTACGATTAATAATAATTATCCGTATACAAATGGATTTAATCTCAATGGTGGTAATGCGAATGGATATTCAGGTTTTGAACAAATTCCAACAAATAATCAAGGTAGGTGGATATATCGATTTTCTCCCTCCGCATTCCCACTTTTGTGCTTTAATAAGTGTCCTTTTTTTTATTCTACTGGTTATTTTTTTGCTATTTTATTATTCCGCTGTGTGTGTGTGTGTGTGTGTGTGGGTGGAGATGAGTGGTAGTTAACAGATCCCTTTGATTATAGGTGTCTGCATTCTGTTTCCCTTGTTAAGTGGTATAACAAGGTGAGTGCGTCGGTGGCACAGTGGTTAGAACTCTCGCCGACCATGAACATGGTCCGGGGTTCGAGCCCGCACCGACGCACATCTGATATCTATGGTCGGCCTGCAAAATTTGGGCTACCGATATCCATGCTGAAAATTCCATACTTGTACCGAAAATACAGTGTGGAATCAAGCTGTAAATAAAAAAAAAGTAAACTATTGAGGTTAGATTTCGAGTGTTATGTAAGGGGGGGAGTCAATTGATTGTCAAAGTTGTCAAGGTGAATTGATTGAGATAGTTAGAACATGTGACCTTATTTGATTACTACCCATTAATAGAATAAGGTATCTATTACAGTCCTACAGGATGGGAATTACTACTCCGAATACCTCAGTGATAACTTTGTCTCTGATTGCAACACTCTTGGATGCGGGGTCAAATCTCAGTGGACATATGAATTCCTTCAAAATTGCAGACATGCGTTGCTGACGAGTGCCAGCCAACAGCTACGAAATCTAGGTTGAATGTTTCCTACCGATTGCCGTAAACCATCTAATATCAACAAATCAGAGTATACCGTGACGTCGAGCCACCTAACATAGTGGCCACATTACAAACCTGATTGATAGAATTCTGTCGGGACCAAATAAAGGACTAAACACATAACACCAGTTAATTAGCGTCCAATTAAAGTGTCTAATACAGTCTTACAGGAGGTCGATTGCTATCCTGAATAACTCATTAACAATATTTTCTCTGACTGCAGCACTTGGGGATATGGGTTCGAATCCCAATGGGAATATGAATTCCTCCAAGGTTGCGTATATACTTTGCTTGACTGACTGGTGTGAGTGACAACAAGCTTAAACCCTCTTACGTTCAGCTGGAGTTCCTCACCGATTGCTTTGAATCATCTAACATATGTATTTATTCTATCGCGTAAACAGCATTTCAGTTCACATTCTAGTTCACACTGTGCGCTGTTTTTCTTCCTTTTTCACATACTGCTGAAACTTGTTAACCAGAATTTCTCTTTCTTCTGGGAAAGAGAAGCGATTGTATAAAATGCATTTGCTTTATTATCATTTTTTCTATCACAATTAGTGTATCAGTGATAGTATAAAGTAGAAAGCCTGCTGTTATTTTTATCACAATTGGTTCATCTCAATTGGACGCTCATTATCAAAAATAATCTGGTGTGTTTTTTGTTTTCTTTCGTTTTGTTCCCTGGGATAAATAACCCCCCATATCGGTTAATCTACTACTTTTACTGTTGTCCATGAAATTTTCATCCTGATAACTACTGTAGATATGGATATAATTATTATATTTACGAGACTAAAAGTGATCATAATAATAATAATAATAATTGTTATTATTATTATTATCATTATAGCCGTGATATTTTCACTTTAATTGTTTCCCAGTCTCAATTTCGGTTATTTTGAAGTTGTAGGGCGTGTAGAGAGATAGGCCGATATATAGATAAATAGAAAGACAGACAGACGGATAAGGCTGGCGAACTACACGTATTATTCTCTACACGACCGATGGTGCTACCTCGACTGAAAGATAAAGTATCTAGACTAGCTAGCCACTTCAAATTGTATCTACCAATTCAATTGCGCTAGTTGTGGAGCGAGTTACATCGACCGTTGCTCTATGAACTTGATTTTTCGTGCTCACTCCAGAACATATCCCACTATGGCTAAGTAAAAGTGTAGTGAAAACCATTAACAGTTCGATATTGGACCATCTGGTGCCAAACGACCACATAGCCAGCCAGCGTGGAAGAATCCTTCTCTATAATCTACCGGGTGCCTAATAAACTGCCAAAATCATCGAAGCACCGCATGCTCCAAACAGCAGAGGCTATTGCGATTCGCCTCAGCACAACCAGTGCTCTGTGTTCAAAAGAAGCAAGTCCAGCCACTACTACTGCCCTGGTTGGCCTTTAGTAGAGACTATGAATTCATGAATTTGTAATATTATCTTTCCTAATTTTTCTCATATTCAGCTTATTTTATGTTGATGCTGTTGAGCTGTAATCTATCAATATTATTATTGATTCGATGTTACATAAACAACATTAAGTATTGTTCATAACACTCATTCACAATATTATATATATATAAAGCAATAAGAAGACGTAACTTGTCTGAATCGTGTAATGTTGTATTTGTGCACAACACATTTCGAACAATCTGATCACACTCCACGCAATTGTCATAGGAATATATATTTATGACATGAATAAAGAGTTAAGAGGTGAGAAAGTTGACTACTTAGGTCAAGTTCAAAGGACGTATTCAAGGTCATAATGACAATGAAGATCACTAAACCAAATAACAGAGGTAATAGTACATCTGCTATTGTATCAAACAAAATTTACCAAGGAATGTTTAGTGTGATGTGATGAATTGTTGCTTTGAACGCATAAAGGTGGTTTAAACTTTCTAATTCCTAGCTAGGACTTCCAACAAAGTTTAGGATACGCCCCAAACACGTTGCATAGATAGATAGGTTTAAAAGATGTGTTCACGTCAATTTTATGTCCTGTCTCTATAATATGTTTCGCAATAGAGGAGCTAGGTTTCCTGTTCTCATTAATAATGGGTTCTGAAGATTCTGTTTATTTCTGGAGCCATTTAGGAATATGCTCTGAAGCCAGCCCTTATTTGTGTGTCCACACATACATTCAAATTGGTAAATACAATGGGATGTGGCATCATTTTTCGCATGTTCGAAGGGCTTAGATAGATAGATATATTAGCTTGACATTCTCTATTCTTATGATATTAGCTGCATAAAAAGTCTTTTTAACAGCAGCGTTTAGTCTTTGTGTAGTTATCAAGCTGCTTGGTATGATGCCCCATATAGGGTAGCTTGATGTAAACGTCTTTCTTAGTGGCGAGTTGGAGAGTGGGTCTTCGTGTTCTGACTACTTTATATCTCCTGGATAATTTTTATCAACCAGAGTTTGTATCAACTTTCTTTCCTTCTCATCAAGTGTGTCTGTCTTCAGTGCATAGTCGTTGGATTCTACTGAAGAGGCATCTCACTGACTAAGGCTGTTTTGTATCGAACAGGGCGGATACTGTGGTAATGAAGATACTCTCCTGTCCGGGTAGGTTTCCTATAAATAGATCTTTCTATGTCTCAAATTAGCAGAAGGTTATAGATTCGAGCTGGGGTGATGGTTGCGTACTTCTGAAGAAGACGAAACAGCTATCCAGTATTCTCAAATGTTTTTCCAGTCGTTCTCTAACGTATGTCATCAACTCGTAATCTAACTGACTGACTGACTGATTTCAACATAGAATTGCTTTGCACAGATGTACACCAGTTCCACTTGCCACTCTCCCTCCATGTACCACATAAAGTAACAAAAGAGAGTAAAGAGTGATAATGAACACAAGAGAGAGAGTAAGGGAACAAAAACAGCGGTAATATGGAAGAACAATTGTCTGCCTCCAGAAGTCATTGGCTTTTACCATCCCACGAACCACAACCAACCACATAGTTTACACCTGCCTATGTGTCTGACTGGCTTAAACTAACTGATATGGATTTGATTGACTGAAGAAGCGATGTTTTCGTTTGACCACCACTAGCTAACTCCTTTTTGCAACCTGAGCTTATATTAGCTAAGATTTCTTGTCGAGGAAGCCGTTGCCTTGGTGTACATGCGTGACACATTTTTTAACCATCTCAATAGATGTAACTTCGTAACCTCGTCAATCTATTTTCCCTCAATGCCTTTCCTCAATATTTCTCATCCTATTATGTCACCTAACACGGGAGACAGAAGGCAGACACCTATGATGAAATACAGATAGCTAGCCTTTTCATATCTTCCATTTTCAATGGCCGCCATCTCTTATAGCCGTGGAGGAGGACAGAGTGAACTGCTGAGCATTACAGATGTTTTTTAGTCGTCTCTACAAGAGATAGCGTAAGTTAGCAGGTGGCACACGATTCTGTTGTATCCTTGCTGAAACATTGCGCCAGTGATCAACCCGTTGGGGATGATGCAACTTCCCAAATCAGTAAAGTGGTCAAAACACTACCATTTCACTCGTCATATTTGTATATTTCTAGTGTGTATTTCCCTTCACTATTATGCCAGTTTACGCCGTCTCTGGCGTAGACGTGATACCCAGTGGGCTATCGACCAAAGGGCGGGTGTACTCCTCGTCAGTCCGCTCCATCCTCCTCTATGCCTGTGAGACCTGGCCATTGAGAGTGGAAGACATGAAAAGATTAGCTGTATTTGATCATAGGTGTCTGCGCTCTATCTCCCGTGTGAAGTGGTATAATAAGGTGAGCAATATTGAGGTTAGGCTTCGGTAGAGTGCTAGGTAAGGAGGGGAAATCAATTGACGAGGCTGTGAAACTACATCGACTAAGATGGTTAGGACATGTGTTACGTATGCCTAGTCATCGCCTTCTTCAACGGACGGGCGATGTTAGCTGACATAGGGTCAGGCTGGAAAAGAGCTAGCGGCCAAACCAAAACATGGCTTCACCAGTCAATGAAATCTACAACACTTAGTCTAAGCCACTTAGGAAGGTGTAGACTTGCTGGCCGGCTGGTTAGGGTCCTCGGGACGGTAAAAACCAATGGTTGGAAGCAATCGGCGATATGGCTGGCTCAAAATCGTTCTCAATGAAGGCTGGCGGAGATGCATCCACTCCTTGTGTCTTATGATTTCCAATGAAACTATATTGTTCTTTGTTATTATTATTCCTTTCGTCTCACACCTCTGTTCACTGTGTCTATTATGCATTTCTTCTACTTTCTTCTCTTGCTTTGTGTGCTACATGGAGTGGAGTGTGGCGACTCGAACTGTCGCACATCTGTGCAAAGTTGTTCTATGTCGAAAACAGACAGACAGACAGACAATTGAAAGCTCTTTTAAAATTTCATTTTTCTCTACCTTGATGTAGTTATATACTTGTAGTGTGTGTCCACAACTTGAGCTGATGCAATTATAGTGTCAATTAAGTAGATGAATTCACCTGTCACACTTATTATTCTGAGCCAGTTCTCATACTTAAATTGTTCCACTATTGTTGCTAATATATTGCTGTCATTTTCTTTAATACTCGACAGTTAAAAAAACATGATGGTGAATATATACTTTTTACAAATTGAAGAACTGAACAGTTCTATTAAAGCTACTTCCAGATAGTGTTTCATGTATTCATCGAAGTTGGTACCATGCTGGCACTCATCTAGAAGTGACTGATTGATTGATTGACTGACTGACTGAAAGTGACAGATTGAAAAATGATGTACACAGACATGTTTGTTATTGATTGTCTTCTTCTTCTTCTTCCATTCTAGGGGGGGGTCTTGACCTTAATTAATTAATTAATATATTTATTTGCTATCATAGCATGAACTGTTTCTATTGTGCTGCACTCTGTTTATCTTGAAGAATAGTGATGAACAATGATTCTTTTTTGTTTAACTGGGTCTTGGGGTGTGTGTGCGTGAGTGAGTGTATCTCTTTCATTCAAGTGAAGCACAACACAGATAGACCATGATTGTTTTCACGAAAAGAGTCTAATAAGCATAAGAAAAGAAAAGGAACAGACGATTGAAGTTGTTTTGTTTCTTTTCAACTTTTCTATTATTGTCTCTTTTAAAGCTAAAGAAATCTCGTGTCTGTGTTTGTGTGTGTGTGTGTGTGTGGACTACGTTTTAGTTAGGTAGTTAGTTAGTTATAAGAGTATTTGAAATAATGTCTGTAAAAGTCTTCTATCTGACTGTCTATGTGTGTTACACCCATAGCTAGTTGTAGAAAGCATGGAATGAATTTGTTTATTTACTTATTTGGAATGAGTAGACGCCAGCTATTTCCAAAAACACTCCATTGTTCCCATAGTTTCCAAGTGGAGCATAGGGCTTCAACAAGACATTTCCATTTTGTCCTGTTCTCTGGTCAACTCTTCGTTTCCCATTCGGGTTCCATGTGAGCGGAAGGTCTGGTGTGCGATGTCATCCAACGGTTTTCTTAACGTTTGTCCTATCAATCTCCATTTTTACTTTGAGCAATAGGTTCTTGATTGGTTTGTTTATTTCAAAGTTTTTTGTTTTTGTTGCAAATTCTTCTTGGATATTTAATTTTCAATATGTGGAGCCAAGGTAGTTGTTGATGGAAGTCGACAGCAGCCTGTTGGAAGTGCTTATCGTGATGTGCGGGTGCCAAGTTTCTCACCTACTCACATAGTTTTGCTTCTTATGCGGATTGCAGCAGATCTACCAATTGACTTCAGCAGCATAAAGGTCTGTCTTGGCTTTCCAATCCTGGCTGGCCTTGAGATCATCATCATCATCATCATCCGCGCAGACTGCCTGTAGTTATGAAACGATGCTACCCATGTGAGTGAACGAAGTGATCTTCTTCAAATTTATCCCCTTGATGGTGATTGGGCCTTGCTGTTGGTTATTTTCATCACCTCCGTCTTTTTTAGTGTTTATTTGAAGTCTTTCCTGTTATCTGTGCCTCTTCTACCAGTTTGTTGGTTTTCGCCCTGTTAGTCGTCTTTGAGTCTGTGTGACACTCAACATAAGTCACTCGCGAAATCCAGATCTTCTGGAGTATTCTTATCTGTGATCCAACGTTTTCCTGTCTCTTTCATACATTTATTCCCCTTAATGAATTTGAACAAAGCAAGAACTACAGTTTTAGTAGAATAAAGTGGTACCATCAACGCTTATTTCGTTGCCCTCTCCTCAGCTCAGCTGTTTACAGGCCAAAGACATTATTAAATATATCTACAACAACAATTTTAACATACTTGCATAGAGTTCAGTTTAAACAAAAATTAATCGATCAATATATGCATACACTAAAAGTATATATATATATATATATATATATATATATTATTATTATTATTATTATTATTATTATTAAACACTAATCCGAACAACAATAATAATCATACACAATGGAAGCTTATCAGTATTTCGCATTCAGATGAAAGAGAGATGAAAAGTATCCAGTTACAGAAGGCTGAGTACATCACTAATCATAGCCTATTTTACAGCTAAGCTCGTCCCCGTCTGTCAGACAACTTGCTCTTCGGCGCAATCAAAAATCGATAGATATCCTTCTCATGTTAACAGCTCCGACTGTATTTAAAAATTTACATGTATCTGCCGGAGCAGTTACGTTGGAAGAACAGAAAGAAGAAGGGCATATCCACGATTTTCCGAACATGTTTCAAAAAGCTTACGTCTAAAGAGAACAAATGCTTTAAACAGTGCCATCCATCGCCAGGCATCTCCTCGACATGGGTCATGAGGTGGACGTCGAAAAGTCGTTCAAAATTATTGATAGGCGAAAGAGCTCAATTTGCTGAAGCCATTTCCATCAAGCGCCTGAAACCTAATTTATGCGTCCAGAAATATATATATATATATATATATATATATATATACATATATATATATATATATATTGTAGATATTGTTTCTGTAGATATATTTAATAATGTCTTTGGCCTATAAGCAGCTGACGAGAAGGCAGCGAAGTAAACAATGATGGTATCACTTTATTCTGCTAAAACTGTAGTTCTTGCTTTGTTCCTTCTTCTCGCTTCATGTGGTCTTCCGCATGCTCTGGTCTACCACAATCAGGAGTAACATCGGTGAAATTAGGCAGCTTTTTCTAACTTCTGTATTCACCTCAAAGGGATTCGCTGAGTTTCCCAGTGTGTATAGTATCACTTAACATGTGTGATACTGTCATTATTAGAGCTGTTGAATGATTTGACATAATTAATTGAAAGTTGTTTATAATGCTCTTTCTTATGTAGTGTCATTGTCACTAGACTTACATGTTTAATTTAACCTTTGAAGATACAACACATCGGTGATTATACTGCATGGAATTGTTTCATTTTCAGAATTTAACTCTATTTATCACAATGATTAGCCATAGTTTTCGTTTAAATTTGATTTTGTCACGAAGTCATATTTGACATGTCAGTTAGAGAATCATTGTTGAAAACCCTTGGAGCACTTAACAGCAGCTGTTCTGTACTCGTTTGGGACTCTTATAAGTGATGAGTGCTGACCCTAACCACCCCACCCTGCATGGAACCCTGGATCTTGGGTTTGTACACATTCAGTAACCTATGTATCCTCCAAACTCTTGTCAGTTTATGAAACAGTGTTCCTGCCCGGTGCTATTTGATGTTTTCATGTAGTGACTCCCTAATTGATATTGGTTCTTAACGTTCATTTCTGCATTTTATTCCTTCGCGTTCTAAGTGGAACGTAAGGCTTCAAGCTAGAGGTTTGAAGTTTCGGTAGCAGGGGTGTTTATTTTTCTTTACGGAGTAGTGGGGTCGCTAACCTCATGCCCAACTTCCCCTCTTTTACCGGGCTTACTATCGGCCGAAGGAGGTAAAGGAGTCGAACCCTGAACCACCACCAGTGAATATTATCGACACTGGTTCTTAACAAAATCTCTACAAAAGAAACAACAACCTAATACTTAAAAACTTTTGCTGTTTTTTTTTGTTTCCATGTAGGTTTAGATGAAAATCATCATTACAACTACTTGTATAACAATAGTAATAGTAGTATCATGAACCAATCAGAACAACCAAATCAACTGCTAGAGACAATGATTGATGATCATGATGATGGTGCCGATGATGATCATCACATTACTACAAGTGAATTATTGAAATCTGCCCATCTGTCGTCGTCACACTCACCGTACACTTCTCTTCAAATGTTCAATAATAATGGTGATGACAATGATGATTTCACTGGGAATGACCAGCCAGTAGCGACAACACCGAAAACACCTCCTCCATCAGCCACCTTGTCGGTTAGTTCATTGAAAGAACTCGACAACTTGAATAGTAGTAATAATACTAAGGATTACCATGGAGATATTATAGATCATCTAATGCAAGATCCACATTATGCAAATACAACAATGGCAACAACAGCAACAACGCCAACTGCAGATGAATCAATATTTGATCCAATCAAACAATGGGGTCAACCACTTGGTCTTCCAGCACCAGTACCACCGAGTACAACAGCAAATCATCATATGAAGGGTAAGTTTTATCTGTATATGCTTGTTTTTTCATTCATTTGTGAAGTTTGTGTGTAAACTATTATTATTTTATTCCTTCACGTTCCCCAGTGGAACATAAGGCTTCAAGCTAAAGGCTTGAAGATATGATAGAGAAGATTTGTAGCTGAGGTGGATGATTTTGATGTGGTTGTGTTCTCTGAGCTGGATAGTTAATTTGCGAAGCTTTCATCGCCCTAATAGGCAACATCTTCAGCGCATACGTCAATTTTTTGAAATGAGCTTTTGGATTCCTCCACGAGTTTATTAATCATCTCTCCTAGTGACCTTGGACCTCGTGATTGGTTGTTTTTGTGTGTTTTCACACCTTCTAGGTTACTTGTATTGGAACTGATTGGAACTGATCAGTTCTATCTCAGAGAACACAAGCACACCAAAAATAGTCTTGAAGTTTCTGTAGCAGTGTTTATTTTTACAGCATGGGGTTGCTAACCTCATGCTTAACCTTCTGTCTTTACCAACTTTATTACTGGTTTAGCGAGGTTAAGGAGTGCGTTGGCGGCCGGTGATTGAACCCTGGACCATGTGCATGGCCGGCGAGCGTGCTAACCGCCATGCCATCGACGTGTGTAAACTAATCAATATATAAAACTGCATTGTGGAGAAAATATTTTAATTTTGATGATAAAGTTTCGCAGTGTGTGTGCTATGCATTAATATTGAGCACAATTTATTACTGCTCATAATCATCATATCAAGGCACTACTCACAAAACGTTTCGACTTTATTTATATGTAATCTCACCATTTTTCATCTCTTGATTTGATTGATAGTAGTTGCACTTTCTATATCTCTGGTATTAGTGATGAATCATTCTTATTACATGCGTTGGGATATTCTGAGATCCTATGCAGGATTTTCTATGAAGCAGGAATTAAGGTGGCTTTTAAACCTACAAACTCACTTAGGTAGGACAAACTGTGTAGGTTAAAGGACCCTGTAGGTTGATCCGATCAGACAAAATAATATAATTTACAAAATACCTTGCAATGACTGAGTTAAATCAACTGTATAGGTCAAACCAAATAGATCGGGGGTAGTCAGATAATTAGAATATAAGAATATTTAGCTAAGCGAAGAATGATTGACTCCGTGAAGATGAGTAATTTAGGAAAAAAAGCTCATCAATTGCATTGAATGCACTAACACATAACCACACAATAGGGGATGGAGACGAAGAGGGAGGTTGATTACTGAAATTTTGTCCATAGAATCTACACCAAACACGTGCAATAGCACCATTGGGTTGGGTCCCAATGGCTTATTGGCCTACGAGCTCGCTAGTCTTGTAACCAGAAGGTCTTGGGTTCCAACCCTGGTCTGGGGTGCGCACTGATGAGGAGTCCTGAAGCAGCTGTCCAGTACTCTAGTACTGGTTTCCAATGGTTCTCTAACTGATCTCAGCTGATGATCAATCCTGTATGTAATATGCAATAGGAATGACTCAACTCAGATACCTGAAATGTAGGGCATATGACTCCCCATCAAATCCAGGAATGAGAGAAATAATGGAATTATATAAACGAAGTCATAAAGTTCTGTGAGTAGTGGCTTGATGCGATTATGAGCAGTAAATTTTCAGCATATTTAATATGTACGTGTATGTAAAACTTGGATACCGTGTTAGTTAGTTAGTTAGTGTGTATGCAATTCCATAATTATTTATTTATTCACTAGGTACGTCATAGATTGGTGAAATAATGTTATTGTTTACTTGACAACGGTGTTTCAAAAACAATTTATTATTTATTTTCAAATGATTAGATTTCGTAACGAAATCAATACCAGTTAGTGAGATTAATAGAAGCGAGGAGGCACACAGGGGGACAGCAGCTGTTTCGTCGTGTTTGTAGGCTCCTATCACCGCTCACTCATGACTCTACGGGGGGTGGGGTCCAACCAAGGGTCTGCAGGTTACGAAACCAAGTTCGTTACCTGTTCAACCACTGGGGTTGAATTTTAACTTTATCAATTCGTTTTGTGGTGCTCTACCGTTATCAGCAGCGTCTTCGATGAGAATTCATCACACCTTTGACATGGAAGACACCACTGGTCACGATTTCTCAGTAACAGTTTGAGGACATCCATCTATTAATTGATATTTAGATAATGGAATTTGTAAGGATTCAGATTAATTTAATTTCGTTACAAACCAATGTGAGTTAGAGAGATCGTTGAATGAAATCTACGTAGTACTGCACAGGTGCTGTTTCGTCCTATTTCGGGGCTCTTCATCAGTGCGACAGCACAAGGGATCGGACCTGTTGCCTTCGAGTTACCAGACCAAGACTCTTTGGTTGGGTTCGATCTTCGGTGCAGGCGCTGAAAAGTCACCAAATAGGACGAAACGGCATTTTTTTAGTTCATTGTTCATTAGTAACTACAGAGTGTTTTCAAAGCTTGGACTTTTATAGGTTTCTTTCTTCTAACCTATTTGTCGTAGTAATAATATTGGAATTTTATTAAATGCCCTGAGCAGTTGTTGAATCATTCCTATTGCTTGTATTCTCATTTGATCCGATAAATATACAGCTTCATCCATTAATCCCTCCTTCTCACCCTAATTCTATTTGATTTTAACATTGTCACCGTGAACAATCCCAGTGTACAGACGACGTAAATACCGGACATTCTAGATAGAGATGATAAAACCGATAACAGGGAATTTAGAACATCATTTTGTGTTCCGAGTAGAATAAAGAACTTCAAGCTTCAACTTTGAAGTTTCTGTAGAATTGGTTTTATTTTATACTGCGGGCGGTGGGTGAGGAGGAGGAGGAGTTGTTAGCCTCATACCCAGTCTTTCCTCTTTATCAATGTGTAGTGTGATTGGAGAGTATTCTAACGGTGAACAACCACCGACACCAATCAATATTGCTAACATACAAAGAGGGAAGCTATGAGAGCTTACTTAAGATTCTCGATAGCAAGGCAGGAATAAAAGTCTCATTTAATCAATCGTCTACAAACCCACTTAGAAATAAATTATGTCAGTTAAAGGACTCTGTAGCTTATAGTAAACAAAATAATTTAGTTTATCTATAATACCTTACAATCACATAATGAGGTTAAATAAATAAATGCATAAATAGGTCAAAGTAGGGTCAAATTAGATTAGCAGTGTATAGAAACTAAACAAAATCCACGCTAGTAGCGAGACGGAGAGGGGGAGAGAGCGACCCTTATTAGATTAAAAAAAAATCTATAATTTAGCCCAGTTATAGCACTGAATGCAGTTAGTTACACACAATACCACATGCAATTGGGATGGATAAGATTGACAACCCTAAGCTCTAATATAACAGCATTCATAGAGAGAGAGAGAGAAATGCGTTAGCTGAAGCTTCACTTATTTATGTATTTATAGAAGCAACTAAGAATGATACATGCAATAAGAATGATTCATCACCTATCTCTCCCTGGCATCTGGAATATTCTGCTCCCCTTAAGACAAAATACGGAGGAAGGATGGATGATTTTCGAAAATTGTAAAGTTGTAATGTATTTTTGGTGATATGATGATAAACAATGTCATTTTGTAAATATGACACGATTTCACTCTGTGATATATATATATATATATATATATATATATATATATATATATATATATATGCATAACGCCAAGGGCGATGGGATAGTACATGACCTAATGGTTGTGTGCAAATAATTCCATATTAGTTTGTTTATTAAATGTATCACACAGTGAAACAGTATTGTATACTGGATGACGTTTCGAACACAATTCATTGTTCATAATCATACCAATTTTTGTCACACGACTCCGAGATTTGATTTTTATAGTTTCTCTGTCTTCTCCTATTTGTTGTATGGGCAGTAGAATTTTCCATATATCTGGGACAGGTGTTAAATCATTCCTATTACACGTATTCTCAGCCAGTTGATTCGATAAACAAAGTTTCTGTTATCAATCTCTCCCTATACCCTGTGACATTAGATTTTAAAACTGTCATCCTATCCCATCCTATTGTATGGTTGTGTGTAACTGCATGTAGTGCTATAGCTGAACTACTCTCTAGATTTCTTATCTTATTCGGGTCAACCAGTCTAGATTTAGCTAGGTTTTTATGTTCGGCTAGTCTGACTGCCCCTGTTCTACTAGTTTGACCTATGTATTTAACCTCACAATCATTGCAGGGTATTAGATAAACTAAATTCTTTTGTTTTAATGGCTCTACAGGATCCTTTAACCGACAAAGCTTGTTTCTAATTGAGTTTGTGGGTTTGAATGCCACTTTTATTCCTGCCTTGTTAAGAATTCTGCGTAAGGCTTCCGAGGCTCCTTGTTTGTATGGAATTACTGTTGATGATTTACATTCCTTATTCTTGGTGTCGTTATTAATATTATTATTATTATCACTATTATTATTACCATTATTATTATTATTGTTATTATCACTATTATCACTATTTATTTCATTTTTACATTTACTTACATACTTCTTGACTAATTTATCCGGGTAATTATTAAGTTTCAAGGCTTCTTTTATGTGTATCACTTCCTGTCTTAGATTTTCCTTGGTACTACTTAGTTTTTGTGCTCTGTCATTTAAACATTTCACTAATCCTATTTTTACTGACATAGGATGGGATGATCGGAAATCCAAATATCTGTTTGAATGTGTGGGTTTCCTGTGAACAGACATTAGTGTTTAACTTCCCATCTTCTGTCCTTTATACGTTGCAGTCTAACATTGGAAGCTGCCCTTCCTTCCTGACTTTCCAATTCATAAGTGAATTGAATTGCCTCTACCTTCAAGTGTGCAAGGTTTGAAGAAGGTCGTGTGCTATATGCATGCGCCCAACCTTAATAATGTTTGGACGGGATGGTCGAGTGGTTCAGACTATGTAATCCATTGCGGCTCCCCTCCGTCGGTGGCACAGCGGTAGAGTGCTCACCGACCATGCCTTATGCTGTCCAGGGTTCGACCCCCAGCCACAGATGCACTCCTTCACCTCGCTAAACCAGTAATAAGACTGGTAAGGAGGCAAGGTTGGGCATGAGGCTGGCTAGCAACTCCATCCCGTAAAAATAGGCACCACTGTTACCGAAACTTCAAGCCTGTAGTTTGAAGCCACCCTATATGTTCTACTGGGAACGTAAAGGAATAAAAAAAAACAAGTTCAATCCTATTTTTTTTCCGTTCTAGAATGTATCGCTATGCCAGTATTAGTAGTATGTGTGTTGAATTATTTATCACAGTTCATTATGTTCCCCATCGGAAACCTTGTTTTGACTCTAGAATTAAACATTTAAAGAGTTGAGTTGCATGTTTCTGTTGAAGAAATATTGTTTAAACTTATTTGGCTAAGAACAGGCTATGAGTAGTGATAACTACGGTCAGAGTGAAGCATAGGACTTACAGGCTTAAAACCTTAACGCCGAGTGAGGTTGTTAACTCACTGTCCAGCCTTCATAGTCAAATTTGTCTATCAGCTAAATGAGTACTAGCCGAGGTCTAGTTAGAAGGACATCAGTCGTGAATCGTGGTGTTGTTGGTGCTACACTGACTGTGACACACTGCATAACGGCTGAGAATATTATACAGTTACTGGAGGCTGAAAATTGCTGTGACACAGGACTCGAACCCAAGAGTCAATGGGGTATGAGTGTTTTTCGATCAATCACATCAACCCACATCAGAATAATTAATGGTAGCAATTAACTCAGGCTATGAAAGTCATATACAGAATAATTCTAAATAAAGCTACTTAATAATATAGAATATGATTCATCTTAGGTAAGCACATTTTTGCTTTTATTCAATTAGTTCTCAAGTATTGCCTTTATAGGGATTTTGTTTGATTGGTTGTAGGATTTCATCATAAGCTGATATCAGTTAGAGATCCATTGAAAAACCAACTGGGAGTACTGGACAGCTGTGACGTCCGCCTAGTACACACCCACCACCGACAGGGTTCGAACCCGCGACCTCATGGTTACAAGGCAGGCGAGTGATCTCGTAGACTATTAAGCCAGCCAGTGCATGAATTCTGACTTCTGCCAGCCAATTCAAGGTATAGCGCGACCACTTCGCAATATCTTCTTCGATGAGTTACTGCCTCATTTTCAACCTGATGTTTATTTTATTTTATTTATTTTTATTTTTGATTACAGCTTGATTCCACACCGTATTTTTGGTACAAGTATGGAATTTTCAGCATGGATATCGGTAGCCCAAATTTTGCAGGCCGACCATAGATATCAGGTGTGCGTCGGCGTGGGCTCGAACCCCGGACCATATGCATGGTCGGCTAGAGTCCTAACCACTGTGCCACCGACCCTACTGGTCACTTCTTCCCACTAGAACCAACCCAGGTCACTGCTTGAATAGGGCCAATCGCTAGTGATGTCAGCTCATGATTAAATCCTTCATCCAGTCAAACGAAATCCCTATAAAAACCAATACTTGAAAATTAATCTGACGCTCACTAGCAACATGGAGTTCTAGTGGGAAGCCGTTACTCGTAGGGTACAGCAAGTTGACGGTGAGACAGTAATTCATCATCGAAGAAGACATTGTGTAGTGGTCGTGCTAGCTATGCCATGAATTGGCTGGCAGAACTTAGAATTCATTGGATTGGGTTCCCAGAATAATAATTAACTCAGACTATAAAAGTTATATAGAGAATAGTTTTTTAAACAAAGCTACATGAATAATATAGAATGTGATTCATCTTCGATAAACACATATTTTTGTTTATTTAATTAAATCTTAAACTCTTTATGTTAATTTCTGAAGTATTGTAAGATGCATTTTTGTTTGTTATGGTGTGTGTGTGTGTGAATAGATAGACAGGTGAACACTTCAAATTGTGTCTAACAGTGAAGTTCACATTAATTCATTCACAGAATTTGAAGTGCTATCTCGAAAACAAAAAAATAAATATTACAATGAGTAAAATGTGTGGGTGTGTATGTGTGTGCCACGGAAGTGTGTAGAAATAGTGATGAAATACGCTTAAGACGACGATTTGAGTTATTATGTAACCTAGTCTTCAATCATTGAAAATCTCAAACATGTACACACACACTCACACACGCACGCTATACACCTTTTTATATGTCTCTCTGTGAAATGACTTTATGAATTCATTAGAATGTTTTCATCGAACCAAACTTATTAATAACCTAATTCTGTTTTATAAGTATTGAATGAAGGTGATGTTTTCCGGCATGCGTTACATCATATCCTTAAATAATTCAGCTGTTATTATTATCGTTCCCTTGGGTTCCTAGTGGAACATAGGGCTTCAACTGCACGTCTCCACTTGCTTCCGTCTTTCTTCTGCTGTACCTTTCACCTGCATCCATGTCAGTTAGTCCATACTGTTTCATCTCCTCTTCACACGATCTCCTCCATGTCATCCTTGCACTGACGTCCTACTCGCCGCTTCCCTTTCGGCCTGGTTTCACTCGAGCGATGGTTTGACGCGCGCACGACGTCATCCAGCGGCCTCCTCAACGAGTGTACAATCCGTCTCCACTTCCTCCTGCATATTTGTTGGTTGGCGATTGGTTCTTGTTTTGTTTGTTCCCATACCTTCTTGTTGGTGATTCTTTCCGGCCCGGTCATCTGATCTTCAGTATGGAGCGAAGACAGTTGTTGATAAAGGTAATGTCTGCAACAGGCTGTTGGAAATATTCTTTGTGACCCACCCGCCAAGTTTCTGATCCGTATAGAAGAACTGACTGACTTGACGTGGTTTGTATTGAAAATCCGAGTTTTGTTGTTGATGCTGATTGACAAAGATTTCCAGATTGGTTTCAGGTTGATGAATGTGTTTCTCGCCTTCCCGATTCCCGATTTGATATCCCCATCCGTTCCTCCTGCTGTAGTTGAGACAATGCTCCCTAGATAAGTGAATGAATGAAGTAACCTCTTTCAAATCCCTCCCGTTGATGGTGATTGGCGCTGGATGTTGCTGTTGTTGGTTGGTTATTTTCATAACCTCCGTCTTGTGTATGTTCACCTGGAGTCCTGTCTTCGCCACCTGCTTCTTCGACCAGTTTGTCGGCTTTCGCTTGTAGGCCTTCGATTTTGTGTGACATCAAGCATAAGTCATCCACACGTGAAATCCAGGTCTTCTAGGTTCTTCACTTCTGTCGGTCCAGGATATCCCTGTCTTCTCGTTTCCCACTCACTATCTGACGCATAATCCAGTCCAACACAATTAGGAATATCATTGGTGATAATAAGCACCCTTGACTGACCCCTTTCTGTGTTTACTCCAGACGCCTCGCTGAGTTTTCCGTTGTGGATGACTCGATATGTGCCGTTGTCGTACAGCTAGCTGTTGAATAAGGTTGATGAATATTTGGGGTACGCCGTAGTACTCGAGTAATTTCCAAATTACTTCGCAGTCAACTAATTCAGCTATTATACTCTTAGAAATTATGTGGATACAGAAGGCTTGTTTGTCACACACACCAACTTATGCCATGCCTGGCTGAGTAGACGTGATATCTGGCTAGCTGTCGATTAACGGACGTGTATACTGCACACCAGATCTCCGTCCTCTTCTATGGCTGTGATAAATGACCACTGAAAGTGGAAGACGTGAAGCGGCTAGATAACTGTTTTTGATCATAGGAGAGGAGATGAAAGCATGTGGACAGACTTGGAGTCAGGTAGAAACTCTAGCAGAGAACCGAATGCAATGGAGACGCGCGGCTGAAGCCCTATGCTCTTCTAGGAATTAAAAGAAATAATAATAACAAAAAGCGAATAGTTCTTACCATCCTGTTGAGGCTGACAAGACTAACTGTCTACACCTCCCTAAGTGGTTGGCTGGTTGGCTTTAACCAACTAGGCATACTGGATTTCATTTACTTATGAAGTCATGTTTTGATTCGACCACCACAGACTCTTTTCCAAGACGATCCTGTGTCAGCTAATATTGCTTCTCGTCGAGGAAAAGTGGTAGCTAGGCGTGCATGCATAACACATGTCCTAATCATCTCTCTCTCTCAATCGATGTAACTTCACAACTTCGTCGACTGATTTTCCCTCCTTGACTTACCACCTAGCACTCGACGTCTACCTCATGTCGTTTGTACATCTTTACACGGAAGAGAGAAAGCAGACAACTATGATCAAAGACAGTTAGCTAACCTTTTAATGTGTTCCAATTCCAATGGCCAGGTCTCACAGACATAAAGGAGAAGGACAGAGCGGACTGTTGAGCTGTACACATGCTCTGTTGGTTTTAGCATACTTGCAGTACACTGCTGAAGAGGAGACCGATCTTTTTAGAGAGAAAGAGAGAGATAGAGGGTGTAATATTTATAATACGGGCGGGGGGTATTTAACTTTACACAACTTGCACACATTTATAGTTGTGTTTCCATTTTTTTATGAATTGAACCAGATAATTAGCAAGTCAAGTGAAGTCTATGTATAAATGTGGAATATATGGGTTGTCATAGTAACTGTCTGAAAACTGGAATACAATTTTCATTTTTTTTAAAATGCAAGTTACATTCGTTATTTTTTTTCTGCTGTTGGCACGTTTATGTGTGTGTGTGTGTCTAATCAACAAGAAAACGACCCGTCTATTGTACAGTATTTTTGTTTTATAATGAAGTCAGGTATTATATGAGGTCTACTGATGACAGTATCTGGGGGATTGGAAGGTAGCGTAAGAGGTTGGCGGGTTTGGAGGGGGCTAGGACCCTCAGGGATGAATAAGGTTCATCTTGAATTTATGACGCCTCATTTATGCCTTCAATACCAGTTGACTGTATTTATTAGTGAGAATTTCAGCGTCAAGATTTAATAAATTTCTGAAGAATTTTGTTTCAAGGGAGGTGGTGGGAGACAGAATGTTGTGTTATTGTTATTAATTCTATGGGATATAGAACAACACTGTCTGGTTGGTGGTGGAATGACTTTCACACGAGCCTGTGGGTAGTAATTTACACGGTTGGCTGACTGACTGACTGGCTGGTTTTTTTGTTATTGTTCAAATTCTCTGCCCCTCGCACTCCGCTCCCTCACCTCCTCACGAAATATGTGGATATGTAGTTGAATTAAGAAATATTATCATTATTATTATTATAATTATATTCGCCTGAGTAGTAGTCTGTGAAAACTGTCAGTGTGTGTTGGCTGTAGAATTTGTAATGTCTGATATCATCTAGAACTATCTGGATTTAGTTACCAGCTGTTCACATGATTAATCCATGGTACACTTTATTATTATGTCTTGAACAATTTACTAGCATTACTTTGACGTAAAGTAAAAGTAGGTTCTGGATACGAATTTATCTACATCACCTACTTCAGCCTGGGCAACAAGCTGGGTACTATCTTATCAGGACAGCTGTTTCGTCCTGGTTTGTATATATATATATATATATATATATATATATATATATATATATGGGGGGCTTATAGGCCATTGGATTCTGTCTTTAGAAGCTGAATGATTAACGGACTGACTCGTTGAGTAATTTGACGGCTCTAGGTTCGATTCCCTTGTGGAGGGTGGGTGTTGATGGCTATGCACTGAATAATAGTAATAAGAGCTTTATTCTAGATATGATGGAGAAGATTTGTACCTCAGGTGGATGATTTTCATGTGGTTGTGTTCTCTGAGCTGGATGGTTTATAATTGCGAAGCTTTCATTACCTCCTACTGGGTGTGAAATCTTCAGCGCATACTTCAGTTTGATGAAGTGAGATTTTAGATTTCTCTACGAGTTTGTTAATCATCTCTCCTGGTGACCTTGGACCTCGTGATTGGTTGCTTTTGTGTTTTCACACCTTCTAGGCTACTTGTATCGGAAGTGATTGTTTCTTTGACGTGAACTTTGACCCTTTCTGTGTGAGGTTCGGCTGATAAATTTTGTCTATCTCGATGTGTCTATTGATTGATGATTCAGTGGAATACCAGGTGGGCTTCTAAAAATTCTCCAGCATTCTTGGTGCTTCCTCTGTCTAATATTTGAACACTGGTTGTCCCAGTCGAATCGATGTCCGTGGTTTTCTGTATGCAGTGAGGCGATATGAGGAGGTGAATGTCATTTCTTTTGACAGCTAACTTATGTTCATGAATACGAAGACCAAAGGGACTTGTTCTACTTTGGCCAATGTAGTGTTTTTTGCAGTGCGAAAAAAGCTTGATTCTGGACAGTGTATACACAGGATGCAGAATTCTCAGATTAATTTATTGTACAATATATTCTTCTCATCCAGGTAAATCTTCAAGTAAAATAGCAGTCAGTCTATAGCATATCATGCATGTTGTAAGGCTTTGAGATCTGAAGCCATAGGCTACTCTTCTTATGATATTTTTCATTCGTCTCCGCGAAAGTCGAAGACATAATTGAAGGATTAAGACAATAAGAAAATGGACAAAAGTATGATGCATTGTGTGTTAGGTTGCCTAGAGATTCAAGCAAGGTCGCCTTTAGAAGTTATTCCTTTGACGTTCTAGGTAAAGAAGGTGAAATCAATCGACGAGGTTGTGAAGCTACATCGATTGAGATGGTTAGGATATGTGTTACACACGCACACCAAGCCATCGCCTTCCTTGACGGGCGAGGTTAGGCTGACATAGGAGGAATCATGTTGGAAAGCAGTTAGCCTAGTGGTGGTCAAACCAGAATATGGCTTTATCAGTCAATGAAATCTACAACAGTTTGCTTAAGCCAGCCGCGTAGGAAGATGTAGACTCCCTGACTGGTTGAGGACGGTAAACACCAATGGCTGGAGACAATCGGTGATATGGCTCAAAATCGTTCTCAGTGATAGCGCAGAAGCATTCACTATATTACTATTCTTTTTACCTCATATCGCTGTTTACTGTCTATTGTGGATTTCTTTTTACTTTCTTCTCTTGCTATGTGTGCTCTATGGGGTGTGGTGAGTTTGCACCCACATCAGTGCAAAGTTCTGTGTTGAAACTAGTCAGTCAGTCAGTCAGTCTACTCTTTGGCGTTAGTGATAGTTTCAGCCGACAGTGATGAATAGTTTTGAGACTGATAGATAACAACTGTTCAATATTCGCCTTGTGTTTCACCTAATTCTCTAATCGATGTCAACTAGGGGTGATGTAACTTGTAAAACCAATTCTTTGAAAACTACTTACCTCTTTCATTGTCAACTGATCATAAACATACAGACAACCAACAAAACATGGATAGCAACACTTTTCACAATTAATCAATCAATTGTTGTCAGGTGTGTTTTATACACAGTGTGAACATTTTTCAGTGAATTTGTCGTTGTTTCACAGTCATTTGTAAAGAATAGCAAATTGTATGTGTGTATCCCTACTACTTATATACTTATACTACTTATTATAACACGGTATTATATGAATGTAAAGGTGAGAGAGGCGGTTAGTGTTAGAGAGGTAACACAGCCATTTATTCATTGTTATGATATAATATTGATCATTTAATTTTCTATAGTTGGTTTGTAAGGAATAATTTTGTTTTAACGAGTTGATCACGGATTGATATCAGTTAGAGAACCATTGAAAACCAGTCAGGGACTAGTTTGTGACTCTTCAACAGTACGCATCCACCACCGACAAGGGTCGAACCCAAGACCTCCTGGTTACAAGGCAGGCGAGTGATCTCGCAGACAATTAAGCCACTCACTGGGACCTTATCCAATGGCCGGTCAGTGGATGAATTCTAACTTGTGCCAGCCAATTCATGACATAACGCGGAATGTCTTCTTCGATGAGTTACTGCCTCACCTTCAACCTGCTGCACGCTACCGGTCCCGACAACCCAACCGTAGGTTAACTGCCTAAATAGGGCCAGTGGCTAGTGAGCATCACATCGATTTTCAAGTATTGCTTTCAGTAGGGATTTTGTTTGATTGGTGTCAGCTCATTATGAAATCCTCCAACCAATCGTCAAACAAAATCCCTACGAAAACCAATCCTTGAAAATATTGTTTTCAATTAGATGGTTCTCTGAATGATATCAATCCGTGGTCACTTCGTAAAAATAATTTAATTCTTTAATGTGAAAGCAATTGTGGGTTGGTGGCACACAGTGGTTAGCATGCTCACCGACCATGCACACATGGTCTGGGGTTCGATCCTCGGCCACAGACGCGCTTCTCCTTTACCTCACTAAACCAGTAGTGAGACTGGTAAAGCGGAAAGGTTGGGCATGAGGCTGGCTAGCAACCCCATTGTGTAAAAATTACTACTGCTGCTACAGTAACTTCAAGCCTCTAGCTTGAATGTGCCCTATGTTCCAGAGGGGGGAACCTGAAGGAAAAAAATGAAAGCAATTATATAGTTAACAGTGTGAAACATTGTCACAACTACGTAGCGCCCCTTCTATCTCTTCTTGTGAATCATCACTGTGGTGATTATATTATAAATAGGTCTAGTCATTAACTATAGTATTAGTAATACTACTACTACTATTAATAATAATAATATCTACGACATTATCAACTCTGTCGGTTGATATACTGACATTCATTCCTTTCACTGGTGTGTCTGTCTAACTTTCTATCTAACTGCATACCTGCCTGTCTATCTATCAATCTATTTATCCATCAATGTGTGTGTCTGTCTTCTATTTCAAAATCAGTGTCATTTTTTCTTCTTCGCCTCTCTCTAATTGGTTGATTCATTTATTCATTGATTGATTGATTGATTGAAATGCCTTGTTCGTTGATTGGTCTATTTAGAGGTGATGTACATGTGTTTTGTCTACTAGGTGGCCAATACTACAGACATACACATTCACACACATACACACAGATGTATGAATGAATGAAGTAACTAACTAGTGTAGGATTGATATGGTGACATCATTCATTATTATTATTATTACTATTAGTATTATTGTTCAATTCATAAATAATTAGAAGACAAGTGGGCGAACAACACTGTTGTTTTCAAATTATATCTTCTTCTGGCTTTACTCGAATTTACATAGATTTATATATAGAAAATTTAACAAATGACAGCGCTTGTGTATCAAATAATAATAATGTTTTGAACGTCAGTAAGAACGATAATTATTATGATAACTGACGTTCAAAACATTTAACATATTATTATTAGTGTTATTTGATTCACAAATTCATTATCACTTGTTGAATTTGTTTTTCGTAATATGTATAAAGCTATGTAAATTCGAGTAATGAAGCCTAAAGAAGATCAAATTGAAAAGAATATTTTCAAGGATTGGTTTTGTGTAGGGATTTCGTTTGATGATTGGTTGGGGGGGGGCGGGGGGATTTCATCATAAGCTGATACCAATCAAACAAAATTCCTACTAAAAGCAATACTTGGAAATCGATATGATGCTCACTAGCGACTGGCCCTATCCTCAGGTTCTAGTGGTAAGAAGTGACCAGTAGGATGCGGCAGGTTGAAGTTGAGGCTGTAACTCATCGAAGGAGACATTTTGAGGTGACAGAAGTTAGAATTCATCCACTGGCTGCCCATTGGATTGGGTTCCAGTGACTTACTTTTCTACGAGATCGCTCGCCTGCCGTGTAACCAGAAGGTCCGGGGGTTCGAACTCTCTCGGTGCTGGGTGTGTACTGCTGAATAGTCCCAAATGAGGAGGGAACAGCTGGTTGTCAGTTTCTCCCACCTGGTTTTCAAATGGTTCTCTGACTGATGTCAGCTCATGATGAAATCCTCCAACCAATGAAAACAATATTGTTCGCCAATATTTCTTGTTCTAACATTAAAAAATATTTAGACCCAACCCATTGTTTTCAATAAATCGTCGTTGTTGCCTTGGTTTAATTTCGGTGGATAGGGATTAGCAGTTATGGAATGCAGGGCAACGTAGATTTCGTCCTATTCACGACTATTCGTCATCTGGATGGGTGTACCTGCATTCCCCAGTGAGTGAGTGATGGAGCAAATCCATCAGTGAGACTCAAACCCACTACCCATGATTTCATTAGCCAGAGCGTTATCCACAAGACCATTTGAGCCACAAGAACCACCTCTTTTTTGTACAACGGGCATCAGTTATGATGATTTAATTTAATTTAGACTTTCCCGTTTGTGGATTGATTGATTGAACCGAAGTGTTCAGTCTTGTATTGTTCCGCTTTCATATTCACTTTTCTCTTTCTCTCTATCTATGTGTGTGTCTGTCTGTCTCCTTACTGAAACAATCTACCCATTATTATTATTACTATTACTCCGTTTTATTCAATTATTGTCTTCTTCCACTAAATCCATCTATCAATCAATCAACGAATGAATTTAGTTATGTTGTATCCACCTCCACACACACACACACACACACACAAAAGTCTCATTCTTTCATCTCTTTTTTTCTGCTGGTTGTTCCTCTTCTATCATTTATTTATTCATGCTGATGTATATATATGACAAAAAGTATACGGTGAAAATGATGTGAAGTAATGTCTGTTGTCATGGTATCTGTTAGATAGATAGATTAGTACTTTTATCATTATTATTATTATTGTTATTATCATTAGTGTACATGTGTCGTGTAGTATTCACTGTGTGTGTGTGTGTGTGTTGATGATGAATGTTTGATTGCATCACCCCCTCACTCTCCCTCTCTCTCGCGCGCACTCGCTCGCTTATGACTTGTAATATGGATGGATGGAATATTCTCTTGTGTAATGTGTCTATGTGTGTGTGTGCGCGTGCGTACGTGCGTGCATGCGTGTATGCATTCTGATGTACCTGGATGTCTCTGCCTGTTTGTATGCGTTTGTGTGTCTGTATGTGTGTGTGCGCATATTTTGATGAATCAATAGACACACACAATAACAGGTTCCGAAAGATTTTGATATCTTTCATTGTCTGTGTATGTGTATGGGTGTATGGGTGTGCGTGTGAGTGTATAGTGATAAAATGCATCTTTTAGACAAACAGGAAACGCGCGTGGGAGAGAGAGAGAGTGTGGGAGAGATAAGGAATGCCGAGATATACAATCAATCATACATACCATACATAGTAGTTGCAATGTAGATTATGTAAGATTATTATTATTATTATAACTATTATCTAACACAACATTCCACAGTTTTTTGTATTTATGTCTAATAATTGTTACTAAATTCAAGGAATATAGGAAATGTCAATTGGAGTTAGTTGGGGTGTAGTGTGGGAAACAAGGATGCAGAGAGGGAGAGAGAGAAAGGGGTGGATATGTAGAATGGTTTAGGTTTGTTCTTGCCGGGAATCAATCTTATCTACACCGTGATCATCATCGTCATCGACGTCACCATCTTCGGTGGAATCTAAAATGTAGTAAATATTTTTAATAAAATGTTTTTTTTAAGAGAATAACAGTTTCAGAAACACCCATCAAAATTGAAATACACAAGCATAAGATTTGAATAACTAGTTGTTTTGCGCATTATTGAGTAATATTTGAAATCATTCTTTTGGTTACCTAACTAACTAATTGTTAGTGGGATCGCTTGTAGGGATTTGATGTGGTTGATTGGTTGGAGGATTTCCTCATGAGCTGACATCACTAGCGACTGGCCCTATTCAGGCAGTGAGTGACCTGAGCTGGTTCTAGTGGGATATCGTGACCAGTGGGATACAGCAGGTTAAAGGTGAGGTAGTAATTCATCGAAGAAAACATTTGCTGGTGGTCGCGCCATGTCATGAATTGGCTGGCAGAAGTTAGAATTCATGCACTGACTGGCCATTGAATCGGGTCCCAGTGAATGGCTTAACGGTCTATGAGATCGCTCGCCTGCGATCGTGGGTTCGAACCCTGTTGGTGGTGGATGCATACTGTTGAAGAGCCACAAAGTAGGACAAAACAGTTGATTGGTTTTCCAATGGTTCTCTAACTGACGTCAGTTCATGGTGAAATCCTCCAACCAATCCGACAAAATCCCTACAAAAACAAACTGAATGACCATTTTATTCGTTTTTTTAATTTACAGCTTGATTCCACACTGCATTTTTGGTACAAGTCTGGAATTTTCAGAATAGATATCGGTAGCCCAAATTTCGCAGACCAACCATAGATATTAGGTGTTCGTCGGCAGGGGATCGAACCTCGGACCATGTGCATGGTCGGCTAGAGTCCTCACCAGTGTGGCACCGACGCTAGCTTTAGAATAAAGGAGGTTCGTTTTGTTCGGTTTAAGACTTTTCATCTGGACAGATACCGTATAACTCAATGGGAAATAGGTTCAGTCAGGTGATGAGTCCCAAATAGGACGACATCACATTGTAAACCAAATAGGGTGAATGCAGCTGGCTACCAGAAGCGCCAACACGCCAATGGTGCAGAAATCTGAATGAAAAACCCGGATCATTTTCATCCCCACCTTGTGTATTTGGCAAGTAATAACTTACTCATTGTAGTCTTGCTCCAACATAATGTTATGTGAGTACAGGTTACTGAACCAATCCTAGAATGTTATTATTCTCTCTGCTTCACATTTCTTCTTATTACAGTCCTTCCTCTTTCTCTCTTTCTCTTTTATCTACCTTGTGTGCACTACATGGAGCGTAGTAACTTGAACACTGCTACACTTTTGTACAGGGTTCCACGTTGAAACTCAATCAATCAGTTACTTCTTTGACTAATGTTCAGTATTAATTTCGTACTAAAATCCCTGCACACTCAATACAAGGTATCAATTCTTCTTCTGTAAATCTTTTTACCAAGTTATAATAACAGTGCTTATCTTTTCTTTTGTATTTAGCAACATTTAGATGGATAAATGAAATTCGTCGACTAGTCTCTACGCATAGTACTGTTTCTGTTATAAGTAGTATGAGTTTGACATGTTAATAAAAGTCATTGTTGTAATAATCAGTGAAATTCTTATTCCAGTCAGCCATTGGGACTTAATTGGCTACCAACCAATGCCACTGGCGGGAACTCTATCTTCACTTCCGACTGGATGGACTTCACTGGTCACGAATTCTCACTAGAACTCACACCGGGAAACTGCGTCCTGGAGCAAGTCGTTAGCGAGCATCGAGAGATGACTTGTAAGGATTGGATTTGTTTTTCAAGTTTGGTAGTCGGGCTAAAATCACGTATTGGTAGAAGTTCAAATTCACGGACTGGCCATGAAATCGGGTCCCATTGGCTGAATGGTACTAGATTCGAAACCTATTCAGTGAGTACTGATGATGAGTCCTAAATTAATACGAAACAGTTGTCCAGTACTCAGGGCCTTCAATGGTTCTTTAGCTTATATCAATTAATGGTCAAACTTGAGAAAAGCAAATCAAATCCTTGCAAATCAACTTTTGAAAATTAATCTAATGCTCACTGGTGACTGACTACAGGACAAAAGTTGGCTGGAGTTCTAGTGAGAAGGCATAAACAGTGGGGTCAATCCGGTAGAGAGTGAGAACAAATGCCTGCCGATGGCATGGGATGGTAGAAGTTAGCATTCATAGACTGGCCACTGAATCGGGTCGCAGTGGCTGGAATGGTCTACTAGCTTGACTTGTAATCGGAAGTTCCTGGGTGTGTTCTGCTGAAGAGTGCCAAAATAGAACGTGACAGCTGCTGTTACGTTCCCCTTGGTGGTTTTCAATGGTCCTCTAACTAAAATATCCATCCGTGATCAAACTTGTAGCAAGTCAAAGCTCTACAAACTAACTATTGTAAAATGGATTACTTTATTTTCTGATTGCATTTTTAGTATTGATTTATTTATATGTTGACAGTTTCAATTCTGTTGCTTTGTATGTGTATATATTGTAAATTTATTATAGTATCTCATGCTCCAAATGTGTCCGCTAAGCGTATACGATCAGCTGATACTGGTGGGAAGACGACATCAGCAACCGGTGATTCAAGTAAGCATAATTACTTCTCTTATTTTTCGCTGTCTTCCATCAACATGTCTGTCTTCAAGTATATTAGTAGTTATATCATCTCGCGAAATTTGTCTTCTTAATGCCTTGTTCAAATTTATCAAAGGGACTAATTGTTTTAATTATATTTTAATAGTTTACACACAATGATAAGTTTTGTTATTGGTTTATAAATTTATAAAAGATAATATAAAAAAAGAGAAAAAAGAGGGTAAAACCGGAGAATAACAAGAAGGAAGAATGGAGAAAAACAGTCGCAATACCATATAAAAATGGTACATCAGAGGCAATACAAAGAAACCTCAAAAATATCGGCATTCGAACAACCTTTAAACCTACAAATCTAATCAAAAATAAAATAAATCAACTGAAAGATCCCATAAAAATGATGGATAAAAACAATTTGATTTATAAAATATCTTGTGCTGACTGTCCAACTAAATATGTGGGGCAAACGTCCAGATCACTCAAAATAAGAGTGAATTAACATAAACGCCTAACTAAAGGTCAACCAACAGGGACACAAGCTTACAAAAATCTTGAAAAAAATACATCGATAGCTGCACATGCATGGGACAAAAACCACAATATCGATTGGGACAATGTGTGTATTCTAAAAACAAACATGAACAAATGGAAGGAAAGACTCATAACAGAATCGATATTCATTAAAGTCACACCGGATACATGTAACAAGGGTGACTCAGTACAACTATCAACAACTTGGAATATAATTCTAAATACAAACACATGAATGAATGTGGAGTATAATTCTGAACACACATATGGACACACAAAACATGAATGAGCAAAAAAAATAATAATAATTAAGAACTATATATATGAGTACAAATCATAAATATGTGAATAAAACAATTCCAACAGTGGTGTGAACACGGGCAGTAATTTTGCTCGAAATATTACCAATAACAAAACTTATCATTGTGTGTAAACTATTAAAATATAATTATACTTTATTTGATCTAATCCACAATGCTCAAACTTTTTACTGATATTAATATATTAGTAGTAGTAGTAGTAGTATTTTGGAGGGAGTGGGAAGGAATCTGACACAACCAATCGGGTGGTGGGTCATTGTTTTGTGAACCCCAGCAATACCGCCTACTTTACCCCCCCCACCTCCATTCCTCACAGAGTAACAAATGTGGTTCATCGTCCAGTATGGTTTCACACACTGTACAGTTAACTGTTCTCTAATGGTAATGTAACGACAGAAGACAAGGGCCAGACAGCAGATCCTTTATTGAGAAAATCACGAGATATTTATAGATTTCTATGTATATTATTGTCAGTAGAGAAGCAAGGTCTTCTGATTGGTTGTTTTCTTACTGAAGGTTATTCCGTATTGTTTTGACTATTTCTTAGAAAGTTGAGCCATATATCAGCGAATCATATTTGCACACGTTAAGTCTGCTGTGATTGGTTGGTAAATTCCTCAAGTTCAAGCTTTTTTATTGTTTTTTTTCTCACGACTTCGATTCGGGACGTAAACATTGACGTAAATTGTTGTCTACAATCTCGGATAGCAGGCAGATCTCACCACGGTACTAGTCATACTTGTATGCTCAGTGGATTAAAACATCTTTTTGTAGTTTGCAAGTTAGTGTTTTTCTGTCCCATTGATTGGTTATAATAGATTGAAATGTTCGGTGTCGGTTGACACGTTGGTCCGCAGTTCAAGTAGTCTAGTCGATAGTGCTATCTCAGTGGAACTACTAATACTCACTTACTGGAGGAGTTGTGGGTTTATCCAGATGGCGAGTCCCAGAGAAGACGAAATGTTCACACGGGATTTGTCAGATTTCATTTGACTTGTAATTTACCATTTCTTCGTCTGCTCTAATCTTAATTCAGGATACTTTTAGAAGTGAATCGAGAAGGCCTACTGATCTAATTGGTGATCACCCCAACATTTTACATGAGTCGTCTGTCCTCAGTGTTTACTGATAAACAGTGATATTTTCCACTTGGTCCTAAAATATCAGTTCATGATAAAAAGCCATTCTTCGACAGATTATAATTTCATATATTATTTATCTACTACACCAGAAGGGTGTAAACGTTTTGTGCAGAGTTTCGGTGATGCTTGTTACTTTCTCTATGTTTGAAATAACTAAATTAGGTTTGAAATTGTAATGCGGTTAACATTTTAAATTATTATATATATAATACAAAAAGTGTCTCACATGGGATATCGTATAAATTGTTTTGTTTAAACGTATCCTCCGGGACAACATCAACGAGATACTAACACAATGCCTTAGAAATGCGGTAAAAATAGCATTCCCTGCTGCTGAATTATTCTGTGTCTTCAAAACCACTGCTGTTTCGCGTTCGAGAGTAAAAAATAAACTGCCTAATTTCGCCTCTTTCATGAGTATCTTATACCCATTTAACTACTCCTGTGGAGTAAGCCAGTTAATTGCATAGGCCGTGTTTCTTGTCGAATTTCCTAACATCACCCTGCGTGGTTAAGGAGAAACAAAGTCTATTTTTACCGCTGTTCTATCTCATCTTGTGGATGCAGAACACAAGGTTGATGTTCACAAGGCGATTTTTAGGGTCATTTACCTCATAGCAACAAATCTCAATTTCCCCTTAAGAGTTCGACTACTAAATATTGTTGAGGCTGGCCGTTGGGATCTACCTTAAGAAGCCTAATTTGTGTGTCCAAAAGAAGCTGGTTCAGACATTATCCTTACCTTGGCCAACTAGGTTTGAATGATCCTCGATATTTTTGTAGAAATTTCCTTAATTTTAGTTGATATTCTATTTGCTATTATATCTTTATTATTATTATTATTATAATTTAAGCATCTTTAATGAACTGTGGTAATTCCATAGTGATCTTACTTAACGAATCGATATTATTTAAAAAGCACACGAATATTGTTATTGACTACTATTCTAATTGTATAGCCAAAAGAGGAGGAAATTATCAAAAAGGGTATTCTTTGCTGGCTGAATTATTTTGTGTTTTATAGATGTCTGAATAAATATTTTCTCTGTATCCGCATTGATTGAATTGTTCCCTTCCCCCCCCCCCCTCTTCATCTTCTTCATTTTCAGATGAACTCACTCTACCTCCTGGACCACCAGTTTATCTTGATGTTATTTGGGTGCCTAATTATCTTATTCGTGTGCCTCAATCAATGATTATCGATTTCTTTACACGTGTACGTTCAAAAATGTACATCCTATCGGGTGAAGCACTTCATCCTAATATAGCTGAAGCATTGATTACAGCTAAAGCGAAATGGAATCCTGATGGTAAGCTAGAAGAATAGCTGAATGTCAATAGAATTATTCCATTTTACCCCCCTTATTCTTATTCTTTTTTTTCATCATCTTTTTCTGTGTACTATAACCGAGTGTTACTGGCGTGTTTTGGTTGTCGTCTTAACAGTTGACTAGGATGGGCCTCCAGAACATACGACGACACTTTAACCAACTGATTACTTGAAAATGCATTCTGCCTCACCTCCCCTCCCTCTGCACTGAGGTAGACTGACTCAAAAGTCCAGATTGAGTTAGATTTATTAGGCAAAATACAAATCTTCAGAAATTTAAGCCATAAAGATTTTTACTTCGGGTACCTTAAACAGAAAGGGAGTTGGTGTTGCGTTACCACAGTGCCCAGGGGACAACTGCTTGAGGTCGCTCACACACATGGCCTATATGAACTAGTTTTTTGGATTGGTTCCGTATTACCGAAACTATACCTCTGGTTACGGACCACTGTAGGGTAGTAAGGCGGGATGTACAATTCTTGGGGTTGACCTTTTCTAACACCCTCTTTCCAGAGTGGAGAGAGAGACAGCATAGCTGGCTGGCATACTGGTCGTCTGAGGGAAACATCCCTGTTCGCCAGCAGCATAAATTCGCCCACAGGCCCCCAGCATAGTGTGCAGAAAAAATTCTTACACTATGCCGGTAACTGCTTTTAGTCTAATCTGTGTGCTAACAACTTTCCTAGCATGGTAGGACCTTCAGGAACAAAAGTTCCAGCCAGTGTAACTTATTGGGTCATTACGATGTGCGAGCCCGGTGACCACCACGTCAAGGTAGCTGCTATCAGTAGTCGGGAAGCCATAAACAAAATAAATCTGATTTGATTATCAGACCTCAGACAATTAAGCCATAAACAGACGAATCAAAACTGTCCGAAAAAGATTATTATTATCAGTTCATGCATAAATCATGACTTCATCTGGCTAGCAAAAAGACTCATACGTCCTAGTCCTGAAATTCTGTTTAATGAAATATCTGATGGATTAATTTATAACATGGCTTAAAATACTTTGATTGAACTCGAAATGGTAAGTAATTAGTGTCATGCATCTAGCCCATATGTTTAGTGCAAACTAAATTCTATCATTCAAGTTTTTAATGTGGCCATCATGCCACTAGGTAGGTAGGTAGGTAGGTGGCTTTCCATCATGGCGGCAATCGGTAGGAAACCACCGCCTGACCTAGGTTTCGGGCTTGTTGACACACACACACACACCCTCGTCAGCAAAGTGTATCTGTAACCTTGAAGAAACCCATGTCTCCTTTGAATAGCTCAATGGTAATGTCTCTGACTTCACCATTGGGTGACTCAGGTTCGAATTTCAGAGGGGATATGAGTTCCTTGCTGACAAATGTCACCAATCACGAAATCGAGGTCTAAGGCTTCCCAAATGGTTACCATCAACCGTCTAATGTGGCTTAAAATGTTGTGCATATCTAAATTTAGCCGATGAGATTTTGTAAATAAAATTATCCACATTAAATTGGGCGTCAGTTTCTATGACGAACTGTCAACAAGATGTTGCTAAGTCAGTCATACAAAGCACATAGGATTATAAGTGAACTAGTATTTGGATACATTTATTCTAATGTACTTGAGTAGTCTAGCAACATGTCGGTTAATTTCATTCGCTTATATAAATCAGTCGAATGAATGCCTACAAGCTTTACTTGTGAATAGGAAATGCGTTTTCACTTCCAAGTGATGAGACTACCCTTGCGGAAGAGAAACCATAATAGATCTGGTTCAGGTCATAATTCATAGAACTACTCAGCCTACTGACTAATAATTATAAAATATCCTCTGGAAAGAGTTTCGAATTAATTTGAAGTTTATAAACAAATTACCGCTATTGGTGATGTATATTTCTCAGAATAAGTCAATCTGCTGATAATTACTTCTTCAATTGTGATCTCACTGCTATTGATTCAATAATTTCCCTTTATTTTTGGCATTCTGTCAAATATAAACATTCTCTCATTATTATGCCTTTCTATTTAGCGCATTCCATTTGGCTGTTTGCTATTTCTCTTTAATTTGTATGTGTGTGTGTACGTGTATCCTATCTGATGCATTATGCATGCATGTACATATCTATAAACATTAATCTAATTGCCTATTTCCTCTTTCATGAATATTACTGTATTGACTATCATATAATCTATGTATCCCTCACCCTACGGGTTACTTACTTACATACTTACTCATCTACGCCTTTTTTAAAAACTCCATTTATCCCTTCCCGTTTTTATTTAGAGAGATATATACACGCACATATATTGAGGTTAGGCGTCGGTCGAGTGCTAGGTAAGCAGGGGAAATCAATCGACGAGGCTGTGAAGCAGTTACATCGATTGAGATGGTTAGGACATGTGTTACACACCAAGCCATCGCCTTCCTCGACAATGGGAAATGTTAACTGACATAGGATCAGGCTGAAAATGAGCTAGCGGCGGTCAAACTAAAACATGTTGGCATCAGTCAATGAAATCCACAACAGTTAGTTTAAGCCAGCCAGCCACGTAGGAAGGTGTAAACTTCCTGACTGGTTGGGGTCCTCAGGACGGTAAAAAGCAATGGCGACTGGAGACAATTGGTGATATGGCTCAAAATCGTTCTCAGTGATGGCTGGTGCAGATGCATCCACTCCTTGTGACTTATCATTTCCAATGAAACTGTTTTGTTCTTCGTTATTACTCTTCCTTTGTCTCACACCTCTGTTTACTATCTCTATTATGCATTTCTTCTGCCTTCTTCTGTTGCTTTGTGTGGTATGTGGAGGGAGTGTGGCGACTTGAACTGGTGCACATCGGTGCAAAGTTGTTCTCTGTCTAAAACAGATAGACAGACAGACGTATATCTACTTTGTTAAATGGTGATTGTTCATTTGATTAATCTTTTTAGATACGGGTGCGATGATACATGCATGCAGGGATACTTTTTAATCTTTTTGAGGAGTGTTAATTAATTCATCGCTCTAGGTTTGTATTCATCATTTGCCTGTATTACGATGTGATAGATATATATGTAGAGTAAGAGAGAGTTATGAAGGAATGTCACATAAGTATTGTTGAAAGTTTACATATTCTAGGAGAGCATCGGTATGTCAGAAGGTGGTGAGGTGGTGTGTGTGTGTGTGTGGGCATTACCACTGATATCTGTTTGCACAAGAGCTGGTGATTCTTTTAGCCTAGTGATCTACTGAGTGATACTTTGATGCCTTTTGATATAGTTGTGTGTTCTCTGGGCTGGACGCTTTCATTACCCCTTACTGGACAACATCTTCAGCGCATACACTTTAATTTGATGAAGTGAACTTTTAGATTTATCCATCAGTTTATTAATCATCTCTCCTGGTGGATGACCTTGAACCTGATTGGTTGTTTTTGTGAGTTTTCACATCTTCTTTGCTACTTGTATTGGAACTGATTGTTTCTTTGACTTGAACTTTGACGCTTTGTGTGTCAGATTTCTTTCTTATCGGTTGGTAAATTTTGTTCATCTCGATGTGTCTATTGATTGATGTTTCACTGGAATAGTCAGGCAGGCTTCTAAAAATTCTCCAGCATTCTTGATGTTTCCTCTGTCTAATTTTGGACGTTGGTTGTCCCAGTCGAATTGTTGTCCGTGGTTGTCTGTATGCAGTAAGGTGATATGAAGGAGTGGATGTCATGTCTTTTGACAGCTAGTTTATGATCATGGATACAAAGACGAAGAGGATGTCCACTTTGATCAATGTAGTGTTTTTTGCAAAAATGCTAAAGAATTTTTAGAAGCCTGTCTGGTATTCCAGTGAATCATCAATCAGTAGACATATCGAGATAGACAAAATTTATCAACCAATAAGAAGGAAATTTCACACACAAAGGGTCGAAATTCAAGTCAAGGAAACAATCAGTTCCAATACACAAATAGCCTAGAAGGTGTGAAAACACACAAAAACAACCAGTCACGTTCAAGGTAGTCACCAGGAGAGATGACTAATAAACTCACGGAGAATTCTAAAAGCTCACTTCATCAAATTGAAGTATGCGCTGACAACAAGCGTCGTTGTTAGCCGTGAAGTTCAGATTTATGCATTTACTGAAATGATAATCCTCTTATTAGACAGTTTTTAAGTGTTGGTTTGTAGGGATTTAGTTGGTTTCAGGATTTCATCATGAGCTAACATTAGTTAGAGAACCATTGGAAAACCTGGGTGTACTGGACAGCTGTTTCGGCCTAGTTTGGGACTCTTCATCAGTACGCACCCACCGGGATTCGGACCCAGGACCTTCCGGTTACAAGGCGAGCTCGTATACCATTAAGCCACTAGGACCCGATCCATTGGCTCTTGAATTCTAACTTCTGCCAATTCACGACATAGCGTGACCGCTAGTCAATGTCTTCGCTGGCGAGTATTTGTCCTCGCACCCGACCTGCTGCACCCTACTGGTCACGACTTCCCACTGGAACCCAGGTAACTACCTACCTGAATAGATCCAGTCGCCAGTGAGCATCTCATTGGTATTTAAGTGTTGGTTTGTAGGGATTCGGTTGGTTTCAGGATTTCATCACTAGCTGACATTAGTTAGAGAACCATTGGAAAACCTGGGAGTACTGGACAGTTTTGATTCGTGGCCTAATTTTCTGAGGTTACATAACCAATCAGATTTGTTTATTTATGGGATTCTAAAAACTATTGGCTGAATACTGTTGATGATATGTTTCGAAATTGTTGTCAATGGTTGGCTTAGATGCATTCAGCATTAGTGATCTGTCAGATCTATATTCCTATTCTTTCTCCCTTATATATCTGCTTATTACGATTCTTTCAAATCTCTTTTTTTGTCTTGTTTTGTCTACTACATGGAGTGTGGTAACTTGAACTGGTGCTGCTGCACACTTCTCTGCAAAGTCCTCTTCTGAAACCATTCAGTCAATTAGCCAGTGCTCCTTTTTCGTCAGTAAGCAGCTTTGTATAATTCACACTAGTTCATTAAAGTAGTCGTTGTATTGTAACGACGGAAGACAAGGGCCAGGCAACAGACCGTTTATTGAGAAAATCAAGGGGTATTTATAGAATTTTATGTGCATTATTATTAGAGTTATTGTTTGCGGAGAAGCAACGTCTTCTGATCAGTTGTTTTCTTACTGAAGGTTATTCTGTACTGCTTGTGACCGTTTCTTAGAAAGTTAAGCCATATATCAGCGAATCGTATTTGCACACATTAAGTCTTCTGTGATTGGTTGGTGAGTTCCTGAAGATTAAGCTTCGTTGTTGTTGTTTTGACCCCGGTTCGGGACGTAACATTGACGTGAATTGTGGTAACACATTGAGCGTGTTCTCCAGAAAGATAATAAACTATATCCAGTTGAAAAAACGAATCAATATACTGTTTCATGAAGATTATGACTAACTGACATGTGACATAAATAGTTCATTTTATTACAACAAAATAATTTCTCCTCTCTCTTTCCCTTTCTTAGATGTTGCCTATCTGTGTCGTTGTGATGCCAATTCATCTGATGCTGTCATTACAATCCTGCCAACTTATGAACCAAAAGAATGGATACGTTGGCTAGAAACACCTTGTGGTCGATTAGATGAACAAAAAGGCTCAGATCGACTAACAGCTAATCACTTTCGACTATTGCCTGCTGTGAATCTATGCAGTACACAATTTAATGCTGGTGATATGATATTTGAATGTGAAGGATTACGTGTGGAATTCTAAAACATTTTGATATTATACACATATATATATCTATATCTATGCAATATGTATGTATGTGCATTCATGTGGTTTTTTTTGGGGGGTGGGTGGGTGGTTGATGAGACTTTGTGAAGCTGAAAATGGAAAACAATTGAATCATGTTTTACTTCATCTCTCTCTCTGTCTCGCGCGCGCGTGTTGTCTCTCCGCCTCCCCCCCCCCGCCCTTCTATCCGCGCAACAAGCCCCTCTATTTCCTTTCTTTTGCTTTGTTTGTGCTTTCATTGTGTGTGTGTTTTCGTCTTTAATTCATGATAAAAACAATTATGTCTTGAAGAGAGACAGTTTGTGTGATCTCTCATCTATTTGATATTTATAGCCGAAGTTTCGTCTTCTTCTGCTTATTCGTGTTCGTCTTCGCCTTCCTCTGAAAAAGGCGTCTTTGTATCTCCTCTTCACCTCTTCTTCTCGCATTCATTCATTCACCGCCGTTATTCATGAGATAACTATCTCTCTGTCTGTGTGTGTGTGTGTACTGCACATCGCTTACAACAAATAAACCATGATTACCTCAAAAATTAATCAATAAATTGTGTTACTTTTAACAGGGATTCAATTGACACAAGTGCGCGCGCGCACACACACAGTCAATTCATTCTAGTGTGTGCTTGTGTGTGTGTGTGTGTGTGTGGAGGGGCGGTGTATACACGTGTTGAACAGTTTCCTCTTATCGCTTTGCTCTGCTTTTTTCTTCTTACTTTGTCTTGCCATCGTTTTTATGTCTTTCCTGTTGTCCCACATATTTTCTTTTTGTAATCCTCGTCCGCTATTTTTTGACCAAGAAACATTTTGTGTGTGTGTTTGTGTCGTAAAATTGAAGTGTGTACGAATCTCCTTTTTAACATGGATGAATGCGGATATTTATAGTACCCTTTATTTTTTATTTCATCGCTTTAATTCACTTCTTGGACAAGTCTACAAAAAAAACAAGAAGGTGGGGAACGCGGGTGGTGAGGTATACACACAACGAGATGTGTAATCATTCGACCTCTTGCCTTTTTTTTTAGTTTTCTTTTCTTTTTGTCCTCTTCATTTTCCCTTTTGAGTTTTCTTCGCCTTTTTCTTCTTTCTTTCTCTCTGTGTTTTGTATACTTTTGTTGAATATTGACCTCGCTTTATTCGGCTCTGTTTGTGTGTCCGTCCGTCCGTCCGTCCGGGGTCTTCATCACAGTGTGATATGTATACATAGCTCTAACTCCTTCTCAGTCATTTAGACAAAGGGAAATGTTTGATAGAAGGGTGAAAAAGAGAATCCTATGCGACATTGTTCTCTTTTATATTTTCTATATTTGTTTTATTTATTTTATGGCTCCTTCTCCTCTCTCTCCGGTTTGTTCTTGTTCTTCTGCTTCTTATCCATGCCCTTCGTTCTTGGCATTGCTTCGCCTTGTGTTGTGAGCCTCTCGTAGTGGGCATATGTCTCTCTCCCTTGTTCGTGTGTGTGTATGTGTGTGTCGGTGTCGGTGGTGTTGAGTTGCCTTACATTTGATTGTTTTGTGTTTCATTGTCAACGTTTCGCCTTTCTCCTTCCTCTCTCCTTCTCTTTCTTTGTTTCTTTATTCATTTAAAGACAAAAATAAAGGAAGAAGAGGATTGTGTGTGTGTGTGTGTGTGATCGATCACTACTGATCATTTGTCACTGCCGCCACCGCCGTCATCATCGTCATTTGCCACCGCTGTTGGCCTTCGTCATCATGATCACCATCGTTGTCGCCGTTGTCGTCATCTTTCTCATCATTCTTTGCCATGATCATGATCATCATGTTTTTGGGATTATTTGTGCCATTTCGTTCGTCATAACTGACGTTTTTCCTTGTGTGTGTGTATGCGTGGGTATGTATGCGCGTTTTCCTCAGCACTGTCGACTGATTAACTGACTGACTCATTATGTGTGCTTGCGTGTGTGTGTGTGTGTAAGTGTTGCACCGTCTTGCCTAAATAACACGCCTACAAATCCATTGGTGTTAACTCAATTCATTAATTAATTCATTTCAATGACAATAGTAATACTACTAAATAATACTACTAATAAAATGACAATAATGCCTCATATAAATATGTTTTACAATACACACACACACAATTTATTCTATTAGTAATAAATACTTACATAATTGAATCACTGTTATTGATTTATTGTTTTTTTCGTTGTTGTTGAGAAGTTAACGTTGACTGTTGTCATAACATACCACAAGAACAAAGAGGTTACCCATTATGAGATGGTTGGAGGCAGTTGGCAAGATGTCTTGCTTAACCTAGATAGATTTCGTGCCAGCTGGCACTAACCAGTCAGTCAGCAAAGCATATCTACAGCCTTGAAGTGATTTGTATCCCTTCTGAGATTTGGACCTGAGTCACTCCAGTGCTGCCTGCAATCAGAGACGTTGTCCCTGATCTGTTAGGGCTGGCGATTAACCTACTGTAAGACTACATTGAATAACTTTGATTATTATTATTATTTCCTTTAAATTCCTAGAGGAATATAGGGCTTCAGCTGCACATGCATTCATCTCCTCTTCACATGACCTCCTCCAAGTCACCCTTGCACTGACAACCAACAACTTGCCGCTTCCTTTTCGGGTTCCACTCAAGCACTGGCTTATCTAGTGATGTCACTCACTTGATGGTTTCCTCAGAGACTGGCCAATCCACCTGCATTTCTTCCTGCTTATTTGTTGCACAAATGGTTTCTGCTGGGTTGGTTCGCTCCTAGAGATCCCTGGCCATCTGATCTTGAGTAGTATTGGGTGAAGACAGCTGTTGATGATAGTCTGTAGTCTGTTTGAAGTGCTCTTTATGACGCGCTGTTCAAGTCTCTGATCCGTATAGTAGCACTGACTTCACGTTGGAGTTGAAAATGTGGATCTTATTTTCATTTTCACACTGAGTAGTGCTGTTGACGTCCACACAGACTTGAGAGAAATGAAAGCCTTTTCTTTCTTTCCCGATCCTCGTTGCTTTGATATCCTCGTCAGTTCCGTCCTTCTGTAGTTGTAGCGATGTTTCCCAGGTAACATATGGTTTGAGATTTGTGTTGAAAAAGTGAATCTTGTTTTTTAAGCTTACTGTAGTAGAATTTAGAGCGATGAATGTTATTTATGTCGCCCTTCCAATCTTGGCTTTGATATATCCATCCATGCTGCCGCCTGTATCTCAATCGATGCTACCTAAGATGAATGAAAGATTTCTCCTGTTTATGGTGATTGATACCTGTTGTTGTTGTTGTTGCTCTACGTTCACTTGAAGTCCTGTCTTTGTTGTCTCCTCTTCTACCTTGTTGGTTTTTATGTACAGATCTTCGAGTTAGTGTGTGGCATTAGACATGAATTATCCATGAAGTCTCACATATATCTGTCTCATGAACCCTTTCACTACGAACAGTAAGATCATCGATGATAGTAGGAAGCCTTCAATGAGTTTTCTGTTGTTGTGAATCACTTGATGATGTGGCATTATCAATCATATAGCCGTTGAATGAGGTTGATACAAGTTTGTTGTACTGCAGTCCGTAGTGTTGAAGCAGAACCTAAATCACTTCTTGGTCAATGCTATTGAAGTCCTTTTCAAAGTCTATGAAGTTGAGATACAGGGTTGACTACCATTTTGCACTTTGTTCGATGATGATGCGTAGCGCTTCAATTTAATCCACACAGTTCGGTTTTCCTGAATATAGCTTGTTCTGGGTGGAGTTTTCCATCCATCATGGGACTTATTATTTCACTTGGTGAGAATAGGAGCATGGTCCCGTGTCAGTCTTTGCAAAAGCCTGAGTTGGCCCTCTTTGGTAGTTTAACAAGATTGCCTTTTTACACTCAGTACGTTCCTTGTAGACGTCATGCAATAGTGGCTTGAGGATATCCGCTGCGGTCTTCGAACCCGTTTTTATTGCTTCTACAGGAATTACGTCTGGCGACGTAGTTACCTGATATATTGCTCAAGCTTCTTCGAAGGCTTTCGGCTTGACTTTGAAAGTTTCTTGTACTAGATAATGGTCTGAGTTCATATCTCCTCCTCTTCGCGATTTTGTACCCTGCGGGCTATATCTGCATTTCTTTCAGATTGAGAGGAAGTATGTCTGGTTTTTGGTGTGTCCATGTGGTAAAACTCATGCTGCCTCATGTATGTCCTTGTACATGTACATGCTGCCTTCAATCACCAAATCACTGAAGGTGCAGAGGTCTGCACATAGTTCACCTTTTTCATTCATTTCACTGAGAACCTATCGACCTTTAATGAGTTCTCTTCCCATGTAATCTGCTTCCAGTTAGAGTTGCATTCTTATCAGCCACATCAGAATTCTGAAGTTGCCAACTGGATGCAGTTTCAAGGGGCTTGTAGAAATCCACCTTCTTTGTTTGTTCTATGTCTTTTGTAGGCATATAGCATTGAATGAATAATGGTAACTTTTCTACTTTTGAGATGTTACTTGTTGCTTTGACGCTGTGGGTTATTTGTTCTAACCGCATAATAGCCTTCGAATTTGTTAGTGACATCACGTTGACCGCAATCTCAGTGTGCTCGTGGTTGTCGTCTTGGTGACTGTAGTATATTATTAGTTTCAAGGGTCCACTTCCATTTCACTGGCTCTTACACATTCCCAGCACTTCTATACCGTATCTTCTCGTTTGTTTTGCAATCTGAGCAGCCTTCAAAGCTTCCAACATCGTGGATACACTCTTTATCCCAAAATATTAGACTTAAAGTACATCACACCCAGCCAGCTGACAGCTCCCTACACGGCTACATCAATTGGTAGTATGTATTAGTCAGCATGTTCTCCGTGATCTACAAAATGCCCCTACTAAGTTAAAAGAGAGATATAACCGTCAATACGACCTGGTAGCTTACGAGTCCCTACGAAGTAGATTTGCGAGTCTACCGTTCTCAAAGAAAATCACCACGACGCGATACCGCTGACACAGGAGACAGGACAAACTGTTGACTGATAGCGCTTACTCTCTCAAATTAACAACGTGAAGGCTTGACAGCAACTGTGCAAATTATGGCTTCGAATGACCTTCAGAGGCACTAATTTCATTGGCAAGTTAAAACAGTCAACAACCAATAGGGTTCAACCGTCATAAGGGGGGGGGAACTACAAATATCGCAGTACTGCAAATAAAGGTAGAAGCCGAAGGATTTGGAAAAATTAGGTTCATATAAGAAAGAGAACATAAATTTAAATGAATTGCGTCAGAAGGTTATATTTATCCTGTTCAATCGAAAGCAGGCAATCCCATATTTGTCGAAGAACGAACGTCATGCATTACAAAAACATTGAGATCAGACAAATCTGTTGTTATAACTGAGGCTGGCATAGGCAATATCACTGTGATTCTCAACAAAAATGAATGTGACAAGAAAGCTTTGGAACATATCGAAGCAGATCCATACGCACTAGTACCAATAAACAAAATGCCCAGTACAATGAACAAGGTTTAGAGGCTAACGGTATTGACGTTCATGGATAGTACGAAGTATGCCAACGCAAGATCTAATACCCACAACTTCTTTAGTATTCGTTCCGCGTAGACCAAAGGCAAAGCAAAACATCAGAATTGATCGTCGAAATTGCGAGATATATTTCCGGACCAAATCTAAGTGCGAGATGATTGCTTAGCTGGTTAGGGATCGTGCACAAACGTGACTCGATGGAGTACCAAATGGCGTGGATGCTTGACCGGAAGCCTTCAGCTAAACAAGACGACTTAAACAATGCGGGTCAGCATCCAATGTTCAGTGATGATTACTGTGGTCAGTAATTTTAGGGAATTATTTACCGCTCTCAGTATGTAATCTACTGAGAGAATTGAAACCAAAACTAGGGAATTCAGTTTGGTTTTCAATAGCTCCCAAAACACACTCGACTTTCGAGATTTTATGGAAAGGCCGAAAATCCACAAAATAGATGTTCCCTTTAAGACCAATAATTGATTTCACCAATTCAGTAACATAATACAATATTCCTTCGAACATTAAAACTAATGGGGTGGAGTTTAAAAGAAAAGTAATAGATAATATAACTGCATCGGTGGCACAGCGGTGGTGGAATGCTCACCATCCACGGCCTATGTGGTTCAGGGTTCGATCTCCGGCCCACGTACTCCTTTACCTCGTTAAGCCAGTAGTAAGACTGGTAAAGAGGAAGGTTGGGTATCAGGCTAGCTAGCAATCCGATCCCGTAAAAATAAACACCACTACTACTGAAATTTCCAGCTAGAGGCTTGAATCCGTATATTCTTCTGGGGACGTGATGGAATAACTAATTAACTGAGTAATTAAAATAGATATAACTACTGAAGAAGACGAAATTATGACAAGTTTTGATGTAGTTTCTCTATTTACTAGTATTTCTTTATGTGATTCACATGATATTATGAAATATGAATTTGAAAACAATCGGGAAGTATTAGTTAAATCTTCAATAACAATAGAAGAAGAAGTAATAAAATACCTAAAACTTCTAAGTATTGATTTGTGGGGATTTGATTGGTTAAAGGATTTCATCATGAGCTGACATTGATTAGAGAACCATTGGAAAACCAGCTGGGAGTACTGGATAGCTGTTTCGTCCTAGTTCAGGACTCTATCAGTACGCGCCCACCGGGACTCGAACCCAGGACCTTCTGGTTACGAGGCGAGCTCACTAGTGACTTGCCCTATTCAGGTAGGTAGTTATTTACCTGGGGTTCTTGTGAGAAGTCGTGACCAGTAGGGTGAAGCAGGTCGGGTGTGAGGGCAAATAGTCGCCGAAGATATTGGTTACGGATCGTGCTATATATATCTTGAATTGACAGAAGTTAGAATTCATGGGTCATTGGAATGGGTCCCGGTGGCTTAATGGTATACGAGCTTGCCTTGTAACCATTAGGTTCTGGGTTCGGGTTCCAGTGGATATGTACTGCCGAAGAGTCTGAAACTAGGCCAAAACAGCTTTCTAGTACTCTCAGCTGGTTTTTCAATGGTTCTCTAACCAATGTCATCAGCTCATGATGAAATGATGTAACCAAAAACTTTGTTTAGAATCTAGATATTTTACCTTTAAAGACAAACTATACTGTTAGGCAAATGGCGTTGTAATGAGATTTCCAGCATCTCCAGCCGTAGCAAATCTGTATATGAAAGCTGTGGAAGGAAAAGCACTAACAGGTTTTAGTTGTCATCCTTGAATATGGTACAGATATGCAGATGACAGATTTATCATCACAAGGAAAGCTCAAAAAGAGAACTTTCTTACAGAAATTAACTTAATCTCAGAATATATATTGAGTTTACTAATGAAGTAGAATCGGCGGCGAGGAACTCTAAACTTCCTTGATTATCTTGTCAAGAGACAAACCGACGAGAAACTTAAGTTTACAATATACAGAAAACCGACACATTCCAACAAATATTTGAATTTCCAATCAAATCATGCAATAAGAATGAAAGTTTCAGTAGCTTTAATGCTCGTTAAAACAGAGCTAGAAAGATTATAACAAATAATGACGACGATATGGAGAATGAGATTCCCGATGTAAAAATGTTTTTGATTGGAAATGGTTATCTGAAAAAGCTACTAAATAACATTAACAATAAAAAGGAGCATAAGGGAAATTAGAAAATTGGGAGATCATTGTTGTCGACGGTAGCCACTCCATATCCAAAGGAGACAGGTGAACAACTTCAAAGACTACTTGCTTCATGTAGTATTAAAGTCTATTTCAAGCCTTCTAATTCTCTAGAGAAAGCTTTAGTGAATGTCAAAGATATGGCATGGTTCCCAAAATGTCATAAAGTAATTGTGTCTATAACATAAAGTGTTCAGAATATGAAGCTTGCTATATAAGGGAGAGCAGTAGATAGATGGAGGTCAGACTGAATGAACATAGACCATGCACGAAACGTCCACCTAGAAATGAAGTAGAATTAAAAAGTCTTGAAGGAAGGTCAGCTATAGCAATGCATGCGATAGACAGCGGACATAAGATTAATAATAATAATAATAATAATAATTCGCTTTATTCCATAACAGTACTTGTGATACAGAATGGAATTCTCAGCATTTCACTATAGTATTGCATCCAGTTACTACATTATCAATATATAAAATTCTACATAGATTAAGGGTAATCTCAGTTAGTTTTCACAACAACATATTAGTATGTCGGTAGCAAAGCCAAAATTGAACAGAGTGTTTGAAGGTGTTGGAAAAGTAGATACTATCATATTTACTGGCGTAAGCAGAAGAAAGAAACAAAGCTGCACATAACAACAACAAAAAGAGAAAGAAGACGTTGTACCTATGAATGATATGAGTTGGAAAGACGAGATCCAGTTGTTCTACTGACTGTTTAATAAGTTACAGGTATCACGCCTAATGCTTTCTTTATCGAACAGAACACGAGCTAAGTAGGGTATGGTTGAGTTTTTGTACTTGCTAGTTAGTGCCCGCTTATAGTTTTCTATATAGGTTTCTGGTTTGCCTGCCTGATGACATACAAGGGGAGAGTTGTGAATGAAGAGTGTGATGTGAGATAGATAGATAAAATGGATCTGGCCCATTTTTCACATGAGCCCATGTGCCTGTCAACCAGAATATTAACAATTTTATTACTTTTTTTATTTATTTTATATTTTTATTTTTGATTGCAGCTTGATTCCACACCGTAATTTTGGTACAAGTGTGGAATTTTCAGCGTGGATATCGGTAGCCCAAATTTCGCAGGCCGACCATAGATATCAGGTGTGTGTCGGCGTGGGCTCGAACCTCGGACCATGTGCATGATCGGCGAGAGTCCTAACCACTGTGCCACCGACGAACAAGCTGGTTAAGTAGCACGTTGCTGTTATGTACTCGTCGAGTAGTTAATAATCCTGATGAGGAAAGAGGGAAATCAGAAGACCACCAGGTTTACGATGATACTTGTATTTTCCAGACAAGGGAAATAAATGTCACACAAGAGTGTGATGGTGAAATGGTGATGATGAAATGGTAAGTAGTGTACGAAACGTGGGAACAAGTCTGAACAAGTATACAGTACAAAAGTATATATGAAAATGGCTAATACACATGATCCAATAGATGAAAGTCTTACCACAATTGGCTGTAATGTCATATAAAACAAGGTCATACATGTTTATTTAGTTAGTGGACAGACAAAAGCATATTGTCAGTTATAATGAAATGTCGATCCATATACACATAGCAAAATATAATAGACTGTCAAAAAGCAAAACACACATCATGTGGATACATATCAGTTGCTTACCCTGCTGACAACCTTTAACATTCTGCGTAATAAGATATAGTCTTTATTCAACAGCCCTGGAAAAACTAAGGGGGAAGAATAGAGAATAATAGCCAGAATGCGAGAGTTAACGTATTGTAGGAGTAAGGGTTGGGTTGGGTTATTCCAGAATGTCTTAACTTCTTGATATAGAAGGTAAGACGGAATATTTTCTTAGAAATCATCAAAATATGAGACGACCAGGAGAGATCAGCAGATAGAATGACGCCAAGATATTTAATTTCAGACTTGGTTTCTATTTCAGTGTCATCTATGTTGCACACCTCGTGAGTGCTAAGCAGTTTGTTTAGGTCAGATTTATGCCTAAAGGTGTTATGACTGTTTGGCATTTGGAGGGATTTAAGGTGAGACCGTTTTCCTTGGACCACTGGCTTATTTCTGATAAGAAGCCATTTAGTCTAGAGCAGTCACTTTGACATTTGACAGGCAAAGATTGATTTCGACAATGTCGAAACTCTTGAAAGAGGCTTTCATTCAACACATAAAGAAAGGTTAACCTCTTAAGCCAACCCTGTATATTTTAACCACATCGAATGCAGTAAATAGGAAGGAGAGAAGGAGTAGACTTATCACCCCTATATGGCAAACAAATTCATTCCAATATTATGATGACAATATTATGAAATATTTTCATGTTTTCACGTGTTTTTCACATAACAAACAACATGCACGCGCGCGCACACACACACACACACTCATACAGACAAATACGCATATATGAAAATTTGACATTCGTCATTACAAACAAATACATGATGACTGTTTACACATTTCTATTGGTACAAATGTCTACCGACAAGTGACTTACAAAAATAACTGACTTCAATTTATATAATTTTTGTTTATTTATTTTATTTTATTTTATTTAAACGCATAAAAACTTGGTACAGTATGGCACCAAGAAAGATGTGTCACACAATAATAATAATAAAACATAGATTAAAAGTAAAAAGTAGAGAACGGATAAAGAACTTCATCTGGAAGGAAAACAGTCAGGCTTAACAAGTTCAAACAGTATTCGTTAACTATCATCGGGAAGGGAAGAAAGAAGGAAATTGCAACACGTGTAATAGCACGCGATAAGTTTTATGGATTGTTTGTTGCTTCATTCAATTCATTGTGTGAGGGCTGAGATACTGGCCGGGCGCCCAGACCGAAGTAGGTGGTTTTATTAAGGGACCACTCTCCCCCCGAGCCTTGGACTTGGAGTCTAATCCGTAAGGAGCAGCGGAGCAGCGTCAGGAGCTGCATTCCCATGGTTGACGGTGACCCATATGGGTTCAAACGCCATCTGATCCGATTGGATACTGGAGCCCATGTACCCCATATGGTAACTGCTTTTAGTTTAACCGCTATCCAAACAACTTTCCTGACATGGTAGGACCTGCAGGGACAGAAACCCAGTCAGTTTGGCATGTTGGGTCATTACGGTATTCAAGCCCGACTACCATGACAAGGTAGCAGTCAAAAATATATTTTTTGACTTATATGTATATATATATATATATTGATGGTTGGAGGCTTCATCATGAGCTGACATCAGTTAGAGAACCATTGGAAGACAAACTGAGAATACTGCACAACCAGCTGTTTCGTCAGCCTAGTTTGGAACCCTTCATCAGTACACACCCACTACCGACAGGGTTCGAACCCACGACCTTCTTTTTACAAGGCGGGCGAGAGATCTCGTAGACCATTAAGCCACTCACTAGGACCCGATCCAATGGCCAGTCAGTGCATGAATTCTAACTTCTGCCAGCCAATTCATGACATAGCGCGACCACTTCTCAATGTCTTCTTCAATGAGTTACTGCCTCACCTTGAACCTGCTGCATCTTATTGCTCACAACATCCCACTAGAACCCCAGGTTAACTGCCTGAATAGGTCCAGTGGCTAGTGAGCATCACATCGATTTTCAAGTACTGGTTTTTGTAGGGATTTTGTTTGTTTGGTTGGAAGATTTCATCATGGTTAATAAAAAACCGAATAATTCTGCTGAAGAAGCTATGGCTTACATAACGAAACGTTCAAGAAAATCTTGTTCAGACTTTTTTCTTAAACACGTTGGGATTATTTAAAATAGTTTATAAAAACAAAATTCTGTTCAATAAAATGAAGATCAACGAGGAAATCCAAATATTCCACTAAATCTTTGAAAAAATTAATCTTTTATTTGAGGGATTTCATTATGAGCTGACATCAGTTAGAGAACCATTGGAAAACCAACTGGGAGTACTGTACGACTGTTTCGTCCCAATTTAGGACTCTTCAAATCACTACTGACTGGCCCTATCGAGGCAGTGACTTCAGCTGCTTCTAGTGGGATGTCGTGAGCAGTAAGATACAGTAGGTTCAAGGTGAGGCAGTAACTCATTGAAGAAGACATTACGATGTGGTCGCGCTATGTCATAAATTGGCTGGCAGAAGTTAGAATTCATGCACTGACTGGCCATTGGATCGGGTCCTAGTGAGTGGCTTAATGGTCTATGAGATCTCTCGCCCGCCTTGTAAAAAGAAGGTCGTGGGTTCGAACCCTGTCGGTAGTGGGTGTGTACTGATGAAGGGTTCCAAACTAGGCTGACGAAACAGCTGGCTGTGCAGTATTCTCAGTTTGTCTTCCAATGGTTCTCTAACTGATGTCAACTCGTGATGAGATCCTGTCAGCAATCAATCAAATTCCTACAAACCAATACTCAACTAAATTAAATATTAGATAAATTATTATTATTATTGTATCCTTTAGTTCCTAGAGGAACATAGGGCTTCAGATGCGCACCTCCATTGACTTCGGTTTTCTGACAACTTTTTCACCCTACTCCAGGTATGTCCACATGCTTTCATCTCCTCCTCGCATGACCTCCTCCAAGTCACCCTTGGACGACCAACTCGCCGCCCCCCTTTCGGGTTCCACTCGAGCGATGGCTTGTCTAGTGATGTCACTTGATGGTTTCCTCAGCGTATGGCCAATCCATCTCCATTTCTTCCAGCCTATTTGTTTCACAATCGGTTCCTGCTGTGTTGGTTCGCTCAGTGCCAGAGATCCCTGTTGGTGATCTTTTCTGGCCGGCCATCTGATCTTGAGTAGTATTGAGCGAAGACAGCTAGCTGTTGATGAAGGTCTGAAGTTTGTTTAAGATGCTCTTTATGACTCGCCAAGTCTCTGATCCGTATAGTAGCACTGACTTTACATTAGAGTTGAAAATCCGGATCTTATATTCGTTTTCATGCTGAGTGCTGTTGACCTCCACACAGATTTGAGAGTAATGAAAGCTTGTCTTGCTTTTCCGATTCTGGCTTTGATATCCTCGTCAGTTCCACCTGTAGTTGAGACGATGCTTCCCAGTTAGTAATGCAGAATTTATAAATTTACAGCTTCCGAACAAGGCCACGGTTTGCATAGAGACTGGAAGTGTTTATTCTGATCACGTACACAGAACATTGGTTGTTTTAAATGAATTGCACTAGCCTCTACTGTTTGGAGTATTTCGTACCTGGAGGCTTTCAACGGTTTGTTTGGTATCTAATAGATTATAAAGAAAGAAAGATTCTTCAGTGCTGGTGTCTTCGGAGGCTGATTTTTACCAGGCGGCCTAATATCGAACTGTTGATTGTTTCCGTTACACTCTTCATTTAACCACACTGGTAGATAGGTGTTCCCATCTTTCACAGTTGAAGAATCCCAATCACTTGTAAGAGCTACACAACACATTTAAACACATTTGATTATGTCTCATCAAAGAGAATAATAATTAATGTTTTGCATTATTGATTGAATGGGTGTTTAACTTATTTCTTGAGGCTTAGTGATTTCATTTTGAATAATAACAATAATAATAACGACAATTCAAAATAAGCATAAAATTGGATATCAAGGTACTTCGTCCCAGTGATTGCATATCCACTATTCAACCAGCCATTCTGTATGAAGTAATTTCCGTGTATAATCCTTGTGTCAGTCAATCTCATTAGCTCTTCAGATGATTGGCAGATCAATGTAGGAGTTATCTCAACCAAAAAAAGTGTATTAGTTTAATTTGCTATACTTATAGAAACCATATATAATAGAAGAGAGACATTCAGCTGATATATTGAGGTTAAAACTTGGGCACTGTGGTAGAGTATACTTCCATTATGGATAAAATTTTATTTCGATAAAGTTTTACAGTGTGCTAAACAGTAATATTTAATGATGATTACATTTTGAGTACAGTTTATTGTTACTCATAATCATATCAAAACACTAGTCACACAAATTTCCAAATTCGTTTATATAATTCTGATATTTCTCATCTTTCAATTTGATTGGTAGTAGTATTTATCACATTTTCAGTATGAGTGATGAGTCATTGCTTGGCATTGCTAGCTGATATAGGTGCAGGTTGGAAAAGAGCCACTGGTGGCCAAACAAAAACATGGCCTCATCAATCCATGAAATCCTTGACAGTTAAACTGAGTCGGTCAGGTAGGGAGATGCAGACTCCCGGGTTGGGGCTCTCGGGACTCTAGGAATCAATGGCTGGAGACAATAGGTGACACATGGCTCAAAATCGTTGTCAATGGCCAGCGAAGATGTATTCAGTCTCTGTGATCTTTCATATTCCTCCTTTCTACCATTACCCATTCTGTTTCACTCTTATACTTGTCAAACTTTATTGATTCTCTTCACTCATCTTCTTGTCTACCTTTGTGTGCTATTTGGAACGTGGCAAGTTGAACTGGTGCACTTCGGTGCGAAGTTCTATGTTGAATCCAGACAGACAGACAGACAGACAGACATTCTTATTGCATGTGAACTAAGCAAGAACAACAGTGGCGGTTTGTGCTGAATAAGAAGATGGTACCATCATTGCTTACTTATTTCGTTGGCTTCCCATCAGTTCACCTGCTGCTTACACCCTATTAAGTTTATGTACAGGAAAGTTTTAACAAACTTAAAACATTTTTCATGATGTCAGTTGACAGAAGGCCCCGAAATTAGCGAACAGTGCTCAGAAAATTACACTTATATAATTTTTACACAGGCAGTTCAAGTTCAAACAAAGGTAATATATGCCTACAATGGTGAAGCAGTTACGTAATAAAAACGAGAGATGCGTAAGATGCAGAGTGACTAATAAATTACGTAACAGTGTACTGAGTTCACCTCAAGTCATAAAAAAAAGAGACAAGCCATAATACACCACATCAGAGTGGGTGGGGTGAGGTTAAAGTCAAAAAGTGCTTAATCAAATGAAAGAGAGAATAAAGACATCCAGCTACATGAGGGCAAGATAAGACTAATTACTGCTTCTTTCTAAACACATAAATCGGGCTCCAGGTGTTTGATAGAAATTGCTTCGACAAACTTGAGGAGAATCGAGCTCTTTTGTCTATTTAAATAACTTTAAGGGATTTCGTGATTCCCACCTCACGATCCGTATCAAGGAGGTGTCTGGTAATAGCGCTATTATAAGAGTTTGTTCCTCTACATGTTTTAGGTGTAGATTCAATGGAGAAAATTCAGTAATTAACCTCCCTGTCTATATATATATATATATATATATATATAGGCAATGGAGACGCGCAGTTGAAGCCCTATGTTCCTCTAGGAATTAAATGATATAATAATAATATTATATATATATATATAACGTTCTAATGTTGCAGCTCTGTCCCACCCACCTTATTGTTTGGTTGTGTGTTAATGCATCCATTGCAACTGATGAGGTTTTTTCTAAAATACTTATCTTCTGAGGGTCCATCACTCTAAACCTTAACAGAATTCTTATGTTCTGACAACCTGACTACTCTCGACCTACTGGTTCGACCCATGTAGTTGACCAAACTCACAAGCATTTCAAAGTATTTTGCAAATTATGCTACTTTGTCTAATTTGATCCACTGGGTACTTTAACTTACGCAGCTTGTTTCTGAGTGAATTAGGTTGGTCGTCCAGCAGATGATATGGTTTAAATGCTACAAATGTACAAATGACGTCATCAAGTGTCGCTAGTCTTTGAAACCTATCCAGTTGATGTTGGTCCAGTTGATGTACCCGCCATTATGTGTGTGTGTGGACATTTTATGTCAGCCTTTCACTGGTATTTTTAATGAGTCGTTTTCCTCTCACATTGTACTTGCTTCTTTGAATAACATTAGAACTTTTCTTCTGCTTTGAATCGTCAAGCGGAACTAAGTGTTAAGTTCAGTTAATGTCAGTGAAAAGCTTGAGCATTGTGGAATAGATCAGATCAAGTATAATTATATTTCAATGGTTTACACACGCAATGATACGTTTTTTGATGTGGTTGTGTTCTCTGAGCTGGATAGTTAATTTGCGAAGCTTTCATCGCTCTACTAGGCAACATCTTCGCGACAGCTTCGCAAATTAACTGTCAAACTAAGAGAATACAACCACATGGAAATCATCCATCTGAGCCACAAATCTCTATTATATCTAAACAATGATAAGTTTTTGTTATTGATAATATTTCGAGAAAAATTACTACTGCCCGTGTTTACACCAACTTTTGGAATTGTCTTGTTTCATAATTCGTTCAGACAAACGCCATTACTTTGCCTTTTTTTGTAGAAATAATGGAGACACTGCTTTCACTTAAACCCGAAGCTTCATTGAAAACTTTTAACAACCCTAATCAATTTGCATGTAAGTACAGTGAGTGTATTTTAGATGCCAATTTCGTCTCATATAGCGATACTGTCTCTCATTTGGACAGAGGTGTCAAATATATTCACTGTGACTTCCTTGATTTACTACACATTTACTGTGAACTCTGTAGCAAGGCTTCTCTTGTTATACGACCTAGTTATGATATAAGCAGAGTGCTAAATTATTCAGTGGTTGGATTCTCATTCTTCTGATAGAAAGCAGTAAACTGTTTACAATCTGAAGTCGTCAACTGCTTCATCACTCAATCTACCGGGTGTTCCACACTCAGGGTCCTGTTCTTCGCCATCCAATCCCCCGTAGATAGACTTGAAACATTGTCGTCATGGTGTAATTAAGCATTAGATGAAACAATTTGTTGAGTGAGAAATTCGCTGCTGTTCCGAAATACTTTAATCCTGCATTGTCTGGAATGAATAACACTCCTTTAGATTAAAATTTTCATCAATGTATCAATGAGGTCTGTTGTATGATGATAAGGGATAATGGAGATTTTGGACAGCAGTGTGTCTTTAGCTTTCAAGAATCTGCCAGTACATATCAAAAAACCCACAATGGAAAGGAAACGACGACAAATTTGCCTGGTCTTCACACATGATTGATTCTATTATCAAGTTTACACTGGGTCGAATGTTAAACACCTTGGACTGTCTATTTCCTGTGATCTTTCCTGATCTTCCCACATAACTGTCAGTCTCCAGAATAATTAATTTGTTTAACGTTGTTTATAAAGGAAGTTGAAAGAGTCTGGTATCATCATCACTCAGTCTCTACTTTCACAGTTTTTCAACTCATGTAATCTACCTATAATTCTGTATTGCTTCCCCACACCGGCTCTTAATCTTTGCTCAGCTACTTGAAAAAGACTTTGATGTCACAGTGTGGAGCTCACTGAAAGCTCTCATTAGGGTGAGTGGCATAGACGCATAGACTCATACAAGAAAGAAATTAGCAAGTATCATCTTGTCAGACCCAGAGTACCCTATGCCGATGAACTAACTGATTATTTCTACACCAGTCAATTCTCAATCAGATTGTTTCAAAATGAATAAATTTTCAGTAGAAATTAGTCGGTCGGCGGTCCTTTTCAAAAACACACACACAGAGAGAGCTAGAGAGAGAGGGTGAAGCGAAGCAAATGTTGGATGAATTTCACTCATATTCGTTCTAAATATAGGAAATACGTGAAATTAGAAAACTGGTGAGAGAAACAGGGGAGAAGTAAACTGTGAAGCATCGTACAGGGAACAGGGTGGTTCATGTCAACAATGACAGCAAGGGTGAAAAAATGTGAGATCATTTTTACAATTTACAATATAGTCATTTATGAGGATGTGTATGAAATGAAAATAGAATAAAGAAAAAACAAGTTCACCAAGAACAAGAATAAAACAGATAGTGGAAACATAAAAGTGGAACAAATGAATCTTTTTTTACAGAAAATGAGAAGGTATCGAAGAACAAACACACACACACACACACAGAGCAGATAGACTTGAAACAATGTCGTCATAGTGTAACTAAGCATTAGATTGAACAAGTTGTTGAGTGAGAAATTCACTGCTGTTCCGAAATACTTTAATCCTGCATTGTCTGGAATGAATAACACTCCTTTAGATTAAAATTCTCATCAATGTATCAATGAGGTCTGTTGTATCATTTTACGGAAACGTTATAGAATGATTAGGGTTAATGGAGATTTTAGATAGTAATTTGTCTTTAGTTTACAAGAACCTGCCAGTATATACCGAAAATCCCACAGTGGAAGGGAAACCATAAATAACCTGTCGCGTCTTTACACATGATGGATTCTACTATGCATGGATGGCACCAAAGTTGAAATTAAGTCGAATGTTAAATACATTGGATTATTTCTGTTTTCCCTGGGATCTTTCCTGGTCTCCACGTATAATTGTTAGTCTTTAGAATGATATTTTGTTCAACGTTCTGCATGAGGAAGTTGAAAAAATGTGGTATCAACATCACCACTCAGTCTCTACTTACACAGTTTGTTAATTCTTGTATTTTACCTATACTTCTTTATTGCTTTCCCACCCTGCCTCTTAATCTTTCCTGAGCTACTCAAAAAAGACTTTGTTATACTGCAAAGATGTCAGTGATGGCGAGTAGGGTATCGCTAAACCAAGTCGTTAATACTGTTGTAGATAGACATATGGAATCATACGAGAAAGAAATTAGCGGATATTATCTTGCGAGACCCTGAGTATTTGCTCTATACACAACTGTCTGTCCCTATCCTTGCAGGTCATCAAGTTAGTAAAAGCAGATGTAACTAGACAAGACTGTGTGATCAAACGATTGTGTGATCCAACAATTCCTTATTTGGATCGGACAGATGGTATGTGATGAGAAAAGGGAAGTGGGAATGACACTAATAAATTTACTGGACACCACTAAATTAACAGTCCTCTCGTTTTTCTTTTCTAATGATGTTGTTAATATTCTCATTTAAATTTTAATTTATTATTCATATTTTTACTTAAAAATATTATCAGTGTCAACGCTGTGTGCTAATTATTACTTCAGTCATAAGAAAATTAGATACGATACTGTACCACATGCTGAGAACTGCATATTTCTATCAGAAATACTGTTTCGAATAATAGAGAATGAATTAACCAGACGTTTGAAGAAATTAAAGGAAGAGCAGATATTTTCTGAAAGTTTATATGAAGAAATCAGACCAACGGGCATGTATACGCCAAGATTGTATGGCCTACCTAAAGTGCATAAACCAGGGGTACCATTAAGACCAATACTTGATATGCAAAATTCGCCATACCAGGCTCTAGCTAGTTGGTTAATAAATATTCTCAAACCTTAGCATAAGAAGATAGTGAAATATAGCGTCAAAGAAGTATTTGAATTCGTAGACAAAATAAAAGATATTAATATCAATGACAAAACCATGACATCTCTGGACATAACATCATTATTCACAAATGTACCTCTGATACAAACAGTTAATTACATAGGCGAACAAGTGAACAAGCAGTCGATAAACATTGGCATGCATACTGAGATCCTAAAAGAATTGATATTAAGATGTACCATGAATGTAAATTTCAAATTTAACGGCATGATTTACAGACAAGTTGACGGGGTGGCGATGGGCTCCCCATTGGGTCCCATTCTGGCTGATTTCTTTCTAATTAGGCTAGAAAATGGACCTCTGAACAACCTTATCAGTAAGTTCTCATTTTATTGCCGATATATAGATGATACCTTTATTCTTTCTGATAATGGTTCTGATAAGAGTACAATAACCACTGAATTCAATGAAGTACATTCGGTTATGAAATTCACATGCGAAGAGGAATGCCAAGACAGAATTGTCTTCCTGGATGTCCTACTTACAAGAAAACCAGATGGTAGCATAAAAAGAAATTTGCATAGAAAAAGCGCTTGCACAGGACAATATACGCATTTTCACAGCTTCGTTCCTATCAAGTACGAAAGAAATTTAGTAAAGACCCTCAGCCACAAAGTTAGAGCGATATGCCCAGAAGACGTAATTGAAGATAAATTAAGCATTGTGTATGATGCTTCGATCGAAAATGGCTATCCCTAAAAATTTAACAAGAAACACATGACGAAGGAAGCAGCGGAAAAGGACTACTCACTATCTGTAAAAAAGAAGCCTCTTTATATACGACTACAATTCATGGGCGAGATAATTGCGAAGAAATTAAGAAAATCAGTTCAAAGAACTTTTACTGTTGGCGAACTACACGTATTATTCTCTACACGACCGATGGTGCTACCTCGACTGAGAGATGGAGTACCTAGACTAGCTAGCCACTTCTAATTGTACATATCAATTCAGCTGCGCTTGTAGTGGAGCCAGTTATATTGGCCGTTGCTCTAGGAACTTGATTTTTCGTGCTCACTCAAGAACATCTCCCACTGTGGCTAAGTTAAGGTGTAGTGAAAATTATTACCAGCTCGATATTGGAACATCTGGTGCAAACCGGCCAACCACAAAGCCAGCCAGCGTGGATGAATCCTTCTCTATATTATACCGGGTGCGAAATAAATTGCCAAAAACATCGAAGCACCGCATGCTCCAAACACCAGAGGCTATTGCGATTCGCCTCAAACAACCAGCGTTCTGTGTTCAAAAGAAGCAAGTCCAAACCCTACTATTGCCCTGGCCGGCCTTCAGTAGAAGCTATAAACTCATGAATTTGTAATATTATCCTTCCTCATTCTTCTGATATTCAGCTTATTTTATGTTGATGCGATTCAGGTGTAATTTATCAATATTTTTGATTCGATGTTATTTAAACATAAATGTAGTTTATAACACTAACTCATTCATTCACTATAATGTATGTATAAATGTAGAGTCTGATGATGAATTTATCGGAAAGAGTACTTTTTGTTCAGTATCCATTCTTTTGAAAGCTATTATTAATATTGTTTTTATTATTGTTAAAACTTGATAATGATTCCACAGATATACATATATGTAGGCTTGAATGACCTTGACTTAAACGGCCTTCATTTGATGAGTTAAAACAATTCACGGTCAATAAGAATTCAGAAGTCATCAATGGGGAGCGGCGGGGAGGGGAGGGAAATGCAAACATCACCGTATAGTACAAACATCACCGTGTAATAATCTTGGGAGAATTAGATGTATGTGTAACACTTAGCCACCTGGTTCGTTGGTTTATAAAGTGACTCTACTTAGTTATGCATGCGTGATTATATGACACAAATATTTCTCATATTTACTCAATTCATCCTGAAATGAAAACACGCTCAAATAATTCTTTTAAATTTAATATTATTAATATTAATAATGTTAATAATAATAATATTGATCACGTTACTCCCTCCATGGAATATTTTCGATACAATGTGAAATTTTCAGCATGTATCACACACATTGTTGCATCTCTAATGTTCCCTACACATCACATCGTGACCGTGAGGAGGGAGGTAGGAAATAGTTACAGAAATTTATGAGATTTATAACAATAACAACGAGTATAATCATAATAAATATTAATAATGTATAAATATATTTAAATAAATTATAAATTAATAGGAATAATAACGAGAATTCATTGATGGTAGGGAGAGTGGATGCAGTCATTTATTAAAGTAAGACGGAGGGGGGTGAGGTTGAAGAAAATTTAATATTGTGATCATTTCACATGATACTATACATACTACTTATCCGGTGATATGCGTAGTCACATACCACCCAGATCAACCAGTTGTGTTTACTGGCCAGAAATATCGAAGTGATCTAACCAGGCGACAGCCGTCTAGCTTCCTTGTGGCCAGTCTCACCAGTGGTGTGCCTAATCAGAACAGAGAGTTGATACACTTCATATCATCCAGACTGTGACTGGATAACTGGATGAGGGGATGTTTCATGGAATAGAGTTCTCAGGTGAACATTTATCAGAGATGGTATCGTCCAGAAAGGACTCGAGTTTGATGTGACTGGTTTATAAATACTCAGCAGTGGGATATGAGGCTTTATCCTGTATTCTACAGTCCTCATTAGCCAACTCTACGATTGCCCATGAGCTTTGATCTTCTCCTCGTCACGCGGTATCCTTCATGTCTTCAGTCTGAGACGCGAGCCCAACTCGTCATTTCCCATTCAGTTCCCACTCGTGGGGTTAAATTCTTAACAGGGAATAGTCTCGTTGACTGAGAATACGCGGATGAAACAGTCCTCCCTTCTATGTGAAGACTCTGATAAAACGCAGAGTATTGTCAGCACTTTGAGGATCAGCAATCTTCGAATGTGTAGTATGCGATTGGTTTCTGCTGTCGGATGTGCGATGACGCTGAAGGACTAAATTTTAGCTGAAAGATAGCGAGAGAGATTGAAGTGCTAGACAGCGCTGAGCACCACTTCATTTATTTGGAAAGTTTCATTAGCCTTAACGGACCGATTCCTGATGAAATCTCAGCATTGATGTCGCTTCTAGTGTAGACGTAACTACTCCGCAGCAGTTAGCTCTGTTCTTATTTTGGATTGTAAGATAAGGTCAATGAAAGTAGAAAATACAAAAAGATGAGTTCTCTTTTACCACAGATGTTTGATTTCTGTCTCCCGTGTTAAAAGGTATAATATTAATTAAATTTATATGTAGGCGTAGGGTGCTCGGTATGGAGGACAAGTCCATCAATGAAGTTGTGGAGTTACATCGATTGACATCACTAGGACATGTGTTACGCATGTACATCGAACCATAGCCTTCTTCGACGGTAAGCAATGTTAGCTCACATGGGATCAGGTTACATAGGAGTAAGCTAGTGGTGGTCAAACCAAAACGCACAGTCAGTCCATGAAATCTATGACAGTTAGCTTGAGCAAATAAGGAAGGTGTAGACTCCTGTTTGATGTTATCGGGATGCCAAGAACCAGTGAGGAAGGCTGCAGACTATTGGTTACACGACTCAAACGCATCATTCTCAGTCAGTGATGTCGTAGTGAGCTGTCATATCCAGTAAAACCCTATTGGATTTCTACTTTATTATTCTTCCTCTTACGCTCACAGTTCTGCTCACTATAGTCCATTTGACTCCCTTTCTTCTCTCTTGTGTTTTCCTCTGTGTACTACATGGAGTGTGGTAACACGAACTACCGCCATTCTCTGCAAAGTTCTATGTTGAAAATAGTCAGTCATTCATAACTTGACAATTGATATTCAGTTTATCACAATCACTTTTAGAAGTAGTGAATTAGTGTAGGCGTCTCGCTAATTTCACATTCAACTAGTGTGTGATGCTACAGTTAATTATGTCTTAATTACTGATCCTTAGGTGACGTGGAAGTTATATCATGAAAAACTGTTCTCCTACGCAAGATTTGCATGACTCATCACTAAGGATTGTCATGGTATAATCAGAATGTGACAATGCAGTCGCTATCTTATTTGGTGTATTATTGACCGTCATGTGGAGGGATTTACTGCATGCGTGTATTGTATGTAATCAGTTTAACAACTCCTACCTTCTAATGGTTGTCAGATGGTTGTATTTTAATACGTCACAGACCTATACTGCTTGAAACGACTACTTCATATGTTCCCACGATGTCTCAGAAACTGTTTGCTTCACTTGTTGTCATAGTGTATGCAAGCCAGGGTACGGTGGGATGGTGAAATCTAACTGTTGTCCATGGAGGTGTTATATACACCTAGTTTGCCCGATTTCGTCTAAAAGCTTAAAATAACTATTTCAAGAGATTATCGTGGTCTGGCGTCAACCCTTCTGTTTTCCCTCGGTTTGGATTCCTGAATTTCTATTGACTGTTAATACCTTTAATGAATCATTGAAATGCAGCATTTTTAAGGTCATTCTAATTCCAAAATTATTAAGAGTTTCCATCCAGCATTTCGATCTTTGTTTGAGGCACTTAAATCTCTCTTATCGACATTCAGGCGTTTCTTTTGTCTTTGAGTGCCACCGGTGTTATTATTGTTGTTGTCGACGTAAAACTATGACAGACTACCAACGCATTAAGCTGATACTCGCTCATAGTCTACCACGTCGTAGTTCTGATCATAACAGGAGGAGGTGTCACAGTAACAATGTTCTCTTATTGTACAACTAACACACTATCTATATACCCTGCCTCCCTGCTCTTGTCTGAATAATAATCACACTTATCGATTTATTCTGGACAACGTTTATAAGGTGTACACAGTTCCCAACAGAATTTATCTCACAGTATGTATATTCTCCTCATCCGACACCTTCAAGTGGATTAGGAACTGATAGTAAGTAGATCAAGTGACATGCAGTCTCGTCTATTCTGAAGCACAAACCATTCAATCCTTTGTAATATTTCTTCTTTGTCTTTCTTGAGAAATTTACAACGTTCAGTGGAAAGTTAATTGAGTCAAATTTCACGAGTATATATCTCAATCGTAAAAGATAACTGAATGACTCAGGACGTTCGGTCATTAGCTTTATTACTTAGGGAGTTGTGGTTTGTACTTGAAATATCATGAAACGTTATCAAATGTATGAGGATACATCGTTACTCACTATTGTGCTTTTCCTGAAGTTAGAAAGCTGTAAACAGTTTAAACACTCGAGGAAGTTCAATACAATTAGAAGGCACACTTTTCACAGATTAAAACAATGTGAATACGATAACTAAGAAAGAGTAAAAAGATGGAGACGTGTGATAGCCCAAATTTTTAGAGGGGAGACATTTTGAATAATCAGAATAACCATAAGCTCATCAACTTGTATTCCTCAGCTTACTAAACGAGGATCGTAGCTGACTGATCATTATAAGTTATTATTATTCCCTTGAGTAAGACATCTCAATTCTGTTCTACTAGCTCTGCTCTCTTCTTCATCTGCACCCACGATTCACCATAATCTGTCATCTTCTACTCCTCAAACTCACACGATCTCCTCCATGTCACCCTCACACTGACGATCCAGCCGTCGCTTCTTACTTGGATTACAATAGACCGATGACCGGCATTTCTCACGATGTTATTCGACAGCCTCCATTTTCTACCACATATTTGTTGAGCGATCAGCTCCTGGTTGGTCTTTTCCCAGCCACAGTATTATGTTTCTAATTCTTTCTGACAGTTTGATCTTCAGTATGGAACTGGCGAAGTGGGAGCCTATTGATACAAGTCTGTAACTTGTTGGAGATCCTTTTCGTGACTCACACGCTGTACAAGTTTCCGACTCGCATATTAGAAGTGACTGACTGACTGACTTCCCATTTGTGCTGAAAATCCAAATTCTGTTAGTTATGCTGGCTGAGTTAGTGAAGCAGAATATTTCCAGACCGGTTTCAGGTTGATGAAGGAGGATCTTGGATATCTGATTCTGGTATGCTTTGAAATCTTCATCCGTGTTGTCCAATTGGCTGTGGTTGAAACCGTGATTCCAAGCAGCATAGATGAATGAGGTAACCTCTATCAAATCTCTTCCATTGATGGTGACTGTTGATGGTTGTTGTTGTCTCTGTTGGTTGGTTGGTTGGTTGTCATGATCAGCCCTATTTTCTCTATGTTCATCTGCAGTGCTGTCATCGCTTGCTGCCTCCCCTTTTCAGCCCGTTTGTTCTTATATTTTCTGCTATCCTCTTCAGCCGTGTACGCGATTGCCTATAATCTCTCATTTACTGGTCCAAGTCACACCATCTCCTTCATGTCAACATCAATGTGACCATCCAATCATCACTTCCTATTTGGATTCCACCTAAGCAATGGCCTACATTCTGCGTGATGCCATCCGACGGCCTCCTCAAAGTATGCCCGATCAATCCATCTCCATATTCTCCTACATATTTGTTGAGTGATCGGCTCTGGCTTGTTGGTTTGTTCCATTGCAGAGTTTCTTGTTGTTTATTCTTGACGTCAGTCATGACAACACTACCAAGCAAGAAGCTAAAACGGATGATTGACAAGACAGCTTTTACTGTTTCAAACAAGAGTCAAAAACCAGTTGAAAACAGTAGGTTTTGAATGTTCCTAGCAAGTACTAATGTCAATGGTTGTTTTAAACCATCAAAAACCAGTGAGAGTTTTGCCTTAGAAAAAGCGGGAAATACAAAAGCGCCATGATTGTACAAAATCAGTAAGGTATAGATATTTTAAGCTTATAGGCTAATGTCAAGCGAAAACCAAGTAAAATTTGACGACACCTATTACCTCCAGTCACCGAAATATTTTGTTGACATCAAGGTATGTGAATATGAACATCATACTTCGACAAAACATCGTCTGTGAATTTAATCCTTTTTTTCAGAGACTCTGTAAAAGTACATACTGAAGAAATAGACAAATCCTTTTCGGCTATAAGTTTACATTTTACCAATGCGACCTGAATAGTTGTCAACGCTCACGTGTCTTTCCTGGACCTCTCAAAGAAGACTATGTTATATTACGTGAAACATTGAAGACTGTAAGCAGGGTTAATAGTGTGTGTACCTTTGACTCAAATAACTGACATTTCTGTTGTTGATAGGCACTCCAATTCTTGCCAGCGGTTGGCTAGAGTTATGTTGTCTGATATTGAACATCCTTTCCACTTATTCTCAACTTTGCTTCGGTGGCACAGCGGTTAGGACTCTCGCCGATCATGCACATGGTCCGGAGTTTCAATCCCCTGCCGACGCACACCTGATATCTATGCTCGGCCTGTAAGATTTGGGCTACCGATATCACATGCTGAAAATTCCATGTATGTAACAAAAATACACTATGGAATCAAGCTGTAATAAAAGAATATCTTTGGTTAAACCAGGAGAAATTTCATGAAAATTCATTCTCGAACAGCTACTTAATATAAAAACTCCACCATATTTAGTACCTGTTTTCTAAGATGAAGAGACAATCAGATGTCAGAAAAGAACTTATAAACTTTTTATATCAGTAATCTGAACTGGAAAGTATAAGCAAAGATTATTATTCAAATGAACTGTAGTCAAGATTTGACAGAATAGTTCTATAATATTTGGGCGCCGAGTGAGAAGTAGACATTTGTAAAAAATTATATTTGTAAAATCTCAGCGATATTGAAATGAGTAATTCCAACGTTTCGTTCGGAAATCTGGTCCGAACTTCTTCAGGGAAATTAATCGAAATTAACATAACAGGTTTATATATAAGAGGAACATCTTTAGTTTTTAAAAACCTTGTCCAATCATGATTTATAAAACAAATATTAACAAGTATAATAAACAAAATTGTACGAGTTGTGATCAAAATTTGACCTCAGACTTACAAATATTGATCTACCTTTGTTAAACACTTTAAACACAGTGTGTATGTGTGTGTGTGTGTGTGCGGATAAACAGTTGTAAAACAATGTCTTAACGTCTCCATAAGTAGATATAGACAGTCGGGAAGCTTTGACCAAGTATTATTAGTTAGTGATACATGTCCATTCTTATTTATTAATCAGGATTTCCTATGCGTCATCTAACATCACACCTTCATGTCTGTTCAAACTGTTAGTATCTAGAATTTTATGATTAGACGTATTTTCAAAATTATGGTGTTTAGGATTAGAGTTTAGTTGAACAACCTACTGAAGTTGTCAGGTGACTGGACAGCTACGAATTTAGGATACGCATTCCGCTGCAGACAACGGAGAGTGGAAACACGATGATTGTGCCAAATACTCTCCGTTGTCTGCAGCGGAATGCGTATCCTAAATTCGTAGCTGTCCAGTCACCTGACAACTTCAGTAGGTCGAATAAAGCAGCTCAATTTTCAGAAAGAAGACAAATTAATACGTTTGACGGGGTTGTTCAACTAAACTCTAATCCTAAACACCATAATTTTGAAAATACGTCTAATCATAAAATTCTAGATACTAACAGTTTGAACAGACATGAAGGTGTGATGTTAGATGACGCATAGGAAATCCTGATTAATAAATAAGAATGGACATGTATCACTAACTAATAATACTTGGTCAAAGCTTCCCGACTGTCTATATCTACTTATGGAGACGTTAAGACATTGTTTTACAACTGTTTATCCGCACACACACACACACACATACACACTGTGTTTAAAGTGTTTAACAAAGGTAGATCAATATTTGTAAGTCTGAGGTCAAATTTTGATCACAACTCGTACAATTTTGTTTATTATACTTGTTAATATTTGTTTTATAAATCATGATTGGACAAGGTTTTTAAAAACTAAAGATGTTCCTCTTATATATAAACCTGTTATGTTAATTTCGATTAATTTCCCTGAAGAAGTTCGGACCAGATTTCCGAACGAAACGTTGGAATTACTCATTTCAATATCGCTGAGATTTTACAAATATAGTTTTTTACAAAAGATTATTATTATTATGTGTATTATGTATGATACTATCTATTCATACTTCATTATGTTTCCACCAACATTCTATTTATTATTAATATTATTATTGTTTCCTTTAATTCCTAGAGGAACATAAGTCTTCAGCCGCACGTCTCCATTGCTTTCGGTTCTCTGCTAGAGTTTTCACCTGGCTCCACGTTTGCCCACATACTTTCATCTCCTCTTCACATGACCTCCTCGTCCATGTCACCCTTGCACTGACGACCAACTCATCGCTTCCCTTTCGGGTTCCACTCGAGCAATGGCTTGTCTAGTGATGTCACTTGATGTTTTCCTAAGAGTATGACCAATCCATCTCCATTTCTTCCTGCATATTTGTTTCACAATCGATTCCTTTCTTGGTTTGCTCCCAGAGATCCCTGTTGCTGATCTTTTCTGGCCATCTGATCTTGAGTACTGAGCGAAGACAACTGTCAATGAAGGTCTGAAGTTTGTTTGAGATGCTCCTTATGACTCGCCAAGTCTCTGATCCATATAGCTAGTAGCACTGACTTCAGATTGGAGTTGAAAATCCGGATCTTAAATTCGTTTTCATGCTGAGTGCTGTTGACCTCCACACAGACTTGAGAGTAATGAAAGCTTGCCTTGCTCTCCCGATCGTTGCTTCGATATCCTCGTCAGTTCCGTCGGCCTGTAGTTGAAACGATACTTCCCAGGTAGGTAGATGAAGGAGATTGCTTCTTTCAGGTTCCTTCCATTTATGCTGATTGTTGTCTGTTGTTTTGCTGTTGGTGTTGCCCAGGAAACTTCATTACCACTGTTTACCCCATGTTTACTTGGAGTCCTATCTTTAATGCTTCTTCTGCCAACTTGTTGCTTTTCACTTGCATATCTAACAGTTTGTGGGAAATCAGACATATATCATCGGCGAAGTCGAGATCCTCCAAGTTTTTTGTGAGGGTCCATTTTATGCCTGTTTCCTCGATGTCCGCTGTCTGTCTCATCATCCAATCTATTACCCGCAATTAGGGAAATCATTGGCGATAGTAGGCAGCCGGCTCGTCTTACTCCCTTCCTCACTTCGAAGGATTCCGTAAGTTTTCCGTTGTGGATTACTCGCCATGCACCATTGTCGTACAATTGTTGGCCGCACCCCCTTTGGAAGTAGCGAAGTAGTTTCCAAATCACTTCTCGACTGACTCTGTCAAAGGCCTTTTCAAAATCGATGAAGTTGAGTGAGGTAGAGAGCTGACTGCCATTCCAAGCTTTGTTCAATGAATTATCTATGATACTGACTACTTATACACTCATTATGTTTTCACCAACATTCTGTTCATACTTGTTTTATTATTGATATTTTTATTACTATTTTAAATTTCATGTATACACATATTTATTTAAAAGGAGCTAAATTGTTGCAATATGCATAATAATGCTGAAAATTCCATTCTGTATAATCATTACTATTGTTCTTTGGAATAAAGTGATTATTATTATTATCATTCAGTTGCGTGTTGGTGACACAGCGGTATAATGCTAGCCAACTACGCCGTATGTGGTGAGTGGTTCGATCACCGGTAGACGTACTCCTCCCTTGCCTCACTTACCCAGTAATAAGACTGGTAGACTAAGAGGGCTGGGCATAGAGCTAGCAACCTCATGCCGTAAAAATAAATACAACTGTTTAAAAATTCCCATTAAAATTTTCAGAAGAATGAATACTGAACAAAGAATACTCTTTCCGATAACTCCTTCTTTATTAGGTTCTACAGTTATATATCCATCCATAATAGTGAATAAATGAATGAGTTAGTGTTATGAACAACATTAATGTTGCTGTTTAAATAACATAGAATCAATAATATTGATAGATTACAGTTGAATCGCATCAACATAAAATAAGCTGAACGTCAGAAGAATTAGGGAAGATAATATTACAAATTCATGAGTTTATAGTCTCCGCTGAAGGCCGGCCAGGGCAGTAGTAGTAGTTAGCTTCAATTGCCTCTTCTGCACACAGAGCACTGGCTGTTTGAGGCTAATTCCAATAGCCTCTGGTATTTGAAGCATGCGGTGCTTCAATGATTTTAGCAATTTATTAGGCACCCGGTAGATGATGAAAGAGAAGGATTCTTTAATGGTGGCTGGTTTTATGGCCGGTTCACACCAGATGGTCCAATATCAAACTGTTAGTGGTTTTTTTCACCACATCTTTACTTAGCCATAGTGGGAGATGTTCAGGAACACGAAATTTCAAAGCTCTGGCTTAAAGCCCCCCTATGTTCCACTGGGAACGCAAAGGAGGAAAAATGAAATAAAAAATCATTCATTTCTTGTGGTTCAGATATGCTGATAAATTCTTTTCCGGAATCGGTGACTTATATGCAAATTCAGTGTTATGTAATAACTTGTTTTGATATGGACAACTTAGATTTCTTTTGCAGAGTCGTAATATTGTTTAAATCACACAAATCAGTACAGAAAAAAATGATCACAATTGGCAAACACGAAGTATTTCTCACCAGAGACTCCTTCAGAAATGGAAATTATTCATATCATAATGTGTGTGATTTGCTTGATATTACCATAAGTGGCAATAAAAACAGGCCGAGAACAAATATCTGGTGGTATATACTACTGGTTGATTTATATAAGTAGTTGGTTATTACACACGTCAATTATTAGTGCTGACTAGTTAGACCAAAATGTTGTGAATACTGGATGGGCATTTTGCTCTCTTGGGTCAACTTCATCAATCGTGTACCCAGATCTTGACAGACCCGGAGAACTGAAGAGTGGCTAGCCGCTTGGACATTCAGGGGAGGATATGAAGTTTCTGTCCTCAATTTGCAAATCAAATCCAGGATTTACATATCACACGATTCGGAATGAAATTTTACCACAGTCTTACTTGGAAACCATAATTATTAAGATCACAATATGTTCAAACTTAGAATTCGATTTTTATGATTTACTAGTTGACACAAGTAGCCTGCCAAAATTTGGATATTTTCAACTGATTCGGTTCTCTGAGCTGAGTCGAACGAAGTACACATCATTGAGTTGAAATCAAAAATATCGAAATGGCCGTGAGGTGTTTATACCGCTTCGATATGGTTGATGAGCAGTACACTCATCATTGTGAGTGGTATCAGACTACTGACATCAATCAGTTGATCAAACATTTGTACATAACCTTGATTCTGTGTGCATAACGGACAACTTCTTCATTCTAAGACCTGACAGTTTAGGGGTAATATCATTACCTCGTGGGGATATTCGGTATGTACTGGTAGATTCTTGAAAACTAAGGATGAACTACTATACAAATCTCCCCTATCCTTGAACATTCTATAACGCTTTGGTAGAATGTTACAACAGACCTCATTGATACATTGATGAGAATGTTAATCATTGGGAATGTTAACCATCTGAGATAACGTAGGATTAGAATATTTAAAAACACCCTTTAATTTCCTGACAACTTGTTCAATCCAATATTTAGTTACAATATGACGACAATATTTCAAGTCTATCTACTCTGTGCGTGTTCTTAGAATCCTCCTCAATTTCTGTAAAAAAGGATTCATTTGTTCCAATTTTATGTTTCCACCATCTGTTTTATTCTTGTTCTTGATGAATTTGTTCCTTTTTCATTCTATTTTCATCCAATATACATCCTCAGAACTGACTATTTTGTAAATTGTAAAAATGATCTCACAGTTTTTCACCCTTGCTGTCATTGTTGACATGAACCACCCTGTTCAGTATATATTCGATGCTTCATAGTTTACTTCTCCCCTCTGTTTCTCTCACCACTTTTTTTTTAATTTCACGTATATCTCATATCTAGAACGAATATGAGTGAAATTCATCCAACATTTGCTTCGCTTCACCCTCTCTCTCTAGCTCTCTCTGTGTTTTTGAAAAGGACCGCCGACCGACTAATTTCTAATGGAAATTTATTCATTTTGAAACAATCTGACTGAGAATTAACTGGTGTAGAAATAGTCGGTTAGTTCATCGGCATAATTCACTAAACTGGCTTGATCAGGTTGGAGCGAGGAAGTCATGTAAGAAGAAGTGAAATAGAAACGGGGTAGGGGATGGCGAAGAACAGCACCCTGAGTGGGGAACACCAGCTAGATTGAGTGATGAAGCAGTTGAGGACTTCCGATTGTAAACAGTTTACTGCTTTCTATCAGAAGAATGAGAATGCAACCATCGATTAACCCAACACCCTGATTGTATCATAACAAGGTTGTTTAAGGGAAGAGGCTTAGGTACAGAGCCGAGGGTAGATGTGTAATGAAGGGAGGCACAGAGAGCATATTTGACACCTCTGTGTAAATTAGAGAAAATATTATCGTATAAGATCAAAGTGGCATCTGAAAAAGACACCTACCATGCAGATAAGAAAATTGACAGGCTTTTATAAAAGTATTCAACGAAGGTTCAATGTTAGGCAAAAGGAGTTTTAACTGATTAAAAATGCCCATTAAAGTTTTTCAAAAGAATGAATACTGAACAAAGAGGACTCCTTTAGATAACGCCTTCTTCATCAGGTTCTACATTTATATATACATTATAGTAAATGAATGAATGAATGAATTAGTGTTATGAACAACAACAACGTTGTTTAAATAACATCGAATCAATAATAATAACAATAGATCACAGTTCAACAGCATTAACATAAAATAAGTTGAATGTTTTAACAATTTTTTTTAACAATTTCGCTTTATTCCAGAAGAAGAATTAGGAAGGATAATATTACAAATTCATGAGTTTATAGCTTCTACTGAAGGCCGGCCAGGGCAATAGTAGGGGTTGGACTTGCTTCTTTTGGAAACAGAACGCTGGTTGTTTGAGGCGAATCGCAATAGCCTCTACTGTTTGGAGCATGCGGTGCTTCGATGTTTTTGGCAATTTATTTGGCACCCGGTATAATATAACTCACAGTCATTGCATTATTTACAAAATACCTTGCAATGACTGTGAGGTCAACTACATAGGTCAAACTAGTAGGTCAAGGGTAGTCAGACTGTCAGAGCATAAGAATTTAGCTAAGGTAAGAATGGTTGACCCCGAGAAGATAAGTAATTTAGAAAAAAGCTCAGCAATTGCAATGCATGCGCTAACACACAACCACACAATGGCGTGGTGGGAGAGGGTTACAATTCTAAAAAGTAATCTAGGTAGGTAGAGAGAGAGGTTGATTACTGAATCCTTGTTCATCGAGTCTACACCCAACACATGCAATAGGAATGACTTATCACTCATACCTGAAATATGGAAAATACTATTACCAATCAAATCAAGTGAAAATCAAGAGAAAAACGATGGAACTATATAAATGAATTTAGGAAGTCGTGTGATTAGTGTCTTGATATGATTATGAGTGGCAATAAATTGTGCTCGAAACGGGGTCATCAGTAAACATTACTGTATAACACTGTGAGACTTTATCAAAATAAAATTTTCCCATAATGGAATTACACTCTACCACAGTGCACAAGTTTTTATTCTTATACTTCTTCTGGGCATATAGCTCTAACTCTGTGAATGAGGGTCTTCACTAAATTTCTTTTGTACTTGATAGGAGCGAAGCTGTGAAAATGCGTATATTGTCCTGTGCAAGCGCTTTTTCTATGCAAATTTCTTTTTATGCTACCATCTGGTTTTCTTGTAAGTAGGATATCCAGCCTCTACTTTTGCCCTGGCCGGCCTTCAGTAGAAGGTATAAACTCATGAATTTGTAATATTATCTTCCCTAATTCTTCTGACGTTCAGCTTATTTATGTTGATGCAATTCAACTGTGATCTATCAATATTATTGATTCGATGTTATTTAAACAGAAACATTAATGTCATTCATAACACTAATTCATTCATTCACTATTATGGATGGATATATAACTGTAGAACCTGATGAAGAAGGGGTTATTGAAAAGCGTACTCTTTGTTAAGTATCCATTCTTTTGAAAAGCAGTTTTTCTAATATTTTTACAAAAAGTGATGTAATGTCATTACGTCTAAACTGAAAACTTGGTACCACTTGAGGATTCCGGCAGAGGAACAATTTGAATGTTCTACCAAGAAACAGTCATAGTGTTTTACCGGAGAATAATTCATTGAAAATATCAGTGAGAGGACAACATAAAATATCCGCTAATAATCGGAGGATTATGGCGGGCACATCAACTGGACCAAGGCACTGGTGATACTTGACGACGTCATTTGTATTAAAACCAGAAATGTGATTATACTTTAGGGTACAGTGGTTAGGACTCTCGCCGAACATACACATGGTCCGAGGTTCGAGCCCACGCCGACGCACACCTGATATCTATGGTTGGCCTGCGAATTTTGGGCTACCGATATCCACGCTGAAAATTCCACACTTGTACCAAAAATACGGTGTGGAATCAAGCTGTATTCAAAAGAAAAAAGAAAGGGTTGCGGAATTTGAATACATAGCGTCTGTTGGAAGACATATGAAGGTCTCATTAGGTGTATTAATATCAACTGAAGAGGAATCATTATGTGCAAATTTTTACACTGTTGACAGAATACAGTAGAATCTCTCTACTCAACGGTTCTTCTTCTTTCTTCTCCCTTCTTCTTTGTGTTGTGTATTAGCGGCATCGAGATTGTGGTGGTTTTTGATGTTGTCGTGATAAGTGATTCGCATAGTAGGTTAACAAATCTACTAGTTAGGAAGTTCATTAACGCAAGAGACTCATAGAATACCAGGTCGTATTGACAGATATATCACTAAATTCCTATCTAGCTAACTAACTTCAATAATCAAATTAGTTCTAAGTGAGATTATCGCAACGAATGTTAGTCATCCATTCATCAGTGTGTTCATTGGTAGTAAATCCCCATCTCTTATGTTGAAGAATACATTTCACTGTAAGCTGTTAGGCATCAGTCTTTCTATACTTGTGAAAGTGCACAAATGTTAGTATACATTGATGAATGATTTGTAAAACCGAATGTTACTTTCATGTGTCTCATATAACATAGTCAGGTAATTGTTTGGAGGTTCAACTTCAACTGCTTTACAGGTTTGTGATTGTTTATTATTGTACTTCATTGTATTAACTACTTGACTCTATCAGTTTGCCAAAGGTCCAAAAAATTTGTCGTCATTATTATTATTATTGTTTCCACCCACACAAACATCTGTTGTAATTCTTAACCCATCTACATCGATCGAAAAGTAAAGTAGAAAGTGTGTTTAGGAAGGAATGTATTTATTAATCTCTTGGCTTTCTCAGATGATTTCTGTCTAATGTCACACAAAGACACTCGAGGACTTGTGGGCGAAAACCAAAAACTTGTTGAAGTAGCAGCGAAAGAAGGCAGCACTTTAGGCGAACATAGAGAAGATAGAGATAACCACCCGACCAGCCAACAGCGGCGACAACAACCATCAACAATCACCAATAATGGAAGAGATTTGATAGAGGTTACCTCATTCATCTATGCGGCTTGGAATCACGGTTTCAACCACAGCCAGTTGGACAACACAGATGAAGGTTTCAAAGCAGACCAGAATCAGATATCCAAGATCCTCCTTCATCAACCTGAAACCGGTCTGGAAATATTCTGCTTCACTAACTCAACCAGCATAACTAACAGAATTTGGATTTTCAGCACAAATGGGAAGTCAGTCAGTCAGTCACTTCTAATATGCGAGTCAGAAACTTGTACAGCGTGTGGGTCACGAAGAGGATCTCCAACAAGTTACAGACTTGTATCAACAGCCTCCCACTTCGCCAGTTCCATACTGAAGATCAAACTGTCAGAAAGAATTAGAAACAAAATCCCGTGGCTGGGAAAGAACCAACCAGGAGCTGATCGCTCAACAAATATGTGGTAGAAAATGGCGGCTGTCGAATAACATCGTGAGAAATGCCGGCCATCGTTGCAGTGCAATCCAAGAGTAAGAAGCGACGAGTGGATCGTCAGTGTGAGGGTGACATGGAGGAGATCGTGTGATTTTGAGGAGTAGAAGATGACAGGTTATGGTGAATCGTGGGTGCAGATGAAGAAGAGAGCAGAGCTAGTAGAACAGAATTGAGATGTCTTATTCAAGGGAATAATAATAACTTATAATGATCAGTCAGCTACGATCCTCGTTTAGTAAGTTGAGGAATACAAGTTGATGAGCTTATGATTATTCTGATTATTCAAAATGTCAGCCCACTGAAAATTTGGGCTATCACACGTCTCCATCTTTTTACTCTTTCTTAGTTATCGGATTCACATTGTTTTAATCTATGAAAAGTGTGCCTTCTAATTGTATTGAACTTCCTCGAGTGTTTAAACTGTTTACAACTTGCTAACTTCAGAAGAAGCATAATAGTGAGTGACAATGTATCCTCATACATTTGATAACGTTTCATGATATTTCAAGTACAAACCACGACCCCCTTAGTAATAAAGCTAATGACCTAGCCTCCTGAGTCACTCAGTTATGTTTACCGATTGAGATATATACTCGTGAAATTTGACTCAATTAACTTTCCACTGAACGTTGTAAATTTCTCAAGAAAGACAAAGAAGCAATATTACAAAGGATTGAATGGTTTGTGCTTCAGAATAGACGAGACTGCATGTCACTTGATCTACTTACTATCAGTTCCTAATCCACTTGAAGGTGTCGGATGAGGAGAATATATATACTGTGAGATTAATTCTGTTGGGAACTGTGTACACCTTATAAACGTTGTCCAGAATAAATCGATAAGTGTGATTATTATTCAGACAAGAGCAGGGAGGCAGGGTATATAGATAGTGTGTTAGTTGTACAATAAGAGAACATTGTTACTGTGACACCTCCTCCTGTTATGATCAGAACTACGACGTGGTAGACTATGAGCGAGTATCAGCTTAATGCGTTGGGTAGTCTGTCATAGTTTTACGTCGACAACAACAATAATAACACCGTTGGCACTCAATGACAAAAGAAACGGCTGGATATTGATAAGAGAGCTTTAAGTGCCTCAAAGAAAATTCGAAATGCTGGATAGAAACTCTTAATAATTTCGGAATTAGAATGACCTTAAAAATGCTGCATTTCAATAATTCATTAAAGGTATTAACAGTCAATAGGAATTCAGGAATCCAAACAGTGAGAAAAATAGAAGGGTTGACGCCAGACCGCGATAATCTCTTGAAATAGTTATTTTAAGCTTTTAGAAGAAATTGAACAAACTAGGTGTATATAACACTTCCATGGACAACGGTTCGATTTCACTCTCCTACTGTACCCTGCCTTACATACACTGTGACAACAACTGACTCAAACAGTTTCTGAGACATCGTGGGAACATATGAAGTAGTCGTTTCAAGCAGTATAGGTCTGTGACGTATTAAAATATAACCATCTGACAACCATTAGAAGGTAGGAGTTGTTAAACTGATTACATACAATACACGCATGCAGTAAATACCTCCACATGACGGCTAATAATACACCAAGTAAAATAAAGCAACATTGTTACATTCTTATTATGCCATGATAAACCTTAGTGCTGAGTCATGCGTGTCTTTAGTATGAGACCATTTGCTTATGATATAACTTCCACGTCACCTAAGGATCAGTAATTAAGACATAATTAACTGTAGCATCACACACTAGTTGAATGTGAAATTAGCGAGACGCCTACACTAAATCACCACTTCTAAAATGTTTGTGATAAACTGAATGTGAATTATCAAGGTTCGGATGACTGACTATTTTCAACGTAGAACTTTGCAGAGAATGGCGGTAGTTCGTGTTACCACACTCCGTGTAGTACACAGAGGAAAACACTGGAGAGAAGCAAGGGAGTCGAAGGGACTATGGTAAGCAGAATTGTGAGCGTAAGAGGAAGAATAATAAAGTAGAAGTCCAATAGGGTTTTACTGGATATGACAGCTCACAAAGACTGAATGGATGCAACTACGACATCATTGACTGAGAATGATGAGTTTGAGTCGTGTAACCAATAGTCTGCAGCCTTTCTCATTGGTTCTTGGCATCCCGATAACATCAAACAGGAAGTCTACACCTTCCTTATTTGCTCAAGTTAACCGTTATAGATTTCATGGACTGACTGTGCGTTTTGGTCTGACCACCACTAGCTTACTGTTTTCCAACCTGATCCATTCCATGTCACCTAACATTTTCCGTCATCGATGAAGGCGATGTCTGGGGATGCGTAACACACGTCTTAGTGATGTCAATCGATGTAACTTCACAACTTCATCGATTCACTTGTCCTCCTTATCGAGCACCCTATGCCTAACTTTAATGTTACTCACTGTTACACTACCTAGCGCAGGAGAAAGAATTCTAACATCTGTGGTGAGAGACAACCAACTATTTTATATTTTCCACATTCAGTGAGCATGTCTCACGATTCTGAAGAAGAAGAGAACTAACTGCTGTGCATTACATAAGTCTACGCTAAAGGCAATATCACTGCTGAGATTTCATCAGGAATCGGTCCGTTAAGGCTAATGAAACTTTCCAAATAAATGAAGTGGTGGTCATCACTGTCTAGCACTTCAATCTCTCTCGCTATCTTTCAGCTAAAATTTAGTCCTTCGGCGTCATCGCACATCCAACAGCAGGAACCAATCGCATACTACACATTCGAAGATTGCTGATCCTCAAAGTGCTGACAATACTCTGCGTTTTATCAGAGTCTTCACATAGAAGGGAGGACTGTTTCATCCGCGTATTCTCAGTCAACGAGACTATTCCCTGTTAAGAATTTAACCCCACGAGTGGGAACTGAATGGGGAACGACGAGTCGGGCTTGCATCTCAGACTGAAGACATGAAGGATATCGTGTGACGAGGAGAAGATCAAAGTTCATGGACAATCGTTGAGTTGGCTAATGAGGACTGTAGATTACAGGATGAAGCCTCATATCCCACTGCTGAGTATTTATAAACCAGTCACATCAAACTCGAGTCCTTTCTGGACGATACCATCTGTGATAAATTTTCACCTGACAACTCTATTCCATGAAACATCCCGTCATCCAGTTATCCAGTCACAGTCTGGATGATATGAAGTGTATCAACTCTCTGTTCTGATTAGGCACACCACTGGTGAGACTGGCCACAAGGAAGCTAAACGGCTGTCGCCTGGTTAGATCACTTCGATATTTCTGGCCAGTAAACACAACTGGTTGATCTGAGTGGTATGTAACTACGCATATCACCGGATAAGTAGTATGTATAGTATCATGTGAAATGATCACAATATAAAATATTCTTCAACCTCACCCATCCCCTCCCACTTTCTTTAATAAATGACTCCATCCATTTTCCCTACCATCAATGAATTCTCGTTATTATTCCTATTAATTTATAATTTATTTTAATATATTTGTACATGATTAATATTTATTATGATAATACTCGTTGTTATTGTTATAAATCTCATAAATTTCTGAAACTATTTCCTCCACACCTCCCTCCTCACGGTCACGATGTGATGTGTAGGGAACATTAGAGATGCAACAATGTGTGTGGTACATGCTGAAAATTTCACATTGTATCGAAAATTTGTCATGGAGGGAATAACGTGATCAATTTTATTATTATTATTAACATTATTAATATTAATAATATTAAATTTAAAAGAATTATTTGAGCGTGTTTTCATTTCAGGATGAATTGAGTAAATATGAGAAATATTTGTGTCATATAATCACGCATACATAACTAAGTAGAGTCACTTTATAAACTAAAGAGCTAGGTGGCTAAGTGTTACACATACATCTAATTCTCCCGAGATTATTACGGTGATGTTTGCACTCCGTTCCTTTTCTCTTCCCATTTATGACTTCTGAACCATTATAAAAGTTGGTCGCAGCGAAGATAATTTTTCTTTTTGACGAAGTCATCAACCAGACTGTACATTCGTGTATTTATTTTAAATAGGTGAGAAAGTTCTACAACGGCGCGCATATACGGCTTATCTAAAGTACACAAACAAGCCGCCTCACTCCGCCCAATGCTAGACATGATTGATTTCCCATATCACTCAATCGTGAAATGACTGGTGAAGATTCTCGTGCCGGTTAAAGAAAAGCTATCAAGACACAACCTTCTTGAAACTTTCGATTTTGTTGATTCAATTAAGAATGTCAAGGTGGAAGATAGGAAAATGATCTCCTTGGATATCATATCTCTCTTCACCAACGTTCCACTAACAGAAACTGTATGTTTTCTTTGAGACTTCATTCAACCCAGTTACATCGATATTGGTATACAGATCCATTGCCTAGAAGGGCTATTACTAAGATGTATTTTCAGCGTCTACTTTAGTTTCAACAAAGAAATTTACAGGCAAGTCGATGGAGTAACAATGGGTTCTCCTGTAGGACCCCTCCTAACTGGCTGCTTTATGGCTAGCCTAGAAAATACCACCTTGTCATCAGCTATCAGCAACATCCATTTCTACAAGCGATATATTGGGGATACCTCCATTATTTGTGATGAGAACTGTGATCTAAAAATCCTACTACAAATCTTCAATAACGCCCACCCAAACATCGACTTCACTCTTTAAGTTGAATCTGACTCAATATTTCATTTCCTCATCTTTCAACTACGAAGGAATGCTGACAACTCGCTAAGAAGATTCATCTACAAATAGCTCATATGAAACGGACAGCTTATCAACTTTCAAAGTTGTGTACCTCTAGGCGGACAGAAAAGCCTAATATACTCTCTTCCCTCAAGGATCCGGAAGATTTGCACTGAGGAGTCAGTAGACGAAGAATTGCGAAATTTCCAAGGAACCTTGATAACAAATGGATTCCCATCCAGATTCATAGGCAAGAATCTAAAACCAAAGAAAATACCTGAAAAGGTCCAAGGCGCCTCCCAAAATATGCTAATATTGAAGCTCAAAGTTAAAAGTTATACCGAAGCAGATCTTCTCCGTAGATGGCTTTCAAAGTCTCTCAGTAAAACATCCTTTGCCACCAGCTTATGAGTTACATTCTTCTGCAAGAAACTACTCGCTCAGCATGCGAAAGACAAGCCTATCGCAATGGGCCACTTCAACATGCATATACAAGTTCACTTGCTCCATTCAATAATAGAACATCTGGTGAATTCGGAACATTCAGCTCCATTTGAAAAGTCCTTCAGAGCCAAATACAACATCCCATCAAACCTACCAAAGGGAGTGAAATCAAGACATTTAGGAATAGCTGAGGCACTCGCGATCCAAAACCTCAAGTCTACTTTATGTGTACAAAAGAAATACGTCCAACCGTTGTCCCTCCAGTGACCATCATGAAAAGTCAATCCCATCAATAATGATTATACAATTACCTCTCTTGTCCCGTTTACCTTCCCGTTTATTTCTGTTATATTTACGTCTTTAAACCCCTATCTGCATTACTAGATTTGGTTACTGCTTTTATTATTTTTTTAATTTTAATGTGTCCAAACCTCCTACCTGTTTTGTTAATACTACGTCTTTAACCCGTAATTATACCAGCTGACGAGTTTTCCAGTGATTATAATCATATTATTGTCTTTTCTACCCGATCTTCTTGACTATTACACATTGGAATTTTTAATTTGACCTTTGACCTGAAATATTTCTAGAATAGTACCACTCACTGCTTATCTTCTGTTTACTACACTTAGTAATTTTATTAATTTAACCTTTTGACCGGAAATAATCTAGTAACTTTCTCACTCATTTAAAATAAATACACGATTGTACAGCTGTCTAATTGATGACTTCATCGAAAAGAAAATTGCCTTCGATGCGACCGTCTTTTTGTTTAATAATTCCTATGATTCAATGTGTATTTTCCGTGAACTCTGAATCCTATTGGTTGTCAATTGTTTTAACTTATCAAATGAAGATCATTTAAATCAAGGTTGTTTAAGCCTACATATATGCATACATGTGGAACCACTGTGAAGTGTTAATAATAATAATAGCTTTATTCGAAACAATACTTTTCATATAATTATGGAATTCTCAGCATGCGGTGCAGTATCGCATCTAATTTCCTCATTACTGGAGTAATATTAGAAAGAAGAGAACACAATGTTCAGCAAAGATGGTGGTCTTTTTGGCGATTTCATTCTCAAAAGCAGCTGTACAATCGCATTTATTATATAGATTAGCTTACATTGGATACAATTATTATTTGTTTAATTCCACATAGTAACGAAGGTGATAATAATTTCAACTTGATATGAAAAGTTTGAAGGTACGAATGCAGATTATGGATTACAAGGGCCTTAGAGACAAGATTTCATAGGATTAGGTTATAGTTACAACGTAGGCAAAAAATTAATATTTGATAACTGGAGAAATGATTTTAAAGGCGAATAAGAGGTGATAATTGTTTTCAACTTGATATGAATTACAAGAGGCTTAGAAACGAAGGGATAGAACGAATTACAGGTGTGAACAAAAATGAGCATGGAAACAAATTGAAATCAAAATTTTTCAACTTGAAATGAAAGTTATGAGGTGTGAATACAGATTACAAGAGGTATAGAAACAAAAAATTGCACAGGATTAGAATATAATTGTAAATTTGTTATTCTAAACGGATTACAAGTGTGATCAGGAGGAGCATGGAAACAAACTTAAAATAACTGTTTTTATAGCTGTAAAAAAAAATTAGATGGATCTAATGAAGACTGGGGGGGGGATAAGGATCAGACCCACAGCGAAAGAAAAAATGCTCAAAAGGAAAAGCGAGAACAACAAAAAGACGAAGAAGAGAAATAAACGGAAGCAAAGGGGAACATACCAAACTAGGTCCATGGTAGTTGTAGAGGTTGGACTGATTTCTTTTGAACACACACTGGAGTAATAATCAATACACAGCGTTGACATTGATGATATTTTTAAATAAGAATATGAATGCGTTCGAACCCCAGTTGGTGTATACTGTCGATGACTCCAAAACTAGGATGAAACAGCAGCTGTCCAGTACTCCCTGGTTTTCAAAGATTTCTCTTACTGATATCCGTCCTTGGTGAAACTCGTAAAACCAAAAATTAAAAATAACATAAGAAAAGAAAAAAAGTGGGCTGTTAACTTAGTGGTTCGCAGTAAGTTAGTGGTGTCATCCCTAATACGCATTTCTCATCACATAACATATGTACCAGGCAAATAAGGAATTGTAGAGTTTTTATACTTGATCGAATGAACATACAGTCTTCTGTAGTTCTTTTTATTTATTTATTTTTTTTTTGATTTACAGCTTGATTCCACCCTGTATTTTTCGTACAAGTATGGAATTTTCAGCATGGATATCGGTAGCCCAAAGTTTGCAGGCCGACCATAGATATCAGGTGTTCGTCGGCAAGGGATCGAACCTCGTACCATGTTCATGGTTGGCGAGAGTCCTAACCACTGTGCCACCAACGTACTTCTAGTTCGACTCACCTGATGAGAAAGATGGAGAGAGAGAGAGAGAGAGGGACAGTTGTGTATAGATTGAATGCTCAGGGTATCACAAGATGATACTTATTAGTTTCTTTTTTGTATTAGTCCATGTATCTATCTAGAACAGTATTAACGAGTTGGTTTGACGACCCCCTTACTCGCCCTACTGACAGCTTTCAGTGAGCTTCATAGTATGACAAAGTACTTCTTAAGTTCCCAAGGAAAGATTAAGCGGGAGTGGGGGCGCATTAACGAAGTATAGGTAGAAAACATGAATTAACAAACTGTGAAGTTAGAGACTGAGTGATGATGATACCAGATTCTTTCAATTTCCTTGTATAGAACGTTAAACGAAATATCATTCTAGAGACTAACAGTTATACGGGAAGATCAGGGAAGATCATAGGAAAAACAAAAATAATCCAAGATATTAAAACATTCGACTTTATTTCAACTTCAGTGCCGTCTATGCATAGTAGAATCCATCGTGTCTGCAGACAGGACGGATTAGGCATAGTTTCTTTTCTAATGTGAGATTTTTGAAGTGTACAGGCAGATTCTTGAAAACGAAAGACCAACCACTGTCCGTAAACTCAATTGTCTCTAATCATTCCATAACATTTTGGCAGAATGTTACAACAGACCACATTGATACATTCATTGATGAGAATATTCATCTCAGATAATGCAGTATTAAAGTATTGCAAAACAGCCTTTAATTTCCAAACACCTTGTTTAATCCAAAGCTTAGTTACAATATGACGACATTGTTTCAAGTCTATCTACTCTCAGTGTGTGTGTGTGTGTGATTGTTCTTCGATACCTTCTCATTTTCTGTAAAAAAAGATTCATTTGTTACACTTTTATGTACCCTCGATCTGTTCTATCTTGTTCTCGGTGAATTTGTTCCTTTTCATTCTAGTTCCATGTAACATTCATCCTCATAACTGAGTATTTTGTAAATTGTAAAAGTGATCTCACATTTTTTCGCCGTTGTCATGGTTGTCGTTGTTGTTGTCATTGTTGACATGAACCACCCTGTTCCCTGTACGATGCTTCACAGTTTACTTCTCCCCTGTTTCTCTCACCACGTTTTTTTTAATTTCACGTATATCTCATATCTAGAACGAATATGAGTGAAATTCATCCAACATTTGCTTCGCTTCACCCTCTCTCTCTCTAGCTCTCTCTGTGTTTTTGAAAAGGACCGCCAACCGACTAATTTCTAATGAAAATTTATTCACTTTGAAACAATCTGATTGAGAATTAACTGGTGTAGAAATAATCAGTTAGTTCATCGGCATAGGGTACTCTGGGTCTGACAAGATGATACTTGCTAATTTCTTTCTTGTATGAGTCTATGCGTCTATGTCACTCACCCTAATGAGAGTTTTCAGTGAGCTTCACACTGTGGCAACAAAGTCTTTTTCAAGTAGCTGAGGAAAGATTAAGACAGAGGTTGTGAGAGCAATAAAGAATTATAGGTAGATTACATGAGTTGAAAAACTGTGAAAGTAGAGACTGAGTGGTGATGATACCAGATTCTTTCAACTTCCTTTATAAACAACGTTAAACAAATTAATTATTCTGGAGACTGACAGTTATGTGGGAAGATCAGGAAAGATCACAGGAAGAGCATACATGATCCATGGTGTTTAACATTCCACTTAGTTTCAACTTGATAATAGAATCAATCATGTGTGAATACCACGCAGATTTGGCATCGCTTACTTTCCAATGTGGGATTTTCGATATGTACTGGTAGATTGTTGAAAACTCCATTATCCCTAATCATTGTATAACTAGTTAGTTAGTGCACAAAAATAACCATAGTTACTAAACAGAATATATATATGTATATATTTATTAATCACTCCTTAAGGACTCCTCTTGCTTTCTTTTGCGTTGCTGTTGTTTGTCTTCTTTTTTCTCTCACCATTTTAGCTTCCATTTGACTTTTTGAATGAGAATGAAGTATGTGGATATTTGACCATTCACAATGACAAGTGATCTGCAAACATTATTGGTCCCATATTTTACAATTATTTCGTGAATTACGTATTACCTTCCCCCACGACGCAATCTGGATTACAGTTGTGTAATATACTCTTATACCAATGGAAAAGTATTAATTTATTATACGTCACAATTGTAACTTATAACATAAATGATCGTATCTGTAAAAATAGCTTTCTTTTCTTGGAAACACCCATGTATAAGAAAATATATGCTATCAGTAATATTATTCTACTTTGAGTACAATTCGCTCGTGATGTTACGATGAAAATGCTGACAAAACTATACAAGCGTGTCACTTATTTTAATTATTACCAAATTTCGATACAAATCAAGAATAAGATTTGGTTTTGTACACACCTAAGTTATATTGGGGAATTACTTCAAGCTTTATTTTTTCCCAAGTACTTTTAATCCATTCAAAACATATTTGAGTTTTTTTTGTTAATGCGAAGACAATATTTCTATATTTCTTGATGTGCTCCATTGAATGACTGGTAATCATATTGTTCCCACAAACCAAAGACAAAAACGTCAGCAATCATGTAATTTAACCATAAACCAAATTTATGAAATTTAAATAATGCTTATCCATGCCTGTACATTTGATGTGTCCTACACAGGTAGGAAAAAATATGTATTTTATTAAAACATTATTATTAAGTATGATTGCTAATCGTATATGTAATTTACCACATTGATGATGCCTGTAAACTGGCGTCCGTCATGTACAAAATGAGAATATATTATTATTATAACGCTTTGACAGAATGCTACAACAGAACTCACTGATACATTGATAAGAATTTTAAACAGTGGGGGTGTTAATCATCTGAGATAAAGCAGGATTAAAGTATTGCAAAACAGCCTTTAATTTCCAAACAACTTGTTTAATCCATGCTTCGTTACAACATGACGACTTTGTTTCAAGTCTATCTACTCTGTGTGTGTGTGTTTGTTCTTCGATACCTTCTCATTTTCTGTAAAAGAGATTCATTTGTTACACTTTTATGTACCCTCGATCTGTTCTATCTTGTTCTCGGTGAATTTGTTCCTTTTCATTCTAGTTCCACGTAACATTCATCCTCATAACTGAGTATTTTGTAAATTGTAAAAGTGATCTCACATTTTTTCGCCGTTGTCATGGCTGTTGTTGTTGTTGTCATTGTTGACATGATCCACCCTGTTCAGTATATATTCGATGCTTCACAGTTCACTCTCCCCTCTGTTTCTGTCACCACGTTTTTTTAAATTTCACATATTTCTGATATCTAGAACGAATATGAATGAAGTTCAACCGTCTTCTCCTTTTCGCTGGCTCGCTCACTCACTCACTCAGTCTCTCCCTCTCCTTCTCTACTCCTCTCTGTCTCTCTCTCTCTCTCATCGTTGCATAACACCTAACGTTAAAGAAACTGTCCAAAATGGAAATCAAAATATCCAATCACACTTCTGTGTTGTTTTCATCATGTTTTGAACCATTCCACCTTTTGAATAAGCAACTTCCCAGTCCCACTACTACTTCAACATTGTCTATTCTGTCTATGCTAATATGAAATCAATAAATATTAATTTTCACTTTACTCAAGTGAAAAAAGAAACGCAACAAGATATTTTAATTTTAGGTTTCAGATAGGTGGATGAATAACTGGGTGGGTAGGTGGTTGGGTGTTTGGAGGTAGGAAATCTTTATCCACAGTATAAGATTTATGGAGTGTATCGATTTGATGAAATGCATAATTCGTAGAAAATTTTAGCGTCCAGATAAATTAAAACGTTTCAAACATGCAAAAATAATAAGAAGAATATAAGAAATATTATTCTGTAGAGATGGGAATTAAAACAAGTTGGGAGAGAGAGAGAGAGCGAAAGAAAGATAGATGGGGAATGAAGAGCAATCAAAGAATGTTACGTAATCACGGCGAATACAAATTGCTTCATAGATTTATTCCTATTTATGAATATGAATAAGGCAAGAACAATGGCGATTTGTACAGAATAAGGTGGTATTATCATCGTATATTTCGTCGCCATCTCATCAGCTGCATGCACACCGCCTGGACAAACTATTACTTCCATGTACTGAACCACTTCAACATACTTCCAAATGTTACATGGTGTCAGTTAACGACAGAAGACTCCACACCTAATGAACAGTGTTCAGAAAATTTCACTTGTTTAGTCTATACTCAAAGCTTTCAAGTTTAAACAGAAATAATGAATTGGATATAGTGGTGAAGGAGTTACGTAATCAAGACAGGTAGTGAGTAACTAAGCTGGTGAGTAACTGATAGACTGAGTAACAATGTGGTGAGTCCATCTCAAGTAGCAGGAAAAAGAGACAAGGAAATTCACACTATGTCAAAAAGAGGAGTGGAGGCGTTGAACCCAGGGATTATTTTCATTTATCTATTTTGATTATAATATAGCAGAAATATTCATTCAGACACCTATAAAACACAAAATAATTGAGCAAAGAATATCCTTCTCGATAAATTCCTCTTCTGGCTCTACAATTATATATGCATGTTTATATGCACAGAATATTCAAGATTGGTAGTCAATAACAATATTAGTGTGCCTTTTAAATAATATCGGTTTGTAAAGTATGATCACAATGGAATTACATTTCATTTAAGATGCTTAAATTATAATAGTAATAAAGGTATACTAGCGAATAGAATATCAACTAAAATTAGGGAAATTCCACAAAAATTCAGGATTATTCAAACCTGGATGGCCAAGGTAATGATAATATCTGAACTAACTTTTTTGCGAAGCACAAATAAGGCTTCTTAATGTAGATCCCAACGGCCAGTCTCAGCAATATTTAGTAGTCAAACTCATAAGGCGAAATTGAAATTCGTTGGTATGAGGTAAATGACCCTGAAAGCCGCCTTGTTAACATCAACCTTGTGTTCTGTATCCACAACATGAGATAGAATCGCGCTACGAATAGATTTTGTTTGTCCTTTATTTAACCAACCAGGCAGGGTTATGTTCGAAAATCTGATGAGAAACGCGCCTAATTGTACGGGCTGTGCAATTAACTGACTCACTCCACAAGGGCGGTTAAATTGGTAGAAGATACACGTGAAAAAGGCGAAATTAGGCAGTTTGTCTTTTACTCCCGAACACAGAAGAGGAGTGGTCTTAAGATACAACGTAATTCAGCAGCAGAGAATGATCGTTTTACCGCATTTCTAGTGCGCTGTGTTAGTATCTCGCTAGTTTTGTCCCCAAGGAACTGCATCTGTAAGAATAAGGCCTTTTTTGGAACTATTGGTAACTTCGGCTGCTTTGGTTTGATTATAGATTGATTACACACCCTAATTTTGGTACAATTATGAAATTTTCAGCATGTGATTTCGGTAGCCAAAATTTTGAAGACATCAGATGTGCGTCGGCAGAGGATCGAATCCCAAACTATGTACATGGTCGGCGAGCATACTAACCGCCGTGCCGCCGATGTACATAATCAAATGGAACAAAGAGTAAGGACGTCAAGTTACTTGGAGAGGAGGGCGAGGAAAGCGTTTGATTCTTATTACTTCGGCCATCTCTCTCTCTCTTTCATATGATTACACACTCTTTGATTTCAACCTCACCCTCATTTAATGTAGTGCAAATCTGCTTTGCTTTGGTTTTTGTGATTTTAGTTGAACTCTTCAAACGCCTGAAACCCGTTTTATGTTTTCAAAAAGAAGCAGTTATCAGTTTTACCTCGTCTCTCCCTACCAATTAACTCGTTGTCCTTACTCTCTGTTCCATTTGATTACGTAATCATTAACTTTAACCCCTACAGTCCCATTTTGATATAGTGTGAATTTCCTTGTCTCTTGTTCCTACTACTTGAGATGGACTCACCACATTGTTATTCAGTCTATCAGTTACTCACCAGCTTAGTTACTCACTACCTGTCTTGATTACGTAACTCCCTCACCACTGTATCCAAACCATAATTTTTGTTTAAATCTGAAATTTCTGGGTACAAATTAAACAAGTGAAATTTTCTGAACACTGTTCATTAGGTGTGGAGTCTTCTGTTGTTAACTGACACCATGTAACATTTGGAAGTATGTTAAAGTGTTTCAGTACATGGAAGTAATAGTTTGTCCAGGCGGTGTGTATGCAGATGATGAGATGGCGACGAAATACACGATGATGGTACTGTCTTATCTTGCACTGAACAGAATAAATCCGTCACCGCTTTGTTCTCTCTACTCCTGCTAAATGGTAATAACGGTAATAAACTCGATTGGTACGCTAATACGCGCCTACCTATCTGTTTTACCTTCCGATTCACTGAGCCATGCAAATATCAAAAGACAAAGGCTGGCAGACTTGTGTCCGTAAGATGCTGTACTGTACATTTATTAGAAAAAAGCCACAAGATATTTATAAATTTTCCTCACTATAGTAGAGTCAGCTCACTCACAGTCGTGAGAAATGATTGATCGCACAATGAATGACAATATGCGGGAGAAAGCAATGTTATACTATTTTATGCGGGATCCCATCAAAAGTGTTTATTTTGTCTTAGTCAAAAACAAACAGAACTTCACAGAGGAAAGATCGCCAAGCTTTTTAAGTGAATATAGGAATGTGACAAGACTGCTCACCATTACCGATGATCTTCTTGAGTGTGTTAGACTAAATCATTTGACAGATAACAGGGAGTGAAAAAAGGAGCATACGCCAGATTGATAAAACGATCATCAAAGGAACTGGACTTCCCTGATATGATATATGTCTTATATCTCACAAGTTTGAGGAATTATCAGCTAAAGCCAACAAAACGACAGTATAGACAGTGAAGACAGGATTCCAAGCGAACATCAATCATCATCAGCGGAGGAAAGCCGGATGAAGTCTCCTGTCTAAATTTACCTGACCCAGGCAGTATCATATCAACTAGAGGCATTACACGTTAGGATTTTCAAGCTAGGCAGGGTTGGGAGATCAAGGGGGGTGCTTATTACTTTACAGTTAGTGTGGGTACCTACATCATTTGACAGAAAGGACAAGATCCAAATTTTCAACACTAATGTCAAGTAGGGTGCTTCGGTGGCATAGCGGTAGAGCGCTTGCCAAACATGCCCTATGTGGTCCGGGGTTCTATCCCCGGCCACAAACTCACTCCTTTATCTCGGTGGGCCAGTTATAAGACTGGTAAAAGGGGGAAGGTTGCGCATGAGGCTAGCTTGCAACCCCATCTTGTAAAAGAAATCACCATTGCTGGCGAAACTTCAAGCCTGGAGCTTGAAGCCATATGTTCCACTGGGAACGTAAGGGAATAAAAAATGTCAAGTAGCCGATTCTATATGGTTTGGAGACTTGGATCAAGTATCCCGAAAAGAATTTTCAATAGACTGTCGCAAATAGATGCCTCCTCTCGATAATGACGATCAGATGGGCATCCGGAAAGGGTAAGTGTTAATGAAGTCTGGCAGCGAATAAACAAACAACTTGTTATTCAACATATATGTACAATAAAATGGAGATAGATTGAATACATGCTAGGGAGACCATTAGGTGAAATCACAGGCCAAGGTCTACACTGCATCCCAAAATGGAATCGACCAGTTGGATACTGGTCTGAGAGTTAAATGGAGGGGATCATGTACGCGGGAAATGAAAGCCTCAGGGTTTCAGTTAAAAATGAAACAGACACAAATAAGCTTGTGCTACTGAAACCTTATGTTCCATTCAGAACCAAAAAGGCCGAATAATGATATTTAGTAATTTTTGTGTAGGAGTTTCCTAGCAACAAAGCATACCAACAGATTACGATGTCGTCGACATTTATTTCTGTTTTATAGTCATACTTGATAATGTATTGAGTCACTGGATGGTTTGGTCTCTTTATAACCAGATAAAATCTTTTCTTGCATGGATAAACCCTGATTGCATAATGCGTGTATAACAGAGACAGTTTGTGAAGAAAATCACTGAAATGAAGCAAGCGAATGACTACACTATTATCTTCGTCTTCATTTTAGTTTGTCTTATCTCTCCATGATGTTGACGCTATTGTCTTCTGTGACAGGGATATTTTAATCATGAAGCTATCATTAACTTTCTCGACGAAATCTTGAGTAAGGAAAAACACAGTTGTTCTTTTTTTGTTCAGCGAAGAAATATCTCTTCTCAGTGACTTTCTTTTATTACAGCTTGATTCCACATCGTATTTTTTGGTACAGGTATGGGATTTTCAGCATGTTATATCGGTAGCTCAAATTCTGCGGGCCGACCATAGATATCAGGTGTGCATCGGCAAGGGATCGAACCCCGGACCATGTGCATGATCGACCAGTGTCATAACCGCTGTGCCAACGACGCACAGTGATGTCGCTGCCTCCAAAAAAGGAAGACTTTATGGCCAACTGCGTTTGAAGAAGAAGACATACGGAGCTTCTTACGTGACTTCGAGGCTGGTAGGCGTCAGTGAGCAGGCGGCGAAGGCAGTTGTCCTGGGGACGCTGTTGAGAGGCCTAGCAAAGGTGGCATATGAGAGCCTAGACAGGTCAAATGGCACGGCGTCTTGGAAGAAATTGGTTGAACGATTGGTGTCGGAGTTTGACAGCACAACAGACAAACAGCTAGCAATACAGCAGTTCCGTTCAACGAAGCTGGGACCTGATGGAGACCCGTTAGTGTTGGGGGTGAAATTGGTGAATCTACTTCGACGTGCGCTTCCCACTTTGGATGAAGAGTCAGAAGCGCAGTTACTGTCTTCCCAACTCATCGAGAGTGCCCCAGACCACACTTCTCAGCGATTACAACTGGTTAACGCAACGCAGCCGATGGATATTAGTGAGCTGGCGAAGGTAACTAGAAAGCTGCTGAACACAACTGTAGACGCTGTAGAGCAGCCAAAACCAAAGGAATACGAGCAGAAAATTGAGGCGTTGAGAGCGGGAAGGTGGCGGCGTTAAAGTTGGGTGATAGAAAAGACCGATGTTTTGAATGCGGTTACCTGGGACACTGGAGGCGATGCTGCCCACAAAGGCGAAAAAGAAAAAGTTTCAGACAGTATAAAACTTGTTCTTTCTCTCGTATGAAACTACATTTAGTGGGGGCTACTGATAAAGGGGATAACTGTACAGTCTTATTTGTATTACGGAAAACGGTATTAAATGGCACTAGAAATTGCTCAGTCAATATTGAACATATGAGAAGAATAAAGACACTTAAAATGATCTACTGAGGGAGTGGGTTTGAAGTGCATGATATAAAGACGTCTAAAGACTATTCAATAAGTGAGCCGGTATAAAGATTTCAAATTGTATGTCGTATTGTCTAAACAATTAATAGTTGTTGGTACACAAAGGTAAGGAAAGGGGTTTGATGAAACGTTTTAAAATGCATAATTTACGTTTTTGTCCATGTATAGCTAGAGCTTCGGTTGAATATGCATAAGTGGAGAAAGCAGAAGCTTTTGGATTGATAGGGTTTGATCCCGTAGATAACTTTAAGGGATAAATCACGTGGAGCTGAATGATCTAACTGCAGAATGTTTTCACAAACTGAAGGTTTTGTCGTCCTTTGCTAACTTTTCATTAAGTAAACCGATAGTGTTCACCTGCGCGTTTACGGAGATTACACTTACAACGTCCAATGTAATCAGCTCCACAGGAGCATGTAAATGAATATATGCACATAGAGGTGAACATAAGCGGTAGTTTACGCTTGACGCATTGCCGAATCACATTTTGGCTGGTAAATACTAAATATAAGTCAGATGCATAAAAACATCGTTTAATATAATTAGATAAACGACTTTTAAAGACTCCAGAATTAGTCACTTTTTAAAGCCAAACTCATAAACAGTGTCTTCGTCGGCACTGTAGTTTGGCTACGCACAGTTTCTTTCTGTCGGCAAACTTTCTACGATATCCATTATTTAAGAGTGTTGTACGATGGTTTTCTAATTCTAAGTCGATCATAACTACAGAGTAAAATTTCCGAATTCTAAAGCATAGAAAACGGACAAGATTTCTCTTCCTGCCTATAGGTATCCAAATGGCCACTACTTATCATTCTGTCGTAACAAACGCCTCCTTCAAACTAATCTACAAAGTGAAGAACAACCTACCAAAGACAATAAATACGTTTGCTTCTTCTTGGCATTGCATATTTAATTCATCTCTCATACTCACAGATTCATTGTTAAAGCTCATATTAGGAAGAACCCTATAGTTCGAGTGAAATGATGATATATTATTAGGTGGCTAATGTCCGTTTTTGGACAAAAACCTTCCACGACAAAATAATCTTGGTAAAGAACTGTTCAGGAAAGAAAACAGCAGTCTTAAGTTAATGCCAGTAAGGTGAGTGAAATCATTTCCAGTAGACGTATTCTGATATTAGCCAATCTGAAATTTCTAACACAATGTAGACTGAATATATATCAAATGAATCTAAAGAATTTTATTTGATCATTCATATATTTTCGGTTTCCTGTCTAAATTATGCCAATAGCTTTCAGAATGATCGAATATAATATAATAATAATATAATATAATATATTTTCATGGCAAGTTTGGAAAATGGTCCGCTGAAAGCAACCATCGACAAATTCTTCTTATACAAAAGGTATGTTGATGATACTTTCGTCATCTGCGATAACAATTGTGATCAAAATATGGTTCTTCAAGTGTTCAATAGTTGCCACCCCGCCATCAAATTTACAATCGAAGTAGAAACCAAAGAGACAATCTCCTTTCTGGACGTTCGTTTAAGTAAGAAGACCGATGGTACCTTGAACAGATCAGTACACAGAAAACCTACATGGAACGGTCAGTTGACAAACTTCTACAGTTGGGTACCAATTAGTCGCAAGCGAAACTTGATAATATCTCTGGCGACTAGAATCCGAAAAATCTGCAGTCCTGAATCAATAGAGGAAGAGATCGCCCTCTTAAGGAAGACACTGCTCGAGAATGGCTACCCACCCCGTTTTATAGACAAGCATATTAAGCCTAAGACTTACAAAGAACAACCCACTACAGTGCAGAAGAAGATGGTCTACATGAATGTACCCTTCAAAGGTGACCTTCTGGCTGACACCTTGAAGAAGAGGATATCTACTGCTCTAAGAAGGACATTCTTCGCTGCCACACTACGACTGACATTTTCCTCCCGGCCATTGTTCTTCAACTACTCTAAAGATAAACTATCGCATTTGACCACTTCCATGTGTATCTACCAATTCACCTGCTCTTGCGGAGCGAGGTATATAGGTCGTTCGATGCGAGTTTTATCTAAAAGAGTTCAAGAACACTATCCCGCCTGGCTACGGAAAGGTAACAATGGAGCAATAAGGAGCGCCATTATTGAGCATATACTCAACACTGGTCATTCGATTTGCAAGGAGAAGTCATTCAAAGTCATCTATAAAGTCAAAAGAAGCCTTCCAAAATCGACAAGCTTCCGTATACTTTGTATTGCCGAAGCCTTAGCGATTTGGATAGAAAAGCCTGAATTATGCACACAGAAGAAACTTCTCCACCCCCTCCTACTACCGTGGGTTTAATTTCAAGTTCATCTGTCATCAACATTTTGTTATCAAATTTTTTTGCAATATTCGTATAATAATTTTTAGTAACTAACCCATTCAATCTTTTCACCTATTATCTAGTTTATTTTCATAATTGTCTCCATACTCCTTCACGAACATCTAATCTTTCTAAACATGTCTATATTACGTAACCCTACTCACATCTTACCAATTTTCACCCCACTTAGTTACAACTTTGATTACTATTCACACAATTTAATTTCTTTATTATTTTGATGATGTAATCAACAACCCACACTAACTGTTATTTTGATTTTGACAAACCTTATGTACACACACACACAAAATTAATTGTATATATTTGCGACTGTACAGCTAAGAGAATGAATTCGCCGAAAAGAGACTCTTCGCTGAACTAATTTGTTCTTATTTCAATGTCTTAATGGGTATTTTTCGCGAATAACTTAATCTACTTATAAATTTATCAGTAGAAAAATGTGTATAACAGGTTTTATCTAGCTCTTCAAACTATTATTATGCTTATTAAGGCGTTAAAACTGTTGAAGGTCAGATCGGTTTGACTAGTTTATTAGTTATGAGTCATTGAGATGTGTGCATTTTTCCAAATGTTCAACTCCTCTGTAAACAGTGTACCTGAGTTTCCTTTCAAGAGATTTTGCACAGCATATCGGTGGAATATTTTTGAGTGCGTGAGGACATGAGCTGATATATTCGTTGTTAATCAACCCATGAGATGTTCCCCACTGGGAAGAAAAGTGATGTACATGATGGAGAAGATGAAGAAAGGCGATGATAACTAATTTTCCGACGTGAAAACAACATTTTAAGTCAATGGCTATAAAAGCAGAGGTGTTTTCTTCCCTAAATCTGGCTTTAGCTTACGTTGTAGTCAGGAAATAAATTCATTGGACAACTTTTCGTCACAAGGTTTAACAACCAATCAGCACAGTTTATTACCCGCGGACGTAGCCGAACCTAAATTTGACCAAAAATGTATAAATATAGTGTGTTTTCCCTTAGTATCAAAGTCGGTTACCAAGTCTCTTGTCTTCTCAAGTTACAAATGCAAGATTTGTGAATTTGTAAATATTCGTTGTGATTTGTAGCAATCAGTATAAGATCTACCTCGGTAGTGAAAATGGACAGTAAGTTTGTGCTTGAAACGAACTGTCCAGGAAAATTCAATCACTGCGAAGCAACAGAATTATCAGGACATATACAACTTGCGATGTTTCAGGAGAATAAGCCGCCTCCTCTGAGCATTCTCTCATTAAGTTGGAATTGGATGAAGTTTGAATTCTAACATCACTTATCACAAGAAATGGTGCCACTCTAAATCGATGCTCTGGATGATATGGTGTACCCTAAAAGCAACACTTTTCTTTAGAAGCGCAGGACACGGCCTGTGTAGGTAAAAGTTTTGTGTGATAGAGAAGATTTATAGCTCAGGTGGATGGTTTTGATGTGGTTGTGTTCTCTGAGCTGGATAGTTAATTTGTGAAGCTTTCGTCGCCCTACTAGGCGACATCTTCAGCGCATAATTCAATTTGATGAAGTGAGCTTTGAGATTTCTCCACGAGTTTATTAGTCATCTCACCTGGTGACCACCTTGAACGTGATTGGTTGTTTTGTGTGTTTTCACACCTTCTAGGCTACTTGTATTGGAACTGATTGTTTCTTCGACTTGAACTTTGACCCTTAGTGTATGAGGTTTCCTTCTTATCGGTTGGTAAATTTCGTCTATTTCGATGTGTCTATTGATTGATGATTCACTAGAATACCAGGAGGGCTTCTAAAAATTCTCTAGCATTCTTGGTGTTTCCTCTGTCTAATATCTGCACTTTGGTTGTCCCAGTCGAATTGTTGTCCGTGGTTGTCTGTATGCAGTGAGTGATATGAGGGAGTGGATATGATGTCTTTTGACGGCTAACTTACGTTCGTGGATACAAAGATGAAGGGGATGTCCACTCTGGCTAAAAAAAAACAGCCAGCCACGTCCAAGGTCACCAGGAGAGATGACTAATAAACTCGTGGAGAAATCTAAAAGCTCACTTCATCAAATTGAAGTATGCGCTGAAAATGTCGCCTAGTAGGGAGATGAAAGCTTCACAAATTAACTATCCAGCTCAGAGAACACAACCATATGAAAAAATTTCTTTAGGATTTTTGATGAATTTATTATGTTCTTTAGGCATACCGCCATAATTGATTCATTCTTGTCTTACAGTATCACAAAATATCATGCTACTTATATTTATACCATATGCCAAGCAGTGGACGTCTATGTTGTGGTTAATTAACCAAAGTCTTCATCGCTTCATGCAAACCTTCAAATCACTAACTACATCCTTTGTGTTTTTGACTTTCCTATTGACTCATTATATTTCACATAAATCCAGTAGAATACTTATGTAAAATAATTGATGAAAAGGTGGTCGGAATAATTAATTTCTAATTTCCGGTTGTTTGATTTTGTTTGGCTTTAATGTTCAGTGATTGTCGGCATATCAGTTGAAGGAGTGGCTTTCATGGTCAATGGAATGGATAACGCTTGACCATTTGAAGTAATACGTGCTGGATTCGATTATTTCTGGGAACATCATCACTTACAGGGATATTAGGCTGACGAATCTGAAATAGGGCGAGTCCTGGATTACCATCGACCAAACTTAATCAATATTACTATTCAACCAAATGACAGAAATTAGAAATCATCGACCATTGGACTATGTGCAGGTGACTGAATGGTCAACAAACTGGCTTCATAAATGAGTGTCCAGGAATCGACTTCCTGCGGGGTCATGAGGGCGACTGCTAAAGTATCTCGGTTGAGGACAGAAAACAGCTAGCTATCTGTTCAGTACTCCTTACTGCTGTTCAATAGTCCTGTAAATCATATCAATCCAGATTCAAGAAGAAGAAGAACAATCGCTTTATTCTGAATGTTCATAACTTTCATAGGAAATTATTGTAGGATGGTCTCACCTAAGAAGAACACCAATTCCTCATCATATGGCTTCTTTAACTCTCTCCTTCGAAGAATGCACAACATTTGGTTGAATGACAATTCAAAAAGGTACAGCAATAGACAAATTTTGACCCAGCGACATAACGACAGACGAATAATTGAAGAATGCAGGTAATTAGCATGATTTCTTAGGCAATAGCAGTTTGCAACAGAACATCTCAGGAATAGTTGGTTATCTCGCATACTGGGATATGTTGCCACCCACGAATATGCTTCTTCTCGAATTTAGTTGAATCTCACGAATCAGCAGGTTGTAAACATTCTAAATACCGGAGTTTGAACCCAGGACCTTCCGGTTACAAGGAAAGCTCATATATCATTCAGCCACTGGGACCCGATTCAGTGGACAATCCATGAATTCTAACTTCTACCAGTTCTCGATTTAGCGCGATCCCAACTAGTCTTGTCGGTTGAACATGCATCCTCCATCCATCCGTAATATAGAACGGAGTTTCCTGGAGTTCTGGTGAAAAGTCGTGACCAGTGAAGTCCATCCAGTCAAGTGCGAGGATGCATGTCCCACCGACAACATTGGTTGAAGTCACGCTAAATCACGAATTGGTAGAAGTTAGAATTCATACGGTGGTCATTGAATCGGGTTCCATTGGTTGAATGGTATGCGAGCTTACCCTGTGACCGGAAGGTCCTGGGTTCAAACCCCCCTGTGGTGGGTGCTTACTTCCAATGATTTCCAAGCTAATGGGATGAAACAGCTGTCCAGTACTCCAGTGCTGGTTTTCAATGGTTCTCTAACTGATATCAATCCAAGATCAATTCGTAAAACAAAACTAATCCTTACAAACCAAACTATAGAAGATTTTAAATACTCACGAGAGTAGAGAACACCATTCGAGGTGATGCTTTAATAGATGAGAACAAACTGAACTAGAGAATTAAGTTTCAGTATAATGATGTGGAGTATTTTGGTAGTTCAGATTTGAAACAGGCCACCCAGAAAGGAATGTGATTAACTCTACATTTGGTTATACGATCAGATAAGGATTACCAAGGCAGGTTAAGGAGGGGAGGGAGGGGCTAGTTTTACTTACGATCATCACATCAGTGTATCTATCTCAATATATGCTCTTGACGGTTTTCATAGATAATCCTCAAAGATGTTTTGCTGTCAGTACTATGATTTAAATTACGTGTGTATTTCCCTTTCGATGAAGTTGGCAGTCTTTCTGACATGGATATCTCTCCACCGTCACATGTAAGACGAGACTACTCATCGCCATAGATGTGTTTTCATACAAACATTTAAAATGTTATACTGTATAGAATGTGACGTAATCACCTATGGACTGTTGAGACTTGTCGTAAGACATGTTATTGTTTTTTGACTTTCTCAGTAATAATAAGCTACGTTGCATAGTAAGCCATACCAATGACAAAATTAAATCTGTGCAATAAAATCATTATTATTATTTCTTTTAGTTCCTAGACGAACATAGGGCTTCAGACAGCCGTCTCCAGTGCGTTCGGTTCTCTACCAACCTTTTCACCTGGCTCCACGTCTGCCCACGTGCTTTCATCTCCTCTGCACATCACCTACTCCTCCATGTTACCCTCGCACTGACGACCAACTCGCCGCTTACCGTTTGGCGGTCTGGTGTATGGTGTAACTTGATGATGGTTTTTTCTCAAAGAATGGCCTATCCCCCTTCATTTCCTCCTGCATATTTGCTACACAATTGGTTCCTGCTGGGTTGGTTCGCTACCAGAGATCCTTGTTGCTGATCTTTTCTGGTAGGCCATCTGATCTTGTGCAATAGTGAGCGAAGACAGCTGTTGATGAAGGTCTGAAGTCTATTTGAAGTGGCCTTCGCGACGCGGCGCCAAGTGTTTGATCCGTATAGTAGCAGTGACTTCATATTGGAGTTGAGAAGCGGTACCTTATTTTTCATGTTAAGTATCGTTGATCTCCACACATACTGGAGAGAAATGTAAGCTCGCCTTGCTTTCCCGATCCTCGTTTTGATATCCTCATCAGCTCCACATGTAGTTGAATCCCTTTCCAGTTAGGTAAGGGACGTTGCTTCTTTCAGATTCTTCCCATTTGTGCTGATTGTTGTCTGTAGTTGTTACTGTTGCTGTTAACCAGGAATCTTCACCGGTTACCTCTGGTTCTCCTGTGTTCTCCTGAAGTCCTGTCTTCTCTTCTGCCAACTTGTTGCTTTTCACTTGCTTACGTCGCAGTTTGTGGGAAATCAGACATATATCATCGGCGAAGTTCAGATCCTCCAAGTTTTTCGTGTTGATCCATTTTATGCCTGTTTCGTCACTGCCTGCTGTCTGTCTGTCTCATTATACAGTCTGTCGCAATCAGGGAAAATCACCCGAGATAGTAGGCAGCCAGCTTCTCTTACTCCCATCTTCACTTCAAAGGATTCTTTGCTATAAGAGCTTCCTATTTATTTCTCCTTGTCAGATTGTTTGATAAGAATGGAATACACTGCTGTAGACTTTGAAACTAGCTAACCTTTACATCACTTTAAGAATTCCAAAGGATATCGATCATCTGTGGAATCACTTGTACAAATATGCTGAATGCTCTTGAATAGGCGATTAACCAAGCATCTTTTGCACTATATTGGTCAGAAACTGTAGAAATATAAATAGTGCCGTATGCAAGTGATCAAATGATGGGATGTTTAACCCATCTTGATAATCCTTTTCTGATTATGTTACCAAGAGTAGCGTTATTATTATTTTCATTGTTTTGATAAACTCTCACACAGTGTTTGTAATACAGTAATATTTACTGATGACCACTTTTCGAGCACAAATTATTACCGCTCATAATCATATCAAGAAGGCATTCACTCACACAACTTTCTTATTGCATTTCCATACATGAGTAAAAATTGATAATTAGACATCTGAATAAAATCAATATAAGATAAAGTACATTCAGAAATCATATTAATGTGATATCAATCAATTACATTCAGATGGGAAATAAGATGAGTGTTCTCATAGTCAAAATAAGTAACTGGTTAGAATGTTTTAATATGAATTGAAATGAATTCATTTTAACATTATTTGTTATCCTCTTCTGATTTGAATGCTGGTAATAATATCTCCCATATTTCTGATATTTGCATTGAGTCATTTCTGTTGCATGTGTGTTGGATGTAAACTGGATGAACCCGGCAGGATTGAAATTCAAATGTTGCTTCACAGGGGTTTGATTGGTTTCAGGATTTCATCGTGAACTGAAATCTTGACCAGTGGAGTACAACAGGTCGGGAAAATACTCGTCAGCGATGACATTCGTTAGTGGTCGCGTCATATCACGAACTGGAAGAAGTTGGAATTCATGGCCTGGGCATTAAATCGGGTCACAGTGAGTGGCTTAATGGTCTGCAAGCTCACCTTGTAACCGGAGGCTCTTGGGTTAGAACCTCAGTGGATGCTTACTTGCAAAGAGTCCCAAACTAGGACGAAACAGCTGTCCTATACTACCAGCTGGTTTTCCAATGGCCCTTTAGTCTAAGTCAGTTCATGATTAAATCCTGAAACCACTCAAACCCTTGTAAGTCAAAACTTGGATAGCAAAAATCATGGTTGTGTCAAAATTATCTATAGTTTAAATCAAGAATATACTGGACAAGCTAAAAGGCTTAGAATAAAATTCAAGAAGAAGTCGAACATCAAGCAGACGCATTGTTATTACCCTTTTGGTTTCCCAGTGGAACGTAGGGCTTCAACAGTAAATTACCGATTTGTCCTCTTCTTTGCAATCCTTTTTATCTGGCTATAGCCTCAAATAATTTTTTAATTTTTCCTTCACGTTCCCAGTGGAACATAGGGCTCCAAGCTAGTGGCTTGAAGTTTCTGTAGCAGTGTTTAGTTTTTACAGGATGGGGTTGCTAGCCTCATGCCCAACCTTTCCTCTTTACCAGGATTATTTCTGGCTCAGTGAGGTAAAGGAGTGCGCCGGCCGGGATCGAATCCCGGACCATATGCATGGTCGGCGAGCGTCCTAACCGCTATACCACCGACGCTATAGCCTTAACCGTAAGCTATCATCTTCCCCCACCCCATGATCTCCCCCACATCACCTTCCAGCCGTACTCAACTTGTCTTTTCCCATTTGGGTTCCATTTGAGCGCCTAGAGAGTGACACCACCGAACGACTCTCTAGGCGCGTGTGTGATCCATTTCCATTTTCTTCGTCATACTTGTTGAACAGTAAGTGTCTTCTCAGAATCCTTTGTTGCTAATCATTTCTGGCTGGCTGTTTTAATCTTCATTATGGAGCCAGCAAAGGTAGCTGGTGATAAAAGTCTCCTGCTCTTTGTTTGAAATGCTTTTTGTAATGCCCTCGCCAAGTCTTTGAACTGTATTGAAGCATTAACTCGAAATTAGTGTCAAAGATCCAAGTTGTCCTTAGTGAAGTAGATTTACACACTACTTTCCAATTAAGGAGATGCTGTGTGTTGCTTAAGAAGCACATGCATGTTAGTAAAGTGAAGATCAGTGTAGCAAAAGAACTTTTGATTGGACACTAACTGCAGACTGAATTCTATCAGTCAGTCAAGTTTGCAATGTGGCCACAATGCCACTAGGTGGCTCGCCATCATGGTGCATTCAGGATGACACTTCCGTTATTTGTAATTCTTTCAATGATGCATCTCAAGTATTAGAAGTCTTGAACAGCGCCCACCCTAATATTAAGTTTACAATGGAATATGAAAAGGAGGAGAAGTTCCATTTTCTTGACTTGGGTATCCAACAAGACAAAGACGGCAAAATCATAAGAGATATACACACAAAAGAGACCGGTTTATCTTAACTTCAAAAGCTTCTGTCTTATAAGTTACAAAAAGGGATTGATGAGAACATTATTTGATCGTGTGAGGAAACTGTGTTCAGAAGAAAAGATTGAGGAAGAGTAGCTATCAGCTGTGGAGAAATGCCTACGCGACAACGATTACCAACAAAAGTTCATCGACAAGTATGGGAGACGTCATGTTGAAAAAGTGAAAAGCAGCACAGTGGATAAGAAGCGTCGGTGGCACAGTGGTTAGGACTCTCACCGACCATGCACATGGTACGGGGTTCGAGCCCACGCCGGCGCACACCTGATATAGTTGGCCTGCAAAATTTTGGCTACCGATATCCATGCTGAAAATTCGATATTTGTACCAAAAATACAGTGTGGAATCAAGCTGTAAATCAAAAATACAAAATAAAAAAATATCTTTCTGCAGCTTGCATTCAAAGGTGATGATACTGCTAGTAGAATAAGGTGCAGACTGAACGCTGCCTTCAAAAGAACATATCCAGCCGCCAAGCTTGTATGTGTTTATCAAACAACTAGTTGTTTGAGACAATCAAAAGTGGACAAAAATACCCACCTCATGTTGCCTGCAACTGTGTCTACCAATTTACATGTACGTGCCAAAGCACATACATTGGAAGAACAGAGAGAAGGGCTAGTGTCCGCATTTATGAACACATACCAAAGAACCTGAGACTAAAAGGTCCACAAGCATTAAACAGTGTGATTGCTCGTCATCTACTGGACACTGATCATATTATAGACAACCTAAAGTCGTTGAAAATAATCAACAAGTAAAAGAAACCTAGCTGGCTATGCTTCGCTGAAGCAATTGCTATCAAACGACTTAAACCAAATCTATGTATGCAGAAAGAGACAATGGTGAATCTTGCACTGCCCTGGTGATAACAAAAAATAGACAACTTTCATGAGTCACCTTTTTCATGTTTAGAAAACTTTACTCTCTCATCTAAACATGACTCAGCCTACCTTGTTTCTTTTCTTTCCTCTTAACTATCGGCTATGAGATAAGACGTTTTCTTTAGTTACGAAATCTACTTTTTTGTTATGCTCTTTCTAGCTATCTAAACCTTGTTTCTATGCACACACACACATATATACGCAACCCTGATTTTTGTTTCCAAGCCTTATTGTCTAATCATTCTATAAATAGTCAGTGTTTGTAACTCCTAATCAGTTAAATCATTCCGGACTGATGTTACTTTTAATTCCTACCAATTACTCCTTGTGATCGTGGAAAAGTATGTTCAAATCTCTAATGCAATTCATATTTTTTATCCTTCAGGTTGTAACCACCAGTTGAGAAGAACCCTGGAAATAATAAAAGATGAGCTCATATTATCCTGGTACAATTGTTGTTCTTGATTTGTTCAAGTTTGTTGATAGGAAGAATTGCATGAACATTCAGGATTGTTGTTATTAGATGATTGGGGGCAATCAATATGAAACTAGTTAGTATCAAATTAAAAGGATCTAATACAGGAGGTCCTACAGGAGGTCAATTGCCAGCCCGGATAGCTCAATGGCAACGTCTCTGACTGAATTACTGAGTGACACGGATTCAAATCTCAGAAGGGACATGACTACCTCCTACAGATACGCCTTGGTGACTGGTGAGTGCCAATAAGCATGAGGTCTAGGTCAGGTAGAAGCTTCTTATCGATCGCCTCCAACCATCTTATAGCAAAAGAACTAAAAAAACATGTAAAAAATTATGAGAACGTCATGAACTAATTGATATCCTTACACTACTTAATAGTGATAAGTAATATAAAGCAAGCGCACAAAAATAATTCTAACAGTGGAATGGAATAGCATGAATGGCTGACAGATATTCACATTGGACTGTACACCCTACTTCACAAGGTGGAGTGACGGAACTCTATACATAGGGATTTGTCACCTCTGAAGCTGAACCTGTGTCCACTATAAAGGGTAGAGTATATTGGGACTGTGATCAGATATAAAAGTAGACCAAGAAACTAGATTATCACTGCAGGATTCAAGGTCCACGTTCTTGTTCCTAGTGTCGACGAATGTCAGTAGGATTTCCATAGATAATGATTCAGAAGAGATAACAGGTTTAGATTATAGCCATTAAAACATTATGCAGTTAGGAGGGAGGGGGCTGTGTGTGGCCACTTAACTCATATGAATCATCAAATTTCACTGAGTAGATCAAATCGATACAAAAACATAGTCATCAAATGATGGCTTCATTCTAAGTGAGCTTACAATTTAGACTAGTGTCTCAGTCATATAACTCAGAGAGTAAAAATGCTCAAAACGATTAATCCAGTGGTTACAGAAACTTCAAAGTAGAAGAAAAACATAAGTAAACCGTTCCCTGGAATCCTGAAGACGAAATGATCCCGGCTGATGAAAGCCTCCAGGAAGCTGGTCAGCTGATGTGGCTTCCTTCCATGAAAGCAAAAATAAACATCGGGACCTGGGGTGTTCATACAATGCACGAAGCTGGAAAGGCTACCACCATTGTGAAAAGAAATGAGAAGAAATGGCATAGAAGTGATAGGAGTCTGCAAGAGCTGGTGGAATGCATGTAGGCTAACGAAATTGTTAACTGGAAAGTTCAACAAACTACTCCGGTCACCCAAACTACCAATCTCCTGCTGCAGGATAATGACGACAAGATTGAAGCCACAAGGAATAAGAGTCACAGTCACCTATCGTTTCAAATGCTGGTGGAGACAGGGATGAGGATGTCAGAACCAGGATCGTAAAGCGAAGGTAAACTATGAACAGTCTAGATTCAGTCTAAGAATCTTCTACACTCAACACAAAACAATAGCGTTAAAATTTTCAGCATCATTGCTAAGTAAGTTCCCTTAAATAGATCAGAAACTGGACACCCGCTTCAGGAAAGCTGTCTCCAACAGGCTATGGCAGACTTTTATCAGAAGCTGTCTTAGCTGGTCCCATTATTATTTATTATTATTTCCTTTAGTTCCTAGAGGGACATAAGGCTTCATCTGCACGTCTCCATTGCGTTCGATTCTCCACCAACGTTTTCACCTGGCTCCGTGTATCCTCACATGCTTTCATCTCCTCTTCACATCAACTCGTCCATGTCACCCTTCCACTGACGACAAACTTGCGGCTTCTCATTCGGCCGGGTTCCACTCGAGCAATGGCCTATCTTGTGATGTCACTTGATGGTTTGCTTTCTCACAGTAAAGCTAGTCCACCTCCAATTCTTCCTGCATATTTGTTGCACAGTTGGTTCCTGGTAGATTGTTTTGTTCATTGCCAGAGATCCCTGTTGGTGACCTTTTCTGGCCAGCCATCTGATCTTGAATAGTATTGAGTGAGGACAGCTATTGATGAAAGTCTGTAGTTTGTTTGAAGTGTTTTTTTATGACGCGCCAAGTCTCTGGTCCCGTAATGAAGATCAATTGGCGAGACAGAAATAATTAGCAACCAGAAACTTTGCAAACGAACCAACCGAGAGCCTATCGCTCAATAATTATTCCGGAGAAAATAGAAATGCATCGGATATACCCGCTAGGCCGTAGAATGGAACTCGGAAGGGAAACGAAAAGATAAGCGATAGTTCCAAGGTTGTCATGAAGCAGATAGTGTGAGGAATAGATGAAAGCCTACAGACAATCATGGAGCCAGTTAAAAGAGACTGAAAATAGCAGGGTTCATTGGAGATATGCTCTTGATGCCCTACATGCCACTTCGAACCCAAGGCAATAATAACATAATACTGCTTTTAAGCAGTGATGACTATAATTAAACAGCCTGTCACCATATCATTCAAAAGTCATAGGATCATAAGTGAACTAGTAGTCAGACACACCTATCCTAATGCATTTAGACAGCCTATCAAAAAATATCGTTTAGATTCCATCACCGGTGAAACGTCATAAAATTACCTTTTTGAAGATAAACTTTCTTAAACTTTGTTTATAAGTGTCTTTATGGCGGTAAAATAAATGTCGAACAAAAGTAAACAAACCAGGCGGCGGTATATTTGATGCTTTTAAACTATGTAGAGCTAACAACTCCTACACTGTTAAATAACAAAATAGTCATCGTTTTTCCTAAAAAAAACATGAATGTGTAAAATCAAATGAAGTGTCCCAGGGTTTTTGATTTTCCCCCACAAATATCTGTGTTTGTGTGAGGTCTTGTTAAGAAGTCATAGAAAATACAAATAAATAAACAAATCCGGACTGGATCTCCAGTATTTCGATGTGAGGACATTCAAGTTTTAGATTTGAAAAATGAAAACTAAGTGCTAGTGTAAACAAAGCAATAGGTAGACATAATTTGTCTGAATCGTGTGTGTAATGTTGTATTTGCCCACAACAATGATTTCGAACAATTTGATCACACTCAACAGACGTTTCATAGGAATGTGTATATATGAAGAAATTATTAAAGAGTTAAGAACACAATTTTCAGCGAAGAGACTCTTTTCAACGAATTTATTATCAAGCTGTACAATCGTATATATATGGTTTTATAAAGAAATTATATCCGGTGAGGGAATTAGGTCAAAGGTGTAAATACATGAAATAATAATAGTATGAAATAAATTTAAAATATTTGTGATTAGGTTCATAGTTTAAGTCAAGTGGAACAATAATTAATGTCATATATAAGATAATACATCAGGTGTATAGATTTTGGGGAGAGGAATATAATTGTAAGATTAATAGATGAATGTAAAATGTAACGTAACATGGTGTGAAATTTGATAACATAGAATTTAATATTGTAAAAATAAAGATAAAAGTATACACATGAATAATTTTTGGTTTAAAATGTCAAGTAGATCAAGTGGAAAAGATTCAGAATGAGAGTCAGCAACATGAAAGATAAGCAGTCTAAACTGGTCACTGACTCAGTTCCGAAGAAAACCCTATTCGTGAACTTGGAATTCAAAGGAGATCAAGCTTCTGATATGCTCAAAAATCGTCTTTCTAAATCAGTTAGTAAAACGTTCCCTGCAGCTAGATTACATATGACGTTCACGAGCCGCAAACTGTTCTCTACCTCTGTAAAAGATAAGCTCCCCCGTCTGACCGCCTCCATGTGCATCTACCAGTTCACCTGCTCTTGTGGAGCAAGGTACATTGGCCGTAGTCAGAGAATGCTCTCCACACGGATACGAGAACATATTCCAGCTTGGTTTTACAAGGGAGAAAGGAAATGTGTGCGAAGCTCTATCTTAGAACACCTCATCGACTCCTGTCACGCGGTCAACCCTGACCATGATTTCAAGGTCTTATATAGAATTCATGCCAACTTCCCGCGTTTTCTTCGTTACAGACTTCTAAAGACAGCTGAGGCCTTGGCAATTCATGACTTTAAGCCAGACCTTTGTGTACAAAAGAAGTATGTACAATCCCTACTGCTGCCTTGGCCGTAGAGGGATAGACATTTATTTATTTTATTATTCTATGTACTTTTCCCTTATTACTTCGATTATTATTATTATTATTATTATTATCATTATTATTATTATTACGACTCTCATTCTGAATCTTTTCCACTTGATCTACTTGACATTTTAAACCAAAAATTATTCATGTGTATACTTTTTATCTTTATTTTTACAATATTAAATTCTATGTTATCAAATTTCACACCATGTTACGTTACATTTTACATTCGTCTATTAATCTTACAATTATATGCCTCTCCCCAAAATCTATACACCTGATGTATTATCTTATATATGACATTAATTATTGTTCCACTTGACTTAAACTATGAACCTAATCACAAATATTTTAAATTTATTTCATACTATTATTATTTCATGTATTTACACCTTTGACCTAATTCCCTCACCGGATATAATTTCTTTATAAAACCATATATATACGATTGTACAGCTTGATAATAAATTCGTTGAAAAGAGTCTCTTCGCTGAAAATTGTGTTCTTAATGCTACAATGGGAATTATTAAATTATTGAAAAAATGCAAATAGTCAAGAGTTAAGGAAACTGACTACTTAGGTCAAGTTAAAATGCCGCCAAATCGAAGGTGAAACTAACAATGAAGATCACTTAAACAAAGAAGGGAGGTAATAATACATTGTGGTGAGAGCAGGCCGTGAGAAGTTATGAGCAAGCCTGATTCAACAACCAATCACAGCAAAGTTAACGTGGCAAAATATGATTCGCAGATAGAGAACTCTATTTGTCGAGAAATTCCCGAAACAACCAATCAGAAGCCTGCGTTTGTCTGCCTAACTTCTGATAAACAACCAATCAGATGACTGCGCTTGTCTACTTGTATAAGCTATAATAATGCATGTGAAATATGTATAAATACGTGTTGATTTTCATAATAAAACGATCTGTTGCTTCGCCCTTGTCTTCTGTTGTTACAACATCTATCCTAGTTGGTATCAAAATGAAGTTTACCCAAGGAAGGTTCAGTGTGATGACGAATCGTTGTTTTGTTTGGATAAAGGTGGTTTAAACTTCCTAAGTGCCAGTTATGGCTTCCACAAAGCTTAGGTTATGCCCCAAACACACGTTGTATAGATAGGTTTAAAAGACCTGTTAACGTCAATTTTTATGTCCTGTCTCTATAATATGTTTTGCAAAAGAGAAGCTAAATCGTCGTCTTTTCTCATCATTAATGGGTTCTGGGGATTCTGTTTGCTTTTGGAGCCATTTAGGAATATGCTCTGAAGCCAACCCTTACTTGTAGAGATCGATGAGTCCTCCTTATCTCTATGTGTCCACACGTTCATTCAAATTGGTAAATATAATGGGAAGTGACATCATTTTTCGCATGTTCGAAGGGCTTAGATGGATATATTGGCTTCACATTCTCAATTATCATGATGTTAGCTACATAAAAAGTCTTTTTAACTACAGCAGCGTCCAATCTTTGTCTAGTTGTCAACCTGTTATAATCCCTTATATAGGGTAGCATGTTGTACACGTCTTTCTTAGGGGCGAGTTGGAGAGTGGGTCTTGGTGTTCCACTGACTACTTTATATGTCTCCTAATGAACTTGTCTGCGTAATTTTTATCAATAAGTGTTTGTGCCAACTTTCTTTCTTCTTCATCAAGTGTGTCTTCAGTGCATATTCGTCGGATTCTGCTGAAGAGGCACCTCACTAAGACTCTTTTGTATCGAAACTGTCGGGGCAGAAACTGTGATAATTAAGATACCTTCCTATAGTTAATCCGACTATATTATTCCATGTTAGATGATTTTAATTTTTATAACTCACAAGAATAATACCATATTATCAACAGGATCACAATTCCGATCACAATTTATTCCTGCTCATATTCTTATCAATATGCAAAGACAAGAGCTCAGGAGCAGTCGTCAATTCAGCCTAATAGGACTGCGGAGAACATAGCTAAATCGAGACTTACTGTTGAAGCCCAGTGTTCCACTTGGGACCCAAGGAAACAATAATAATAATCAAAACAATAAGTCAGTATCGGCATGATGTCAAGTTCCGTCTGTAGTAATTAACAGTTATCTCTCACGAGACTGTTTTAATAACACATGGATATCAATTTCGTTCAGTAAGGGACTCGTCAGTTGGTGATGTATGTGCATTCTTCCTCTTTAGGGTGAAATACTTGAAGAAATCCTCTCGTTGAAGTATAAATTTCATTTTGGAAATACTTTGACCAGTTTGCATTTAAGGTGCCGAACTGTTACTTTGGTGTCTAGTTAGAATGTTTTAAATCTCTGTAATTTTCACATCACTACTGTTGTCTACAGAATACTGTTTATGTTCTTAATATATTCCCAAAATATTTGGTGATCACATGGTTTAGTTAGGTAGAAAGAAAGAACATCATCTTGCAGTATTATCATAGCGTTCAATGTTCTCTAAGTGTGATGCGATTAAATGTAGTCCATGACATGGAGTTATGCGGATGAGGAGGCAGTATATTGCGTTGATATTTTTCAAGTTAAGTGATGAAATGATATTGGTTAGCGAAACGTCAATACCAGGGGTTTAATGCATTACAAGACCAATGGCAAACACGCTGAAGTTTCCTTGAAGTGTTGAATATTCTTTTCGAATAGCTGAAAAAGTCTTTTATTACATAATAGATAAGCTTGCTTGATATTACCAATAAAAATAATATTGCATTGTAACAACAGAAGACAAGGGCTGGCAACAGATCGTTTTATTACGAAAATCAACACGTATTTATATATATTTTATGTACATTAATAAGGCTTATGCAAGCACAAAAAGGCAGTCTTCTGATTGGTTGTTTCACGGAAGTTAAGCAGACAAACACAGTCTTATGATTGGTTGTTTTCGATATTTCTCAGAAAGTAGAGTCATCTATCTGCGAATCATATTTGTCTACGTTTAAGTTTGCTGTGATTGGTTGTTGAAACAGCCTTGTTCATATTTTCTCACGGCCCATATTAGTGACCTAGACATTAACGTAGATTAGTGTCAACCAATCGGCTAGCAGCCTGCTCTCATCACAGCATCATTAACAGGATGGTGTTCCAATGACAATTTATTAATGCTCACAATCATCACTCAGTGGAATCATTCGCCCTTATACTTTGATAATGAATATTGCCTGCTGCTATTGTTGGCTGGTTGGTTGGCTGTCTTCATCACCTTTTTTTCTTCTCTATGTTCACTTGAAGTCTTGTCTTCGCGGCTTCTTGTTTCTTCTTGTTGGTTTTCGCCTGTAAGCCTTCAGGTTAGTGTGAAATCAGAAACAAATCGTCCATAGAGTATTCCTATCCAAAGTCCAACGTATTTATGCCTTCTCGCTATTCACAGTCTGTCATGTAATTCAGTCCATCACACAGTCAGGAATTCCATTGATGATAATAGTCAGCCTTATCTTACTCCTGTATACAATTCAAAGGCTTCGTTGATTTTCTCGTTGTAGATAATTTGATATGTGGCATGTTTTATTTAGCTATTGAACGAGGTTGATAAAGATATGAGGTACTTTAAGCCATAGTAGTGACATAGTTTCCGAATTACATCTCCATCAGTGATATAAAAGGCCTTTTGAAAGTCGATGAAATTGAGGAAGAAATAGATATGACTGCCATTCTATGCTTTGTTCTATGATGATGCATAGAGGTGCAGTTTGATCGGCACATGGAATGCCTTTCCTGATTCCAGCTTGTTCCAGACGAAGTTCTGCACCCAGAGATTTCTCTATTTTTTCAAAGATGATGCAGCTTCTTATTTTGCTTCGTGTGATCAGGAATACAGTTCCGGCTAGTTACTGCATTGGTTTATGTCGTTCTTCTTTAATTTCCTGACAAAGCAGCCTTCTTTCAATCGGTAGGTTCCTTTTTTCTTCCCTCCAGAATTTCCGTATTGGGGTCTGAAAGTCTTTGAACTGTGAATCCCTACTTTTTAATTTCCCCAAAGTATTGCTACTGATTGAAGTCGGCAAGTGTGACAAAGTGGACAACTACGTGCACGATTTCCCATTCGGATATTCTTTCTGTTGCTACTAATGAGGTTTAGATCTAAAGTAGGGGCTTTGAATAATATCGAGGCAGATTTCGTCATGATACTATAGTGAGAATTGACAGAAACGAGAATTTTCTATTCCAGTTGACGAACAGCCCACAGTATAGCCTGGTAGCCCATAGGCAGTAAGTGAGTACAGTAGAAGAATTCAACAGTCAGAAGAAACAGCTGCTTAGAACTCCTTGTTGTTTTCGAAGTTTCTCTGCCTAATGTCGGTTAATTTCGAAATTTTGGCAGTTAAATTAAACTCTTCAAAACTAGAAAAACTTACCAGTTAATCAATCATTTCAGTGAACAACGAAAAAAAAGACTAATCCCCAAATGAAGGTTTTCAGACAAATTAGCTAATCTAAAATTTTCTAAAATTATCTGTAATTAAATATTTTCAATGTTCATATTGCCTATCATTATGTGTGTCTATATGTATGTTAAATGTTCAATAGTTAATCCACTGAAACGTTGATCGTTTAAAACTGTTGTTTTAGTCAGTAATTAAAATTTTTAAAATGTAAATGAGCGCACATTTCAATCTTCCTTAATTCAGTAAAAAAAATACAAATTCTATTATCAGGATAAGTATTTAATATTGAGACTACTTGACATTGCTTTTTAAGTGGAATAATGTTATGGATCATGAAATGGAAATAAGAATTGTAGCAGGATTCAAACTGATATTACTGGGTTGATCACGATAAGTAATAGAATCCAGGACGCGCATTTTGTCTTATTTGAGATTTGTCAACTGGATATACCCTGCAGTCCCAGTTGAATGATATCATCCCACTGGGACGAGAACTCAGCACTCGTCGTTTCAAATGTTTCAAATGGATGACAGGAGTCACTTCTTGTGTAGGTAGAATCAGTCAGTACGTTTTCAAGTGAATTTTTTCCCTAAATTTCTCTTTGATTGCTTATTTGGATGGAAATGTTTGGTGCATGTTGATGTTTACGGTCCTGCTGAGGACATTTCGGTGATGTCTGAGCTTTATCATGATCCTACTTGGTAGATGAGTAAATTTAAATTCTACTTCTGGGTTCGAACCCCGGCGGGGGTGTACTGATGATGAAGAGTCCCAAACTAGGACGTAACAGCTGTCCAGTACTTCCGGATTTTCCAATGGTTCTCTAATCAATGTCAGCTCATGATGAAATCCTGTAACCAATCAACCAAATCCCTACCAACCAACAGTGAATTCCTTTATTAAAGTATTAAAAATTTACCCATTCGCTTCAGCATAAAATTACTGCGTATTGTGGATTTCAGTCAGCTTAAGAGTTGAGGTGATAGTAACTCAAGGTATCATTCGATAATCAGTCTCATACATGAGTTTCCTTTAGTGAATTTGAACAAAGCATTAAGAATAAATGCAGTAGAATAAAACGCATCCATTGATTATAAACGTCGGTATCTTTTCAACTGCCTACAACCTGAATGATATAAATTCCTGAAACCTACTCTTCGCTCCAGATGGTGTGCCTGCTATTATGCTCAATAAATATGCTGACATTTTATGTTGTCCTCTCATTGGTGTCTTCACTGGGTCGTTTTTTATTAACACTGTGTCTGTTTCTTGGAAGGATATTAAAAATATGTCTGTGCCTAAATCATCAAGTGGACAAACTGCTATTATATTATTATTATTATATCCTTTAATTCCCAGAGGAACATACGGCTTCAACTGCGCGTCTCCATTGCCTTCGGTTTTCTGCCAACTTATTCACCCCGCCCCAAGTCTGCCCACATGCGCTCATCTCCTCTTCACATGACCTCCTCCGAGTCACCCTAGCACTGACGACTAACTCGCCGCTCCCCTTTCGGGTTCCACTCGAACAGTGACTTGTCTAGTGATGTCACTTGATGGTTTCCTCAGAGTATGGTAAATCTATCTCCATTTCTTCCCGCCTATTTGTTTCACAATCGGTTCCTGGTTGGTTCGCTCATTGCTAGAGATCCCTGTTGTTGATCTTTTCTGGTCGGCCCTCTGACATTGAGTACTGAGCGAAGACGGCTGTTGATGAGGGTCTGTAGTTTGTTTGAGGTGCTCTTTATGACGCGCAGTGCAAGTCTCTGATCCGTATGATGACTAGCACTGACTTCTCATTGGAGTTGAAAATCCGGATCTTACTTTTGATGCTGAGTAGTTCTGTTGACCTCCACATAGACTTGAGAGTAATGAAAGTTTGCCTTGCTTTCCCTATCCTCTCGTTTTGATATCCTCGTCAGTCCCGTTGGCCTGTAGTTGAAACGATTCTTCCCAGGTAGGTGGGTGGGTAAAGGAGGTTGTTTCTTTCAGGTTTCTCCCATTTATGCTGATTGTTGTCTGTTGTTGTTGGTGTTGCTGTTGGCCAGGAATCTTCATTACCTCTGTTTTATCTTTGTTCACCTAAATAAATATGCTGACATTTTATGTTGTCCTCTCATTAGTATATTCACAGAGTCGTTTTCCAATTACATTGTGCTTGCTTCTTAAAAGGACATTAAAATGTTTATTGTGCTTAAATCATCAAGTGAAGCAAGTGTTAAGTTCAGACCTTTTGCCATTACATAACCTCTTTAAAAACGATGGGAGAACGGCTTTCACTTAATCTTCAACCTTCATTGAAGGCTTTTAACGAACCTAATCAATTCGCTTATCAGCATAGTAGGTGTACTTTAGATGCCACTTCCTTCTTATATCATTGTATTTTCTCTAGTTTGGATAGAGGTGTCAAATATGTTCGATGTGGCTTTCTTGATCACGCATCTGCCTCCAACTCTGTACCTAGGGCTCTTTTGTTAAACAACCTTGTAATGATATAAGCAGGCTGCTGAATTAATCAATGATTGCATTCTTACTTCCTTGATAGGAAGCAATACACTGTTTATATTGAGAAATCCTCCATCACTTGCTTCGCTTACTCTAGCTGGTGTTCCTCACTCATAGTGCTGTACTCCTCCTTCCGCTTCCTTTCTGTTCGCCTCCTTCCTACATGACTTTCTCGCCCCAATCTGGTTAAGTCGGTTTAGTTAATTATACCAATGAACTAAGTAACTTTTTTCACACCAGTTACTTGGCAATCAGATTGTTCCAAAATGAATAACGTTTTATCAGAAATTAGTCATTCGTCCTTTTCATCAAATGGTCTTAAGTTAAATCCATCCAGATGCCAGGTGGTTAACCGCGCTTTCAGATGCAAGCGCGACTTATGTGAATTGTTTAGTTCTCATGGTTCCACTATCATAGATGGCACTGAAGTTAAAACCAAATCGAATATCAAATACCTTGGAGTGTGTATTTCCTCTAATCACCTTTCCTGGTCTTCCCACATGAAGTTAGTTTCCAGGAGGATATTTCTTTTGACATTCTTCTACGTAAGGAAGAAGTTAGGACGATCTGATATCATTCCATATCTATTGTTACGATTGGTCAATTGTTGTATTCTGCCTATCCTTCTTTACTGTTCTCTCTTAATCTTTCACGGGATACTTAAAAAAAGACTTTGTTACATTGTGTAGAACGCTGAAAGCCGACAATATGGCGAGTGGTGTGTTGCTAAACGAATTTGTTAATATTGTTGTAGATAGACACTTGAATTCCGGTAAGAAGTTACCAAATATTATCCTGTCAGACTCTGAACATCCTCTCCATACACAACTGTCTCCTTTCATCTGTCTCATCAGGTAGAACTGGAAGCGACTGTAGAAGAGTATATAACTGGATGACTGAGTAAAAAGCCTCTATACTCCCTTATTTACCAGACATTTTGTGATGAGAAAGGTTTTAGACAGGGAATTACCAACTTGCTGCTGAGGAATCCCTGGGTAAGCGGCACTGTTGTTTTGTTCTCATTGTCACACTGTCGCTGACAGTTTCACTTGATTTAATTTTATATTCATTTCTTATTGAACAAGATTATTAATGTAAATTATTATTAGTGTAAATGCTCTATTTTAATTAATGCCCCTGTACTGAGAACATTAGATGCAATACTATGCTAATACATGCTGAAATTTCCATGTTTGTAGCAGAAGTATTGTTTGGAATAATGGCAATATTATTATTATTACTATTAAAGAGTCCATAGTTTTATTATAATTTCAATATAATTAAGTCTATAGGGAATGAAAAGACGACCAATAGTTCAGTGACCATGATATATATATATATATATATATATATATATAAGAAAATAAGGCGTTCAGCGAAGAGACTCTTTTCGGCGAATTCATTCACTGAGCTGTACAATAGCATATATATACAATTTGGTTTGTGTGTGTGTGTGCATTAGATTTATAAAGTTTAGATAATTATTTAATGTAAGTATTATTTGGCTTGGAGACAAAAGTTAAGAGAGAAGATAAAATGGAATTGATTAAGTGAATTGGATGATGTAATACAGTTGAGTAGAATTCAGAGTAGGTCAGGTTGGCAACAGTGTTAATGAGTGGTGGTTAAAATTAAATAAGGGTGGGGTTAGAGAATAATACAGTTGAAAATAAGCAAGTTAATCGGATGACGTAACATAGTTGACTAGAAATTGGATGTGGGTCAAGTTAGCAACATTGTTAATGAGGGTAGAGATTACAAAAGGATGGGGTAGAGAATAATATAAATGAAGATGTGAAATAATAAAATGCGAAAGACAAAATAATACAATTAGTAAGACTGAAATTAAGAAAGATTACGTCCATTGTAGATTTAATGAATGAACGAATTTCTTTTGTATGCAGAGTTCAAGATTTAGCAGATGAATTGCCATTGCTTCTGCGATGTGGAGAAGTTTGATCCGTACACTTTTAGCAAGATTGCCTTGTATTCTGTAGATAACTTTGAAGTTTATTTCTGGTTTGACTTGGTGTCCAGAGTCATTCAAATGTTCAAGGATCGAGATGTGGGGGCATCGGTTTTCTCCTTTATAAAACCATGAAGGTAAATGTTCGTTGACGCGTTTGGATAGCGAACGCTGAGTACGGCCGATATACCTGGCTCCACACGAGCAGGTGAATTATATATATATATATATATATATATATATATATATATATATATATATAACAAAAAGGGGTGGGGAGCAAGGGTGTAGGGAACTTAACAGCGATTTCGGTAACAGTATAAATTTATCAGTGATGTACAGTTAATGTAACTGTACAACACTGTGTGAACTATCAAAATAAAATCTTATCCATAATGGAGTTATACCCTACTAGCACACTGCCCAAGTTTTATACTTATATCAAGGATATTGAAACAGTTATGAAAGCTAATGGTTACTTGAAATGCACTAACACTCCACTGTTACAAATTATCTATATCACCCACGGATCTGTTCCAGTGCTGGAGTCATGACTACTAGTAGAAATTGTTTGCCGGGTGTGGAATAACCTTCTGTTGAGAATGAGAAGTTCCTTCAAAATTCCAATGAATACAATCCGGTTATTAGTGCAACAAAAGGGAATCAGGAACCAGTGAGAAGGCGAAGTGACAGACAACAGCACAACTATATTTCGAGTTGAACTTCAAACTTATGTATTATTTAAAACAGTTAGTACCCCTCCCCACCCCAAGAATTTACACAGACGTAATTTGTATGAATCGTGTATACTGTTGTATTTACGCACAACACTTATTTCGAACAATCTGATCACACTCCACGGGACTTGTCATAGAAATATATACATGAAATTAATAAGGAGCTAATAAGTCGGAAAATAAATTCAGGTCGAGTTAAAAGGACATATTGAAAGTCAAACAATAGTACATCTACCCTGGTCAGTATCAAAACAAAGTTTACCAATGAAGGTAGTTTTAGTGTGATGACGAATTGTTTTTGATGGACGCATAAAGGTGGTTTCAACATCCTAACTGCCAGCTAAGGCTTTCACAAAATTTAGGATACGCCCTTGCCTAAACACGTTTCATGGCTAGATAGGTTTAAAAGACGTGCAAACATCAATTATATACTGTTGACAAGAAAGTTGATAAAGCATAATTTGTGTACAAGACGTTCATTTTTGACATTCAGCAAAATTATTACAAGGGTAGCAATAAGATATTGAAGTACAAAATTGGCAAGATTGCGTACTTCACTAGAAGAGTGTTGATAAACAAGTGGGATACGAAAAACCACTGTGTTAGTTAAACTCATTTAGTTCGATATCAGACATTTGAAACACGATACTTATTGAATGATGACGCTGTGGTGAGAGCAGGCCGTGAGAAAATATGAGCAAGGCTGATTCAACAACCAATCACGGCAAAGTTAACGTGGCAAAATATGATTCGCAGATAGAGAACTCTATTTGTCGAGGAATCCCGAAACAACCAATCAGAAGCCTGCGTTTGTCTGCCTAACTTCTGATAAACAACCAATTAGATGACTGCGCTTGTCTACTTGCATAAGCTATAATAATGTATGTGAAATATGTATAAATACGTGTTGATTTTCATAATAAAACGATCTGTTGCCTGGCCCTTGTCTTCTGTTGTTACAACGCCACTAAGTAAGAGTGAAACGAAGTCATCATTTACACTTAATAGAAAGTGATACTATTACTTAAATTTGGAAGGGCGGTTATCAAGGTATACATAAGTCATCTTTAAGCCTTGTTCATAACGATGGCCACTGTGAACTTCAAGGCAGCTGAGCTTGTCTGTTTCCTCATTATTTTTAAACGAATTCAAGATGTGAATTTGACGCCATGCATCAATTAATTATTTGATTATTGTACACTCCTCAAAGACTTACAACTCCTCTTTATCTCATACTCTACGGTTTGTGTTCAGGCTTTTCTCTCTGTTCTTCCAATGTAACTGCTTTGATGGCTACCCTCTAATTCTTTTGTTTGCATTCTTCCTAAATTTGTCAATAAATCTTTGCTGATGTCCGCTGTCTTGTAGACATCTCTTCTAGGATCTGCGGTTCCTCATTTTCGAATTTGTCACTGGGAGTATATTATTCTTGCCCTATAAAAATGTTTTGACTAATGCTCATTTATAGTTAATTGGAGAAAAATTGTTTTAATGTAAGTAAATTCCACTCTATGTACTTTTTCGATAGATGGATGTCTCCAATCTTTCCAGAAAGCCAAATAGAATAGACGGCTTACAAACTGTCACAGTTTTGTCCGAATGAGCAGAAAAAGACAAGAATCCACCGTATGTCCACTGAAGATGCTCTGAACATGTAAATGAAATATCTTCAGAAACACCATAATCAAGATGTGCCGAAGATACGTCTAATTGTATATCTGAAATTTAAGAGAGATACAGTTAGTGGGGTTCTACGAAGCTATCTGTTGACATCAACTCGTCGGACGTTCTCCACACATGTTCTTATTCTCCAAAACGTCAAAGATAAAATCCTTCTATTGGAGAATTCGATGTGCATTTGTCAGTTCACCCACTCCTATGAAGCTAAGTACATAGGCCGTACCAGCAGGACTTTATCCTGACTTGCCTATGAACACTTGCCAATATGGTTGTCAAAATGACAACATGGAACTGATAACAACTTGATTCTGGAGCACATTATTTCTTCTGGCCGATCATGCAGCGTCGGGAGACACTTCTATCAAAGTCATGCATAAAGTACGTCCAAGTGGTTCGAAAAGATTTCGTCCATATCCGTCTGACATTTTACATTAACAGGTTAACGCACTCGGATATAACTCTACCCCTCCCTCCTCTTACAGTTCATAAACTCTTGCATCCTACCTATTCTTCTTTATTGTTCACCCCTGCTTATTCTTTCCTGGTTTGGCTAAAAAAGACTATGTCACAATTCGTAGAATACTGAAGACTGTCAGTAGGGTGAGTGGTGTTCCAGTGGACCACAAAGTTAACATCGTTGCCGATAGGCACTTGACTTCGTGCAGTAAATTTGCTAGGGGGATTTTGTCTGGCTTAGAGCATCCACTTTACCCTCAGCTTTCACCTTGCATCTCCTCAGGTAGAACGAGGAGTAACTTCAGAAAACTGTATGCTCGCACGTCTAATTATAAAAATTCTATGATACCATACTTGGAACGTATTTTTTGTGATGAAAATAGTGTTAGGCAAGAATTAACTAACTAACTAACCTTTTTTCATCTAGTAAATAAACAATTTCCTCCATCCATCTATCCTTATATACCTTCAAGTTTTACTTTTATTACTTCTATTATATTTATGGTCCTATTGCTTCTTTGTTTGTTTTGCTCTCAAAATTGCAAACACCAACTTATCTCTATGACTGCTGTAATCTTTGTTTTTCCCCTAACCATATCATGTAAAAAGAACATAATATTCAACATTTTTCAACATGCTAGGATTTCTATACCGCATTGACAATACTGTGTGAAACAAGCCCACGGCAATTTTCATTTGTATTATTATTGCCTTAGCTGTTATCATTATTATTATTTCCATTTTATATGCTGCATGATTTTGAAATGGAGATGGATTGGCCATACTCTGAGAGAACAAAACATCAAGTGACATCACTAGACAATCCCTCAAATGGAACCCGAAAGGGGAGCGGCGAGTTGGTCGTCAGTGCTAGGGTGACTTGGAGGAGGTCATGTGGAGAGGAGATGAGCGCATGTGGGCAGACTTGAAGCGGGGTGAGAAAGCTGGCAGTAAACCGAACGCAATGGAGACGCGCGGCTGAAGTCCTATGTTCCTCTGGGAATTAAAGGATATAATAATAATGTTTTTGACATTAACCCTATTGTAAATGTGGACCATTTTCTGTGTGAATAATTTTTATTTATAATTTGAGGAAATTAGATGCAATAACATTGTGATTAATGCTGAAAATTCCATTCTGTATCACAAGTACTGTTTTTGGAATAAAGTAAAGCATTATCATCATTAAGCAGTTGAAGACTTAGGAATCCTATGTGTTCAGAAACCTTTCATCCAGCTTCTTTAACTACGATGATTTTAGCACTGCTTTTCTCCCGTCTTTGTCTTCATGAATGAACGCACAATAATCTCTATGGTTTTTACAACTCGTTTTCAATCTTTTGTTCTCTCACCTCTAAACAGCTATTTTCACACGAGCATTCATCATTCAGTTAATTAATTGTCAACCGTTTTGATTACATAAGACTATTCCTAAATTTTCAAACATAATTATTACTTATGAGCTTTGATTTACTTCGTTACAAACTGACAGCAGATAACCTTCAACTTCTGTTGTCAGTCGACACGCATGATATATAAATCCCCTAAATAAACTGTACAACACTTTGAAGTGAAGTTACAAACTGTGAAGTGATCTCTTTGCTGACTTATGTATTCTTAATATTCAGAAAGCTGAAGCTTCCATTCACATAATATTCCATAGTGATAAGCGTCACTAAAGTGTTTTGTAATGGATTAGGTGAAAAAGGTAGTGATAATCCAGTCCATTAACTTAATAAACAGTCATACTGAATCATCATTAGAATGTTGTAGAGTTACATCACCCAAAGTGATTATTAAAACCTCGACTACTTAACTAGCTTGTTAATTTTCTAGCCGGTTTCAAGCTCAAGTAAATAGGGATGGTTAGGCGTTGGGCTATCAGTTCCACACCACTAAACCTATCAAACCGCTAAAGAAACTTCAGCACACAGAAAATATATCAAAAATACAAAAACTTCAAATAAAGACAATCCTATTCTTCGCTCAAGTCGGAGAGGTGAAATGACGCTGGCTGGAAAAGGTACCTACCGACTGGAAGAAAAGCTACTTCATCAAACTGCCAAAGGAGGGCGACTTAGGCCTTACTCTGCAGGAACAGACGAAGAATAATGCTGTTGTCCAAGCCAGGTAAAATACTAAGTCGTATCATCCTGAAGAGAATAAAGGATACACTGGATACAGAACTGCGCCAGTCAGAAGAAGCTGGATTCAGAAAAGACAAATAGTGTGCTGATCAAATTGCAAGTCTACGCATCGACATTGAAGAAAGCGTAGAATGGCATTCAAGCCTCTCTCTACCTCAACTTCATTGACTTCGGAAAGGCTTTTGACAGACAGCGTCGACCGAGAAGTAATTTGAAAGCTGCTTGAACACTATGGCATGCACTGCCCAAGTCTTTATCAACCACATTCAACAGCTGTATGACAATGACTCGTGTCAGGTGATCCACAACGGGAAACTCAGTGAGGTGTTCGAGGTGAACACGAGAGTAAGAAAAGGCTATCTAATATCACCTATAATACTTCTACTTGTGGTCTACTGGATTACGCGTCAGACTGTTGGGAGCGAGGAGACAGGAATACATCACACTGGCAGATAAGAAGACACTAGAGGATCTGGATTTCGTAGATGATATATGTCTAAAGTCACACAAACTCGAAAAACTGTTGGCAGGCTAAAACCAACAAATTGGCTGAAGAGGATAACAGTGAAAACATGACTGCAGGTGAACACAGAGAAGACAGAGGTGAAAATAACCAACCGTTCAGCACCCATCTCCGTCAGAAGAAGAGCTTCAACAGAGTTCACTCACTTCCTTCACTTATATAGGAACTACAGGTGGAACGGATGAAGTTCTCAAAGCCAGTCAGAATCGGAAAGCCAAGATACGCCTTCATCAACCTGAAACCAGTTTGGAAATCTTCTGCACTCACTCAGCATAAGAAACAAGATTCGCATTTTCAACGCAAATGTCAAGTCTCTCCTTCTATTCGAATCACAAGCTTACACACCGTGTGTGTGTCAGAAAAAGGATTTCCAACAGGTTCCAAACTTTCATCAACATCTGCTTTCGCGGACTCGATACTGAAAATAAAATTGCCAGAAAAAATAAGCTACAAGAAATTATGGAGCCTAACCAACCAAGAGCCAATCGCTCTGCGAATATGTAAGGGAAAATGAGATGGATCTACCACACGTTGAGTAGGCCCTCGAATGACATCTTGCGTAATGCAGGACATCACTCGAGTGGGATTCCAATGGGAAGCGACAAGAGGGTCGTTGATGCGACGGTGATGTGGAGGATGTTAAAACAAGACATATAAACGAACAATGTTGTTTTCAATTAGATCTTCTTCAGGCTTTACTCTAATTAACATAGATTTATGTATAAACATTTTTAACCAGTAATGATGATTTCGTGGATCAAATAATAATAATAATAATGTGGCAAATGTTTTGAACGTAGTTAATAACGATGATTATAATGATAACAAAATATTGACAATAAGGTGGTGATAAGAATAACAAAGGTGGTAATATGTGTATATGTAGACAATTCAATAAATAAATTAGGTCAAACCTTAAAAGTTACGTAATATTAAAGGTGAAGTGGACAGATAATCAGAGCTTAAATAAATATCATAAAAGTACGAAGGAGAGGGATGATAAGAAAGGGTGGGAGGGTTTTGAATAGAATTCACCCAGGTCAAGCAAAGGAGAGACAAAGGTAGAACAAACTTCTTTTGTATGCAAAAACTAGGTTTGTTTTCCCGAATTTCCATAGGTTCATCTATGTGTAAAAGACGGATTCGAATTCCGTTCGAAAGACTCTATGGAATGTGATAGGTAACTTTGAAGGCACTATTTTTGTCCCCTTGGTGACCGCCATTATCAATCAAATGAGCCAAAATAGAACTTCTTATAAATTTTACTTGACGTTTTCCGAACCAGGAAGGAAGATGCTCATTGATGCGTTTGTTAAGCTGTCTAGTTGTTCGCCCTATATAGCCAGCTCACTCCACAGGAGCAACTCAATTTATAGATACATACAGAAGTGGTATGGCTAGATAGGTAGCTTGTCTTTTGCTTGAGTAATCATAATTGATCGGCAGCTGGAAAATGACAAACAAAGGATGGTGGCAGTATAAGTCCGTTTTATTGGTCTTGATAATCTTGAATGTAAGACTTCGCTAGCCACGTGCCCATTAAATTGCAGTTTCATGAACAGTTGTTTCTTTTCAACTGTTGTGAGTATCACTTTATCGTATTTGGTGTTCATGTGTCTCCTTACAAGTCTACTAGGATAACCCATTTGGACCAGCGTATTTTGGATGTATCCTAACTCATTTTCTAGGGAGTCATCTGTACAGATACGTCTTGCTCAATTCGTCAGTCATTTGACCAAATTGACTTTGTATCGGATCGGTACAAAACTGAGGAGATGTGTATAATATTGTCCTACAGATGGAAGAGATTGTCTGAGGAGGACGATATGAGAGATTGTGGGGCAATCGTGGACCCAGGTGAGGAGAACGGCTAAAAAGTAGAACAAGTTAGAGATGTATTGTTGAAGCCCTATATCCCAATCGATACCCAAGGGAGCAATAATAATAATAATATAATTATTATATCATAAATTATCTCATACAATAAATTGTAACATTTTTTTCAAAGAATCCATTAGTCATGTAAAAATGTTAGGCAGTTCCACTTTTATTTATTACTTAAACCTGAAAAAGGCTGAATAAACAGTTGAAACACAATAGGGAATCATTTGTAAGCTAAGCCATTCATTAATTATATTGTCCGATTATTTCCTGCCTATTTAGATAAGACACTTACGTAATACAAGCGTGCATAGTAGTCCAAATAATACAATAAATTGCTAAGAAAAAAGGTCTCTTCTACTTTAGGCCTTATTTATGCCTTTCTCCATCTTTCTGTGTGCGTGCATCTTTAAGTGATCGTTATCATGGGCAAAAAGTGTGTAGGCTTCTTCTTCTCCTGCTTCAGAGAAAAGCCTAAAATGCATTTGTGCATGTATATGGAGGTATGACTTGTCTAAATGCTTTCTAA